>CM062272.1:37549860-38244860 GCA_031216635.1 Dissostichus eleginoides
TTCTTATTGGTCGGATCCACTTTGAGAGCTGCATCACAGTCCTGCTTAGCTTCAGTAAACCTCTCCAACTTCAAGTAGCACAGGGCCCTATACACACACACACACACACACACACACACACACACACACAAACACACACACGTTAAATAGATGAGATAGCATTTTAATCTCTGAGCATTCATCCAGCGTTTTGCTTTCCTAATGTGTTTGGTATTTCATTCAGATGGTTCTCAGCTACAGTGTGTATTTGCTCTGGTGTGGCTGACATACAAGCTATTTTCCTAAGTAAAACAGGACACACAATAGGCTTTTCTTAAGTACGCAGGATCACATTTTCCTCGCCGACATGATTAAACATCTACGTACTGCTGTTGGAGGGAAAGTGGGGGTGCTGCCCTGCCTGCTGCATGCTTTGTGCTTGCTGTGTGTGTGTCTGTAGATGAACATGATAGAGGCTATAAATGGAGTTGTGATCAACAGGCAGCTGTTTCCTGAGCCTCTGCCATTCAATACCAACAATACAGGCTCATTTACTAGCAGTGACAGACTGATGAGTGGCTAGGATTAGCCAAAGGGCTAAATGCAGCAGAAACCAGCTGAAGATAATGAATCAATCTGTTATCATTTATCCCAACCAGAACATTACATTTCTGACATTCCTGCATCATCAGGACACAGCCTAATGAGGAACAGAAAGTGAAAGCCACCACTAACCTGTTGGTGTAGACAGCACACTCCTCTGGCTTCAGCTTAAGGCATTCAGTGTACTTCCCCAGTGCGTCCTGATATTGGCCCTTCTTCACAAAGTCGTTCCCTTCTTGCTTCACTGCTGTAAAACGGACTTCTGCTTTCCTTTCTGGAAGACAAAGTCCAGTGGTGATTACTCATTGCTGCTTACTCACATATCATTCTTCTTTCTGTTGAAGTAACCCACATTGACACGTTTTTTTAACCTCCCTTTTTTATTTTCCTACCACAAGGTTATGCCAGTCTTTTATGCTATAAAGCTGGAGGGTTTTAAATCCTTGAAATGAATGCTGTGCTAGCTAGAAGTGAGGCATGAGAGTAAAGTCAGCAATCAGTCACAGTGTGGACTAAAGGCTAATCAATCTGCTGCAAAGGGTCTTATGGGAGGGAGAAGTGTGCCAGCAGGTCTATTCTTTCATTGGAGTTTAAAAATAGCATCTGCAGCACAGCCCAGGGAGGGGAAAAACTGCATGGTCAGTAACAGAGTGACACGTCCACTTATATAAAATCCAGGCTTTTAACATTCTGTTTGTATCTTAGTGCAGAGTGATGGAGAAACAGGAACAAGCTGAATGTTGGTGGTGAAAGTGTTGAAAGCATTCTCTTCTGCTCCTCGCTGTCAAACAGTGGTGGAGGAAGAATACAGGTCCTTGAATTCTGGAACTGTTAAAGTACTCAATGAAGATACAATTGAAATTGTGGGTGTAAAACTGTTATATCACTGGATCATTATTTTTGATACATTCATTTGACTGTTGTAGTTGTTTTAGGTGAAGCATTAAGCATGTATACACTGTTGTGTTGCAGTCAAATCTAAAAGATACTATCCATACTACTGTATACTATCACCATATGTTTTGTATTTGTATGTCTGCTCAGAGCTGAGTGCAGTCTTCAGACAGGCCTCATGTCACACTTTATATCCAAAGGTTAACTCAGATCCAGGTTAAGGATTTACACAGGAGCCTCCAAACACTGTCAGCATGTGACTTGTCGAAAAGAATGTTTAAAAATAAATCCAAAGAAAATGACTAGTGTAGGAATCACAGTACCATAAAAAAACATATTTTAAACATTTTGTTATATACTGAGTATTGTGATAACAAATATTACTATATATTGTGATTTATATATTTAAATTGTCATTTAGATCCATCTGCAGTATGTAAAAAATAACCTTTTGTGATTTCTTTTTCCCATGTCTGCATCTTTGTATTGGCCAATCTACTCAAAAAGCTATTCGTAAATCATTAGTATAACAGGTATGGATATCTCGCCTCTGTGAATAGATACAATGTTGCCACTTAAAATACTGCAATATTATACAGTTACAATAGCAGCGTTTTGGGGGACAAACCTTCAAAGTTATGATCAGAAACCATGTGATCTTAAAGAGTATTCTATTACCCCACTAGAACACACACATTGTTCCTCATGTTTCCTAGAGGTCCGAGAAGTGGAATGGTCGGATCCTACAGCTTTGAAGCTGGTCTCCTGTGGAACCAGATCCAAGTTTGGGTTCTGGAGGCAGAAACCCACTACATTTAAGACGAGGATTAAGACGTCCTACTTGAATTAAGCTTAAAGTTAGGGCTGGCTCAGGAGGACTTCTATCTACAAGGGGACAGAGCGTGTGGTATATTGTACAGTTCCTAAAGCCCCCTGTGGCAGATTTGTAATTAGAGTTTTCCGGCTTAGATGCATGAAATTTGCTGAATGATTGATTGATCAGGACTTGTTCAGAACAGACCTGCGTCTCTGGCTGCCTTCTCGGCCCGGGCCTGCAGGAGCTCGGCACTGGGCGGCCCCTCTCTGCGGTGCTGCTGCGCTGACAGGGGCACCAGGGGGATTTCAGGGAGCTTCTCCCTCCACTCCGGGCCATCCTCCTCGATCAGCTGCCGGGTGATCCTGCAGGAGGACCAGGATCAGTCAGTGTGGAATATACTACACACAGTCGCACACAGACAAGGTGTTAAAAAGCTCACCGCAAGTAAAGGTTACAGGTTCATGAAATGTACACCCTTCTTCTGTTTAGTGTGTATCTATACAAGCGTTATATTGTCTCATAGTGTAATTATATACGGTTGTATGCTAATGCTATGATCTACTGTTTTGCTAAACACAAAGCAGCCAGGTGAGTTTACCTATTGCATAACAGAGAGCGGACATGACAGATTTAGCCTGGAGCTGGAGCTCCTTTTGAACACCAGCTAAATCTGTTGGCCACTAACAAGACTTTGTGTGTTTGTTCATTTGATTTGTTTCTTTAAACATATGATTACAATGCCATTTCTGGATTTTAGTATAGAAAAATATTAAAAAGGGCAAATTATATTATGTTTTATGATATTGTACCTTTTTATTTATTTACTTATCTTAATACATCTAATGATATAATCACCCAATGGATAGCAAGGACACTTTCATGATAGATCTCTGTATCAGTACACTTAAACAGGTAGTTATACATATTCAGCCAAACCATGGCCGATAAGACCATTCCCTGTTAAAATGAATGTTAAAACTCATTCAGGCTCCTCTGTGTTTCCGTGAGAGGTGAGGGTAATACCTGTTGACACTGTCGTTGGCTGCCTGCACGCTGATGTCGATCTGCAGGACGGTCTTGTAATCCACGTAGGCCTTGCGGTAGCGCTCCAGGGAGTCATAAGCCGTGGCCCGGCGCAGGAGGGGCTTGAGGGAGAACGGCTGCAGCTCCAGGGCTCTGGATGGTATAAATAGATGTGATGAGACAGGAGCAAAGGATCAAGTCTGCCGCCTCTGCTATAGATCCTCACTGAGAAGTACTCTACATTGGGATTGACTAGGAATCTATTGTATATGTTTGGATGTGTTCTTGCACTCATGTACTGTGTGGATATACTGTCACACAACCCAGTTTTCTGCTTTCCTCAGAAGTTGAATCTTAAGCAAACACACCAGGTGTTCACATGGGAGGTTCCCACAGGTTCTCCTACTTACAGAACTTCTGAAGAGATTAATGACTATCCTTTTCAACACACCCCATCGCAAATCCCTTCATGAAATAACAGTGATCTGCGACTGAAGTGTTTCAATTGATAAGGCTGTTTGCTAAAAATTAGAAAGCCTTTCAATTAAACAACCTCCTAAGACAGCTGCATTACTTCTCACACTACTCATACACACAGTTGAACAAGTTTAGGAAATAGAGACTCTCACCGTGTGCAGTCCTGTATGCATTCTTGACAGTTGCCATCTTTAAGGTAACACGCTGCTCTGTTTGAATACAGAATACATAGATCCTCAGGACTGTTCATTCCTGCAAAAAAGAGAAACACAGAAACTTGGAATCTGCTTGACATAATATAAGTGGCAAACATCAGAAATAGGCATTATGAACCCCTTGGCTGGTTTAATTATGGCTTTAAAAAGTATGTATGTGTTATGAGTCATTTATCATTTTCAAAGAACATATTGGAGTACTGCCAAACAATTACATGCAATTTAGCGTCTGTTATATTGGCAATAACTTACCATACTCCACCTGTGCTGCTGTGTGTGTTTTGCAATTATGTTATCCTGTTATGACCGAATGAAGAACTTGCATTAGCATTAGAATTGTTAATATACTAACTAAAAATGTCTTCTACTTGCCTGTTATTAACTGAACATGATATTGAGATATGAGTCTCAACAAATGAACTCGACCTTAACCAGGCCCACCTTTTTCCACTAAGACATCCTAATACGTCCTGCTATGTTACCAGATTAGCATTATGGTATAACACAGGGCCCACTGAGGGGAAAGCTCCTGAAACGACTTTTATGAAATGTTCTCCTGAAAGTTCGACCGCCTGCTCTCAGGCTACTGCACAGTGTATTTGCTATTCTTATAGCCTAACAGCCTGTTGTTTCCACAATCATTATCATTGACACAGGCAAATCAAGCTTATACTGTATATTAGAGACAGAGCAGCATTCTGTTGCGACACTAAGGCAGACTTAGCATGCCACCCGATCAGCTGATTTGAGATGATGACACGGTGAGGTAGTATGATGATGTCTCAGAAAATGCTCACAGTACATCAACTGCGTTAACGACTGTAAAAGAAAGTGTGAATGTAAATATTTTTTTCTGGATGTCTCCCTCCCTACAAGTTAATTGTCTGCATTTATATGCCACTTTTCTAGTCTTTACAACCACTCAAGCACTTTCTAGGACACAAGTCAGCTTTCATAGACATAGATACAATGGTGGCAGAGGCTTACTTAAAGTGCCTCCTGCCCATCAGGAGAGATCAGTTTGCACACACATTCATTATGCTATCAGGAGTGATAGATTTTGGGTTGGCATAAATAAACTGCAGGGGCTGGAGATCAAACCACCAACCTCCGATTGGTGGATGTATCCTCATCTTTACTTGTATCTATGTTGTGCCTGCATTACATGTAGCCATCATACAGGTAATAGACCTTGGACAATGTGGATATTCAGTCCCTTTAACCCCAGCAGCACAGTGGGTAGGAGATAAACAGAGAGACCCTGACAGGCAGCGGTTTCTCCCTCTCTGTGAGAATTATAGCTGCAGTCCCACAGATTCAATTTCACAGTGAGTGGTTAGCGGTCATGTGACCTAGGCAGACCTGAGCTGAGAGGCTTAGCACCGGGCTGAGGCTCAAACATAAACACTGTCCCACCGTATGCACCTCAACTGCAACAATTTGGCGCATTGTTGTAAGGAGAGAGTCACGGAAGACACAAAACAAACGTTGGGACCTTTTAACTCCTGAATATTGAACCATTGCCATTTGCCACAGTTCCACACTGTACAGTATACACAGTCATGTGGACTGCTTCTTGGAGATCAGTTCGCTTGTTGAGGTTTTTCCCTCATGGAAAAAACTGCTTTTTAAGTGGTTTTAATTTTTACCTCCACTGATAAGGCAACACAAACTAAAGGGAAGCACTAGGGTTATAACTGCAAGGTCATGACCTTTGATTTACAATAATTGCGATGGCCTGTTGGAAAAAGTCCTAAAGAGCATTGATGATTAAACAACATAAAGCAAGATGTATTCAAATAAGGGGGATAAACTGGTGAAGAAGCTGGCCAGTTACACTACAGACCAGCTGTGTATAACACCCTGCTATAAGAAAACATGTTATTACGCACAAGGAGGCGCATCTAAACTTCTTACCATTACCATACATCCAGCTTTATCCTCCACACAATGTGACTGATCTACCAACCACCACAGACTATTATATTATTGTATCTATGGTAACAACAACAGCATCCACCATGATGAGGAATGCTCCACCTTACCTGAATCTGTAAAGCGTTGGATGGCTTGTGAGTATTTCTCCAGTGCGTCGGAAAACTGTCCATTTTTAAACAGCAGGTTTCCTTCATTCTTTAGCCGGGACAGAGGCGGGGGCAGGGCTCCACATGGAGCATCAAGGTTGACGGTTTCCCCTGCGTTTCCTCCGACCGGAGGTTCTTTCCTGCTGCTGGGATCAGCCGGGTCTGAAGCCGTGGAGCCCCTCTTGCCGGATCCATTGGCCACCTTCTCCTTGGACTCCTGCGTGACTCTGTACTTTTCTGCGCTCGCTCCTTTGCCTCTCCGGTGTCCGTGGTGGGAGTTGTTGGGCTCACTGTGAGGACCCCCGTCCCCTCTGCTGTGGGGCTTCTTTTGAGTGTTACCCATGTCTCCCCTCTCGGCAGGAGCAGCTGAGCTCTCCTCCCCTCCCACAGGCTGGCTGGGTTCAACCGGACGGGCTAGAAGGGCGAGGGAGGGAGGGAGGGAGGGAGGGAGAGGGAAGGGAGAGGCAGAGAGAAGGGGGAGACACGCCCACAGGAAGGAGTCAGTGGTTACATCACAGTGGGGGAGGGTTGGACACACATGACACACCACTTCAAAGAGGGAGTTCCAGGAAGCAGCCATGCTCAGTGAATTATGAAAGTGCTTGGTGGGGGGAGGGCAGATAACACGCACGCATAGTATGTCACGTTACCCAGAGGGCCATGGGTGTTTCCTTTCTCTGCAGCACAGGAGGGGCTGTGATGAAAATGACTGCTATCACCACTTAGTGTTTCTGAAGCATTCTCACATGTTTTGTGTAATTCATTGGATTAGAGAGCAAATCCTTTGCCAGGCAGAGGAAGTAGGGACTTAGTGAAGCAGGCATCTACAGCTATACTACAGAATAGTGTACAAATATATATTTATATATATATAAAATGTAACCAAAAACTCATAATGATCCTTTACATCTAGTTATTAAATAATTATAAATAAGAAACGTTCTGTGGGACATTTGACTTTGGAAAACAAACCTTTGTCTTTATTATAAACCGTAGGTCATTGAGAACCTTCCTGACTATATCTCATAAATATAAATGTTTTAATGGACGGAATTGTCAACATCTTTAAATGTGAACTTTAACCTACCTATCAGCCAGATATTCATTAATAATGTTTCATAGACATGTTCTTCTTTATTTCATCCACTTTGTTGTTAAATGTTTTCCTATCCTAGATTAAACCAGAATCAAATTGTTTTTGTAATACAATAATATACTAAGAGCCAGAGGCACTAGCTACTTTTATTGGAAAAGAGTTGGCAGCAATGGAGCTTTTCTATTTTATTATTTATTTAAAAAAATATATATTTTACGCTGTTTGATTACTTTAAGAAGAAGAAGAAGAAGAAGAAGAAGAAGAAGAAGAAGAAGAAGAAGAAGAAGAAGACATACTTTATGAATCCTTCACAGGGAAATGTCTTTCTCCCCTCTTTTGTGTCTACACACATTACACACACACAGAGGATATACATGCACACACACAGAGGATATACATGCACACACACAGAGGATATACATGCACACACACATTACACACACACACAGAGGATATACATGCACACACACATTACACACACACACAGAGGATATACATGCACACACACAGAGGATATACATGCACACACACATTACACACACACAGAGGATATACATGCACACACACATTACACACACACAGAGGATATACATGCACACACACAGAGGATATACATGCACACACACATTACACACACACAGAGGATATACATGCACACACACATTACACACACACAGAGGATATACATGCACACACACATTACACACACACAGAGGATATACATGCACACACACACAGAGGATATACATGCACACACACATTACACACACACAGAGGATATACATGCACACACACAGCCACATGCAGAGGAGAGGTGCAGAGCAGAGAAGCTGCCAGTTAGCCGGCGCCAGGGAGCAGTTTCCAGGGTAGGTGCCTTGCTCAAGGCCACCTCGGCAGTGGCCCAGGAGGTGAACTGGCACCTCTCCAGCTAACAGCTCACACTCCATATTTTTTATATTATACAATTTTTTCATCGTATTATGTACATTGGTCAAATTGCTGAATTGTTTTATCTTAAATGGTGTTTTCACAGTCCAGATTTTCTCTCTTATTCGCAGCTTGACAATCATTTGAAACACTTGTAAAGTTACAATGTGATATGACTTATTGGTGGACATAAGGTATCAGAGTCAGACTTTACTGTACAACTAAGCAAATTCAGTTATTTGACCATAGAGCTGTTGAATCTACTCAACTAGGTGCTTAGTTTCTAAATTGAGAACAGTATTAATAATTAGTGAACAACTGCAGCCCACTGCGTTATACACAACACAAACATGTGTACTGGTTAAAAAGGTGGATTTTCAATAAAAAGACAATCTAATCGAACTATCCATGACGTGTTAGATATAGCTAAGAGACCATTACCTTCATTTAAACTAATCATAAATAGATTTCTGAATGGATTTAGGAAATGATAAGCAGTCTCTGGCCAGTGTCTGGGTGTTCATCGAGGATATACGTAGATATTGATTATGGAAGTGTTCTCACCAGTCTCTTTGGCTCTGGTTTTATCGTTGTCATCTTCCTCTTCTATTTCTTGGATGAGGATTGTTTTGCCTCTGCTTCGCTGCTCGGGTTGACGTTCCTTCATCTTCTTCTCAATTTCCAATAGAAGTTTCTATATCCAAAAACAACTCACACATTATAATGTGTCTACCGTATCATCCAAACACCACTGACCTATAGTGGTAAAAGGAACACCTTCTGATTTATCTGAAGTACATTGAAATCCTTGAAACATAAATAATGGACATTTAAACAATTCCCTTTAAACAAAATACATATGTATACAAATGCATATAAAATACAATTACATACAACAACTGAAAAAATGACACCATTCTCTATTTACAGGAATAACAAACTGCATGATAGTGCAGTAGCTGCTGTCAGTTTTAAGAGCCTGGTCTCACACAAATAAAGGGACACCTAGTGGACCAACCGGCTGCAGGCATGTGTTCACCATGCGTCAGGATGCTGTCACCCACCGTGGCTGCAGCATTCTGCGGCTCTTCCCTTAGCACCACCCTCAGGTCTTCAACAGCCATTTGGAAGTTGCCCATGTGATTATTAACTGTGCCACGGCGTAGCAAGGCTAATGATAAAAGATCAATCACAAACAGTACAGACATTACATACATTCTTTCTTTACATCCTGTGCTTTAATTTTGCAAAATAATGTGTTTTGAGCTATAGTGAAACAATTAAATGATGCCAATAATAAAATCATTTTTCTGTTGGCATGTAACTCCATTAAAATGCTACTTTACAAAAACTATAAGCACCTTTCATATTGCCAGGCTCCAGCTCCAGTACCCTCTCACAGTCTCTCATGGCATTGTGCCAGCTCTGGAGATGTATCTGTGCCTGTGCTCTGTTGTTGTATGCAGCCACAGCCGGTTGAATGGAAAGACTCCTGTAATGAAAAGCCAGGAATAAAACAAACCTTTATTTATGAAGAGATTAATGGACAAACACTTTACGAAACAGTATATGGGAATGGAAGCCCTTAAATGCACAGCACACGTCTAATTAAATGCCAGGAAACATAATAAGAGATGTAAGATATGTTTTATAATAAATGAGTTGTTTAATAGCCTGACCTGGAGTAGTATGCAACAGCCTCCTCATAACCCTTGGCTCTGAAAGCTTCATTGCCTTTCTCCTTTTCGCGATTTGCAAGAAGCAGCTTCTCCTGTTGTGTCAGCACTGGACGTTTTGGGAACACATATTTCAGACAAATTCCCACATACTTATTGTTTCGATATGACCACAAAATAAATATGAGTTGCTATGCGTAACACCTTACATGAGGCATCCACTTTAGTTTTGATTTTGGGGTGTCCCTGGTTTATAATGGCAGGTGCATCAGGTTTATCCAAATTTCTGTCTATTTTTTCAAACTCTTTTTCGACATCAAACCTGGAAATAAAGCATTATTTTGGAAAAATGAGATATTCTGCAAAGTGATGCTGCAGCATCAATCATTTCACTGTTGGTCCTTGCTATGAAAGAAGCTTTGCTGAGGCCATTTCACACAGTTACATCTCTGGAGCCTTTCATGTACAGGGCCTGCTTTGACAATGTGTTCTTTCTTCTGAATATAAGAGACAAATGTAGAGACACAATGACTTACTTGTCCCATTCTCGATAATCACGTGGGAGAGTGTGTTTTGAAAGAGTCCTCTTTTCTTTTTGAACTGAAGTCTGTAATGAAAGGAGACTCCATTTTGAGTATTTTTCTTATTTAAACACTGTTGCGTACACAGGTGGAGACTGTTTACCTGACATAGTGGAACAGAGCAATTGGAACCTCTTATAGGTGGCATATTTTCAAACACCAGAGCATCAAACATTGACTGCTGTTTCATTGAAGTCTCTGACGCTTTGGTTTCTTCTTGCCATTTCTGTAAAGAAAAAAGTATTTATTTGAAAAATGACTTTATATCCGAGACAACAGTGAACAGGATTATTTAAAAAAAGGGATATATTGCATGCCTTCAACTCATCAGCAATTTGGCTCCACTCATCATTTGGAAGGCAAGCAGCTGTGGACACAGGCTTTTCCTTCCTGAGGGCCAGGCTCCTAGGGTCCAGTTTTTCCAAGTGATCCTCACAGAACATAATTAGATGAGGATAAATGCCCTCGTCGCCAGACCTTTACACAAAGTAAAATATTATTTTCTTAAAAGTATATTAGACTGTATTGAGTCATGATCTTGTCCTTTATCCTTTTGCAATTGGTGGTAAGTGGTATGATTTGTATATGCAAGTTTCAAGACATGAGAATGATCTTAAGGGAGAAAATCTAACCAACACTATGGAATTAATAGAGGTGGGAGAATTACTCAGATCTTGTACTTAAGTAAAGGTAGAAGTACCAGAGTCTATGAATAAGATAAGATAAGATAAGATGGACCTTTATTAATCCCCGTGGGGAAATTCAGTATAGAATACTCTGTTACAGTAAAAGTAGAAGTACCAGAGGGTAGGAATACTCTGTTACAGTAAAAGTAGAAGTACCAGAGTGCAGGAATACTCTGTTACAGTAAAAGTAGAAGTACCAGAGGGTAGGAATACTCTGTTACAGTAAAAGTAGAAGTACCAGAGGGTAGGAATACTCTGTTACAGTAAAAGTAGAAGTACCAGAGTGCAGGAATACTCTGTTACAGTAAAAGTAGAAGTACCAGAGGGTAGGAATACTCTGTTACAGTAAAAGTAGAAGTACCAGAGGGTAGGAATACTCTGTTACAGTAAAAGTAGAAGTACCAGAGTGCAGGAATACTCTGTTACAGTAAAAGTCCTGCATTCAAAAATGTTACTCAAGTAAAAGTAGAAAAGTATTAGCATCAAAATATAGTTAAAGTAGCGACAGTAAAAGTAGTGATTGTGCAGATTGGTCCATTTCAGAATAATATATATGATATGTTTTATAATCATTGATCATTAAAGTGTTCTCAAAGCTGGTAAAGGTGCAGCTAGTTTGAATGACTTTGTATACTGCAGGGTAGCTTGTGAATTTACTCCAGGTGGAACTAAAGTCTGATTTAACACTTGATTATATTTCACATCATTCATCCAGATCTGTGAAGTAACTAAAGGTATTAAATACATGTAGTGGAGGAAAAGTACACCATTTACCTCTGAACTGTAGTGGAGTAGAAGTAGAAAGTAGCAAAACATTGAAATACTCAAGTAAAGTACGAGTACCTCAAAATTGTACTTAAGTACAGTACTTGAGTTAATGTACTTTAATAATAATAATAATAATAATAGATTTATTTTGTTAGCGCTTTACAGATATAGTGAAAAGAAAAGAACAACAAATACATATATATAGTTAAAGTCAAATTAAAATCAAGCAATACAAAAACAATCACACATTAAAAGCCAGATTGAAGAGGTGAGTTCTTGTAAGTTTTTTGAAGGTGGTGAGGTCAGTGCAGTCTCTGATGGGTTGTGGGAGTGAGTTCCTTACACTGAGTTCCTTACAGTGAGTTACTTTACACCTCTGTTGATTACCATACTAAATCAATTCTACCTGTTAAAGGTCCCATGTCATGCTTTTCTGGTTATTACCCGTCCCCTTGTGTGTTATGTAGCTTTGTCTGCATGTAAACGGTCTGCAGAGTCACAAACCCTCAAAGTACACCCTGTAGCGAGAAAACTCTAACATAGAAAAGACCTGTCTATGCTGCCCCAGAACGCCTCGTTGGAGATTTCTCTTTTTCCATTGTTTTCTTCCTGGCTACAGTGACGTGCCCATAGCCAAATGGACCCATTGGTCCAAATGGACCAATCCGTGGAGGTCCTCACACACACACACTCTCTCAGCGGCTAAACTGTGACGCGCTGGGGTGGGGGGGGTGCTAGTGGAGCCTCGCAGCGGCGAAACTGTGGTGCGCTTGGTGCCCCACGTTTGGGGGAGGGGGGGGGGGTTGCGGGTGCTAGTGGAGCCTCGCAGATGGGGGGTGCTGCAGCCCCCCTCAGCATCCCCCCCTTCCCGCTTCCATTCGCGATGTCTCGCTGTCTCGCAGGCCCCACGCAGAAAGCAGGAAATGAACCCAGCTCACACTGTCCGCTCCTCGCAGCAGCGAGCCGCGCAACGTCCCGCCAACACGGCACCCAGACCCCACGCAGCATTCTCATCTGTTTGTCATTACTGGTGTCATTTTCTGGTTGCTAACAAACGCCATTGTAACACATAATCACTGATGTTCAGCTGTAACGGTGGTGGACTCATCAGAACTTGTGGGCGAGCTGACCAATCAGAGCACAGTGGGCTCACAGGGAGGGGGGTTGCAGGAGCTCCAACAAGCCGTTTAGGACAGAGAGTGAATACACATACTATACAGAGATGCTGTATGAGAAACCAATGTGAGTTTGGAAAATTGCACAATATAAATCTATTCTAGTAGACCTCAACAATGGAATTATGATCAGTCATGACCCATGACCCATGTCATGGGACCTTTAATACTCAACCTCAGTTATGTGGCTTCTACCTGAGCACCGTGCAGATCTTCTCTAGGTATTTTACATCTTTGCATTTTCCAATGTAGTCGTAGTCCAGGTGCTCCACTGGGACTCTGCAGTCCTGAGGGGGGGCCCGGTGGTGAGGGGGGAACGATGCCTCTGTGCGGCTCATATCTGGAACAATACCACTCTGTCAGTTATTCCCCAAACAATGTTGTTCTGTTATAAGCAGGTAGAAAGTAATACAACATTATAAATAACGATTTCATTTAGATTACCGTACATTTATAAAGGTTAGGCTAAATTACGTAATGTGATCAAAATAACGTGAGTTAGAAGTTTGTTTTTGAGAAATTAACAAAGGAATTGCCAAATCCTTCTTTACAAAATCTAGGTGTTCCTCTTGGCTGATAAACGTTATTATGCTATTGAAAAACTAAAGAAGTGTATTACCTGCGGCTGTTTGGTCTCTGTAGCTGAACAAACTGTTTGTTACTATGGAAACCGCAAACGGAAGTAATCTGTACTCCAAAGCGGAAACACGTGACACCGTCGACTGAGGGCTCCAAATTTGAAAACGTGGTTGATCAGTGGCTGCCCAGTGCCCTGCAGAGGAACGTGTAACAGAAACAAGTGGTGCTCAACCCGAGACCGGCCGGAGGACATCACTGCACAGCCCTGCAGTCACTTGTCAGACTTCTGTAAGTATGTTTTTTTCCAAATGTATGTTTTGTTATGTTTGCAATTTGTGCTCCAATGACTGTATGTAGCTGCTCCCCTAATGTTCCACGTTAAGCAGCTGAACGACACCCAGATGTCTGCTCGGCTAACGGCAGCACACAGGTGATTAACACGGGGGATTCCCATCATGCGGTTGCTATGTGAAATTGTTATATATATATTTTAGCGCCACCTTTTTAAGTTAATTAGTTGGTGACCTTCCTTTTAAACTATATTTAGACATTTGTTAGTCTTTGTGCGTGTTAATGTTATTATATATGGCCTTTCCGGCCTCCGGGCACGAGGACCAGATTAATGCTAACAGCTATTTCCTTTATGTTGGTCTGTGTGAACACACAGTGTTGGCCCGTGCCTGGGTCCCCGGGTCCCCGGGTCCCCTGGCAGCAGTGTGTAGCTCGAGGGGCCAGTGGCGGGTTTTGGCGGCTGTAGCTCATTTTATAGCGGCAGCAGGGAGAGCAGGCAGCGGGGGGGGGGTTAGTGGAAAACGCCTCTCATAGCAACGCCAACTGACCTGGGACGCTGTGTTCAACAAACTGCCGATATACACGCTGAATCTACTTGTATACCTCAGAAGAATATCATTTTGTTCATATTTTGTGTACACCTATTTACAAAAACGGTAAGACAACACAGGGAGCATTTTAGCCACCTTACCTAGCTTAATCAACTATTCTCACTTCACTTCCAGAGGTGGGAGGAGTACTCAGATCTTGTACATGAGTAAAAGTAGAAGTACTCAGATCTTGTACTTGAGGAAAAGTAGAAGTACTCAGATCTTGTACTTGAGTAAAAGTAGAAGTACTCAGATCTTGTACTTGAGGAAAAGTAGAAGTACTCAGATCTTGTACTTGAGGAAAAGTAGAAGTACTCAGATCTTGTACTTGAGTAAAAGTAGAAGTACTCAGATCTTGTACTTGAGTAAAAGTAGGATTACTCAGATCGTGTACTTGAGTAAAAGTAGAAGTACCAGAGTGTAGGAATACTACAAGAAAAAGTCCTGCAGGGTAGCTTGTGAATTCACTCCAGGTGGAACTAAAGTCTGATTTAAGAGTTGATTATATTTCACATCAGTAATCCAGATCTGTAAAGTACAGTGTTTCCCACAGAATTTGATTCTATTTGTGGGGGCACCCCCCCCCCCCCTCCGATCATCAGCCCACCTCACTATCCATTAGACCACCAAAATAAAAAATAAAAGATTTTTTTTCCACAAATAAATCAATGTATGGGAAACACTGAAGTAACTAAAGGTATTAAATAAATGTAGTTGAGTAAAAGTACACCATTTACCTGTACAAGTATCTCAAAATTGTACTCAAGTACAGTACTTAAGTAAATGTACTTAGTTACTTCCCACCTCTGCTCACTTCATGCTTTGCTGTCCCTGAGGATTCACTCATGTTTGTTGTCTGCAGGTCAGTTCCCATCATCCCCTCCTGGAGAATTCGGTGTATGGGACAAAAGTGCAAACGGGAGGAGGAAAATGCAGTGCACTCCTGAATCCAAAGTGTTCCTGGAGAGTCTCAAAGAGCAGCAGTGTTTTGATGACTGCGCTGACAGCGGATACTCGGGTCTGTTCCACAGCCCTCAGAGCCTCTCTGCTGTGCTCTCAGCTTTATCTCCAGTGGAATTCAGCGAAAGGCCAAAAGAGAAAGAAAACCTCTGGCTTGCAGTCACACCTAAAGAGAACACCAGAGAAGCAGTGGAACTTTTGGCTAAAGACTCCAGAGTAAAACAGTGGCCCACAGCAGTTAACTGGTGCGAAACTCCTAAAGTATACAAGAGAGATGCCTCGTTGCGACACAGACTTCTGCTGTCCAAACCCTCCACGGACAAAACTGACAACACAAGATCCCCATGCAGCAGAAGGACTGAATCTCCAATCAGAGTCAAGTCTGAACACTGGCTCAGTGCATCGCTTGACTCTCTGGACACTGTGGCGGGGGCTTTTGCATCAAGCACTTTAAAATCCCAGCAGGATCTGCCACTATCTGGTAGGAAATGTCGTATCCTCTTCACCCAAGTAAGGACCTCCACTGTTGAAGATGGTAAACTCAACTCCGGTAACCTTTCCAATTTTGAGGGAAGAGGTTCACTCACAGATGCAGATTTCAGTGAGAGCATTTCTGCCTCTGATCAAGGTCATAATGAAACTTCATGCTTTATGAAATCCCTGCCTGCTTCTTCTAAGGAAAACTCTCAATCACCAGTCAGCCATGTGGCAAATAACCTATATGACAGCTCAAGTGGCTTGTACACCCCGTCATCCTCACATACACCAAAATATATCAGGTACTTACTTTTTTTTTTAAACTTGAATTTCTTGATTTTGTTGTACATTTTCTTTTATAAATGCTTGGAAAAGCAATTAATAAGGGCATTTTTGCTTAAATATTCAGAAACCTGCATCTAACCCCATTCTACCCCTGGAACAGGTCTGTGTGTGAAGACAGTGGTTTTAGTTCCCTGGCCCTTGATAAATCCCAAGACTCCTCGGTGGACCATGACGGCTCCTTCCTGGAGCTGCTGCTGCTGTCGGCCTCTAGAGGAAGCTGTGACACCCCCAATCTGGCAGAGGCAAGGCGGCGCTCCCGTTTACAGCGCCAGCACAGGCTCTCTACCCTTAGAGAAGGGGGCTCTCAGTCTGAGGATGACCCAGCGGAAAGAAAGCAAGACCGTCTTTACAGCCGTTCTAAAGAAGATGAGGTTTTTGCTGACGGTGCCACCCCTCGCAGCGTACTGTTTGCTAAACATAGTGTGATGTCTGATTTGACCATGAATAAACAAGGTGATGCCTCTCCACTAAGGGAAAATACAGCCAAGCCAGAAAACATGACACCTGCTAATCCAGATTTTAGGACAACCCCAGTCAATCTGTCTCTGACTCCTGCTCTGCAGCTGGTTCATGCTATGTGCCAACAGAAAGCGCACATGTTTTTTGGCCAAAGTCCAAGTCTGAAGGAGCAGTTGAAGTCCACTGCAGCCCTGGCTGAGACCCCGGTGACCTTCAGGACCACCATGCCTTTGGCAGGGCTCATCGGCAGGAAGATGGGCCTGAGGAAGGTGGACATACTCTCAGAGCTGAAGGAGAGGAACCTCAGGCACATCCTGGCCCTGGTCCTCAGCCACCTGACCCCGCATGGCATTTACAGGTTCAAGATTTTTACAGAATTAGCGACCTGAACATTTTGTTAAATCTATTGTATAACTCGGCACTCCTTCCATATGTCTCAAAGGTTAAAAGTAGGTTGATTTGCAATGTATCATTCATTAAACTGATAGTCATTATTTGATGGCAGCATTAATTTATAGATAACTGTATGAAATAAATGATATACTCTGAACAGAATCCTGAAGAATTCATACAGCATATCATTGAAGCTTATGTCAGACCGGTACAGGCTTTTAAAATTGTTTTTATTAAATGAGTGCAAAACTTGGTTATTGCTCGAAACATGAGGCCTGATAAACAGCTAGTGTTAAAGGGTAAATTGTTGTCATGCATGCATTTGTTTTTGTTGGGCAGGTGTGGTCAGGTGTGCAAAAAATGGAATGAAATCATCCAACAAGACAAGCGAGCGAGTTTCAAGAGAAGAAGCCACCTCAGGGAAATGGAGGCGGCTCTTGAGGTTAGACTGTTGCCATCTTCCTGCCTATGGAAACAAAAGCAGATTTTGTTGTATTGTAATTGAACATTTGACACCCAGTTTATTAATACTGTTACTACATTTGTTTTCTAGCACGGCGGGGGTGTCCATGTCCCTGATGCCGACACCAGACTGGCTCTGCTCAAGAGGTCGGCCCTCAAGACGGTTCAGGCCCAATCTAGGTCGTTCAGCTTCTGCACCCCCCAGTCAGCAAATAGCACTTTAACCCCATCAGGGCTCAGCACCTTGAATTCAGGCAGCAGCCACAAAAGGGACAAATTTCTAGAAGTGAGTCTAATTTTTTTTTATGAAACAGGATTTCCTTAAATAGATGATGTAATGTTTAGATGCATTACATTATGGTCTGTATTGATTGCTGTTCATTGAAGTATGATTGGGGTTTTCTGATCAAAAATATTTGTATTGTTTCGACAGTGCATAACAGTGTTTCTCATTTAGAGATGGAAAGCAAAATATATTCATACAAATGAGACAGTGGTCTGTACTGATTGTATGTACAAAGAGATTTATTTTGTTACAAAGAACACAAACAAACAATAACAACAACTAAAGTAATCCCCTACATTCACTACCAGTGAGCCTCATACACACGATTATAGATCAGGAACATTGTTAGATAAATATATGACTGATTCTATCATTTAGGTGCATTTCACATCAACAAAACAGTACAAAAAAAGTGTTCTTTCTCAATAAAACAATCAGTGGTTGAAGTTAGTATATTCCTCAGTGTAACATATCCACTAGTTGCAAAGCTTAAACATTTGTTTATGTTATCTATTTTAGATATTTTAAATTTGAAAAAATTAGGTGCAACATAGTTGACAATGAAACTCAAACATTTGATGCAAATAACATAGTTGACTGGACACATTATTAACCATCAGCACTATGTTCATTTCAAGGCAGAAGTGCACAATTCCATTGATAATGATGTGTAATGATGTCTACATGTCATACAAATTGTTAACTAGGTTACCTGTCAACTAAGTTACTACAGTTATTACATTACTGGGTAACTTAGTTGACAGGTAACCTAGTTGACAATTTCCCTATTTTGACCCATCATTTCAATGGTAGGCCTTGCCTGGATGACCACATGTCATTTTCTTGAACAGGTTAACATCACATTTGAACATATAATTGAATTAAAATCATTAAACAATTGTAAACCATAACAATGTACGTAACATTGTTGATGGTCAATTAATATACTCATTGACAATGTGCTATTATACATAAAATATTGTAAAACATTAGAGGACAATCACCACAGTGTGTTCAAAATGTCTGCCAAAGAGGAACATGGCATCATGTGATGCTGGTGACATGGTATTGGGACGAACCATTTTTGAGTTAAAGGGGGGAGTTCTGTTAGTAACATAGTTGACAGAACTTTTGCGGACATTCATATATTAAGATATTTAAATTATTTAAAGGAGGAAATCAATTCAAAAAATGTTATTCTTTAGTATTTAGACTTTTAAAATAAATGAATACTTTTTTTTTTATTTACTTGAATGGTTTTTATTCATTATTTTGAAACCAAGACACCCTCAACTGAAAAACGGACATAGCAAAAACTGACAATTTAAGAACATCATGACACATTTCAAGCTAAATAAAGCATAGGATGCACATAATGTGTGTGTGATATTATAACATGCTTTCCAATAATAGGCAAAATATGATATTTTTGAAGAAAATAGTTAGAATAATTATAATTATCATCAATGGACATGGAATGTACCCTAAATTGTAGAATCACGCATATACATGCAGCAAATACCTATACTCATACAAATGGAATCGAATGATTGGGGTTTTAAATGCATCTTACTGAAGGGACTGGTCCGGGAAGTTTATGTAAACTTAAGTCATTTTAATATTTCTTTCAGGTTGCCAAAACGCTGTTCAACGATGAGTCCCTGAAGCCATGCCCCCGCTGTCAGAGCCCCGCGAGGTGCCACTCGGTGAAGCGGGAGGGGGTGTGCAGCACAGCGGACTGCGCCTTCCAGTTCTGCTCCGCCTGCCTGTGTGCCTTCCACGGCTCCAGAGAGTGTGGCAGCCAGTCTGCAGGCCGCCGCAGGAAGGACATCATCCTCCCAGGGAGCGCTCAAAGCAAGCGAAATGTTCGGAGACTATGAGCAGAAAGTGCACTGTCATTGTTTTTTGTTATGCTGGGGTCACTTTAGCTCTTTTCTCTGCCAAATGGTGGAGATGAGGCTTGGCAACAAAGAGCCAGTACATGAGAGCAACTTCTGTACTTATCCATGTGTCTTTGTGCCTGTCTTTGTACTGTTTTTTTTTCCTTACTTTTTTCAACACAGTTCTTACTTGTGTGTTTTTAATTATGAATGTGAAGGAAGTCTCATCAGCAGAACTATGATTTTATTTAGCTGGTGATGTATTGTTCTATACACATTGATCAACTGTACAGAATGTTTTATGGAATTGAGATTTTCATCTTTTACAAATGTGTTTTCAGAGTAGTTTTAAAATAAAAGTTATCTTTTTTTAAACGTGTCACGTGTTTTGTCCCTTAATTGTGAAACGATTGGTCCTCCATTGACTGGAGTCCCCATAAATGTGTTAGTGTTTGGCGCCATCTAGTGGTGTTACTGTAACTTGTCTTAGCTCATGACAATCTCATTCTCTTACTTAACTTTTTTCCAAATAACATTAAGGGTTTATTGATGGTCACAGAAAATAAACATTTCTTAAGACTTGAGGATTAAATGTTTCTGGCTCTCAGAAAGTAACAAATCACTAACTGTCTCGTTCTGGTCTAGTTAAACGTTTACCGCCCCCTGTGTTTTGAAAATGAGTCCACTTCCATAGCAACCTGCAGTGTGTCTGTAATAACACCGAGGTTTGAGGCTGTCCGAAGTTCTAATGTGACTGCCTGGCATCCTAGCAGCTGGATCCAAGACTGGACATTTGTATTTTTGAAGTTAACAATGTGTGGAGTAGTGTCAGCAGGTGAGATCTTTACTTTTAAGACCTTTCAATTGACTTTTTTGGATCTCTAGTTGGTTTTGTTACTTATGTGACTTTGTGTTTTTAAAGAGTTGCAAAACCTCACTGCTGGCAATTTTGTGAGTATAAATTTGGATTATTTACATGTTTAGTCAATGTTTCCAGCAGTTTGTCCTTACTTTGCCTCTTTCATTTGCAGGAGAACTCTCTGGCCTCTGATGAAGTATTGGCTCACTTCTTCAATGATTTCTTAAGTCTGCCGGTAAGGATAGTCTGAGGTGTTGATGTAGAATATTTTCACTACATTCATTCTCCCTTCTTCAGAGGTGGAAGAAAGAATCAGATCTTGCACTTAAGTAGAAGTACAAGAGTGAAGTGATACTCTGCTACAAGTTAAAGTGACTTCATTCAAAATGTTACTCAAGTAAAAGTAGAAAAGTATTATCAAAATATAGTTAAAGTAGCGACAGTAAAAGTAGTCATTGTGCAGATTGGTCCATTTCAGAATAATATATATGATATGTTTTATAATGATTGATCATGAAAGTGTTCTCAAAGCTGGTAAAGGTGCAGCTAGTTTGAATGACTTTGTATACTGCAGGGTAGCTTGTGAATTTACTCCAGGTGGAACTAAAGTCTGATTTAACACTTGATTATATTTCACATCATTCATCCAGATCTGTGAAGTAACTAAAGGTATTAAATACATGTAGTGGAGTACAAGTACACCATTTACCTCTGAATTGTACGGTAAAAGCACAAAGTAGCAAAACATTGAAATACTCAAGTAAAATACAATATCTTATACCCTTGCCTCTTTATCCAGTCCTTCCCGGAGGCCTTACAGTACGACCCTCAGACGGGGCAGTTTGAGCTGGTGGACGGGCGGCTGACTTTGTCTCCAGAAGGATCCGATCTGTTCTGCACCGCAGCAAATCACAGCTCCTCACCGGAGACCCCACAGCGCCGGCCAGAACCCCTCCAGTGGACAACCGCTACACTGTCCGTGTAAGCAGTGAATGATCACTTTATGTGAAAATGGATAGGTGGATAGATTTGTTTATTCAGAGGAGCAGAACGTCTGCAAATAGGGTTAGAGGGTTGACTTCAGGAATGTGTCTCCCTGTCCTTTGCAGTGCCTGGACCGAGAGCAAGGAATCCAGTGGATCATCAAAGAAAGATTACCTTTTTTTCTTCTCAGTGATTGCTACAGTGAATACAGGTAGTACAAGTGTTTAAACCTACTACGTCATGAACAATACAAATGAAGTTTACCTACTTTATACGAACGTTTTTATGTATTTACATCGTAACATATTTCTATATTATAAATTAACTTAGTGTTCATTTGTACTAATTGTTATCAGTTCCAGTCCTTTCATTCTTGCCAACCTCTGCTATAACGTGAACATTCTTGCTTGCTTATCTAGATTTGAAAGAAGATTTGCTTCAGTCTTTCATCTTTGATTTGCAAGGTGTAGCTTTCTGTATCTCTACCTTTCTTTCTGCATCTGGAGAAAAGCCTTTGGGCCAGATCCCTGTAAAGACCACTTTACTGACTGACACTCATTTATAACACTTCAAAGCTGTGTAACACAAATATCAATTGCCAAGTTTGGTAATTCCATTAACATTGATCATAAAAGAAAAGGTGAGAGAAAATGATGTTCTCTGTGAATGTATTCTTTCTTCTGTTCTTTCCCAGACTAGCCAAGTTGTTGTTTGAGTGGAGCCCAGTCTTGTGTATCCACAGGAGGAAAGGCGGTTCAGGTGGAACCCCCATGTCAGCCCCACAGCTGCGTTGTTCAACCCAAACTGACCAGGAAAACAAAAAAGCTCTTAAGGTCCTAACATGCTCACATTCTCAAAAGAACAGTTCAGCAAAAGAAGGTACAGTATATCATTGTGAGATTCCTCCATGTTCACTGCATATGTGTAGGCTAGAGTCTACTGAGATAAGGACTCTTATATGACTTCTTTTCTTACTTCTCAGGGTCAATGATGATGCTCAATGTTACATGTCTATGCTCTGACCACATGGAACATCTCAACACAAAATGCAGTGTAACATTCAGATGTTCTGAGCAGGAGAACATATGTACGTTTTCTTCTTGTTCCTCCTCTAGTCTTCAATGTGGGAAAACCCCAATCCTCCAGGGCACACAAACAGAGTTGAGCCTGCACGCTAGAGAGGAGAAACTTCTGAAAGAGTCTTCTGAAGTGCAGCTGGAGAAAGTGGCAGCTACAGTGGTTACACAGGTGCTGAACAATGCACTGAGCCAGGCAGACACTTCTGATTGTTGGAGCACGTCAGGAGAGCGGATACATCGTAACAGCACACACAGATCCTGTGAACGTAGAGCTTGCATTCAGCATTTGGCTGATGGGGGCACAGACAGGTTGGGGGGGAGAAAGAGAAACTTCAAGAAGGCAAAAAGAAGAGTGGAGGGGAAGAAAAGACAAAGTGGCCTAAGAAGAATAGAGAGGTAGGGAGAAGAAACAGAGACCAGGAAAATATCCATGATAATTGTTGCCAGGGTACCTGTTGCCGTGGCAATAGACAAGGCGTTGATGAGTTAAAGGAGTTTTTGCGAGGAACGTCAGGAGAGAAGCTACTTAATCTCTGGATGGATATAGAGAGACTGAAAGCTCCCCAGAACAGAGAGCGGAAGAACAGGTAAACATTACAACAGGATACAACTTTAACAGCTGCACTAAACTTGGGGGCAACAGAATTACAAAAGTGGTCCTGGTTTAATATTGAACATTTTTGACAAAAGCTGCAGCTTTTAAAGACAAAATGAAGTATCAAATGGTGGTGTCTTCATCAGGTATTTGGTCCTCATGAGGAGCAGGTACCTGGTGAGCAGCAGCCTCTCTGTGCAGCTGCTCTCCAGGCTGGGACTCACCACCTCCCCCTGCTGGACGGAGGACAGGCTGCACTCCGTCCAGCTCCCACTCACAGAGGCTCTGCTCCACTACTGGTGAGATTCACTGTATTCAAGTTCCCTTATGGTATACAGTATGTGGGTCAAGTGTTTATTTACATATTTAGTCCATTCATATTCCTTGCTACTGTACTTGATACAATGTGTTTAACTGCATATACTGTAAGACAATAACCTTTATATTTGATGTCATATACTTTGAGTTTTATCCATAGGTTTAGAAAATAATTGTAAAACTGGTCTGATAAAACAAACAATGTAGAGATTGCATTGGACTGTGGTGACCTTTGCATTATTTCTTACTATTTTCAGATATTAACGAATAGAATAATCAGTAAATTATTCCATAATGAAAATAATTATATTTAAGTAAAATCCTCCCAAATTCTACCTCCACCAACTACAACAACAACACTGCTTTTACCTGTATATGTTATAATCATTTAATAATTGTATAAAACTTCCCTTTAGAGTACTTAACATGTCTTTTTCAGGTGTTTTACTTACATAGTACTTTTACCTGAGTAAAGCATATAAATACTATCTCCACCAACAAAAAACCCCACCATTGTTTACAATACGTTTGATACATTGATTCCAAGGTATTTATGGATTTAGTTGTGTGGGTGTAGGGAAGATCCCCAACCTCCGTATCTATGGGCTCAGAAGAGTCTCATAATACACACATGCACACAGAAGGATTCAAACTTGTATTTCATGATCCGCAAAAGGATTCACACACTTGTGTTTTTCAATGCACACACAAATGTGTTCCGTTTCATATACATGTAAATAAAATCCAAATACAGAAAAAAGTTTTACATATGTATTTTTGATCCTCACATATTTGTTTTCCGTTTGAAACCTCTGAACCTGCAAACACAAACCGCTTTCTGTGCACGGAGCGCTGTGCATTCGTGTGTGGGTTTTTTGAGACTCCCCTGACGGTCACCCGATTCGTACTTGTAATTTCTTCTATCTATAGCCAATCAGATGTCTCCTTCATTCTAAGCCAATCACATGAGCGCGCCCACACGAGGGTATGATTTCGTGCGTTCATGAGGTAGCGCTTCATGTACGCATTGTGCGCTGTCCGGAGCTGACAGGTCCATGGAGCCGGCCTGCAGGCGCTAATCTCAGGACCGAAGGACCGTAGTATTATTATTCAAAGATAAATAAGGAAGTGTGTGTTATATGAGATGGCAGAGAGGTTTCAGCTCCGATTATTAAATCAAAGAGGCTTAATGTTTTCGATTATATTATTTCACTATAGCTATGTGGACGGTGTCAAGGTCCAATGTTTACAAAATTAATCAATAGCGGGTGTAACTAAAACCATAGACTGTAGCGTATATGACTAAAACACGTAAGATGTTTTTATTTATATATATATATATTATTATTAATAATAATATAAAATATTTTATTTGCGTGCATTACCTGTTCGGAAAGTGGCGCTGTACTGAGTGGCGATTTTATTTTTGTAATTATATAATGATATAATACTTGTAATAATGGTGCGTTCACACCGGACGCGATACGAATAATCGCTCGAGTTTCATGCCGGCTGTCAGCTGTTTACTCGCGTCATTCATCTGAGTCAGCTTCTCGAGCCGTATCTGGCCTTGCAACACTTATACTGTATGCCGAAGCAGTGGCGGACTGGCCATCGGGACGTACCGAAGTGGGCCGGTTGGGCCACTCCGATCGGCCCACTTCGGTACCGGCAGGGGCGGACTGGCCATCTGAAGTTGCTTTGACAGGCGACAGAGGTCCACCGTTTCCCCGCAGCTAGGCTCCCCCCCGTTGACAGTTCACTGTCTAGCACCCACGGAAAGTGGTACTGTACCTTAATAATATAAAAGCTTGTATTTGCGTGCATTTCCTTTCGGAAAGTGGCAATGTACTGAGAGTGGAGGTGTCCTGAGATTAGCGCCTGCAGGCCGGCTCCATGGACCTGTCAGCTCCGGACAGCGCACAATGCGTACATGAAGCGCTACCTCATGAACGCACGAAATCATACCCTCGTGTGGGCGCGCTCATGTGATTGGCTTAGAATTGAGGAGACATCTGATTGGCTATAGATAGAACAAATAACAAGTACGAGTCGGGTGACCGTCAGGGGAGTCTCAAAAACACAGAAAGCGGTTTGTGTTTGCAGGTGCAGAGGTTTTAAACGGAAAACAAATATGTGAGGATCAAAAATACACATGTAAAACTTTTTTCTGTGTTTGGATATTATTTACATGTATATGAAACGGATCACATTTGTGTGTGCATTGAAAAACACAAGTGTGGATCCGGAAATACAAGTGTGAATCCTTTTGCGGATCATGAAATACAAGTGTGAATCCTTCTGTGTGCATGTGTGTATTATGAGACTGTTCTGAGCCCTACGTATCACAGTTCAAATGGCTAAGAGGCAGAATCTCAGATTTAGACCAATAAATGGAGGAGCCAGAAACCTTGCCAAAACTGTTAATCAGATTGTGGACTGACGGGAAGGATGTTGATGCTTTTGTTATATAAAGTAAATGTTATGGTGGAGTGAATTGTTTTAATGCCTGAAATGCTGTCATGTTGTCTTATGGCTGAAGCGAGTGGCAGAGAGTAATGGGCATCCTTTCCTAGTGCCTCTGTTTAGGATGAATGATTGAGATATGTTTCCATTGGTGGTTTCAGATGCTGATGGTGTGTTATATGTCTTAATCCAGTTTATGAAGTAAGGGCCAAAGCCAAAGTGGTTTAAGGAGGTGAAGAGAAAGGGCCACCATAACCTATCCAACACCTTTTCTGCGTCAAGTGACACATTGATGGCCAGAAGGTGATTCATTTCTGTCAGGTCTAGTTTTTTATAGATTTGTTGTGTGGAATATACTTCACATATTTTCTGAGGACTGTCTCCCTCTAATGAAGCCTGTCTGATTCAAGTGATGGGATATCAGATTCCAGTCCGATTTTAACGTCTGTATTTATTAATGATATAGAGCGGGAGCTGTGTATAGGGTCTTTATTGGGTTTTGGGATAAGTGTGATCGCTTTTCATGTGATGGGGACATTTTGGGCTATGGAAAGTCTATAATAACAATAGTAAGTAATGACCAGAAATGTTTATAGTATTTGACTGGGCATCCATGTAATCCTGGGGACTTGTTATTGGGCATAAGCAGTGCTTTACTGAGTTCGTCTACGGTGAGGGCTTGGTCTGCTTTGTAGGAGGAGACAGTCCTCAGGAAAGCATCAGCGTGGGCAGGTGTAGTGTACAGTTTGTGTACTATAGTTCAAACTATAGAGTCAACGTTTCGGGATGTTTCATTTATTGCAATGTGGTCTTATTTCCCAGAGGGGTCTTCTATGTGATGTTAGATCTTTGAGTTTGTTATTTTAATTGATTTGCCAGAAAGTTGCCATATTTGTTTCCAAATTCAAAATGTTGTCGATGGAGTCTGAGAAGGTTTTATTCAGGTTTTTAATTAAGAAGATAGTTCAATTCATGTTTGGTTTCATCTGTGCTTATTGTTTCTGTAGGCGTTTGAGAGGATAGGGTGTCCAGTCTCCTTACCTCCTGATGTAACAAAAAAAAGCTGAATCCTATGTCAGAAGAGTGGTTGGTTTCTAGCAATCTGGGTCTTTCAGGAGTATGTGTTTAAGTGCCATCTGGGTGGTGGGTGTGATTACATTTTCGGTTATTTATTTGATAGTGATCTGAGTGTGGTCTGAAATTGTGAAACTGTGGCTCCATGTGTGAGTGAGAAAGTAGTCGATACAGGAGTGCGTTTTGTGCTAGGAGTAATGTTGTGTTGATCATCACCAGTCCACATTCTGACATATACTGTTTTTTTTGTAGATGAGAGGAGAGGCCTATGGCAGGTTGAGAAGGATGTTTCTGGGTTTATCACAGTGTTAATACGGCTACTAAAATAAAGTGTGAATTTGGAGAGTTCTGTGGGTGAGTCAGTGTTTGGGCCGAATGCGTGTTATTGTAAATCTGTTTTTTTTATGTCACAGTGAATGACAATAATTCACCCTTCAGGATCTGTTACAGTGGCTTTATGTGCATATGGTGCGTTTTTGCTTAACAGAATAGAAGCCACGTGTTTTTACTAACTGTAGGTTGAGCGGTAGGTGTCTCCAGCTCCAGTGCAGTTTTGTAGATTCAGTACACCTTCATAAATAAGTATTTCTGTAAATGTTCTTGTTCATTTTCACCTCCTTCTCCCCACAGGGTCCCTCGGTTCTGGACGTCCCACTGTGCCCGGGCAGAGCATGAAGACCCCCCTCCCCTGGAGCTGTGGACAGCCTGTGGTGTTAGCCCTCTGTCAGACACACAGCCCCATCATGGTTCCACCACCATGACCCCCTCCCCCCATTCCGTCCTTACTCAGGTAGGAGCATCAGGATTTGATACTGAACCACTTGGTGCATACCTGGTTTGAGGGGGGGAGATGATCAGAGATGAGCAGCAGTGCAGCTCTCACTGTAGGTTCTCTCAGCAGGTGGGATGCTGCTGTCATTTACTCTGAGGCATATTTGTTGCTATTGTTCTAAGTGAGGCTAAAATCACAAGAGGATTAATCAGGATAAATGAAGAATATGAACACATAGTCATTTAGTAAACAAAAACATCATTTGAGGATTTGCGGCATTCTCTGTTGTACATCATTATACGTTGATATATACAGTGTGTGTATATATATATAGATATCTATATATATTTATTGTATATACATTTTAGATGTTACACTTGGGTCTGGGAAGCTATAATGGGATTTGTTTACTATTTTTGCACACTGTACAGACTACATGATGAATCGTTGCATTGTCTGTTGAAGCAAAAAGGAAAACATCTTTGCATCCATCATTTTCTTCTATTTTTGATAAATGTATTTTATTAAAAGATGTCTCTTCTGTTTTTGTATTTCGTCAGTTATATTCTGGCAGAAGTCAGTTACTGGACAGCAGAAGAATGGAAAAGATGATCCAGGCTTTATGTGCTGACTCGTGTGCCGGCTTATACTTCACACACTTCTGTGAACAATCTGGAAACCAGGTACCATAGCAGCTACTGGTTAGTTTGCCATTTGGATCACATGTCCAGACATATAGTCTTAATTGCACGTTGAAATGAAACTGTTATTGTACATTAACATCTAAAGTGTACATTTATTTATTTGCTGTGAAAAACCCAGTCCATGATGACAGTCAGAGGTTCTGCTTTTGTCTCAGCTGTGGGAGAATGCGGTTTACTTTTGGACTGACCTGCAGCACTACCATGAGCTGTTCTATCAGGACGGACTGGACCATTACAGAGTGCAGAGGGAAGCACAGGTCAGCACACACACACACCATACACACACGTTGTTCTGCTCACAACTACCAACAAAGTACTACGCTGTTAACTACTGTCTGATTTAAACACAGCATGTACATTACATATATGTTAGGGTAGTGGGATGGATCTTAAACTAATGTCAGTTCTTTAAAACTGTCACCAACTCTGCTATTTGGAATCATAAGTAAACAGAAGTATAACAAACTATTGTAAGAGGAGACGGAATATTCTTTTGTCTATTAAGCACAAATCCATAAAGTATATACAGTGTGTATTGGCAGTATGATAGTTGAGTTGGAGCGTGTTACATTCCTCATAGGATTGCTTGGTTTTCCTTTTGCCAAAGAATTGCAATACACTATTTGATACATCTATTCGCTCATGATGTCATTACCTTTCCTTACGTTTATTAGATTATACTTTGCTGTCGATGCCAATTGTACAACACCCAACTAATTTCAAGAAATAAAAAATAGCTGCATTTGTGAAACTCTTTTTTTCCATGGAAATAAAATAAAGTTGCATTCAAGTTGCAAGAAAAGAAAAGAGATTGGGTACAGCTGTGAAGAGAGATAGTGAATATTGTGTAGGAGAGCACAGAACAATGGTGATGAAACACGGAGAGGAAGTGATGACACTTTTATGACCTCTCCTCTCCTCTCCTCCTCCTCTCCTCCTCCTCTCCTCCTCCTCCTCCTCCTCCTCCTCCTCCTCCTCCTCCTCCTCCTCCTCCTCTCCTCTCCTCTCCTCTCCTCTCCTCTCCTCTCCTCAGCTCCTTTACTCCACCTATCTCTTCAGCTCTGCCAGGAGGAGTATTGGTGTAGATGAGGAGATCAGAACAGAGGTGTATGACCAGCTCATGCCTGCTTTTGAGGAAGTGTTTGACAGGGTTGAGGAACACACACTGAACATCCTGCTGGAACCATGGACGCTGCTGCTCAGCAGGGACAAAGAGTATTTTCAGAAGGTAGTCGCAGTACATCCACAGTGTAATGCACTTCCCTTTCATCTGCAGAATTGGGCTTCTAGTCTAGTTGCCAGCTTAGTGACCAGAAAGTGGCCTTATTTGTACTCTCTGTTGGCTGATTTTGATTCATTTTGGCTAGATTTTGAAGATTTAGTTGCCTGGACAGATTGCCTATTTATTTGAAACAAAAATTGTCCACAGTAGAGATAATAATGTTCATCTTGTGCTCTATATCCATATTGTTGCAACACTACTCATGGTAGTCAAAATATGCCCAAGAGAGTACACATATTGCCACTTTCTGGTTAAAACTGCCATTTTTAATCCTGAACAAGTCAGAAATGGATTCGGCATACTCAATAACCCCAAAACCACTCAAAGATTGTCCAAATCGGCCAAGCCATTTTTAAACTATTGTTTACATAGGCTACAATGCCAATTTAAATTAACACAACTTGTGCTAATTGTGCAAATTGCCAAACTTATGCAAGTTAGCATCCGGCAGTGCTGGGGACTCATACTATACAGCACATTTCTAATTCTGGGTTCACTATATGAGCTTGCAACTAGACTATTCCTTAAGGAAGTCTACAGAAAAATCGTATTTCAATCGACACATCTGACATCTGCATCTATGAACACCGTAAAGATCAAATTGATTAGAGTTTTTAATCATTTGGTTTTCACAACACTTGAATACTGATAAATGACACAAGGTGATGCCATTGCTGTGTACGTATGTGTGTGTGACCATGTGTGTGTGAGTTTCCAGGTCTTAATGCAGGACGAGGTGCGTCGAGTGGACAGTCAGGAGTACAGGGACCTGCAGAGTCTGTACGAGGAGTCAGAGTTCCGCCTGAAACAGGTCAGCCAGCCTCCACAGGTCTATTATTGGACCTCTGATAAAAGCCATAAACCCACACCTGTGAGCATAAAACATCTCATTTCCCAATGTGAACACTAAAGTGTATTGCTTAATAACAATGTTAGTTATCCCCTGGTGAAAGAATGAATGACTTGGCCTGAACGTGCCATTTACAATGAGGACATACTGTGGTGCCTTCAGTAAAACCACACCCTATTTTCTTTGCTGTGTTTCTGCTGCTGTGTATCCTCTACAGGTGGAGCAGTCCCAGTCCATATTATTTCCTTCTCCTATTAACCCTTCAACTCCCTTCACAAAGGGCGCCCATGCGCCTAATTCTTGGTCCCGAGTGTCTCCAAATCTTAAAGGCTACCGTCTGGGTTCCTTACTCCGTCACCACCATGAGATCGGACACTTTATGTCCTTCCTACAGAATCACGATGCTAGGTAAGTAGTATGAAGAGTTAGTATGTGAAGCAATTGTTCTTTCTCAAATGTACCTAAACGCCAAACACAAAATATATTAATCATTACACTAACATTCACGATATTCACACTAAAATGAAATGAAGGCAGTATGAAAATGCACAGAAGGTAAATTGTTTAAAGGATGTGTATACAGTGAAATGTAGGCCTAATTCCAAACCGACCCATACACACTCCTTCTCCGTCTGGAGTCTCGCTCACAGCTGAACGAGGCTCCCCTTCTTTCAGGTGGAGGGCGGTTGTAAGGTCCTAGCCAGCAGGTTCATGTTTTGTTATCATTCTGATATTCCTGTTTTATTTAGTTTCTCACCTCTCATTTCAGTGTCAGCACTTCCTGACCTTGATTTAGCCCCACCTGCGTAACCATCCCTAATTAGTATCTCACCTGTGCCCCATTATCATCCCTCCCCCTGTCTTTTTAGTCTGTGTCCACATTCCCCTCAGTGCCAGTTCTTCTTTGTTCTTTCAAGCGTTCTAGCAGTATTTTTCCCTAATATTTAGTTTCCAGGTGTACCTGACCCGGCTTCGTGTGCTGACCCTGTTCCTGCCTAATCTGTCTGTTTTGGTTGCCTTCTGATTCAACTACCGTGTACCGAACCTTTGCTAGTAAAGACCTTCTTTGTACCCAAAAAGCCTCTGTCCCTGAGTCGTGCAATTAATTCCTCTACTTCTGTTCACTCAGTCGTTACTGGGGTAAATACAGCAGCAAGCTTTGGAAAGAACCCCCCTCACTCAGACAGAAACAGGAACTGTCGTAAACAACGGTTTTAAATCAGCAGATTTTGGACAACAACAAACATAATAAGACTCAAATAAACCTGGGTGGAGTTTCTTTTTTGTAACTTTTTCAGTTTTAAATCTGATGTTTATAAAGTGTGTGATTACTACTGTCTGTAAATATACAAACGTTAAAATCAAATGCACACGTTAACAGTTTTTCTGTCTAGACACGGGTATCAACATGACAAATGAAATGTCTCTTATTTTGCCCAGTTTACTAGTAAATGTTTTTGAAAACGTTTGTACACAGCGTGTATCGTGAAGGACACAAACAGGGCTGCACATGGTCAGGTAGTGATGTTGAAGTCAGGACCGACAGACACGCTGTTGGAGGGCTCGATAGCCCACTCCCACTCCCCACTTATTGACCTGGAACGGAACTTAATGTGGCAGAACCTCCACGCGATAACACCAACGGAGTGCGTGTAGGAGGAGGACGTAGGGGTCGTTTTGGAATTGGGCCGTAGTTTACAACAATAACATGATTGCTGTGCACGTTTGTGTTTTCACACAGTATCCATCTGACATGCTGGCTGGATCTGGAGCAGTACAGAAGGACTGCTCAGAGAGACATGGCTGTCAGACAGGAGAGGTCGTCTCATATTGCTACCAAATACCTCAACAGGAAATACTTCTTTGGCTCCGACAGCCCCGCCTCCTCAGAGCAACAGAATGATGTATGTCAATAGATCATTTATAAAACAATCAGTTCATTTTATATGGAAATCCTTTTAAAAAATATTTTGGAAGATTCACATCTCCATTAGTGTTGGATTGTTGTGACCGTCCTGGAAAAGGCATTAGAGAGAGCACGGTAGAAACAAGATTCCCCTTACACGTCTATCCCAAGATGGGAGGAAACTGCAGGAGGGGCTCAACACCCACATTTGATAAACAGAGGCTGCAGCGGCTCTCACACATTTTCCCGTCTCCCTGCTTTGGCATCCGGCAGACATTTTGCTGACAGCTCTGACAGCTCTGACAGCAGGGTGTCACTGGGAACTGGGGAAAATAAGACATGGTTAGAATTAAAACAAGAACAAGGAGAAGAGTGTGGTTTGGATCCAGAAAGATAAAACATACCAGCTCGAGTAAGAATGACAGTAGGATGAAATCTCTCCCGACATTTATAGTCTGATATTAGGTTTCTGGATTGTAGGATTACTGCAGGAGGCCATGCTGTGTAGAGCTAGGTTAAATAGATGGGACGCTGAGCAGTTAGCCATTCTTTTTCTTTGGAGGCACCAAGGATGGATGATTTGTAGTTTTTATTATGAGTTATTTAATAGTAGCTAAGGGAAAGTGGTTCCCAACCTTCTTTGTCTTACGTGCCCCAATATCCCTGTCAGAAAACTCATTCACCCCTTCATAGACATCACTGTGTGTATGAATTGTGTTTATTAATATTTATTTGAATATGTATCTTTTAATTTAACTAAATTATTAAGACATTTATATGAAACCACACCAGCAGAAACCTAACAACTCAACCATGTAACCATTGCATTGATCTAAAACCTGTTAAGACTTCTATGCAGGCTGGCTTACTAGTTCTCAGACAACAGGCAGTGTTCAAGTGAAAGGGCTAAAGCAGCAATGTGTAGGACTTTGAAATAGAACATCATTAGTTTTATTATTAGTTTTCATGACTACTTGCAATGAGCCCTTCAAATAGGCAGCTTGCCTTCTTACATGGAGTCAGTCTACTAGGTTGCACCACAACGTTTTACAGTAGTTTAGAACAAATAGAGTTTAAGGTTCCTTTGATTATCAAAGACCCCCATCACCCCAGCAACAAACGTGTCTGTCTGCTGCCATCTGGCAGGCGGTACCGCAGCAAAGACCATCAGACTCAGGTTTCATCCCACAGGCCATAAGACTATTAAACACCTGAGCTTGCACTATTTTACATTTTTATTAAAATGTATGTCTTGTAATTGCACTGTTGAAGTGACCAGTCAGTCAGTCAGTCAGTCAGTCAGTCAGTCAGTTAGTCAGTCAGTCAGTCAGTCAGTCAGTCAGTCAGTCAGTCAGTCAGTGTGTGTCAGTCAGTCAGTCAGTCAGTCAGTCAGTCAGTCAGTCAGTCAGTCAGTCAGTCAGTGTGTGAGTCAGTCAGTCAGTCAGTCAGTCAGTCAGTCAGTCAGTCAGTCAGTCAGTCAGTCAGTCAGTCAGTCAGTTAGTCAGTGTGTGTCAGTCAGTCAGTCAGTCAGTCAGTCAGTCAGTGTGTGAGTCAGTCAGTCAGTCAGTCAGTCAGTCAGTCAGTCAGTCAGTCAGTCAGTCAGTCAGTCAGTCAGTCAGTCAGTCAGTGTGTGTCAGTCAGTCAGTCAGTCAGTCAGTCAGTCAGTCAGTGTGTGAGTCAGTCAGTCAGTCAGTCAGTGTGTGAGTCAGTCAGTCAGTCAGTCAGTCAGTCAGTCAGTGTGTGAGTCAGTCAGTCAGTCAGTCAGTCAGTCAGTCAGTCAGTCAGTCAGTCAGTCAGTCAGTCAGTGTGTGAGTCAGTCAGTCAGTCAGTCAGTCAGTCAGTCAGTGTGTGAGTCAGTCAGTCAGTCAGTCAGTCAGTCAGTCAGTCAGTCAGTCAGTGTGTGAGTCAGTCAGTCAGTCAGTCAGTCAGTCAGTCAGTCAGTCAGTCAGTGTGTGAGTCAGTCAGTCAGTCAGTCAGTCAGTCAGTCAGTCAGTCAGTCAGTCAGTCAGTCAGTCAGTGTGTGAGTGTGTGTGCATGCATGCCTGTGTGCTTGCATGATGACATAAGAGAAAATATAAAAGAGATATTAAAAAGAAGACATGCCCAGACCGATATGAGGACAGAGAGCAGACAGAGGAGATGAAGAGAACAGAGGGATTGTGGGAATGATGAAGAGCACAGCAGGAGTCAGGAAGGAGGGGATTCTGAGTCAGGTTTCCCACTATGGACATTTCTTTTTTTGCTGCATTTGTACTCATATGTTTTTCATGTTGTCAGACATCTTTAGCATTCATATCAAACACACTTTTCCTCTACTGTGTGTTGCTTAAGCTTTTTCTGTGTGTGTTTGTGTGTGTGTAGTTACTGCATCAGGCAGGTGGACTGGAGCGTCTGAAGCTGGAACGTCTCTCAGATCCTGTGGCTGTGGAGATCCAAGCCATCATCAGGAGTCACATGGAGAAAACCTGGCTGCCTCTGTTTCTGTCCACAGCAGAGTTCACAGAGCGACTGAAAAACCAACCAAAGGTGAACATCCGGATTTTTAACATACAGAGCACAATTCTCTTAAAACCCAAGAAAAAATGCCCAGACATTTTGGAAAATAACCTTTTTCTGCCTGGACTTAAACGAGAATACTGTCGTCAGAAGAATACTCAGAAGAATACTGACAGACAGAGGGAGGGAGAGGCATCATGTTTGGTAACGCGTGCCTTTAGTATTGACTAAAGCGATCTGTTTGAATGAAAACAGATCACTATTGTTACATGTTCTAAATGTTTTCACATTTTTGAGGATTTCTTTTTAGGTTCGCCCACAATTTTCGTACAGTGACGAAAACTTCCAGAGATTGTTCTGATATCTCACAACATCGTGAACTACACACACACAACATTAAACATGTATACATGTGTACAGACTGTTAAACTAAAAGGTGATGATCAGGACTCAGTTAAAATATTTATTTGAACGTTGTGGCAGATTTTGATGCAGACATTATCATATTATGAAGAACACTTGCCCACCCTGACCTCTACTAAATGAAAATACTTGCATTGATTGTATTTGTCATTGTGATAACTGCCATGGTTGTGGACAGAGATAGGGAGACATTAGCAGCTGTGCAATGTGAGAAACCACTAAACAGCAGCACTGTCCACCGCTCTCTCAGGTTGCATCATCAGGTACACAAAAAACGCACACTCCACCCTGCTTCATTATGTTCTCATGTTTTCCATGTTTGGTCACACAGATCTCTCATTAGGCAATGAGAGGTAGACGTAGTTTAACGTTACACTCCGGAGGAGAGAGTGGACGGGTGTAAAGATGGTCAAGAGGATAATTAAGGAGACGGATGACATCAGAGAGGTAAAGTTCTCTAAAGCGGAGATGCGGAATAAGATCAGACTGAGGGTGCAGGTGGAGAGGGCTTTCGTTACTGTCAGGGACACATAGCAGCAGAGAGACGTGGGAGAGGTGTTCAGTGTCTCTGTTAATGCTAGTTGTTTTACTTTGAACCTGTGTGTTTCTGTGTGGTAGCCCCAAACAGCGGGCAGGCCCTCGCAGACCGTCTACCGTGAGGCCAGGAGGAGGAAAGAAGCCTGGGAGGTAAGGAGAATCCAGTGGGGAGCTGGATGTTTAGAATGGAGTCAAATAAGGCATGTCCTGGCCTGAAAGCATGTGTGATTTACTTCATCACGTGGCTTCAACACTGGCTTTGTCAAACAACATTTAAGCCTTGTGGTTAGTTTTCCTAAATTGGATCCAGGATAAATAAGATGAAAGCATCAGCAATACTTACCTTTCTTTAATGGTGTTGGGAGGGTTTCCTCTGTAGCTCTGTTCCTATCCTCTCATCTCAGCTCTACAGCAGAACACAGATATAAAACATGAGCATTTCAAGCTAGATGATTACAGGAAGTAGTTTACTTATGTTCATTTCCTCATCATTGGCAAAGAGCAGCTTTTTTGAAAAAGGAGAGTATAATTATCTCAGTTTTCTGTGAGCTCATAGGCCACAGACAATCTTTCTGCTTTTGTTCTGGAGTACACTGTACTGTATCATCTACACCATGCACATTTGTAAGGGTTTGCTATAACGTTTACACATGAGTAGGTAATTATATCCATTTAATATATCCCCGAGGAAATGAACTAACAGTTTCCAGTTTCGTTACAAACCTCTCTTCTCTGCTGGATGTCTGCAGGCGGGGGGCTTGTGGATGAGTTCCTCCAAGGAGATCCTGCTCTTTCGACAGATTCTCCTCCAGCCCGACACCTGTATGCAGTTCCAGCACTTTGTATCTCTGAAGGGAGACTTCCTAGAAAATGATGTTCTCTTTTGGCTAGAGGTGCAGAGATACAAGGTAAAAGAAGTCTTTCTGGTTGTGAGTGGCGTTCAATATCGTCCTGTTTGAGATCTTTGCGTCATTCCACCTCCTTTCCTGCGTGCCTCCATATTATCTATCAACTATAAGGAAATCAAAACAGAAACTTAGGGATCCCAAGTCTGTGCAGAAAGATGTTTGTTTTCATATTTATCTGCTCAAAGGGGAACGTTTGTCTGAGTGAATCTTACTTTAAGACTTGAGCAGGATTTGACCTCACAACTAGTTTGGAGCTCAAATCTTCCAATATGTAAGAGAGTTGAAACCTCCAGGTAAACATGTTCATGAGTCCTGGATTAATTCAGTGATGGAAAAGGATTGTCAACAATATACACATTTTTTGGTGGAAAAAACACATCATACATGTTTTTTTCAAAGCAGAGTATATTTGCATTTTTGTGTCTTAAGACGTGCTTGGGCCAGAAATGTAAATCTGTCATAACCTGCTGCTCACTGAGTGTTAATACTGAGTGTTAATATCAAGGCCCTGCAACCTGATTCACTCTCATAAACTCAGCTCGTCTGTTTCATAAGGACTACATGAATGTGATTTGATCAGATTGTATTGATATTGCCCTAAACATAAGCAAAAGACAGTCATTAGATTTTTATACAAATGTTGCTAAATCCTGTGAGAAGAGCAGAGCAGACACACATTCAGACATTTCTAATGTAAAATGACAAAAACTGATCTTACTTGGGCAAATAAAATGTGTTTTTAGTCGTACATTGAGCAGCAAATGAAGACATGAAAAGGTCTTTAACCCTGTCGGTGTCTTACGACAAAAGCAAAAAGGTCAACTTCATTCCAGGATTCCCAGCACACATTTCCTTCCTCATCAGTCCCTTCTCTCCCTGTGTTCAGGACCTCTGTCACTCCCACAGTGACGAGGCCACCATCCAGCAGAAGATCTCCACCATCATAAACTGTTTCATCAACTCATCCATGCCCCCCGCCCTGCAGTTAGACATCCCTCCTGAGCAGGCCCAGCACATTCTGGAAAAACGCCAGCAGCTGGGTCCTTACATCTTCAGAGAGGCACAGGTAGTGTGTGTCCAAGAGTGCACTTTGAGTCACATTTTACCAGTTTTTAGGCTGCATGTGTGTGCCTTTCCTCTGTGTGTGTAGATGTCAGTGTTCAGTGCCCTGCTGAAGTTTTGGCCTGAGTTTCAAGAGCTAAGCAGCAGTGTCCAAGAAGAGCAACTTCTTCCTCTACTGCAGGAGAGACGAGTCCAACACAGCGCCAGAGTCAGGAGACAGAGGAGAAAAGAGGAGGAAGAGGAAGAGAGGAAGAGATCTCAGGTACTGAGGGGATAAAAGATGAGCAACTGTGATTATACAACTCCATAGTGTTGAGGTGAGGCTGGTAAAGAGCTTATTGAGTCTGACTTCTCTTCTCAGGAAGAGTTGGAGAGACCAGAGTCCAGTTTTAGAGAGGAGGAAGAGACAGACGATGAAGATGATATAGAAGAAGGACAAGAGAGAAGAAATGTAACAAAAGAGTGGAGGACACAGAGCAGGGTGCTGCTGACTCCCACACAGCCGGTAAGAATGTCCATAATGAGGAAACATCATGCATGCAGAAATGATTTTGTGTCAAATGTATCATATGAAGCGAGCCAAACCAAATACAATTATTTTCTTTTCACGGAGATCAAAACATATTAAAATAAAAACGTCAGTGATGAGGACGATGCCTCATCAGTTCTAACCACAGACTATAAGAGAAACTTGATCACCTAATTGAAGCACTTTTCTAATCACGCTTTGACTGGATTTTTGGAAATGTTCCTTCAGTTGTCGTGGTCCTACTCCAAGTACATGGCGGCTCTGAGGAGAGAGGAGGTGCTGCTGAGGAGACAGAGTCAGCTGGGAGCCTCAATCCCTGCCTCAGGTACACACACACACACACACACACACACACAGACACGCACACGCACACACACACACACACAGACACGCACACACACACACGCACGCCTACACGCACACACACACGCACAAGCACACGCACACGCACACACACGCACACCACACACACGCACGCACGCACGCACACACAAACTTTGGTCCCTTAAAACTCCCATGTCCAGCCTCACCTACTCTCTGCTAAAGTCAGACTAAATGCAGGAAACCATAACGCTGAAATGACATCTAGCTTTCCCACAGTAAAATCCAAGCTACATTTCCAAGGCTCCGATACCACCTGGCAGTGGAAAACAAAGCATTGTCAAACCAAGCCTTTCCACATGCCAGAACTCTCTCATAATGTAGAGCCAAAGCAGACACTTGGGCCTGTCCATCAAGTGTCAATGTTCTGTGCAGCTCTGAGCCAACACTGCCTGATGCTAATGCTAATGCAGCCCATAGTGAACGAGCACCAAAAGAACACACATTGCAAACAACATTTGAAAGGGAAATACTATTTGTCACACAGATGGACATCATCACTGAAACCTGCACGATGGCCACAACTGTAAGGCAATATATCACACACACATGGGAGGGAGGTGGCCTGGGGAACAAAGGGAAAGGGAAATGTTTGGGCAGAAAGTTGTTGTTGTTTGATTGAGTTTGGGGAGGAGAGACTGAGAAGGAAGAGGGGAGACTTGCAGCTTATCACAGATTAAAAAAGCAGTAGAGAGCAGTAGAGTCTGAGGACCGTTAGCATTGATCACCAACCCCGTCTAGAGCCAGAGTTTTTGTCCCTCCTTGACTGTTGGTGAGGTCAAACATTTTTGGGGATTATTTACCTTGTGATTTGCAGGTTGTTGGTGTTGACATGTAAGACCTATCTTGTCTTATAACTTGAACTATTTCAGTTTGATTCCAGTTCATGAAGGTTATTGATACTATTTTGGTTGTCTGGAAAAGTGCTATTCAGCGTTAAGTTGTTTAAGTTTAACACTGACCCGAAATGCACTGGCCAAAATGTCTTATTTAAGGCCAATACATATGTACTGTATATGAATGTGTACGTTTATGTGTGTATGATACATTTGTGTGCATATGTATATGTTTATGGTAACACTTTATATTAAGGTACACAAATTCAGCATCAACTAACTAGTTGATGCTGAATTTGTGTACCTTAATATAAAGTGTTACCATAAAGTAAAGTGTTATCATAACTCTCAACTAATGAGTTGAGAGTTTTTCCTCAATAACCCTCTAATTAGTGCTTATTTATTGCAAGTAAGGAAGTTGTTGTACATGAGTTTTGGTCTTAATATGCTCTGCTCAATATGGGCCTAATAAGGCAGTAGTACCACAAGAATAGTAATTCTCCCATAATAACACTTAACAAATATGATCTATTCTTATGTAACAAGACATGAAACTACAAGTGTTAATTGTGTCTAAATACTTCAAAATTAGGTATTTCTATCTAAGAACGTGAAGTCTTGTTCATAACCAATAAGCTAGTAGTTTGACTCTAATTGACCTGAACAGGTTCCCTATTCTAAAGTTGCCTCCTCTTCACCCTTTGTAAATACATTATAGCACACACCTACTGAAATGAACCTCAACAGTACATGAACAAAGTAGGCACAAGTTGAAATATCTGTTTTATTAATGAACCACTATAGAGAGGTTCAGACACATACCAAAACATGTCAAGTTTCTCCAAGGCTGAGAACACAATATGCAGCCTGTACTTTTTAATAAAAACTGATTTTTAACAGAGTTTCTATATTTGTGATCATACTGTGTGACCTGCTTGTATGTACTTACACAATAGGTGAAAGGTGGTTATTGTGTTTTTGTCAAGACTAACAGTGTGTGTAATCATGCCATACATTTGAAAAGTGTCAATAAATGTTCAGTACACATTTTACAAAAATATAAATGTGCAAATATTAATACATTGCAAATATTAAGCATACTATGCTGGTATGCTGGTCACCAGCATCCACCTATCACCAGCTTATGTTTAATAATAGTATTACATATACCATGCTGGAAGCTTACCAGGATTCCAGGTGACCAGCATACAAGATTCATTGTGTCATGTATTCTGGTAACTACCACAATAAATACATTGTATAGTGTTCATAACAGTATTTTAATGTAATAAATAGCAATACTCAGCTAGTTAATATAATAAAATACACAGTAACAATACAATAATTATACAAAAAACAACCAACCTACAAATTAACCTACATCAAAATAAACATATTATCTAAAACAGGTGCATTTGATTTAAAATAAAAAGAATAAATAGTATTAAATATTTAAATGGGAACAAAAACAGTAACAATATGTATGATAAGAAATGCAACAAAGAAATTACAAAAAAAATGTCTTAAGTGTTTTGTTTTTTTTCTTGTTTATGTCCATCATTTTTTCCGTTGTGTAGCGTCCAGCCTTTCCCGATCCGGCCTGCATTTCTGTCTGTTGAAGCCACTTCTTGAAGCAGACTGAAAAGAAATGTACAGATATAAGTACACGTAAAAACGTAAAACGTACGTTAAAATTCGGACAGCTGTGGTTGCCAGAACTTGACCGTTAAAAGTATAGTCAAATAAATTACAAATTACAGTTGTTGGCATAGACGTTACAGTCAACAATTGCTTATGGTAAATAACAATGGTAAAAAGAGTTAGCTAGCGTTAGCTAACGTCATGTTCAACAGAAAACCTCTAACGTGCAGTACATTGACGATTTTAAACTAAACGTAACTCTCTCAACTTGTAAGATAAAGTTAAGTGCACTTACCCTTAAATAACGACATCACGTTTTTCAGGGTCAACACAAACTGCAGAAAACATTAGCTACTAACTGTTGTTAGCTAAGACAGCTAGCTCTTGGGGTGCTGCTAGTGGAGCACGCGCGTGAACGCAGAGCGCCGGAGCCTCGCAGCGGCGAAACTGTGGCGTGCTTAATTGCACCGCATTTGCGCATAAGCAAAGATGAGGCTCCCTCTGCAAGATGAGGGTCCCTCCGCAAGATGAGGCCCCCTCCTCAAGATAAGGCCCCCTCCGCAACATGAGGCCCCCTCCGCAACATGAGGCCCCCTCCGCAACATGAGGCCCCACGCAGTCTGCGTGATCTGCGTGTAGGGAGCCTGGTTACTATTCTTGTGCTACTAATGCCTTATTAGGCCCATATTGAGCAGAGCATATTAAGACCAAAACTCATGTGCAACAACTTCCTTACTTGCAATAAATAAGCACTAATTAGAGGGTTATTGAGGAAAAACTCTCAATTAATGGCTTATTACTTGTAGAATATGGTCATGTAGAATAAGGCATTAATAAGTGTTTTATAATGACTAATAAAGAGCCAATATACTGCTAATATGCATGTTAATTGACTAGTTGATGGTGAATTTGTGTACCTTAATATAAAGTGTTACTATGTTTATGTGTGTGTCACAGTAATCTTGGATGCCAATTTGACTTTTGAGAGCCATATTAGAAGCATGACTAGAAAGCTGAAATATAACATTTTCAAATTTAAACATATTAGGAACTCATTAACCATAGAAGCATCGAAAACCTTTTTGCATGCCATGATAATATCACATTTTCACTACTGTATAAACTGCTGGTCCCAAGCAACTAAGACTGCTATGAGACCACTTGAGGTTCTTTATAAACAAGCCTTAAAAGTTATGGATAGAAAGTCATTAAAACACCATCATTACAATATAATACAAACTTCTCAGTTTTGATAGTCTTGTTCTACTTTCCCGGGTTCGATTGGTATTCAGAATCATTCACAATTCTACAACACCACTGTTGAGGGGCTTTTTTCAGCTTCCGTGAGCAGAGTTGCAGAAACTCGAGATCTGCATTAAATGCAGATGTAACCATCCCTCTGAGGCGCACTGCCTTTGGACGATCAGCATTTTCGTTTACGGCCATCAGGCACTGGAATACTCTTCCAGTGGAACTTAAAACCTGTACTGATTTTAACTCGTTTTCTTATGGTGCAAAACAAATGATATTAAGCAACCAGTCATGCCAACATTAATTACACTGTAATCTGAGTTTTTTAATTTTTTTTTTAATTTTATTTGAACTGTATTGTCATACTATATCTTAGATATTTTATTTAAGTGTATTGGAAGTGTACTAAGTACTATGTTCGTAACCTGTATTTAAATCAGGTTTTAAAATTGTTTGACTGATAGAGATCACGCAATGTTATTATTTGTTTATTGATTGTTATGAACCTGCCTGAGGACCACAGATGGAAATGAGCTATTAGCTATAATCTGGCACATTGCATCTCTTCTCTTTGCTGAGATTAATGTTTTTGTATGCATGGTCCTTCTATAAATAAATACAAATACAACAGAGTATAGTATGTTGAAAAAGAAAGGAAAAAGGTCTTTATGAATTTATATTTGATGTACTTATGTATATGTATGTATATATATGTATACATGTGTAAATGCATGTTTCTGTCGTACTCCTGAAAAGACACACCAGTCTCTGGCTCTACAGAGGGCCTTTTTTTTTACATCACCTTGATCACACGTTAGGAAAGGGAGGGGGAACTGAGGGGTATTTAAAAAACGTACCATTGGATGCCACTAAATCTTACACATCGGTACTTTAAGGCAAACATAACCCTTGTTATACTATATATAAAACATGAGTCAACAGTAACCCAGGGACGATACACGAGCAGATGTTCACCCTGTGTCGTTTAACTGTCTGCAGGGTCGTCCTCCGCCTGCAGTGTCCGGTCAGCAGCCAGGACACGCCCCTCCAGAACAGACAGTACACAGTGTGACAGATACAACAGTAAGTTGAAATGAAGAGTGAAATGACCAGACGTAAACACATACAAGCCTCTCAAACACAACTGGCTCACGTGTTACTGCACAGGGTGTGAAGGCCTGCAACATGAAACCAAAGACTTGATGGCGTATTGCTCTGACACTGACGGATGAGGGTGCTGTTATAAGAGCATGAGGATTGAAAGCTGAGAGCAGAACTGATACTGATATCTTTATGGGCTGGTAGTTTGATGCTGGATTGACTTATTATGTAAGAAGATCAGTTAGAAACCTGTGTGCAAAACATCGACTAACTACTAACTTTAGTTATGCCTGGCTGCACATCCATCATTTATAATATTTCCCAGTTTCTTCTTGACTTTTTCTTAGTATACAATGACAGAATAACACTTCATTATTTAAATGTTTTTATTAAATGATTTTCTATTCATATATTATCCATGTACATACATAAAAAGCATTAGACACAATTCTCACTCAGAGTTCAGTGGATCAACAATATAAAAGGCAACAATGATGAGTTGGCATCCACGTAAGTTTACAAAGAACATTGTTATTGTCAAACAAGTATGTGACATCATCTATAAAAACATTTTGGTTGACAGCTGGGATCTCTAACATCCTTCAACATTTCTATAATATTGCACTTAACATTGGCATGAGACAGTAAACAGTCAATGTGCAGAGTGAAACATTGCACACTGTTCTGTCACACTGAAGAGGTTTCACAATGCGCCCTGATTTCAAGTTGGCGCAACTCTTCTTTGTTTTAGTGTTCACTGTAGTATGAGCTCATTGAAATGTCCCAGTTTAAGAAATGTATTTCTATCATTAAAACTGTTTTTAACCCTTCTGATTTCTTCTGTGATTTGTTTGCGTATCAATCAAAAATATATCTTCCAAAATACATTGCTTAGAACTCTCTGCATATCTAAGGCAAAACCAAGTGGACTTAGTTTGATAATATATATTCTTTTGAATTAACATTTGTTTTGCATAAATGTGTAGTTATATTTTCAGATCCATAGTTCGGTGTATTTTAAGGCTTAATATGGAATAAAAAGGTCCGGTTTATTTGGTGGCAGAAATCCACAGATGTGTGTTAGTGTATATTAGTGGAATCCAATGTGTAAGGCTTTATTCTTCACCATTGTGAACTTGCTGACAAACACCTTGGCGAAGGCAGGATCCACCAGGTAGCGGTAGGACTTGGTGACGGAGGGGGGGGGCTCTGCCAGCGTCACTGGGAGCTGCAGCTGTAGAGAGGCCGTGGAGGGGGACAGGAAGTGGGCGGCTCGCAGCACGTAGTCCACCAAGCGGCGATACTGCTGCTCCGTCAGGCGCTCACGCACACCGTCACCCTGAGGGAGGACACACACCATTAGGAATGGCATCCACACCACTGCCACCTAGGACACATGATGTCAGAACTATTTTATGGTGCAATCTATGTTCCCTTGTCTGAGCTCATTTGTTACTTTCCTTCAATATTCTGCTAGGCTCTTGGTTGAGCATACAGCATGCTGCTGAGCAACCAACAATAGGTCATAGAAAATGGGTTTTCTTCAGAGTTTTGTCCTTGCCCTTTTTTTGGGTGGCAGGGTTAAAACATAATGTATACATGTTCGCAGATGTTGATAAATGAAAGCTGGGGGGGAACCTTGTTCTGGCATTGAGAGTAACACTTTTGAGAGCATGTCTTTTATTTAATTAATTCAATCTTTCCTTTGAATGTCAAATTGTTTTCAATCTGGTTGGCCACTCCAGAAACCTGCCATGCTCCTAGAAGTTGCTCCATCGCTCTGGTCCCCTGTCCCCCCTTCCTGCTCCTTTAGCAGTGTGGGAAAGTGGCCACAGACACCTCTGCTTCAGTCTGCCATTTAGAGCCTTCCCTGCTGATGAGCTTGCTCAGCATTGTTTGCACTCCTTTTAGAAGGGCTTTAATTTCATTACATTTATACAAAGCTATAAAGTTTAGTTTATTTTGCACAAGTTAACTGTAAAATAAAAAATCAGAAAAGCAGTTCAACTACTTAAAGATCTCTCCTATCTTAACTGTAGATGTGATAAGTACTGAACTGGTAGTGTAAGCCGTGATTTAAGGTTTTCTCTTTTGTCAATATCCACATCATATTATTGCACCATGTGCAGCCTGTTACAGGGAGTCTTACCTCTGTGTCGCTGGCTACTGTCTGCTGCTGTAAGGTGAGGCTGAGCAGGCCCCCCTGCTCCAGCTCCTGCTGGCACACCACCTGCAGGGGACAAGACGCGTTACATTCACAGCCACACAGCTACAGAAAGGCTCATTTGACTGTAACAGGAGCTGTTTCTCTATCTTACCTCTGTGATGGGGAAGGCCTGCTGCTGGGTGTCCTCACTGAGGCTGACCACAAACAGCACCTCCGAAGTGAGGAGCAGACAGCCAGCATGCTCCTGACCCGAGCCGCTCACCAGGGTCACCTCCAGGGCCATGTGGAGCTCCGGCCGCCCCAGAGACTGGAGCATCTTCCTGTGGGCAGACAACACAAGTTATAAGACTATCTGGAACATTAAAGTGGTTCAATCTTAAAAAACAAGACTATGTAGTTGTATTCTTATCAAAGCACTATAGGCAGTAACTACATACTTCTGGGTGCATAGATTGTATGTGTACATATACACACACATAATTGCAGTCTTGCTGACTTCAGATAAAAACTTTTCCTATAAACACAAGACCACACAATGTGCCCAACTCTTCAGCCCCAACACACACAAACAAGTGAGAATATGTGTCTATATACATCCTGCAATTTACATTTCTTCATGTTCTCCGGGTGGCTCCTATTACACACATGCTGGATGGGGAAATATGTGCTGGGGCTACAGTCTTCCGTCATGTTTCTCTGACAGTGTGTTTACTTTGGAAGGCAGGTGTTCAGATTGCAGAGCAGATGTTGAGGCGGCCGCAGGAGGGACACTTTGGTTCTGTTCAGTGTTACTCCGCTCAAACAGTTTGACCCTTCAAGTGTCGGGCTACCTGTAGTAGTAAAAATAATTGATGGATGCCTGATGGAAACCAGTTTGACTGCAATGCAGCATGAACAAAACCACAGGGGAGCATTATCTCAGCATCTGTGTGTTTTCATCTTTTTTTCATCTTCCTTTTAGCACACTGCCAACCCCTTGAGTGATGACAACTAAAGTGGAATGTCCTAGAGACATATTGTATCCAAAATGTGGCTTCTTTTCTTATGGCAGTTTATAGTGGACACAGACTACTATTAGAAGTAAAGGTTTGATAGCTATGGAAACCAAATTAAATTGCGGAAAATGTGAAGTGCTTTCAAAGGCTCCTGATAACCTTCTGGAGACACAGGCCTCTCATACATTTTTATGATAATATTCAGTGCTCCACTGTGCTTGAAACACTCAGATCTGATGCAGCACTGTCCAAACCACTGCCATATGTTTAACACAAGACCCAAACCTCCTGCTTGGCACAACATGCAATCTGTGTCAACTCAATCTCTCCTAAATTCCAAAGCCTTGGAGCACACAGAGGAAGGTGTTCCTCCATCTGATGGCATGGGGAAAGATCTCTGGATAAACTCAAAGCTAAACAACAAGAAAGAACATTTCTAGCTTTGGCAGAGTGCTTATAAAAACCTTTTAACATGGCCCGATGAGAACAAGGGAGGGCAGCCTGGCTACCATGTGTGGGATCAAGGTCAAACATTTTTCCAGACCCATTTTTTTTCGGAAAGTGGGTAATGAACCCTCCAAGGTTTTTTTTAAACAAGACAGCAACAATGATGAGTGTTAAGGGAAAGAAAAAGAAAATCAATTCCTGGAGAGAGCCCAAGAAAAGCAACAGCGAGAACACATGTCCCATTTCTAAGGAGAGGCTGGACACAAATTAAGGAAGAGCTTGCAGGAAGAATGTGGGCTGGGAGGGGCTGGGTCTTACCAGACATATTTAAGGTGGCTGTTAGGGGCCCGACAAGACTTCTCCTCCGTAGGCAGGTACAGCTGTTTAGGAAGCTGCCACAGTCCGGCTCCATGAAGGATCCCTGCAGAAGAGACAGACGGAAAGACAGTGCCATCAGAGTGGAACACAAGCTGATAAATCAGACATTGATGGAAAAAGACTCCGTTAGTGTTAAACTGCATTACTAACAATGCACATTTCATTTTCATAAAAAAGAGGTGGAAGCATTTTTAAATATTTTACTTTAGTTAAAAAAGAATACCACAAAGTCAAAAATTATTAAGTATGAGCATAGAAATATATTTCAAGAATTCATTATGTAGAATGGACCATTTTAGAATAGCATTTATTATTTTCTTAGAATATTCTGATTGATGCATTCATGTGCACTGGCCACCACGTTGCAGGTGGGGTGGGGTTAAATCGCATTGCTAGGTAGATTCAAACATCATTTTCCAGTTGATTTATATGTCTGCATTATTAATCTGAATCTGGGGTTACACAAAAATATATTTGATTTAATAGTGCAGGATTTGTATCTGAGATGTAGTGAAGTAGCAAAGTAAAAGTAGTCAAACAACTGTGTGTGTGTCAGTGTCAGTTCTTCATCCATGTGTGTGTGTCAGCTCTTCAGCAGAGCAGCAGCAGCAGGCCAGTGAAGTCAGCAAGTACTCACAGCCATGAACACACACTTAGATCCATTCATGATGTCACTGCCACTCTGCAATTCTGCTCCACTCTGAGTGGGTGTTGCAACTCTCAGTGAGTGTGTGTGTGTGTGTGTGTGTGTGTGTGTGTCTGTGTGTGTGTGTGTGTGCATGTACCGAAGGCTCTTTGAGCAGTTCTCTATAGGGTCCTGCACTAGGGAAGACCAAATAAACACTTCTGACAGCCAAGGGGACAGATGGGAAACAAACTAATGTAATCATTAATCAATCTACTGATGAATTTCAGATTTTCCCAAACACAAACTCCAATTCAAATGTGTGTTTATATTTATTTGTTGACATACTCGTTGAGTTGCTACATGACTAAATCTCTTGTTTAACTTCTGTCTGACAGTGATCATGTGCTCCTGTGTAAAAATTAAAAGTTTGAATCTCCACAGGCAAATTGCTTCATTCTTTTAAAATGTTATTGAAATTACTTTTGGTTATGTGCTTGATGTTCCCCCAGAAAATGATGGAGCTTGTTACCTGATGTTAGAAAATAAAAATGCTTGGTCTAACAACTTCCAAGATGATGTCCAAATGATATATATACTGTATATATTCAAAGCGAGAATGATGCTCTGATAGTGCTTTCATTTCCTGTGTTTTGGAATCAACGAATTGTGTGTTTTTGTAAACAACAGGAAAACTAATGGGAGTGTTACAATCACGTCTTTCAGTGAAAGTGAAAAAACCAAATGCTGTTAGCTTTGATCCTGAACTCACCATAACCTGTCTGGGACACCAGTTCAGCTGCTCCTCCGATGGGCTTAGTAAAAACACCCACAATGCCTTTCCCCACGCCTGAGATGACCCCTTTGGCATGGCTTCCCGCTGAGCTCTGCGTCTCCCAGTTCCTCTGGAAGTTCTGCATGGGCTGGTCTACAATGCCTGCAATCGCTCCTAAAGGAACAAGGACCAGGTGGTTGTTCTTTAGTATTGGGCTTTCTTCAAAAAATAGATTTACATAACGAATGAAAGTACAGGATGCAAATAATGTCCCCTTAGTGATGTCATTTCAGCAAGACATGGGAAACAGAGTGAGATATACAGACATGCCCAACAGAAAAGATCAGACCCTTTCTTGTATGACGTGTTTTTTATGTATATAATCGGCTGTAACCCAGAGAGGTGCAGGCAGCTGTTTGGTTTCTGATGATATGCTCTGTGTGTCTAGATTTTTACTGCCCTCGGTGTTTACTGAGTCCCTGCTGTGCTGTCTGCACTCCGTCTCACAGCTCTGGAGCTGTGCCTATAAAATGTGAAATGTGTGTGGGAAGAACATCTTTTGATACATATCGAGTGACCTCATGTTAAGGATAAAGAGATCCAATATTCATTGCTAATTTGAATGACTTGCTCTTGGGATTCAGGTATTATTTGTAATCATTCTTTTTAGTGCAATCTTAACAGTGTGATTGCAATTTTTCATGTTTTCAAATGTCTCTGGATCACTTTCTACCTTGTGTGAATGGGATTGTATTGATGTTCACTGTTTCTGTCATTGTGCCATTTCTCATCTAAAACCCCTTTATGTTATTCAGAAGATGACTAATGAAGCTTAGTGCAAGTTCAACCAGGAAGACCGTCTTTACTCATTCATTCACATATTCCCAGTTTACTACTCTCTCTCCTCTCAATCAGTGATCGGGGGCGTCACTCATCAGCTAAACGTATCACTTCGCCTCTATTCCCACAAGCCTATCATAGTGCATTGCTAAACCTTTAAATCTGCTCTCTCCCCTCCTGACAGTTCACATTTCAGGTGACTCAACGCAGCCCTCCTCCACCCCTTCCACCTTCCTTTCTTCCAAATCCAGGTTCAAGCTCAAACCACTACTCTTTAGACATCCATCAATCCCTTCATGCCTCCACCACCACCAGTGTCTAGACCCCAGGGGGGTTTCATCGCTTCGGTTTTCCCCCTCCCGAATGATATCCCAGCACAACGGGGTCTAATCGCCAAACAACATTACATGCATCTGTGTATTCCCGGGAATAAATATATATCGTTACATCAAAAAACTGTCTCTCCTGATTGAATTAGTGAAAAGGTTAGTTACAGCACCAGGAGCAGATTTCAATTAAGTTATTTTTTAACAGATTACATGAATTGTTCTGCAATGTGCTGCTGTATTTCTATTCAGGGATGTTGTGTGTGTGTGTGTGTGATTGTGTGTTTGTAAATCTCCAAATACCTAACAAGCTAATGCCGAGTCGGGACAGCCCCTGCCTCAGTCCGTCCCCCAGGCTCTCTGGCAGCTGGCGCCTCCACTCCTCCTGCCGGGTGTAGTGCTCCTCATCCAGCGAGAGGCGGTCCATGTTCCGGGCCAGGCTCGTGGCTAGGTTGGTGATGGACGTCAGCGCGCCTGAACACAAACGTAACATGCTCAATCCCTGTGTTCAGTGTTTGTTCAAAACTGTACAATGCATGTGCTGTATCAGTCTGGGAAAAATATAGAGTGAGTTATTACTACATATTGTTAGTCCACAAATACAAAGGGTTGTGCATTGAGCTTATACATTTCCTGCTCTGAAATTAACCAGGCAATATGAATATCTGCGTTACCTTTTGAGATGTGTTTGACGAAAGACGTGGTCCCTCTGGACACTCCGCTGACGAAGGCCCCAGGCCCGCGGGTCAGCCCCTCGTACGGCAGCCGGAAGAAGTCCGACACGCCGTTCCCGATGCTGCGCACCAGGCTGGCAGGACTGCCCAGGATCTCCAGAGAGCCCACCACCCACCCTGAGGCACAGACAAAACACAGCACAGGATATTAAACGATACCTGTATTATAAAATGAATGTTCTTTCTTTTTATGTTTTATTTCGCATAGAGTTACTTTTCAGCCTAATTTCAGTTTTCTCTATCAGTTACGCTCTCAGTTAACTTGGACTGAAAGCCTTGGACTGGTGTTATACTAAACAATTTACAGAACTTCTGTAATGTATGATCCCACAGTAACTTTTTAAACTGCACATCTGGAACACCTGCTTTTAGGAGGAACATTCTGCATACTAGCCCCTGGAGTAAACTCTCACTCTGCTCCTCTCGCCAAAAGCAGTTCAGAGTGGGAGTTCGATCCAAACATTTTACAGACCTAGAAAATGTTTTACATCATGATTATATTTTCAACATTGTGTTTATTCTATCAGAATTGTTTTCTCGACGATACAACAATTCCCAAAAGCATAACACATGCACACTCATGCACACAGACACACACACACTCCTGCATGAAATCATACATGTGCCACGGTTAGATTTACAGCCTCCTACTATCTCACCTCATCTCTCCCATTCAACCGTAGGGCCCCCTTCAGAGGGCACGGCTCATTGATATTTATGCACTGACAATTGCATCTCAAAAATCAAATAGCCATTTCTCAAGACGCCGACCCCGCTCTGCTCTTACTCTCTGTCAATTTGCACTTGAGTGATGGGCTCTAATGGTAGGAAACCGTCTCCAGCCAGGCCTAGTGCTCGTTTCTGCTTCACATGGTGTCCCAGTTGTGGTCTGGGTAAAGCATAAACTCCTGACAGGAGCCGATGTTTACAGGGCTGAGTCATGCTCGAAAACACATAATGTGCATAAACTGGTGTGTATGCATAGATAGTGCACTTCTTTTAGTATTCATGTGTCCATAAGTCCATGTATGTGTGTTGATTTATGCCTGTGGGTGTATGTTTGACCAAAGTACCGTATATCCTAAAATAATCAGTCCCAGAATGCAATGCTTCCCCTAACTTCAAGATGACGTAGGAACAGAAGTGTGCGGTGAAGTGACGCGTTGAATTACGAGCAGAAATGAGGGCTCTAACGAGAGACAGCGGGCAGGAAGTGTCGGCCCAGAACGGGATTCTGATGTGGAAATGAGCGGCTAAATCAGAACATGTGTGGAGGCTTTGACTCGACAGCAGGACAACGCAGGAGAGCTGCAGAGCCTTTACAGGGCATTATCTATAACATACTGCCTGCACACCATGAGTCATCAGTCAAAGCTTAGAATAAAAGGGTATATTATGAAATGATAGAATGTAAATCTTTTTCAAGCCTCCAGTGGTTCAGGTTTGACTTTGTGGAGCAATATAGTTTGTGATTCCTGCCACAAAGCCATGAAGCCCTTGGGATACAATCATTGCATAGCTTAACTCCACACATTGTGAGAGTCAATTGTGGAATTTCTTAATCAAGCTCATATCCTGTTATTCTTCTGTCCATTTCTCCCTAAATTGAGTGCAAACAACACTGGATTTGAGTTTTAGCCAAGTACAGCTTTATCCCTGCAGTTTGAATATTGAATACAATTGACTTTATTTCAGACTTGACGAAACAAAGAGATTCGTTTTGTGGGGGGGCTCTGTGTCGACGCCCTCCCACCTCCCCTGGGGTCATATACAAAAAAGAACAGACTTTTTTTAATAGTTATAGAGCACTGCTTTCACATTCATGTAGGGCTGTCCTACTAATGTACAAACTAGGGCTCAACCCATATTGCAATATTAGCCTGTTTTTACCTGCAATATGTATTGAAATATATAATTATTAAGGGAATATTTACAGAAAAATTGAACCCACTTTCTAGAGTTAAATTCAATGCAGTCTGCTGCTCTTTGAGATCCAAATTAAGAGGTCAGATTGAGAAGATAGACAATATTGTGATCTTTTGGAAAATATATATAAACACATTAAGTGTAGCATGTATGAATGATAACAACCCAGTTTAAAGGCCCCACCCAAAAAGCATGTTCAATGAGACGGGCTACGTTTAACAGGTGTGTGATACCTCAACATGGCATGAAAGGTGAAAACAATCCTGTATGAGACCTAATGTACATTTGTCCACATTGGAACTTGATTCAGACTCTGGATGCATCATTATTTGCCGACTGAGCTCCTTTATTTTTGCTTAAGTGTAGCTGCGGCCAGAAGCGCGCTGTATAAAGTGGAATACAGCAGGCTCTAAATACGCATGCTTTAACATCATCTGCACTTAGGACATTTACGAGCCAGCATAATGGCTTGTGCATTCATGCCATTAAAAGTGAAGGAATATTTTGATAATGATCCTCCTTGGTTTTAGCAGATATGATAACAAGAATAAATCAGATGATATACTGTAAATCGGTGCTGTGTCAATATATAAAACACAAGCTGGCTTGTTGGACCCTTTGCTGACTGATGTGGCAGCAGGTGAATTTGAGGCAGTTGAGAGAGGAAGACTACCTACCAGCTCTGAAGAGGGCCCCGGCAGCGTAGTGCATGGCCAGAGCGTGCACCAGCTGCCTGGCTGTGGTGCACAGCGGGCCTCTCTCAAACAGGGAGAAGGAGAGAGGAGTGTGGTCTGAAGCGATGTACAACTTGAGGGAGGCATGGATGCTGACCAGCAGGTTGACCGGCTGGATGCTCAGCCTCTGCAGCCGCACAGGGTGCACCAGCGCCTGCACCGCCTGCAGCACCTGGGAGAGATGCAACACATTTACTAAGTAAGGCCCAGGAATACTAATGCACAATATCTTGACTCTACCTCTAACCCTTTCTAGCATGCACCTTCATTATGTGACAGATTATCGTTTAATCCTGTCCTAAAAAATATTATCGAATATGATATGTATGTGAATGTATGATTACAATATTGTGACAAGAACAACACAAATCACTTGGTTTATTAGCTAAATACTGCTCAAATTGAGCAGAGCTCCTGGGCATGCTTATAACCAAAGTGAGGTTGGATGCTGCTTCCTGCATGTCTGGCCCCAGCTGAATGCACCGCTGAAGTTATAATCTATTGAGAATTCAGTGACTAAACCAGAACACATTCAGCCTGATCAGTGCCTCAATAAAAACATGACATCATGAATAGTGGACCTGTTCAGGGAGGATGGGGGCTGAGCCACACTTTGTCCCCCTCTGTGGCTCTGCTGGGGCCGAGGTCATGGCACTGTCAGGGATGTAGGTGTGGAACAGGGTCTTAACGTAGTAAACAAAGGTGTCTTCCAGGTAGACTCTGGCAGGTTGGAGCTGGAAGGTGATCTGAGGAGAAAACAGTACAAATATTTAAGAAAAAGGTTATAAAATCTGTTGATTCATAAAAATGTGTATGGAATAAGAGAAGGGAACTAGAAAATGCATTTCCTGCTGAAAATGCGTGTGAATGCTGTAAACTGTGTACATTTGTAGCTGCTTTTAGCTACAGAAACCAAGTAAGTGTGTTGCTGAACTTAACGGAGAAATGCAGAAAAGTGAAATGATTTGAATCAAATTGTTACAGCTCAAATGCATTGCAATGACTTTGTTGAAAGTGAAATGTTAAACTGGAAGAGTAGGAAAAATAGTGAAGAAGCTGAATATTTAAAAGAAAAGGTTTAAAAAAGGTATAAACAAGAGCATGTATAGCCTCAATGTCCGGAAATAGCTGAATAATTTAATAGTTGAATGGTTTCTGTAGCTGAAAGTAGGCTGAAGGAGTTAGATATTAAATGTAAGTAGTAGTGAATGAAGAAGTGTGGAGGAGAGCTTTAAATTAAGAATTAAGAAGAGAAAAGAAAGTAAAAACGCTTTGAAAAGCTGCCAGTGTGTGTTTGTTTCTGTGCTGAGCACCTAATCATAACACCTGTGTGTGAGCCCAGAGATCAAAGGTGTCCATGGTGACGACGTTATCAAACACCTGTGTGCAGAGATCAAAGGTTTCCATGGTGATGTGCAGTGATCTGTGAGAGGAGAGCCTTTCCATTGATCTGAATGAGAGATAAACCTCTTACATTTCTAACTGTAATTTAAAAACGGTAGCTGATATCGGTAAAATGTCTATGCGTGCAGCATCTCAGGACCCTGAGAGCGTCTGAGTCTGCTGTTTGTGTACTTTCGGGTCAATAATGTGGCCTTTTTGGCAGATTTACTAAAGGGTTGCGGCTGCTGCTCTGAAGAAAGATCAGGCTCAATTTACAATGGGCCTTAATGGAGACATGTTGAACGTTTTTGTCACTTCAAGCCCTCAAGAGGCACTTTGTTTAATTTTTTGCTTAATCTTTTTAATTTTTCCACGTAGGAGAGGTTTTCCTACGTTTTTCATGAAAAATGATGTCCAAGGAGTGTAGGGTTTGGGAGTTATGGCAAGTTTAAAACATTTTTTTGGGCAAATTTCAAGCTCTCCTCCACTCTGTTTTGAGATCAAAGCACTCTAGACTTAAAGAGCAACTTGCAGGTTAGAGACACCAGTGAATAAATGTGTAGGAAAATGATGAATACACTAGATTTTCAAAAAAATATACAGAAATATACACTACATTGACATCTGGCGTCGTTTTAGTAAGACATTTTCACTTCCGCATAAAAAAGCCTCCGCACGTGAACTCCCGCGTGTGACGTAACATGGGGGAGAGCGGCTGGTCTAACGTATGAATAAACATGGTTCACAATGCTAGTTTTGAAACAGAAGAGGTTGAAAATATATATTCGAATGCATATGATTATAATTATGAGCCTGCTATGCGTCCAAGAGACCAGGAGCAGCCAAGGATTAGAAAAAATAACGGCCATCGGCGAGAAATGGAGCTGTGGTGTGGAGAACCAGTGGAGAACAGAGCAGCTGTCTTGGTGAGTGACCGGCGTTAGCTACATTTAATGTTAGCTAACGTCAGTCACATCACAACATTGTAAAGTTAGCTATCATATATCAGGCTATAACTAAAGTAGTATTGATAATATAGTAACGTTACTGGCAGGACTGTTGATACTGATCCATAACAGAAACTAATGCGCAAGTATCAGCCGTATCTCACGTATCTCACGTTACCTAATGCAACTCCACACTACTCTTACGGTGCTGTGTACCGGAGGGGAGACGCGAGATACGGCTGATACTTGACGATCTGGCGGAGAAAGGTTGTGGAGCCTCCGTTGATATGCCGTTGTAAATGGCTTGATGGAAAGCAGGTGTGTAGTCGGGGAGGGTGCACAGCTGATTGCAGCAGGTGAGTGGAGGTTGAGCCAGGAGCCAGGAGTGACAGCCACCACGCCCACACAAACAACACAGACAGGGGGAAACAAACACAAAGTAGATTGCTGGAGCAGTACAGCCACCACAGCGTTACCTAATGCAACTCCACACTACGTCTTACGGTGCTGTGTACCGGAGAGAGAGAGAGAGAGAGAGCAGCGAAGGGGGGGAGAGAGATGTAATACGGTTTTCTGCTAAAGCTGTGGAGAGTATGTGCTGCAGGGAGGTGGATGCACAACGCACCCAGGACCGAAAGCTCTGTGGACTCGATGTCCTGACAGGCTGGAGTTTGTGCAACCTGCACGAACTCCAGCTCACCATGATTACAAATGGTGAAATGCAATGTAAAATTACCGAAAAAATACCAGCTCACTAAATCACAAACGCTCAAACCAACTACAAACTACTACCGCGGATTGGACAGAGAACGAGTCCGAGAAAGTTTCTCCCCCATGTGACGTAATATGACGCGTTTGACGTATGACGTTAAAAAAAAGCAGTTTTTAGTAGCAGAGCTCAAAACGGCTCCTTTTCCTCTGAATTCCTGCCCTTATGTCTTGTAAAACATATCAAATCCTGCATTAACATTTGTAATTGTAATTTTCAGGCAAGGTTGAGCATAAATGTAGTAAAAAAAAAACCCTGCAAGTGCTCTTTAATGAGCGGCGCAATACACACTAATGTTAAAACCTGAAGAAAGCCTCTTTACCAAGCTCCAAACTAAGTTAAAAAAATGTTGAAAGTTTTTGTCACTTCATGCCCTCAAGAGGCATTTTGTTTAATTTATTAGCTTAATTTTCTTTTCTTTTTCAATGTAAGAGAGGTTTTCCTACAATTCAAGCCTAAAATTATGTCCAAGGAGTGTAGGGTTTGGGAATTATGGCAAGTTTAAAAATAAAAATGAAGGCGAATTTCAAGCTCTCCTCCACTCTAGCTGTGACATCACGCACTCTAAGCCTTAACGAGCTGCGCAATACACACTCATGTTAAAATCTGAAGAAGGCCTCTTTACCAAGCTCCAAACTAAGTTAAATATCTCAAAAATTGTAAAAGAAATGAAAAATCTGAAGAATAAGTGTTATAGCTGAAGGTCCTGTGATCATTTTAAAGTTGGAATGAAGTCTCTAGCTGAAAGTATGTGGAAGGAGAAGCATTTGGCGCAAGGTGTAGTTAAAAGAGGATTTGAAGGTTCCTCCCATTACATGTTAAAAAAAGAGTTTAAAAAGCTGAATATTTCAAAAAGTATAAAATATTTGGAAATAGTTGAAATTTTCCCATTATGTGCTGAAAAGGCTGAATATTTTTGATATTTGAATAGTTTCTGTAGCTGAAAGTATGCTGAAGTTATTCGACGGCAAAAAACGTACGGAAGAACTGAAATAAGATGAAGTTGAAGAATAAAGATTTGAAGACCTATGTAAACAGCATTCGCACTAATAAGCAGACTGCTTGCTCTCTCTTTAAGAGGGGCCGTTGTGAAAGACCTGCTCTCCATCAAACTACCATGTTAAGTAAATACAGGTCATATAATAAAAAAATCTATTCATTTCTAAGACTAATTTATTTACTCCCCTGTTTCAATGACTGTAGAAAGGTTCATAGCTTAAACAACACACTTTGAAAGTATATGTTTGTCCTCATAAAGAGCTGAACTGCACCACTACCCCATGTTCTGAAAATATGAATGTGTTCTTCAGACACGTTTGAATTTCTCTATATACTGGAAACACAAGCGTACTTTAATTGTGAGTTAACAGGTATGTAACACTGTCATGCCTTTCTTTTGTCTAGAAAGCTAATGTGATGGGAGCTAATATGCAGGTTTAAGTCATAATTAGAACTATGGGGTCATGATGCACTTATAAATAACCTTAAAAATATGATCCTGGCAAACCCTTATCCACCTGTTCTTAAATCATAAACACAGCAAAGAATCCAATAGCCCAGACTTTAAAAAAATAGAACATCAGAATAATTTTTTCTCTCTTTCCCCCGAGGGCTTCTGCAGCTCCCTTTACTGTGACACAGAAACAAAGACAGATCATGCCCTCACCTCCTCTGCATTGCACCTGTCCCCTGCCAGCCTCATCCTCAGCTGCAGGAAGCAGGAGAACGCTTGAACTCCTCAAGGGCTTCAGGAGACTCAGTGGGGTTGGCCTCGCTGCTCCAGGGACCCCCCCCAGGCTCAGCACTGCTTCTCTGATCCTGGCACAGCAGCACAGGGAAGTGGAAACTGGCTCTGTTATACAGCTGGTTGTCTATCTGCAGGTTGGAGCAATAAACCTCGATCAGCGAGATGTGTGCTGATCCCAGGTCAGAGGCTCCCTGCTCCTGGGGCAGGGAGGGGGGGGCTGGAGCCAGGCTGAGGAGCAGCTTGGTCAACGTGAGTCTGAGCAGCTCCACAGATCCAGATGGATTGGTGATGTCATCACTTAACACCACACTGGCTTCACTGAGGAGCACTCTGCAGGACGCTTTAGGTGAGCTGAAACAAGTCATTCATGTTAAATGAATACATTTACACATGCTGGCCATTGATGCATGTTTAGCAATGATTTAGACAGTCATATGTTTAATTATACTTTATTACTGTCCAAGAAAGAAAACATCTCAATCTATGACATCATTCAAGTCCTAAGTAGGTGTTTTATTATTTAGACATAGAAATGAGACCAAACTTATTCATCTTGTTCTGACGATGTTTAATGAGTTTCAAACCACCACAACCAAGAACATTGTCTGACATAGTTTGTTTACATTTACCTAATGTGTGATTATATTAATTTCCTGTTTTGCCAAAAGAAAAAGTTGCTATGTGTTGATGTAATGGAATAAAGCTGTGCTAATTTCACTCATGACAACCATGAAGGTTTTATTGCCCTCCTGTGGTCCAAATGATGCCTGTTTCTTCATGTTTTCAGTCTAGAAACAAATGTTGCATGCAAACATGGCTGTAACAATAATCATGAAGCAGTTTGACGTAAAAAACAATAAAGGCACACAGGAAGATAGCTTGAAGTTAGGTAGAACGACATGCATGAATAGTTTCTCATGGTTCAAATTGTAGGCTGCATACAACAACAAGAATAAAAGCACTGCCGGAGCACACAAACCTGCTGTGCTGGTGGATCACAGCGTCCAGGCCGCCCTCTGGTGCCAGACACAGAACCAGGGTGCCTTTCTCATACAGCACGTCAATGTAGAGACAGCCGAAGCCTGGCAGGAACACCACCTGTGCAACAACACAGGTCTGCAGTCAGATAGATCAATATGCCTATCATTAATATCCTCTATTGATGGACTATTGCTAATTTTTACTCTGTTCAATCTCGAAGGAAACTTTACCCTTTCACAGATTCATGGCTGAGTGCTCTTGATTTGTGTTTCAGAGCATACATGTGGCTGAGTTTAACCTCCACCACTGCAAGTTCACAGTGAGAAAAGGAAGCAGATCCCTGCTAAACTTGGCTGAGCAGTCATAACAAGTCCAACCTTTGACCCCTCCCCCCTCCCTCAGAGGTCAGACTGAGACCTCACAGTAACAAGAGATACACAGCCTCCACCTCAACCCCAGCCTGCAGCTTGCTAGACACAACACCTAACATTACACACACTTCTCCTTTATATCTGACTAACCCCACACAGGGACTGAACCAATATGTGCTGGCTGTTTACCTTACCACAGTGGACACACACACACTTCATCAGACACAAATCTGTGTGATCAAGCTTAATACATTTAAATAAAAAATGAATGTACATCAGTAGTGAATAATAATTTAAATGATCATAATAGGAGTGAGTTTCAGGATCCTAAATTGCAGTTTTAACCAGTAGAGTGGCCATACTTGTACTCCCAGTGGGCTTTTTTGATTTTGATTAGATTTGAAGTTTTAAGGGAAGCTGGATCATTTGGATTTGACAGACTGCTAATCTTTTTGAAAAGATTGTCCACAGTAGAGGTAATCATTTTAATCGTCTACTCTCTATATGGAATGGTCGCAACACTACTTATGCCAATCAGTCTGTGCAGAATCCAGCAAGTATCCTGAACACCGGAGGAGCCACTGATGAGGCTGTCACCTCGCTAATCCCAAATCCTGTTTTCCATAGTACAGGCGACAGCTCCACCTATCAGTGAGAGCTGTGACAACAAGTTATTTAATGTACATCAGTAGTAAATAACAGTTTTCATTTTCACAATAGGAGTTATTGAAGCAAATATTTGTGTTTAAACAAGTGTGACGATCATTTTTAGTAATGTATTTTTAGTGTTGAGGTATGACATACCCTTACATACGAGACAAAATCCTGTATAATTGTACATCTCACCCAACCCACAAGCCCTTACCTGAGTCCCGGGACAGTTGATGTCTATGGGGTCAGTCCAGTCAGTGGAGCTGTGGTCTGACGTGGTTTTTAGCAGCAGTGTGGGCAGCATCTCTTTCTGTCTGCACTCAGGGAAACTGGATAAATGGTGGTAGAGCTCATGGTGCAGGGAGCAGTTAGCAGGCAGAGGACGGCAGTACACCTCTGTCCTTGCAGTTTCTATTTGAAAACAAGAAGAACCGGTACAAAAAATTATAGTAAAATGGTATACAAGTAGTACGAGATGAGAGTAGAATTGTGTCCCTTCCTACCTTTGACTGTTTCCTTCAGCATGAGTGGGATAGGACACTTGTTGTGGATCACCATCCGTGGACAGGGGTCCTCATTCAGAATGATGTATGTCACCCCAAGGTGTTCTTGATATGTCAGTACTATGCTTCTGCAAAAAATGAATAAAAACAAGCCCATGAATAAAGTGTCCACGGACAGCTCCTATCCCAGCCCCTTTCACCACACACAGATAAGAGCTCACACACCCACCAACATGTTACATGTCACATGTCACATCCCTGCTATGTCCATTTGCAAATCTCTGAGGTGCATCCATGGGCAGACCCCGAACTGAGGCCAGATGCTGACACACTTTGGCTCTGTGTGTGTGTCCATATTTGTGTTTGGCTTCACGATTTACATTTACACACATTAAATAAGAGCCAATATGGCCTCTCGGACCAGAACATAAGAGTGAAGGCAAATATGATATGCTCATTGGCCTTTGTATTGTGTGTAAAATTGTTTCTGACTTGGACTTAAATTATGACAAATGGCCACAAGAAATGGGGGCAGACAGAAAGTAGGTGAGACTAAGACAAGAAAGACATGATATATGATAATGTTGAGGTTTTTTTCATTCTGCTTCATGTGAAGAATTGAACAAGCTGTGACCAGCTGTGCCTCCCGGCTGTGCCAGCCCGATTCAGTACCCTGCTCTAAATGGAGCAGCCAGCATAGAATGTACGCTCTGATTAACCCACCTACTGCTCAGGCCCCCCACAGACTCTGCTTCCCCAGGAACAGACACACTCTGCCTGGGGAAGTCTGAACGGATCGGAGCGGGCAGGCTCCATCCTGCTGATCCAACTCCACCATCAGGCTTGGGAAGTAGGCGGAGAAGCATGTATCTCAGCGGCAGAGGGAACTCCAGCGCTCCCTGGACGCTGGTCTGCAGGAGGTCCCAGCACAGCACAGAGCAGGGTCTGGACAGCTCTTCAGAGGGGGCCAGGCTGAACTGGGCTGTCTCTGGGATCTCGCAGGCCTGAGGACAGGACATGATGACAATTATGAAAAGGAAAGAAGAGGGGAGAGGAGATAAAGGGAAGGAAAGGTTGAAAAAATAGTTGTAGAGGGGTGAGGATTTTAGGAGAGGAGAAGAGTGAAATGAAGAAGAAGTTGTAAGGACCGAAGTGGAGTGGAGAGAAAAGAAAAGGGAGAGGTAAAATAAGCATATGAAGAAGGAAAATCATAAAAGCAAAACATTTGGATGTGAAGAGACAAATAAAGAATGGTAGTAAGGAAAGCAACAGAGAATAAAGCCATTGGACAAAAGTTTCAACAGAAGAGAAGAAAAAGTGATTACTCCAAAGATACATGGTAAAACCACATTGTTATTGTACCCTCCTCTCTCCCACTGAGATCACTGCTAAATTGATAGCAGAGAAGCCCCGCTGTGCTGCAGAGTCCAGGACTGCAGGGATTAGGCTCTAAGCATGATGAATAGAGCGACTAGAAAGGCATTCCTCGCCTTGTTTGTGGTCTGTGTTATTGTTAAGCCCACCGCTCCCTATTTAGTTTTTTTAAGCTCTTTTTCTAAAAAAGGGTTTTCAGTCAATTAGTGGCAACTGGCAAGCTCTGCCATCCTTCTTTAAGAGCATCTGAAGGCTCGTTAAATGACATCACTACATTGTTGCTCTCTTTGGGGACAAGCAGCATGAAAGCGAGAGGGGAAACCTGCATCCAATTCTGGGTGTTTGTCTAATGTCCCAATGAAGTGCCATTGCCACATGGTGAAAAATGGTGGAGGCGGGAGGGGGAGCAGCATGATCTGATGGAAAACGGCTTGCTTACGTCTGAGCAATGAGTACGTGTGGTAGTGCTGGGTGGATGTGTGTGAGTAATGTGCATTGGGAATATACCGTATGTGTGAAGTTTGAGGAAGTTGAGGAGAACAGGACAGACATGATGCAGGGCCAACACACACATGTACATGAAGACACACACAGAGGCTGTGTGGTTATGAGGAAGCAGTGAGGAATTAATGCTTTGGGCCCAGAATTTACACTTTTTCACTGTGTTGTAAAGAGATGGAGCAAAGACTAAGCTGGTTGGGAATTTGAGACTGGGTAGATGTTGTGATGTATGAAATATTTAGCCTTGTTTAACCGGAAAATGTTGTTGTACTTTATGCCAGCACAAGCAGTTGTTTTAACTTTTTTAATGTATAGTGTGCAAAAACTCATATAAGAATAGTCCCTCTCAATCATGACTACTGACCCATGCATTAGAGATGTGTTGTGATAGATTTCCCCCTCCTGTTTAATGAATTCAGGACAATTCTGGGGCTCAACAAAGCAGGGGGGGGGGGGCAGCATATAAGCAGGGGTGCAGCCCGTTCTCATCCCCGCCCCTTGGTGTCTCTCTTCCCATGGCTGTGCTGATACAGAAGCAAGGCACCCCTTTAGCAGATGTATATTACAAAGCATTGCTATCTGAGGATGGGAACAGATTGGTACATTGTTTTTATTTACTTCTGTTTCAGTTCAGCAGGCACAGACCAAAAAGTAGAGACGACAAAACCTTCCAGCAGTGTTTCTACGGAGTGGTAGTTGTGTTTATTTTAGTTTTACAATGTAACTGATACATTTAACATAATATACATTTAAACCAGAATGGGTATTGCACAGACTACTGGTGCATTTCATCGTGAACAAAAAAGTACCCAGAGATGAAATGACTGACAATATTTCATTAAGTGAAAGACTTCCTTTGTGTGGTGGTAGTTTGAAAAGTGTGATTCAGAGAAACCCTTATTCAGTGTAAAGTAAAAGGACACAGTTTGTTAATGCACATTACCTGGCCGTCAGTTCCCAGGGCATGGTCCGTCAGCAGAGGCCTGTACTGAATGGTGTGAGGAGTGTTGTTGACCAGGATGGTTCTGTCTTCTAACTGTAGAATCTGAATACCATGCCTCACCACAGACGACACACAAAACTGACACAGCTGCAGAGGAGACAACAGACACCAAGTCGCCAGTTATAAAGTAGAACAATCATTCAAATACTTTTTGATAGTGCATTGTACTACAGAACATTTTCACTGTGCTCACGATAACTCTTAAAGGAAATTTGTACCCACAAAATGAACATTTGCATATAAATGACTCAACCTGCTGTCAATTAATGCAGGAAAACCTTTTTCTCTCATGACTCGGGGAACGAAAAATATTTTTCACAAAAAATGTTCTCATTTAAAACACTTCCTCATACACATTTTCATGCTTATGCAGATGCTCTACTCTTTCATGTGATTGTGTTCAAAAGTAAGGTTTAATTAAAATGCATATGTTGGGAGACTTGGATTATAATTATACTGCAGGAGATGAAATGTGACATAGAGTAACTTTCCTGTTGATAAACGCAGCACCCTTTTACTTATTATTCGTTCACAGTAAAGGCAAACTTAAGCCTTGAGAGTTTTCTTCAAGAATTTAAGGTCACACGGGTTGAGTAACTCTAATATACAATGATAACTTTGAGGGGGATGTATTCCTATAATGTATAATTCAATGACTTTCCAAAATGAAATTTCATGCGCATTGATCACTGTAACTTATAAACGCTTTGTTTCCTCACCTTCTGTCTGCCAGGGAAGGCTCCCAGGGTGATGTCGGCCTCTACATACCCCTCCTCATCCAGAGTGACCACCTCTGAGCCTGATCCCTCCTTCCACCGAGGAGAAGTCAGGTCATGTACCAGTTTGAGAGCTGTGGACTTGTGGACAGTGTTAGTATGGGCCCAGTAGATACCGATCTGGAAGGCTTCCTGGGTGGAGGGGGACAAGAAGGCAAGAAAGGGGGGAAAAAGGAAATCAGATAAGGAATTACAAGGAAAGAGAAAGGTCAAACACTGCCAGCCATGTCAAACTAAATGTAATATTAAAATGGTCTGTAATTGATAATGAAATGGACTGTATCCGATTGTATCAACTGTGGCTTCAAAACCAACAACTCAAGTTTGTGTCCATGTTTTCATGCTCCCTACATAACTTTACAAAAAGTCCTGGATTGAGGAGTATATTACTTCCATTACTGATGTTGGCTGATGAGTGCTGATTGCTGTTTATCTGGCTCTGCAGCTATCAGCCTCATCAAACATGCCCATCAAACAGCAACCTTCTCAGCGGACACCAAAACCACTTTTCACTGCTCCTGCTATGATAGACAGCAGGAGCAGGTTGAAATAATGTTTTATTTGTTCCTATGACAAAAGCTTTTACACATTTTTGAGCTGAACCATATCAGCGATTGCTCTTTCATACGCTGCCTTGCTGCTGAGCGCTTTGTTAGTTGAAGAATCTGTGTATGTGTTTTATGTTCCACAGTGGGAAAAACATCTGCAGACCTCTTCTTCTGATGTCAGAAGCCAGAGAGAAGACATTTCTACAGTAAAGAGTGACAGAGCTTGGCTGTAGATAAAGACATGCAGGGAATATTGTTGTATTGCAGCTTTGAGAACAGTTTTATTAGTCCAGATGAGTGCAGAGCAGGTTTCATAATAAAGGTTGTCTTGCCTAAAGGCAAAAATAAATACAGTGTCTATCTATACCTATCAGAGCAATAGGAAGATCACTGCATAGCATACAGTGGCTCAAATTTGGAAAGAATACAGTCAGAATTTGCTTTACTGAGCAGTATTTTTCCAACACTTAAATTCTGACCTGATTGGAAACATTCATGCAATATGGCTTGTTTCACGTAGCATAGCAAATGGTATGAAAGTATTATATAAAGATGTAAGTGGTGCACAGTAAGAACATTAAGAACATGTGATGTCCAGTTGACTAACTCCTCAGCTCAGGAAACAGTCTTCTGTTTCTGATGAGCCTCTGCCATCAGTGTATGAATGTTCACACCTTGGGTACTGGTGTCAGAAGGTTTGATTTGTGCTAGATAAATGCAAGTCCGGTCAACTGTCTGTCGGTGGAGGGTGATTTAGTCTGAGAAAGTAACCCTGATGTCTTCATTTTAACATGATTTTTCAGTTTAACGGCTTGAATGCTAGGTACCAACTGAAGGCATACAGTTTAGAAGACATAAGCGTTTATCTGGCGAGGGAAGTGTAAGGAAAAGCACTGATAACGCCATTATTGGGAATGTATAATCCAGTGTTTTTAGAGCTTGTGACTGTATGTCAGAATATCTTTACTCTGCAGCATTGATTTAGACGATTTTTCTAGCAGGATACATGTTCTGTAGTAGGCATAATACCTTAAAGTTGGGGGGCACAATGATCTTTCCGGCTGGTATCTGCAGGACGATTGTCTCTCCCTCAAACAGCCACAGGTCCCATTTGGAGTGGTTGGCCAGCAGGGCCCAGGGCAACAGCTCTACCAGCAGAGTGTTGAGACCCGACTTCCAGCAGGATAACTTCACCTGCATGGGACTGTCCCACTGGGCCAGGGGCTCCAGCACCGACCTGACGGGAGGGAACAGACTGTAGAAATCAATCAAATAAGTAAACTCTACTAGTGACGTATTGGCAGATATTAAGTATATGAGTATATAAACACAGACAGAGTCAGTGGAAGCTTTGGTCTTCGCAGTGATGATGCTGATGATGATGATTATGCATACATCTTAAACAGCCCTTCAAAGAGTCAAACATGAATCTATTCTGTCAAAAACAATGACATTCGAAGCTCATTTCTACTGCTCTGAGTTTGTTTCCCATACTGCAGTGAGGCTATGTGTGCATGGACTGTAAACACTTCACTGAGATACATAGCTATAATGACATACACATAGACAGGGAGACAGACACGCAGCTACCTGTAATGCAGTATTTACAAACAACAATTATTCTCAGCTTGGTAATAAAAATCATTTATGCTCAATTCCTTAGATTAAGGACATCATTTCATCTGTCTACTCATGTAAATCAGCTATGGACATGTGTTACACAGTGCAGCACACAGCTTTACACCGACATTGAAATGTGTTGCAAATAAACAAACAATTATTTTACTGTTATACAATGCAGAACACAATGACAATCAGTCAGGCTAAACAAATACATAGGAAGAAAAAGGTCTGCACACAAGTTATGCAATACAAACAGATACAGAGAACAGTTGACAAGACATCTGGGAACACACACAGGCATGTGGAGACACAGACAAACAGACTGAAACACGGAACCATTTTTCCACTGATCCACCAACACAACAGTCATTTCACGGTAATCATGGTCTCATGAACCCTAAACAGCGTAGTGTCAGAAGAGAGCCAAACAAACAGTTCTCTCAGACTAACTCTAAGTTCAAAGCCATCAAAGGTTTAACTTCTTCCTCTCCCTCCAGGCCGCCTGGTCTCTGCTCAGCCCACCGACCTGCCACCTCAAACGTACCATACCCAAAGCCTGCCTGCTGTTGAATGGGACCCTAAACACTGACGATGGCTTTTTCTTACCATTTACCCATGTTTGAGTGTTTTATGGGACAATCACCTCGAGCCGGAGGGCAGAAAAGTTTAAGGCTCATAAATCACCTTACAGAGCTCACAAAAGGGTAGTTGGAAGGAATGTGTCCGTCCACACCTGTTGAGGTCTTGAGAAGTGTGGATTCTGAAAGCTACAAACACACGCATACACTGCCTGCAGCAAGGGGTTACCCTAACCCCAACTACTACACGATGTCTGTTTAATCAGAGCCGAGGTGCCCCATTAAGACACAATATTTACACACTCGCTGGTTGGTTCGGTTTCATCGAGCATTGTGTTCAATGCTTTTGTGTTTTTCCCCTTCGATTCGGAAAAACAAATAATTTTTTCGGAGTTTAGGATTGCCGAAGACACTACACTACCCATAATCCTCAGCTGTCATTTGGGACGACGCCAGTCAGCTTTGCTCGACAAACCCCGTGATTAGTCCTCAAGCTCTGTGATTGGTTGACCTCCAACTGCATTCCATATGAAAAAAACGTTTCGTAAAAGATCAAATCATACTTTATTCAGCAGTGCTTGCTTTACTCTTTGAAAGTCATCACATGAATGCATTGTAATAAATGGTTCGGCTGCATTAAATATTACACATCTGTCGTAGTTCTTTATTTATCTACAGAGATCGGGCCTCAGAATAGACCGGAAACTATTCTTTTACTAAATAAACTTCCCTTGCCTTGCCTAAGGTCTGCTGCATGTTTGGTTGAATGTGTTATATTTGATGAAAACATTTAAATATTAAGAGTACATACAAAATAGGAGGAAAGTAGAAGGTCAATGATAGAAATATAGAATAGAAAATATCAAGAAGATACTGTAAATGATATCTACAATAAACAGTTTGGTGCCGGATGTACAAAGATATTAATAGGAGGATGTGCAAAACAGACAAACTAATTAGGCTTTATTTAAACATTAAATAATACTTTAGGTTAAGATAGATGTCTTGTCTCTGTTGAGAAACCTATGACCCAAGTTTTTCATTCATTGCATAACGACACCGTAGTTGTGTATATGATATGTCAATAAACCTTTGAAAATCTTGAAATCTTGAAAGGGATGTGCAAAATAGCCATTATATACAGTCTTTAATTAACTATTAGTAGAGAATAACGAGTAATGAATATACTTTATAGGGATCTGCAGATAAATGTTTAGTCTTCTCAAGCACCAACTATCAAATATCTCTCCTGATTGTTGGCACTTGACAATCACCTTCCCTGAATTTTACTCAGGTGTAACTAAAGTCTGATTTAAGGGTTGTTTATATTTCACATCATTAATCAGAATCTGCAAAGTAACTAAAATAAATGTAGTGGAGTAAAAATACCAGGTTAACCTCTGAATTGTAGTGGAATAGAATTACAAAGTAACAATAAATTGCATGTTTTACATGCTGCTGTAACAAAAACATTTCCCAACTTGGGATCAATAAAGTATATCTTATCTTATCGTATCTTAAGATGATCGATGGCTGCTGCCATATTTGCAAAATATCCTGTTTTGGATAGTGTGCCGTCGTTGGGCTTCATTCCATTTCAAAGTGCTGTTTGACGCTTGGCGTAACCTTGGCGCACTGCCACTCCAACATCCAATCACAGAGCTTGAGGACTAATCACCGGGTTTGTCAAGCAAAGCGGATGTGTAGTCCCAAACGAAAGCTGAGGATTCTGGGTAGTGTAGTGTCTTCTGCCATCCTAAACTCCGAAAAACTATTTGTTTCTCCGAATCGAAGGGGAAAAATACAAAAGCATTGAACACAATTTAAACCAATCAATGTTGTGTAATTAACAAGGATAATCTGGTGTTTTTGAGTTGATGAGTAGTGCAGATATCACTGTAAAATCAATCGACATTAGAGAGAATACTTACTTCCGGGTGTAAAATCCTCCGTTATCCAATGGGAATGGACGCTCACATTGCCTTTAAATGCCGCCGACATGGACCGATGCGGTGCTTCCCTGAGCGTCAAATACCGCCGCCGATGGGAATACATTGCAATCAGTTGAAAGCTCTTTGTGTCCGTTTATGAAGCTAAAGGGACTCGGCGCGTCACAACTGCACGCCATAGGACCCTGACCAAGCGTCGCTCCTGGACGTTCAGGGAGTGAGACTGTGTTGCTTTTCTTGTACCTTTTTGGCTCTTCAACATAAAGTGGCAGATTTCTGTTTCAGACAAACTGCCACAGCCCCTCACAGGATGTGAAATGTGCATTGGCCTTGGACTTTTAGTCTCACAGGAAGAGAGAGGTCTGACTGCCAAAGAAACCTGACACTGCACCTCCAGATAGCCGTCATTCACTGAGACTCAGTGTGTGTGACATTAAATGTGGGTGATGTGTGCGGCGATGTGCGTTTGTAACACAGTGTTATGAGTGTGGGTTGGGCAACAATCTGTGTGCGTCTTTGGGTATGGATAGAAGCAGAGAAACCCGGGCGACCACAGACAGATCCACTCTCTGTAGCTCAAGCCTGTGGGGGGGCATATGGCTGCGTGTCTTTCCGCTGCTTCAAGATGTGATTGCTTTGTGACAAAAGACGATTCCCAGAGTGACATTTGTGGAAAGATTCACATGTGCTGCTCGATTGTATATGTAGCTTCATGCGTGGGCCACATAAACACACATTTGCTCACATTTATTCAGTATACACACTGTATGCTCTGCAAAGCTGTGCCAAGTTTTAACTGAATGCAAGGCCCTGTGACGAGTGTGAGAAAGTGGGACTGTGACAGAGTGACAGCCTAAATCTCCGGTCTCTGATGTATGGCTCTGCATTGTCTTTGCAGTTACAGTTTTATTACGTGAACAAAGATTCGGTAATAAAGAGAAGCCTCCCTCATTAAAGGGCTTGCTTGCACAACTTTGAGCTTTGGGGATTGGATGCCATATGAAGACTACTATTTGGAAAATGGTCGTTGGTCTAAATACAATTTGTTATGAAATGTAACATTAAGATTTAACGCTTGTCACATAAGTTCTATAATAAAGAGGGAAAATAATAACACATGTTGACTGCAAAGGATCATAAGGTGTCCTGGTGTGTTGGAGGAAAGAGGCTTGTGCACTTCGTGTGTGAACTTGCATGATGTGGCATTATTTATCTTTCCTGCCTTGCTTCACCTTGTTTAGCCAACCCGGTGCTTGTAGGTGGGCTCCTCAAGATTTGTTTAAAAAAAGATGATCAACACTAAACATGTAAGTAAAAGTACAAGACGGCTATTATTAAAATGCAGGGCACTGGACATGCACACAATACTGTACCTGTCAGTATCCTTGGCTACGTAGGGCCATGGGGGCCCAGTGGAGGTCTTTGGACCGTAGAAGTCATCCAGGATGTGCTCCAGGTTGTCCTCGTTTCCATTCTTGTGCACTATCTGTTTGATTAGGCTGGTGGAGATTGGTACAGCACAGTGGGAAGCATCCTCATCATGCCTGAAAGACGGAGCACAAATCGTTATAGATGTCTCTAACAAGAGAAACATGTGCCATGTATTCCATTTTCTGTAACACATTTCCATTGAAATAGATAGCTCACAGAACATGTATATCTCAGAGATTCAAACATTTTGCCATCTTTCCCCAACAATCTGCAAGTCCTGCTGCCAAGCAGGCCCTGTACCAGCTGATTTCATTTATGCTGATTACCCCCCCCCCCTGCCCCTCGTGGGGATAGCTGATGGCATGAAATTAAAAACGACATACTCGGGTCATAAAAACATATGGTTGTGAATCACTGCTGTATATAAGCAAATCTGCCTTGGAAGCGTCTTCACTTATTTTACCCCAGAACCAATTGAAAGATATTTTTAATTTCACTATAGAACAAGACATCTCTTGACAGCAGCTGACTTTTCTCATTGTTCTGTTCAGAACGATTCAAGTGACCTCAAGCTAAACTCTGCTTTTACCCTAAAACCTCCATCTGCCTTTTGTTCTGCTTTTTTCGTGCTGACTTGCAGTCTTGCCTTGTAAACACAAATTCGTAAAGATCATAGAAAAAGCTTAACGGCAATAAATAATCCTATTGGATACCTCAGCCCCAGACACTGGTCAATTACGGCTTTGCCACAAGAAAAAAAAGGAACTAAATTTAAACTATAGCTTAGCTATAGCTTCTTCTCCTCCTCTGGGCTTCATCCAGTTCTATTTGGCTAAAGTGTAGCAGCCCCCTTACCCCAGATCAGTAGTTTATTAATAGAGCTCATTGTGCTATAAAAAGAACACAGGGGCTATAGCTTTTGGAGCTGGGGCAAGACAGAGGAGAGGGACAAGGTGTTGACAGGAAGCCTTTCATCCAGAGCAGTCCCTAAGGGGGAAACTGGAAGAGGCTTCTAATTGTAACCCTCAGCTTTCAAATGTGGTGGCCAAGATTTGGAGAGCGGGACATAACTGTTCTGGTTAAGACTTGTCTGTCTCTTGTGTCACAGACCGCAGCTCTGCTCTCCACCTCGTCCATTAGAACCCACAACTATGTGTAATTACAGGAAGGAAAGACGAGCTGTTGACCAGCGAACATTGGAGATTGGATCTGTCCTAGAGGTTTGGGGTTGTGTGTGTTATTGTGTATGTGAGTGAAGGTACATGTACAATTGTGGTAGAGGATGCAGAAGGATGAGGGATGGATTGAGTTGGGGGTTCAAGGAAAGGGGTCTGTATGTTTGTGCAGTGAGAGGCAGTTTAGAAAGGGGATGCTTTGTCGTGGCAATCCAGAGAGACAAGACACTTAGTTGTTCCTGAGCTTGCTTTATGAAAAGGATTTATCTTCCGCAATAGGCGCAGATTCATTCCCAGTCACCGTATGGCCACTGTGGTTCCTTTATGGCAGCAGAAATCAAAACAAACTTTGTGACTAGATATCTAAACACACAACAGTTACAGCAAATATTTCTCTCAGGAGGAGTGAGTTATACCCAGTGTTTACTCTGTTTATTCACATCACCACTGGTTGCTACCAAAGGGGTGATGTTTCTTTCATAAAACAACATAGATTAAAGATGTGCAGACAACAAATATGGTAGGAACAACATCAATACAGTATATACATATGGTTGTTATTTCCCCTGGGGCCACCCATACTGACACATAAACACTCATGAGTCATGTAAATGTTGTGACATGACACATGAGGTACCATAGTGGTGTTATAAGATATCATATGACCTACAGATGGAATACATGGTATTTATTTTATGTGCAGATTTGATGCAACATTTTGACAACTGACTTTGCTTAGTGGGACCTGACATAATACAAGATATACAGTTAGGGGCTGTCTCTCAAAGGGGGTTTGGTGAGTATGAGAGAGCGTGAACACACACCGACCGAGAACCAGGCGCAGCAGTGATTTACTCACAAAGTGGCAAAGTGACTCACACTGGCACATGGAAAACAAAGACAATGACATGTAGACCACACATGGATACCGGGACACATGTGTGCATACATACTACTCATCCAACCGTGCATACGTGTGCATAGACAAACACAATCCTCTACACAGACACACACACAGACAAATAAGTAGCCAATAAGGGGCCATTAACCTGCTCTCTGTCAGGGCCTGTACCTCAATAAGGTGTAATTCTGGTCCAACCTGAAATGTTGGAATTGGAGCAGTGGCTTAGCTGCTGCCAAGCTGGCTTCCTATTCCCATCAAATGTGCCTGCACCAACCCTGGATCATGTCTTCATGTTGGCTCACAAGAATCAGAATGTGGTGTGAAACCTTAAGTAAGTGTCTCTCTATCTTTGCTGAATGGAAGCATGAAAAGCCCATTACAGAAGACCAGAGTCAGAGCCTGCCTTTTATATAATACTAATAATATTAGTGTAGCATCATATTTATCTGCAACTGTGTAAAATATACCGTCCTCAAACATGATGCAAAGAAATCGAAGGTCAAAGTTATTAATGAAGCTTTAATGCTTCAAACTATTTGGTACAGCTTTACTGAGTTTTCAGAATATATATCATGATAATGTACAAAGGTATTTTATACACTTTATTTTACTTTGCCTTTTAAGGATGTACACTTGTAAATGTTAAAAGCAAGTGAGATGTTCTCTCTTCTTTTTACCTGGCCTGGAAGGTGAGGTGGTGTGTGAGGTCGGCCTCCGTGTTGAGCAGGGGCTCCTGGTGGCCCTGGCCCTGGATCAGCTGGCTCTCTCTCAGTCCCAGACTCCTCTTCTCTACGTGGAGGATTACTGGATCTGGCAGGTGGCTCCTCATAACAAACAGTGGACTAAAGACCACCTGAAACAGGACATTCATACAGAACAGTCATCAGTTAGTGGATGTTTTCATTAGCTGTTGTTAATCCATATAAAGTCTGTTTTCTCGTTTTGGACTGTGAATGAATTAAAGCTATTCTGATAAGAAACACAGGGTTAAAAATATAGAAGCAATCGATATCACAATAGCACAGATTGCATAACTTAAAAACAAACAAACCAAGCTGGTCTGTGAAAATGTTTTCTCAGATTATACCACAAAAATAGAAGTTTTGCAAGTTCTGCTTTACCACATCCACTGTCTTTATGCATGTATGTAATGCTTTGGTGCTCCTTCGTAATTAACTAAGAATTGCTCTTACTACCTGGCAAGAGCTAGAAAAACCTCCACATAAACAGATACAGTGTGAGAAAAAACAACAACACAATCATGCCACATTATGAGAAAACAAACACTTTGAAGGTAAGTTTGTGCAGGGACACTCACCACTCTCTGCTGCATGTGAGTGTCAGCTTCAATTGTGAAAAGAGTGCACCAAACATAGAGCAAAGATCCACTGGAGCAAGGCACCTGAAAGAGACACACTGCACTGTTCAGAAAATGTCTACCATTGATGTACAGGTTGATAGGAAAAGATTGATCAAGAACACTGAAGTGCAACTTGATTGTGTTTGTTTATGGTTGTAATGCAAAAGAAAAGGATATCTGATGCCTTTGCTGCCTCTTGTCACTGACAGAATGTTAATTGCTTCCATCAGCAACACATTGTCATTTGCTTGTTGCTTCTTTCAGTAGATAAAAGTTAGATCTCCCTAAAGCCTGCCAACACACTTTCAAGAGGTGACTGTTATCTGCCAGATAATCGGACATTACAGACAGTTAAATCTTAGCAAGATTGAAGTGCTGGGAATGTGTCCACCGAAAGGCTGGGCATGTCCCTGCTGTTGTCCCGTTTACTCCTTGCTCCTCATTAACGCCTTGAGATGCCAAGGCACTTTACAAGTGGTCTAGTTTATGACAGACTGTGGACTTTATGTACTAGTGGACAGAACAAACATCAGTTTTGATATAGTGGGCCTTGCAAAACAGCCTTGTTGGGATGAGGGAGTGAACATTGGGAAACAGATACTTTATAAGCCTGATCCACAGGAAACACTCACCGCTGGAATGAGGTCAAGATGACCTCCTGTACTTTCTCAAAAGTAAAGTACAAGGGTAATGAAAGATGTTGGAAAAAATGGATAGGGAGGAGGAAGGTGAGATATGAGGAAGAGGAGTTACTTCAGATGGATAACCGATACAGATAACAAGGAGACAGATGAGAAAGGAGACACATGTTCAAGGGAGAGAGGCCGGACCAGGTGGACGAGCTAAATGCCAGAGCATGAAGTAAATAAAGAAAAGGAGTTAACAACTACAAGATAGATGAGTGAGGCAGTGTGTGGGCGAAAGGCAGAAGAAAGGGAGGAAACGAGAGAGTGAAATAGCAGGAGACAGACAGAGATAGAGAGTTCTGAGGACCCAGCTACTAGTCCAGGCAGCTCTCTCATTCAGAGCCAAGCCTCCATATGTGTAATGAATGTCTGATAAGAGATAACAGCACAGACTGGAATAGTCTGAAATGTTCAGACACACAGAAGCTGGAGCTGCAGAAACTAGCTAGCTGTTAACAGCATGGGGATTCTATAGGCAGGAAGAGAACAGAGAATAAGATCTAAAAAATACAGAACAGAGCCACACAGAGCCAGAGCAGCAGGGACGGAGAGGAGAGATTTTCTGGCCCTCATCCAGCAGTGTGAAAGTGCCTTCAAAGCTCTCCTCGTGCCCACATATCAGCTAGTGTTTCCTGTCAATGCTTAGCGTTGTTATGAGAGGGCATAAACTGTATGTTCTGCCTCTCAACATGGTCAGGTTATGGGTCTGCGGGCCTTTGTAAGCCTATCTGAAGGGAAGATCTCAATCTGTTTTCTGACTGTGAGAAGCTCTGCCACTGCGGCCACCCAGAGAGGATCCGTCACAGCTGGTGGTCCACTCACCGGCTCCAAATGTGTGTGTGGCTGAAGAGCCAGTTGGAAGTTGTTGTGCAAGCAATGAGAGTATTTATCTGTGTTTGTGTATGACATCCATATCAAACATCTTTGACATTTAAAAGTATATTTAAATGAACTAATAATGGTCTATAAGAGTTAAGAGCATTCATACTGGTCTTAAGGACATAGAAAACACATTTCACTTGCCAACTTGTGGCTACATTCACCTCAGGAATACTTCATCCCCAAAATGGTCATTTGTAAATCGATAGTCGCCATGTGCTACCTTGAATTGATGGGGAAAAACTGTGTTTTCACAAATGTGTCAGACGTAACTATGGACTCCAGAAAAAAAAACTTGGATTTAAGTTATTGGGCCCTGCAAAACCATATTAAAACATCTGTTTAAAGACTCTGACACGACTCTGCAAAAATCTGAATATGTCTTTACACTTGATATTAGACATAATAAATTAAGAAGTAACACTTCAGTGGGATGTAAGGTCTTGTTTTTAGACAATGCATATGGTGTTATTTGTAAAAGATGGATCATCTTGTTCCAAGAAATAAATCCTACTTGATTTTAGAAAACACATTTGTATTTGCAAATCACCAACTAACCTGAGTCTGAAAACTTTTGAGCATTTCTGGCTTATTTTGTAAAATAAATGTCTGGTTATGTTAAATTAAGTTTTAATGCTAATGACAAGATCTGATTTATCTAAATATCCCATCTTATTTCAAAAAATCTTACAAGCAAAACACCTTGTTTTCATAATATTTACTTGATATTGGAGCGGCATTTTTTCAACCCTATCTCAAGAAATCTATTATTTCATAATTTCATCAAATACTTTCTCAGTTTTTGGAATCTTCAATCATCAATCAAATACAAATGATCATTTTGGTGGTGAAGTATTTCTTTATGTCATGCTTTTCCGGTTATTACCCGTCCCCTTGTGTGTTATGAAGGTTTTTATGCATGTAAACCAGGGGTGGGGAACCTTTTTCCTCTCGAGGGCCATTTCAATTTTTTCAACATCCTCCGAGGGCTGTACAAATTATTGACCTCTGCTTAAAAATACTAAAATCACAGCCCATTCATTTGGCCTTTCTTTCATGCTGTGCAAAGAAAAAGCAACCTCTTAATCCAGATATCTAACCATGACTCGCGCATGCATGCACGTGCACGGTTGTGGCATGACCACCAAAACAGAAAGATATGGACACAAGATGTGTGTATTTAGTTTCCTATCCATGTGAACATGATTTAAGTGGGGGGGGGACATGCTCCCCCGGGAAGATTTTTTTTTAAATGTTGAAGTTAAAAGCATCAATCTGGTGCACTTTAGGCGTTTTCACACCGCAGTACTTTTCCCACAAAGGTTCATCAGAACTTAGTTCATGAGAACTCTTTAGTTCTCATGAACTAAATACAGATCGCGTTCACACCGGAATAAATCTCTGGGGGAGGATTAGGCAAATGAAGCCGCTGACGTCACTTCTTCTTCTTCTGCTTTGGGTTTACTGGCAGGCCGCAAACAACTTCACGGCGTATACTGCCACCCGAAGTCCCCGGCCGGAAGTCCCTGGAGTTGGTGACTGGCTTCAGTAGAAGCTGCTGGGAGTCCCAGCAGCTTCTACTGAAGCCTTCCGAGTAAATCGCCAGAACGCCGACACCTCCTCATCTCCACCGCTCCCATGTTTTATTTTGTGTTGCCATAAGTTAGTCTCTCTGCGTTTGTGCGCTGGGCTAATGCTAATAATGCTAATGCGAGGATAATAAAATGGCGGCTTCACAAAACTTGTTGGGAGTTTTACGGGGCGTGGTTTGCAATCCGCCCAGCCAATCAGAAATAGGAACCTTTTTCTCCCACGAAAGTCCCTGCTCTCTAGCAGGGACGGAAAAGGGGGTAAAAAGGTTCTCATGAACTAATTTTAGTTCCGGATTTTTTTGGTGTGAACGCAACATTTCGGAACTATATTGGAACTAAAGTGGGAAAAGTACTGCGGTGTGAACGCGCCGAGAGCAACATTAGGAGATCTATGGATACATCTCTCAACACCCATATGAAACAGAACTGTAAGCAGATTTCTTTTTCTTTATGGATATTTTACAAATCACTCCCCTTTCAAACTGTATTCTTGTTTATTAATAACAACTTTTTTTTACTGTCATATAGTATTTTATACCTGTTTACTTTATTCTCTTATTTTTTTATAACTATAATGATCATATAAAGATGTGCCTTTACCTCACTGGTTGGAGAAAAAGCTTCTTATATTCGTTAGCATAGCTAGCTAACCAGATGCTAATAACAACAAAGTTATTGACTGTATGATCAGTATGACAGATGAACAGATCGCCACTGGGCTTTCAGCTAAAGACACAGCCACGCAGAAACTGCGGCATGTGGACGGCTCCTTATGGGTACTGCAATTTCTGAAGTGTTGGAGCGGCGTTCTGGTGCTCTCCGTCAGAACTGCACCCCTGTCAGACGAGACATATACCACGTGATGACACGTTAGGCTCGTGTTGTGTTCAAGGACCCTGACCTTGGCCAGGAAAAACAGGCACTCGCTTGTTTAATTATTTTGCGGTCTAGATTTCTTTATTTTTTTTCTTTTTGCGTGTGTTTATAAATTACCTTGAGGGCCAAATGGTCTCGCGGTCCGTATACGGCCCGGAGGCCGGAGGTTCCCCACCCCTGATGTAAACGGTCTGCAAAGTCACAAACCCTCAAAGTACACCCTGTAGCGAGTAAAACTCTAACACAGAAAAGACCTGTCTATGATGCCCCAGAACGCCTCGTTGGAGATTTCTCTTTTTCAATTTTTTTCTTCCGGGAACCAAGTCACGACGACCAATCCATGGAACCATTACGTTAAGTCCGCGGAGCCGTTACGTTAAGTCCGTGGATTGGTCCAAATTGACCAATCCGCGGACTTCCCCACACACACACACACACACACACACACACACACACACACACACACACACACACACACACACACACACACACACACACACACACACACACACACACACACACACACACACACACACACACACACACACACACACACACAATCTTTTCTCAGCTGCAGCTCTGCCGATTTCTCCTCCCTGAGACAGCGGGACATGGCGAGGCGGTGAGTCGGTGTGTGAGCACACACACAAACTCCCAGCCAGGCTGCGGGTGTGTGTGTGTGTGTGTTCGGGCTGGTTTAGCTGTGTCTCGCTGTCTCGCAGATGGCCACTGGGCTCATAGGGAAGGGGGAGGGGGGAGGGGGGAGGGGGTGCAGGAGCTCCAACAAGCCGTTTAGGACAGAGATTGAATACACATACTATACAGAGATGCTGTATGAGAAACCAATGTGAGTTTGGAACATTGAACAATATAAATCTATTTTAGTAGACCTCAACAATGGAATTATGATCAGTAGAAATGGCCATGACATGGGACCTTTAAAGAGTGTGTTTGTGTTACCACACCTGCACCACAGAGCTGCTGGGGCCTCTCTCCCTCCTCTCGAGCTGGACATCCTGGGACCAGTCTTCATCTCCTCTGGCCCTCACACAGAGCTCCGTCATCTCAGCGTCCTCCAGCACATATGATGGCAGCTTGGCCCCTGCCTCCAGACAGTCACAGTGTTCCCTCACCACGGTCTGAGCGTCAGGCCCGACGTAGTGCTGCACCACCCGCAGCTCAATGTGCTGAGTCAGGTAGCTGAGCATCACCTGCCGCCCACAGATGATCACCTGCAGAGAGGAAGGTCACAGGGGAGAGTCCCTCAAATCAAACAAACTCATGTCAGCAGGCTAGGGTTAGGGTTAGCCATAACATTATTTATTTTCCTGGCTGCCATCATTGACAGAAACATCTGAGAAATTAGGAAGATGTGAAGAAGTTTTGCTTGTCACTTTTATGAAAATGATTGAAAACTGTGTACAGTTTGAATAAACCCAGAAATGTAAAGCTTTGTTCAATATTTTCTTTCTTATAGATAAATGATTCAACCCTTTAAATAGAAAGAATCAACAGATGACTTGGTAATGACAGTAGGTGCACCTGTCTTCACATGTGTTCTCCCCACGGGCATCCGTGTGCCCAGTGTGTATAATATGTATAGAATACATGTGTGTTTGCAGATGTGTATGTGTATTTGAGTGACAGAGATATATACAAGGGTGATTTTTGGGTTGTTTTAAGGTGCCAATATAAAATATAAGGGGGCCTTCAAAATAAAAGACCAGGGGGTCGCTAAACAGTAAGGGTCTGCACAGCTCTGAGTGATAACAAAAAAAACAAAAGATGAGGTATGCTTTCGCAGGCGGGAGACAATTTCCTCTGTAGTGGCAGCCTCTGTCCCACTCTCAGCTTTGTGTTGTGATTGGATGTGACCAACACTCATTCCCTTACACTGGATGCAATGGGAACACGAAGTAAACACAGTCTGGCTGGGACAAACGGAGGAAGGAATGCAAGAGCTGCGTCTGTTTTGTCTGGAGGACGGGAGAGAGACATGTGCGACACTTGACACTGTTTATATAACAAAGTGTCACCGCTAAAATCTTACGGCATCTCTGCATTATCAGGATTACATGAGTCTGCCTTGTATTCGTGGAAAAAAACAACCATGATTCACGTTTTGATTTCCTCAGAACTTCTCTGGGAAAGGATGGGGCACAATGTGTTGTTGGATGGCTTTAAGCTCATATGCTTTTGTTTAAGTGTAATAAAACAGATTATGAAAATTGAAAAAAAGTCTGCTGTTATCCACGCAACTATTAAAATAACAACATACAAATGAAAAAAACTGCTCATTCAAAAATGAGCGCTGGGAAACGGCTAGGCATGTAGTACTTCTGAACCACTTACAAATGGTTTCACAGGTTAGCGGGAACATAATATGAACCATCCCTCTATTTTCTTGATTTAAAAAAAAGAAATTGGCCTTCTTTATTACTGTTGTATTTTATCATCACAATTCTACTCAATAATAAGTGTAGCCAGGACTGGGTGACTGTGTTTCTGTAGACTCTTTTCCAACATTAGGGTTATGCTAACCATGGTCTCTTCTTTATTGTAGAAACTGACTACAAAGTTCAATAACTATTTTGGTTAACCTTACAGCTTATATATACAATTTAAATGCACAATGCATTTTTTACAGGGAAATACCAAACATGAAAAGAATACAACAACTGAGCAAACTCTATCTAGCCAAAAGTAGCATTGTAGACGTGTAGCAGTTTTAAATTGACTTAAGTAATTGTAATCTTTGTATAGTGTTTATTGTTAAGTTGCAATAGACAATGAATTTGCTTTAACTTTTCATTATGAAGAATATGTTTATATGTATTAGTGACTTTAGAGAAATGAAGCCATGAGGGTTTAGCATTTCCAATGGGCACGATCTCTCATAAAATAAAGACTACATTTTACAGCACAAAGAGAATGTGTGTTGACCTGAACAGTGAGAGAATAATACTTTGTTTTATCCTGTAGCTATCAGCAGCTATTCCCAGGTAGCCAATGGCAGGCAGTGGAATAACTGGAGAAGCTATGGAAATAAGGCCAAAGAAAAAGAGCCTGTATGACAGAGGAGGCAACGAATGTAAAAGGGGAGAGTGATGTGCAAACTTTTAGATGTTTAAGAGGTTTTGTATGCTTTGTTAGCAATGAAAACATAAGAAAAACAAAAAAAAGACAGTCTGTACCTGTTTCTGGACCCCGTTGAGCTGCGTCACCTTGATGATGAGTGAAGCTGTGCGTCCTTTGTACTGGATGGTCCTCAGCAGAGTCCCTACGTTGTCCACACTGAAGGCCTCTGACCAGCGCCAGTTCCCCCAGCCCTCGATGCAGATGTGCAGCAGCTGCAGGACCCACACATACAAACACACACAGAAGACACATCAGAGGTTAGTCTTCTTGTCCTTTATTTATATCCAAGCAAAGGCAAGTAAATAACAGCTTTCTTTGTTTAAACAATTTTGTAGGCCGAAGTAGGGAGACAACGAAGTTCCTGTTTACTGGTGCTGAGCAGACCTGCTGCTGTGGAAGTAGAAACAAGAGGTCGCACACAATAAACTGGCTGGTGGGAAACAGCTGATGTGGAAGCTCATTATGGCTGCATATGTGTGTGTGTGTGTGTGTGTGTGTGTGTGTGTGTATACTTGTGCGGTTTGATTTGGAGGGTTCTGGTCTACACGTCTAAATAAGAAGCACATCGTTTGGATCTCACCCCTTTCAGCTTCATAGACCTTGTTCACTGTTGAACACATCCATGTGTGTGTCTGGGGGTAAACACACACTCAGTCATTTCACATCCAAACTACTTTACAATGGTGACAATATTCCGACCATTTTCCACATAATTCCTTGTATTTTGTGCAACAAAAATGGCAGCAGGGCTAAAATATTTAATATGATTTCTAAGACAGCTACATCTTGATCACAACAGTGGTTTAGATGATATATCATTGCACAACACTAACCTATTTAAAGTGTGATGAGGTGCACATTTCTGAAGCCTTTGATACATTCCCCCAGCTTCTAAATCATCACACACACGATGGGCACAATGTAACATGTCTCTTAATATTAACTCTCCCCTTCTGTCCTTGCCTCAGTTCACGTTTCTCCGTGCGTACAGTACAGTGTTTGGCCTTGGGGAAGGGCGCCCTATTGAAGATCAGCTAGCACCTGTTTGTGAGGCTCTCTTCATCAGCTGTGTTAAGAGATGACCACATTCGGACTTCTGAATATGCATAAAGCAGGGTAGTGAACATTCTCTCCTTCAGATGATGAAAGGACTCAACATGCCACGAGTCAGAGAGTGAGTCTCATCCTGACGGATTATGTCTTGGTGATGGAGAGTTTGGTTAGCGGCTCTCTGTGGGTAAAAGCAGCAGTTTAGGGGACAGAACCTCACTACGACGTCTGTCTGTCTGTCTGTCTGTCTGTCTGTCTGTCTGTCTGACTGACTGACTGACTGACTGACTGACTGACTGACTGACTGACTGACTGACTGACTGACTGACTGACTGACTGACTGACTGACTGACTGACTGACTGACTGACTGACTGACTGACTGACTGACTGACTGACTGACTGACTGACTGACTGACTGACTGACTGACTGACTGACTGACTGACTGACTGACTGACTGACTGACTGACTGACTGACTGACTGACTGACTGACTGACTGACTGACTGACTGACTGACTGACTGACTGACTGACTGACTGACTGACTGACTGACTGACTGACTGACTGACGGACTGACTGACTGACTGACTGACTGACTGACTGACTGACTGACTGACTGACTGACTGACTGACTGACTGACTGACTGACTGACTGACTGACTGACTGACTGACTGACTGACTGACTGACTGACTGACTGACTGACTGACTGACTGACTGACTGACTGACTGACTGACTGACTGACTGACTGACTGACTGACTGACTGACTGACTGACTGACTGCACTCACTCACTCACTCACTCACTCACTCACTCACTCACTCACTCACTCACTCACTCACTCACTCACTCACTCACTCACTCACTCACTCACTCACTCACTCACTCACTCACTCACTCACTCACTCACTCACTCACTCACTCACTCACTCACACACACACACACACACACACACACACACACACACACACACACACACACACACACACACACCAATAGTGGGCATCCGTGCATACAGCCACAGTGAGGTCATACATGACGAGGGAACTCATTTGTCAACAAGGTGAGTGTTGTCATGATATTATGGTCACAATACGGGAGCAGAATCATAAATACGCAGAGAGATCTGAAGAGTTGTCCCCTCCCGAGGCCGCGAGGCTGACCTCCTACCGACTGAACTCTGTGTCAGCCAACACTGCTTCAAACTTGCAACAGTCAGGGAGGGAGGAGAGAGAACATGAAAAAGACAAGGATGTAAGTGAGAGAGAAAGTCATGAAAGACAGGGGTGGGGGCGGTGGGCTATACAACCCCAGAGGAGTTGCAACTAGTGAAACACTTTTTGAAGTCCTACACTTTGGCTCGTCGCCTCAATGTGCCAAACATTTAGCCAGAAAAACAAATGACTCCTGAGGTCAGAGAGCATGGGGGACCCTGGTCAGGACCCTCGATGTTTCTCTGCTCCAGTCTCTCCTCACCGTTTGAAGGCATATTTCTTTACAATAACATTCTTAATCAAAGCCTGAATTGACTTTCTTCAAGATCATCCCTTCTCCCTGTTGGCTGAGTGGAAAGGCCAGCTGATCTCCTGCTCACTGGACTTTCTCACAGGGAACGTGGCTGTAGACAGGCAGGGTGGGGGGGCAGACGGTAAGGTTAGGCTTAAGGGTGCAGAACCACAAGATGATTCCCTAAACCACCACAAACATTGCAATCACGACTAGTTAAGATCATAGTGGTTTGAGGAAGACTTTTTTTCTGCCATTCTGCTCCTATTCTATGTTTGAGTGACTTAGCACTGGATGAAATTAAAACCTTTACATTTGCTGTCAACTTCAAATGTTCAGTAACTTCTTAGTATCAGCCCCTGACTTTAAGAAGTTGTGAGGAATTCTATTTGTGTTAATTATGGTGAAAATGTTGTGGCACTTCTCTCTCCTTTAACCCCTCCGTTCCTCCCCCTCTCGCTCTGGCTCAACTTGACCTTTAAGGGGAAGTCATAATAATGTCTCTCCCCAAACTTGAAACAGTGCCTGCTGCTCTTGTTTTAATTCATCACTGCTCTGACTCAAGCAATGGAAGAAAAAAACAAAACACCAGCAGTGACACGTAGGATAACAAGAATGAAAAATAAGAAGCTGTTTATCTTCTTTGTGACCTATTTGACTTACCCCGGTCAGCCTCATGCTGTGCTTTCATGCGCAAGTTTAAGGCTGCACTAACACTAACAGGTTTCAACTGACTGAGGAATTCACCAGTTGATTGGCTTTTTAGAAAAATGTGGATTAATAAGAATCAGGTCAAATTAAAGCATAGGTTCACATTTGTTGTACTCAATACAGTAATCAAATGCCCATATGCATAATGAAATAGTTATTTTCTGTGTTTCATCAGGAGAGGGTTATGTTTTAACTTTAAAAAAAGAAAATTCTTATTGCACCTACTTTTGAAACTTAAATAATTTCATGTAGCTTCTGGGGCCCCCAGGCATGTTGAGAAACCATGATCACATTGGCTCTCATTCGAGGATCTCTCACCTCAAGAACCAAAACGATGAAATACCCCCTGAGGGTCTTACATGAGGGTAAACATAAAGATGCCTGTTAGGTTTGCCCTCATGTAAGACCCTCTTGCTGGACTTATTTAAGTCCAAATCAGACTTTTTTCTGACATGTTTCCTTCCACATACTTTCATCTACAGAAACCATTCAAATATTAAAATGTTAAGCTCCTTCAGGACATGTGTGCTATGACTTTTCTTGTTTATGACATTTATACTTTTTGAAATATTCAGCTTTTTAAACTCTTTTTTTAACATGTAACTCAATGGGAGGAACCTTCAAATCGTCTTTTACCTAAACCGTGCGCCAAATGCTTCTCCTTCCACATACTTTCAGCTAGAGACTTCATTCCAACTTTAAAACGGTCACAAGACCTTCAGCTATAAAACTTATGTTTCAGATTTCTGATATCTTTTACACTTTTTAAGATATTTAACTTAGTTTGGAGCTTGGTAAAGAGGCCTTCTTCAGATTTTAACATTAGTGTGTATTGCGCAGCTCGTTAAGGCTAGAGTGTGTGATGTCACAGCTAGAGTTGGGAACAGCTTGAAATTCGCCTTCATATATTTTTTTAAACTTGCCATAATTCCCAAACCCTACATTCCTGAGACATAATTTGTCATGAAAAACGTAGGAAGGAAAAATTAAGCAAAATAATGAAACAAAATGCCTCTTGAGGGCATGAAGTGACAAAAAGTTTCAACATGTCTCCATTAAGGCCCATTGTAAATTCAGCCTGCTCTTTCCTCACAGCAGCAGCCGCACACCTTTAGTTAATCTGCCAAAAAGCCACATTATGGACCCGAAAGTACATAAAAAGCAGACTCAGACGCTCGTCAGGGTCCTGAGACGCTTCACGCGTTGAAACTTCACCGATATCTGCTACGGTTCAACAAAACGTTCACATGTAAGAGCTTTATCTCTCATTCAGATCAATGGAAAGGCTCTCCTCTCACTGATTACTGCACATCACCATGGAAACCTTTGATCTCTGGGCTCAAGCACAGGTGTTTTGTAACATCGTTACCTCAAACACAAACACCTGTGATCACGATTTGGGGAAATAATCTAATTGTGATTTTTCTGACAGATATTGCGATTCGATTTGCGATATTTGTTTTTAAGCGACCCAACGGAAGTTTATTTTAAAATGCGGCCATGTCTCCGGCTAGGAAGGTCGTATCAACGTGCTCCCGTCTCTAGCACCCCCGCAGCCCGAGCTACGAGTGAAAGAACTAAACTTACATGAAACTTCCGTTGGGTTGCTTTAAAGTCAAGCTTCAGTTTAAGATTCACCCTGTAATAGAAACATGTGATGGAGCATTACTAACCGGACTCAGATGGTTTGTTTCGCGATTTCGATTTAAAATCGATTAATCGTTCAGCCCTAGTGTGATGATGTCATAACTCCAACTGACATGCTCAGAACGCCAAACATCACATGATGGTTAACACTGTGGGCCTGAACAGCTCTACGTCAAATCTGATGTTACATAATGTTACATAGTGTTACATAGTGTTACCATGGCAACGCATGCCTTGCCATAAAACACGATGTCGCTGTAACTCCAATGGACACGGTCCAATCGTCCCACAATCTTCACCTGTATATCACCTCTCCATGCCTCAACAGCTCTATGTCAAATCTGACATCTCACCCTAAGCCGTTTCCATGGAAACGCATCCCTCGCCAAAAAACACGATGTTGTCTTAACGCCTATGAAAAGGGTCAAAACAGCACCAGACTTCAGATAATGGTTAATGGTCCATCCCTCAACATGTCTATGTGCCAATAGTGAGTTTTCTTCAAAAGCTGTTGCCATGGCAACGCATCCCTCGCGGTAAAACACGATATTGCTAACTCCTATGAAAATGGTAAAAAAGTGCTCAAACTTCACATGAGTGCTAACAGTCCAGCCGTGAAGACATCTACGTGACAGTTTTGAGATTTCTTCAAATGCCGTTGCCATGGCAACACAACGCTCACCATGAAACACGGTTTTCTAATAACTTCAGTGAAAATGCTCCAAACGGCCCAAAACTTCACAGGTTTGGTAACGATGCAGCCATCAACGCATCTAAGCGTATTATGGGGTTTCATCAAATGCCGTTGCCATGGCGACAGATCACTTGCCATCAAGTTAGTTCAAAAGTTTGCAGTTAAAATATTCTGCTGCTTTTCAAAGCGTTTTTACTTTCTTTTCTCTTCTTAATACACATTCATTCACTACTACTTACATTTAATATGTAACTCCTTCAGCCTACTTTCAGCTACAGAAACCATTCAACTATTAAATGATTCAGCTATTTCAGGACATTGAGGCTATACATTTAGCTGTTTATACCTTTTTTAAACCTTTTCTTTTAAATATTAAGCTTCCTCACTATTTTTCCTACTCTTCCAGTTTAACATTTCACTTTCAAGTTTTCAACAAAGTCATTGCAATGCATTTGAGCTGTAACAATTTGATTCAAATCATTTCACTTTTCTGCATTTCTCCGCTAAGTTCAGCAACACACTTACTTGGTTTTTTTGTAGCTAAAAGCAGCTACAGAGACCATTCAACTAATAAAATATTCAGCTTTTTCCGCTAAATTCAGCAACAAATGTACACAGTTTACAGCATTCGCACGCATTTTCAGCAGGAAATGCATTTTCTAGTTAATATACTTAACCTATCGTTGTTCAGTTACTGATATGGCTTTTGATTTGAAAGTACATCATCATGAAGGTTAACATGGAAGCGTTTGTTCAAACAAATTGATATAACTAAGCTGAGGATGATACATCTTTGCAAAAAAATGGATAATTCTTGGTCAACTTGAATCTGTTCCCTTCTTCTTTGGTCTAACATCCACAGTCAGACAACAGGAACAGATAACTCCCCTTGTAGTGGTCAATCACAGCATTGATGAAAGCCAAAGCTTGATATGGTTTGTATATTACCATATTAGCACTGGTTTTACTGGGATGCCAAAATCCCATCTGCTTAAATCACTTAGAGGCTGCAGGTATTGTTGAGCACATGATGAGGCTTTCAGCTCCTTAAAATCAGTTCTGCTGAAATCATGCTTAACCTAGAAATAAGAAACATCTGTCTACTAAACCAAATCTCAGGGGGTCAGAATCAGATGTTTAAATCCATACAGATCAGGTGGGGACCATGTCAAGATCAGTACCACATGAACTTTCTAGAACCCTATCATTCAGATTTCACAGTTGCCATGGAAACTAAATGCAGAACCCAAACATGGGTAACTTCTTAGGACCCCATCTACCAAAACTGTAAGTTATATTCAACGAGTCAATCAATAAACCAAATTCCATTATGGGTACGAAGTCATGTCTACTGTCTGGTTCATTGCTTAATCCTGTCCCAGAGAAAATCATTAGCAACAATGTTTCCTGTAAAAGACGGTAGGATAAAAGTCTATCATAAGCAAAACCATGACTACTAACTTCCTGGTAAATGCCGGGTGACATCATCATGTCATTCAGATGGCGAACACTCACATGTATGCTTTGATAATGTGGGTTTTCATCACAGATTACCAGAGAAACACATGCAGTTGGTTAGGCACACAATCACTCACAAACATTCATCATACACACCAAACGCCACCAACCCCTGTCCTCCTGCAGACACTCCGAGTCTCCCTGCCACTGGAACCACTATCCGTCTATTGTCCTCCAGCAGGAATGTGCTTGGGCGCACATAACACAGATCAAGAGTCTGTCCGCAGTGGAGATGTACTCAGCGTTCCTGGATGCTGCAAAGAAGGGTTGACAAAACCGAGGTCGTCTTTGGTCGTCCACCCATTACTACCATTCCTTCATTCTGCCTCACTCAGACTATAATAGGAGATTTGAGACATTAAGTAGAGGATTAAAAATCACCAGTAGCTTTGCACATTCATTTTGACTAAAGTCCCAAAGAGGCGTGTGAGTTTTTGATAGTTGATACTCATCAATTCCACTCAATTCAACTTTACATCTAAATTAAATTTGAAAATGATGTGATTAAAGTATTCTGACAAGTCTCTGTACTGCCTGTCTTATTTCATGTCACGGGCGTAGATGTGAAAAAGAGGGTTGTGGAACAGAGGCCTGTTTTGTCTGGTGAAATAACTGAGGGACCAGGGAGCTAGCCACCTAACAAATGAGAAACAGGTTTATACCCAGACAACAAAACCAAAGAATATGCAATACTTTGTCCTCTGGAAAGGATAAGTATGGATAAGAATGCAGAGAGGCAGACACACTTGAACTGTCTACCATGTAAATAATTTAAAGAGAGAAGGAGACTAAACAGCATCCTTGCCAAGGCAGTGAGGGCTAACCCGTGTAACATGAGGGAATTATGGTTGCTTTAACAGCTGTCTGCAATGCTCCTCTCCTCGTTGACTCCCCATCCCTGACAAAAGAATCAAGGCAGTGCAACATCAAAGCCCAGATTTGCAAGTCTAAGAAGCGGTTTGAGAGCTGGAAGAAGGTACCGAGAGAATGCATTGTGTGGGTCCGTGGTTGAGAAAGGAGACGTTAAGAGGTTTATGCTTGACTAACATTGTTCAATAGTCCTCCCTCTGGTGTCAACCAAAGCATCTTAGACATCCAGGGTCTCAAGGGGTCCAGGAGACGCAGAGCGGCAAGTGTTTGCATCAAATGAAGGGAGCTGACAAAGGAGTACTGTCTGAGAGCAGAGAGGTTTGTAAACCGCATGGGGGTTTGAAGGAGTCAGTGGTCCAGGACCCTTGGAAGGACAGAGACCTTGTCTGTGTCTATGAACACAACAAAAACAAAGGCTTGCCCTGGGCATGCAACATTACGAACAAAGACATAAATAGTTTCACTACACCATGTTCAGATTTATATGCACCCAAACACTCATCCTTTCTACTCTCCAATACCTGTTCATGACTTTATCGACTTTCCAAGCTTGCACAGGGCAGGAACACATCAGTCCACTGGAGGGATAATACTTTACATTACACATTTGTTCAGATAAACACAAAAAACACACATACTGTACATATAAGTGAAGAAAAGGTGGTATGCTCTTGATTACATGCTAACCGTGCAATCAGAGACCGTAGTCTCCAATACCCTGAGGGCCTCCGATCCACCAGCAACAGGAGGCTAGACTCAGGCAACATGAAAGTAATTGATGTCTCCACTGGTTTGACAATGCAATGCATAGTGCAATGTAACACTTCACTACAGAGAGGATTGGTTCCCTGAGATGAAACCACAGGCTCTCTTGCTAAAAAACTAATTCCGCCTGGGTTAATCCTAAACAGCAACTGCTAACCACAGAGTGGTCTATTGAGAAATAACACTGAAGCCCAGGAAAATGTACCACATCATGTTAATTCACTAAAATAGTTTCTAGCTTGACCTATCAGATGCCGGAAACACATGTGGATTTGTGTCTTTTACTGGATCTGCCTAGCCACATCCAACAAAAAATTACCATCTGTATACAGCACAAAGTGGTTTGAAACAAATATATATAATTATAAATCTAGATAATTCAGTTGGAATACTTAATGTGTGATGCTCATTAAAATGTCCTCATAGTTACAGCTGTTTTTTCGGAATTATTTTGATGAGGGTTGTACAGTATCGCAACGTATTCCTGGGTGACAGGGTCTCATGTGACCTCTACTTCCTACTGTGCGCAATACACCCGAATGCAGCACTATTCCTGTGGGATTGGTCATGCAACATTAAGGTGCTGTCCGTGGTGCTGAACTCAGGGCAGCACCAATGGGACGCCAGCGCTCACTGATTCCTCACCTGCACCTCCCTTTCCTCTAATTCAGGAGAGAATCAAACAGCAAGCTGGTTAAGCCAGGCCGAGACTATTGATTCAAATAAGTCTAACTCACAGGATGTAAGCTGTGGGTATAAGCATTTAAGCCACCCTGGCAACTTGTATGCAAGGGCACCATCGCTGCATCCTGCGCTCAACGCCATCAAAGATGTGTGTGATTGGATCAAAGAAATGCTGCTACACTATCTATTGCTGTCCAACAGCTGTACTTGAAAACAGACAAGACATGCTGGTCTGTCAAACACAGAGGAAACACACGAGAGAACCAAAGCCTTATGTGTTGTTCAACTTTCAGGTCATGGGAAGCTGCACATTACAAGATGTTAAATCGTTTTTTCAAATTAGGAAATCATGATTTGTTTGGTGACTTTATGGCGGTTTATAATATTTATATAATATTTTTTATAATATGAAATGCTTTCTCGAAGCCTGAAATACTAGTGCAGTATTGAAACCTGGGTACCTCTGTCTGTACATTAGTTCACCTCATCTAACAGATATAAACAGCACTTATACGTGTTCACTCCTAACTAAAGCTTGCTCTGGACTCCTATATTTTTTATGGGACATTTAATAGAATACTTGAACCTTTACTTACACACTGATACGGTATATTTATACTACAGTGTGGGTTAAATCCAATACTTTTTTCAAATTCATTCCAATATTACTCTTAATATACAAAACGTAATGAAAAAGCTTGTCAAAACAAAAGACATAAGCCACAGTGAGAGACCTTACTCTGTAACTGTTGTCATAGTACAAGCCCGGTTTGGTGAACTTGTTAGAACTTGGACCTCAATTGAATAATTCTGTGGTCACAATGTGGCCCCGAGTCATAAAAACATACCTACACTGTTGTCGTGTGGACACCAACCAGAAACACTTCTGCTGTCCAGACAGGGTTGAAACCTGTGGTTTAACATTCTTTGTTGTAGTTTCAAGGCCAAGTGTTTGATGGAGAGGATGAAACATAGCTTTCAAAATGCTAACATATTGGCATGTTTAAAAAGATTTACATAGAAAAACAAATATAAGATTCTAGCTGTTCAGCTCTCATCAACATGGTAATTAAACTAATCTCCTCATGTCAGAGGGAAGGCTTCCTCTGGGAATAAATACACTGGGAGTGGAATTACCAACTACCACACACACACACACACACACACACACACACACACACACACCACACACACACACACACACACACACACACACACACACACACACACACACACACACACACACACACCCCCCACAGTCATGACAGACCAATGGCTCAACAGCTATTCTACGTCTAGTCAAAATCAAATCTCACAGGATGTCAGTAAGAGTGAGAAAACAAAGTCTTCTTGATAATCAGGGATGAGTTTGGAGGGATGAATAGGATTGAATTTTACAAAGACAAAAATAAGAAGTGGTGTTGAAGGTGGAGAGTCACTGTTCTTCCTGTAATTCTCATGGAAATCTTGGCTGTTGCAGCTGTGGAAGAAAGCTTGCGAATGTAAATTGTTTTACAATGGTTGGCCGAGGACCAACTGGTGGGTTGTAGAGAGATGAGAATGGGTCCCTAGAATATTAAGCAGTCATTGATTGAATAACATTGCTGGCAGCATGAAGTTGAAACGTTTTCTTTTGTCTCTTTATGGGGTTCAGAACTTCTCCAGACGTAATCTATGAATCATTAACCAAGCCTGCTCCCAACTAGCACTGCTGGGAGAAGCAGCTTCAGCACTCCAGTAACATAAGAGCACAAACTAACAAAAGGAGTTTGGACATGTCTGAGGAGCTGCAATCTCCTTTTGCGTGAGCATAAATTGCTTTGGTTGAACTGTCCAGTGAGCAGATTTAGATCGATTTAAGAACGGAGGTCCAGTTGCTGGGATGAACAGAGTGGAAGGCTCAACAAACCTCAAAGCTAAAGTCTGTGATCTGTGAAGAAAATGTTCACATCCTTGGAACATGAAAGTGATGTGATGTGTATAAATAATCTGTATGGCTGACTCCATAAAGAGACAGATACATTCGCTCGCATGCACACACCAACATAGATTGATGTTAATATAGGGTTCATTCTACCTCTATCGTTTTCTTAATTGAACCTTTACTTACTATTGTATTATTTGAGCTGTGCTGAGTAAGAAAGCCAAGTCCTGCTCCCTCACCACAGACATTTGTCATGTGACCTGGAGCAGGAGTAAGAATGGTGCACAGACGAATGAGGCTGTAACCCGACCATGACTGTGTCTATGGTTCTCCTACCCAGGAAGATATGATGATTCACTCTCTCTAAGGACTGACTTTAGAAATGATGACTTACTGACTCACACATCATTTAAGGCTTGGTGCCAAAGACACAACATACAGTAAACATGATAGTTCAATTGTGCATCTTCAAATTGAATCTAATTTATAAAATATACTTTATATTGTCGACTTTGGCTTTGCCTTAGTAATCACATTGTTGAATGTATTGTTATTCACTAGGGGGTTGTTTCTTGACATGCCTGGACAAGATAGAGAGTGTGGTAGTACAAGATATATCACTGTATGGACTTTAAATGTGAGCTCAAACACAAAATGTAACAGGCAATGATTCAATGTTCACCTCTGACTATTCTGTAAACTATTAGGTAATGCCAGTGTAAAGAGGTCAGCCTATCCCAGCTCGGAGGATAAACAGCAGGAAAGTGTAGGTTTTCTGTAGGGATCAGGATGGACAGCAGCCCCTTTCATCGGCTGCTCTCTGATCAGTCATGTGTGGGTCAACCTGGAGCTAATATCTGCAAAGGCTCGGCTGAATGCAGTGAAGAAGACACAACGTTGATGACAGCACAACTAAACCACTTCACTTGAGGGCAGTGTTTCTTAAACAATGGGCTGGGTGAAATTTGAAAACCTACTTTAAAAAAGAGCTGATCAATTTGAAAGAATACATATGTTTTTAATATAATGAGCTGTGCACGTTAAACTCTGCTGTAGGTTAAAAACTGGAACAGATTGACACAGAGCCTATGGAAATGAGCACAGGACACACACACAACACACACTTAAATGTAAAGACACGGGTACAGACAAACACACACAAACTCTCTCACTCATACCAAATACCTCCCTGTCATGCCTGCTTCCAAAAACATGGCCAATCTCACCGCAAACTAATAGTCCTGGGCTGCTATCTTCATCACCCCTGGGAACCAAACACACGAACACCAGCACAACCTCGACGCACAAACACACTGAAACCATTACACACAAAACAACAACACACAAAGACACGCATCCGGAAAGAGAGAGTGTGAGTTCCTCAGTAGAAGCCTGCTCCTGGACTAAATTATAATTTATTCAAATTGTGAATGATCCTTTTAGGCAATTAAAGAGTCGTTCCCAAATGTAGGGGGGTTATAACGCCCCTCTCACTGCTAACCACACTAACCACAGGGATTTCCATGTGCTAGGCTGCATCCTGTACCAAGCAGCCAGATATTCCAACTATCCACACCACACGCCAGAGCACCGAGAAACAGCAGGGTGGGGACAGTGTGTGTGTGTGTTTGTGTGGGTGTGTGTGTGTGTGTGTGTGTGAGATAGCTGGCGTTTTATCATTGATGTATCAATCTTTTTGTATCCATCTCTCTATTCATTGCTCTCTCTTATACATATATTATATAAAAGAAAGATAATGATTAAACATAAGGAAAATTGAAAGTGTTTATGAACTGCTCCACCTTGGTTGGCAAATGCTGGGGTGTGAAGGCATGCTGAGCAAGAAAGAGAGGAATTCAAGTGAGAGGCCTGACAGACTCCAGGCCTTAGGAAACATTTTATCACCGAGTGTGTGGGTCTGGGTGTTCACGTATGGGTATGATTTGTATCAAGTGTTAGACCACAGTAGGCTCTAAGGACGTGACTGCCTCAATCAACCCTTTTAATGCATCTTATGGTTATGAGTGACAGCAGAATCGGGGGTAGAGAGTGGAAGGGAGAGGATGGAAACAGAGCAGCGGGTGTGTGACCTGAGCTGAGGTTCACACTTCACTGCAAAAACAGTGAGAATTCTGAGAGAATTGAAAGATATTCAAAGGTATGTCAACATCGTAGGAAGTGTACCCTGGTTAGACCACTCGGGACACACACATTAAGCACTCTTCTTTCACAAACGGACACACACAGGAGATTGCACATCTTAAATATGTCTCCCTGTTTTAGCTGAACCAACAGAAGGCCTGCTCCTTTAGGAAGTTATTTTCTCTTTTTAGGAATATTTATATGGACTGGCAGTAAGAGAAGATATTATTAAAGGATTTAATGATAATAAAAAATAGTTGACATGTACTCATCTAAACTTCCTTTATAGTTTGCTTGGGAATCATAAACATAGAGAAATGGGGAAGGTGGGAGGAATAGCTAGATAGCGAGCAGACACATTTTTGGCTTTCTTGCACTGTAGAGTTCTCCGGGGTGATCTGTGAGTGTGAAGAGCATGGCTCTTGCTTCCTTTTTACCCATGTCCTCTTCAAGTAGGCCTGTACAGTATCCTCTTGACAGCTCGGTGCTACCCTCCTGTTACATTTCTCATATTTCCCTGTCCATTCTGCCTTTGTTCATCTTTTTCACTCCCCCCGTCTTCCTCTCAAGATGATTTCATGTGCAGTGGGTTCTCAGGGGAACCACAGAGAGAAAGGGGGACAGATTACCTTACAACAGCAAATGAGTAGCTTTGGCTTAAGAATGTGTGTGTGTGTGTATGTGTGTGTGTGTGTGTGTGTGTGTGTGTGTGTGTGTGAGTGAGAGAGAGCCTCGGGGACAGGCCAGCTGGGACACACACATCATACCAGAGCCATGAGGACCGGCTTCTTGACAGGCCCCAGATCTCTCAGACGGGACCAGGTCCTGAACAACCCTGGGTGCAGTGATGCTACTAATGATAGTTTGGTAGAGAGGAGAATAAGGAGGGCTACATTAAGGGAGGGGTCATGACTTTATGTCCACAGAGGGAACCGAGTCAAACCAGGGCTACTGGCGGAGCAAAGTGACCATGAATGACATATGGAAGGTAAAGGGTGCACACAGCGAGCTGTATGGATCCTAAAGAGAAGGGACTGTATGGGCCAAAGAACGAGGCCGGATTCAAGCTTTGGGGTTAATTTAAAGCCATGGGCTTATAAGGAAAGGACATCACATACTGGGGTGTAAGTGAGATACAAAGGACACATTTGCCTTCTAGCAATGCCAAGACAGAACAGGATAGCCAGGCAAAGGCATGTGGCAGGATACACCAGACCAGGGCTAATGAGCCCAGTCAGTGTGTGGTAAACACCAGAGCACAAGGTGGCGCTGGTAGGGGATGAAGAAAGGGACAAGGAGAGCGCTTGGAAGCTATGAGCCGCTGTTAAAAAGAGACATCCAAAGCAGAGTATAGAGCAGAGACTTTCCAGGTCTACTGATCTCATCGAGCTGATGGAGGTGAAGCATCAGGAATAAAGAGAGTTGGACTGAGTCCACCCCAAGGGAGTATTAGACAGCTATGTTCTCTAAACCGTGGTTGAGGGTGTGTGGGCCTTTGTCTGGTGGGTCCCTATAGTGCATGGCAATAAAACACACAGTGTACTACACACAGCAGTATATCATCAGCTTGACTGAGCTAATTGCACTGTGGCTCCCAAGCTGAAAACTGTTTACTCATGTACTTCGAAGGGTTGTAGCATTACACTGTTTGGATGCACTGTAAACTTTTGTTTAACATGGTTATCAAGTTGAATTAGGGAGGATTTGGAAATGATGAGTGTAGTGTCCAAAGGAAAAGAAGAAATAATGTGCAGGATAGCACCTGAGGTTGGTATTATAAGTGACGAATAGGCGAGAGGTCAGGGGTTAAGGGCAAGGTTGAGGTGGAGAGCAGGCTCACAGATGGAAAGAGGAAAGATGGGAGAGTAGGGGAGGTGTGGGGAATGATGGCTTGTGATGATCAGAGTTATTTTAGACACTCCAAAGCATTATGGGACCTAAGAAAAACAGCACAACCACTTAAGAGTCCAGAAACTGATTTGTACGAGCTACAAAAACACACTCGCAGGACCATTAAAGAAATACAACCCCTTCTCTTATCAGGACCACTATTGTTATAACCCCAACATTTAATTAGGAGTGTGAGCTACATTTGCTGAGGCGGCCACATTGGCAGGCATTTTATCACATCAAGCTTAATAAGTTAGCTGAGTGTTTCTGGCAAAGTTGCACTATTTCTTATTTATCTAGTTTCACAAATCATGTCCATCTTGAGAACACATTTTTCATATACCACAAACACATGATGGAATAATAAATGACAGAACCGTCCAGGAATCACATTCCTTATCTATGATGACATATGGCCTGTTCGGACAATCTGTCTTCCAAAACATGCCAGAAAATAAAGAGGTCATTTTGACTCACTGCTAAAATGAGATGTTGTATTCGCTGCCACGCTCCAAGTGTGTCTGTCTTTGTGTGTGTGTGTGTGTGTGTGTGTGTGTGTGTGTGTGTGTGTGTGTGTGTGTGTGTGTGATAGCTAGAGTGAGGTAAGAACACAGATTAACCATGGTTGATGATTAATACAACTTGACTTACTGAGAGCAATTATGGCCATGTCTTTTCTCAAGCTTGACTTTCTCACACTCACCATGGAACACATGGGGCTCATGAAACATGTGCACACCAAGCACAGACACATATGCCACAGATCGCCAGCCCACCCTTCCGCTCAACCTCAAAACCACAAAGGGTTAAATATAATCAATCTTCTTTAACAATGCTGTCAGGGTACTGTCTCAGAGCGCTGAAACACAGATAGTGACTGCTGCACGCTGATCAATATTTTTCTGGTGTGTGTGTGTTTGTGTGTCTGTGTGTGATTGTGTCTATGTGTGTGTGTGTGTCTGTGTGTGAGTGTCTGTGCGTGTCTGTGTGTGTGTTACCTGAGGGGACTTGTGGGATCTCCAGCTGTACTGGTGGCTGTGGAGGCTGGCCAGCAGCACGTTCTCATCTGTGTCCACCTGGCCGAAGCACAGCGTCTCGTGGGTGTCGTTACAGATCACGTAGTGACTGTACACCAGCTCCTCAGCCTGCGGGTTCCCTTTCTAAGAAGAAAAACAGGAGAGTAGTGGATGAAAATAAAATAAGGGGAGACATGAGAAAAAGAGCTTGTGAATAAAAGAGTGTGCAAATACTTCCAGGTGTGTATATTTATGGTGGGAGTATAATGCACAGTATATGTGAAGTTTGAGTTTAAGTACGTTTACAAGTGTCATCAATGCATGTATTTTCAATCTTAAAAATGCAGCTGTCAGTCAGTAGGAAAAGGAGATGAGTGATTTCACCTGTGGGAGCAACACAACCTCAGAGGCAGAATGAATCATTTCTCAGCTATCCAGGCTAAAGCAGCTTACACTGGGTTTCAGGGCCAAATCTACCCCCCCCACATAAAACCTCCAGCAGGCCTCTCTCTTTACCAATTATCAACTTTTTCACATCCTTTTTTGAGCGGCTAGATTTGTGTCCTTAGAGAAATGGAATTCAGTTCAAATGACAACTTTGTTTGTATGTGCATGGTTTTTCCTCACATTTTCTCAAAGCATGAAACAAAATGGGCTACCAAGCAGGCATTCCTGATCGTAACAGTCATCAATACAGTGTGGTTTGTTAGGAGAAAATAATACGATGGAAGCTGGCCCACCTACAGCAATGGGTCAATGAAAAAGCCTCACAGAAAACTCCAGTCATGCGAGTGGTACAGGGATGCTGTCCACTCATACGTCACCTTGCATGCAAGAGCGAAGAGCTCACTGGCCTGCTATTGAAAACACTGCTTAGACAGGGAGAGGGAAAGTGTGTCAGGGCTTCTGTATACATTTCAGTACACAATTTCAAAACAGCACATAGTTTGCATGTGAGTTGGATAGCGAGGCTGCAAGTTTATGTTTAAGGTTTACTTGAGCTTCTTCCAAAGGCTCTCAGGCCCTGATGGGGTCTCTCCTGCACACCCCTCCCTGACTATTGACGCACGTGATTGTGGTTCAGACAGCTTCTCAACAACTACTCCACTATCCTAACAAAGAGGGACCCCGGCCTGCTGTATACTTTTAAATAGCAGGGGGTTGATGGTTAAAAGAGGCTGGCAGTGAAAGCTCAGAGTTTGACTGCCAAGCACGTTCGGGGTTCAGGGGTTGTTGATGCTATTAAAAACGGATGGGAAAGTTTACACCATTAAAACGAACACTTGATGAAAGATTTGAGAGAGAGGTAGACAGAGCAAAATATAGACAGGACAGCTGCGACAGTGGGTTAAAATCCATTTCCAGTTTTATAGTGGAACACTATCTGTGCTGCCTTTCGAATCTGACACTGTGATTTACAAACTTCCTGCTGCCATCTTAAGATGCCGTTGTTAAGCCCACTCTTTGATGGTATCGTCTTTCTGCTATGATTCACGAGGTAACATGATACACACATCAGAAAAGCTCCCTGCAGTAATCATAATCACTCCTCGTCTATCCAAGACTTTAAGTGGACAAATATTAAGACAGAGATATTTAAACAGTCAACACGTCTTCCTTGTTAAAGAGCATAAGATGACAGCCTGTCCTTCAGACGCAGTCCTACCAGGAATCAAAGGATCCATTTCACTAATCCACCCAGATTATATTACTTACATTGTCTAGCCCTGATCTGCGTGGTAGAGTGGCACATATATAAAGGGCAAGGTACAGTAAAATGTCTGGAAAACCAATTGTAAATAATGACACCCACTCAAAAAAATACTCATGAAACAAGACGCCGTGGAGAAGATAATGAAACCTCCAAAAGGGACACAATAAAACAATAATCAGATCTACAATCACCTATATGATCTGCTTCAGATGACCTTCGCCCACACATCTGCTACAAACAGGAACCTGATCTCTCTATCACTTTCTTTCCGGTTGCAAAAGAACATGGGACACACGGGGGGAAAAACAGGAGGAAAATTCCGGTTGTCTCAATTGCACATATAACAGTCTGTGAAAGTTCTGTGAGAACGCAGAGTGTGTAAATACTACTGGGCTTTTGTGTGGCTTTCCACTAAAGCCACTTCCCTGGGGTTAGGGGCTGGGGGGAGAGAAGAAGGAAAGTGGGGCTAGGGACTGAGAATTGAAAAAGGAGACATGGGGCCTGAGGTTAGAGTGGTGGGGGGCTGAGGTTGGGGCCATATGGGGCTATAGAGTAAGAGGCACATGAAAATAAAGACAAAAATAATAAATAGGTCCTGGCCTGCCCACTGGGAGCAGCCATTTAATCAAAGTGTACACATACATCATTAATATCAATTGGTTTGTGGATTTTTTTGGGCATTTTAGCAGCTGACATCTTGATTTTTAAGTGATCCATCTTTGTTTTTTGTACAATAACTTATATTTATGTATGTATTAATTTGACAGGGACAATTCACAGCTTCTCAGCTGAACCAGAGTTAGCTACAATACAAGCTTACTTACATCTGTAGTCCCTAGGCTGGAAACATGACATCTCTGTTTGGAAAAGTAGCCATATTAGAACACAAAAACAGTACATATTCACAATACACCAACTACATAGAGACATCAGCACATCACAACAACCACATTTAAGCAGCACAACAGCAACCACAAGGTTTCACAACATTGAAACACATAAAGTGTTTGAGATGTGAGATGGATACATGATTCGGTCGATTTTAGCCTAATGTATTTGTTTAAAACCAGCAAGGCTTTAGCAATCTCGTGCACAACTTACTGAGCACCACATGTTTGTTGCTCTTATTATTATTATTGCAACAGACGTTTTGATCCTAACTCAGTTGGTCGGTGCTTTATTTGTTGGATGTCCTATTTGTCCTCTCATTATCTGAGTGCTCTTTATATAGGGAGAAGCTACATCATTGATGATGTTGTACACACAACCAGCATCAACAAAACACACACAGCTGTCAAAGGCAAGGATATTATACTTCTGGATGATGTTAAAATGATGGTAACTTGATGGGCTTTTGTGCGGTGCCATGACTGTTTGTAGTGTGCAGTGAAGCAAATATTGTTTTCCAGCTTGTGATACAGTATGTGGTATGTGTGTCACATCATGCGTGTGCAGATCAAACATGTCGAAGGGTAACTGGCTTTTGGGGAGTTAACACAGAACAATTAAAAGTCATTATGACAACAGCGGGGTCAGTATTCCTTGCTCTCTCATCTGTTTTGCTTTGAATTGGATCATCAATTACAAAACCAGCATCATGCTGCATTGAGCAAGACTTCAATCTACAATTTGAGATCATACGTTCATTAGAAAGGTTGCTGCTTGGGAACAACTGGGAGTTTAGCATCTTGCTAAAGGTCACTATGATAGGAGACCTCAGATCCGCTCAGACCTGCACAGATGACCAACAATATGAGTGTTGTCAGAATTGTCAGCGAGGACTTGATTGGAAGTTAATGCTGAATGAAAGCACTGCAGTAGAGGTGAGAAAGAGGAGGAGAGCCTGCTTGCCTTGGAACACACTGCGTATCATAATAGATGGAATATACATTCTTCACATCTGTACTCATGACTGCCAGAAAGACCTTGGTGATGTTATCATGAGCAGTCCATGTAACCATAACGACTGAATATCAAAACATATTTTAGCTACATGAGAATAAATTACAACCATATAAGGAGAATGTCTTATTTCTATTTGTAGCTATGCATCTGGAAGTTGTCCAGCTGCTCTGGTTGCGGTGGTCTGGTACGACCATGTCTGGGTTGTGAGGTTTCACTTGTGTGGTGGTGGAGGAATCTTCTCCACAGATCCACGCTGACCCGGCAGGCCACAACACAACGGGCCTGCCTGCCAGCCTTGACACCAGGAAACATGAAAATCACTGAAACAATTACAAACGTTAGGTTACATCCTTCTGCTGCGGAAGGACAAAGCCTGTTAACATTTCCAACTGCATCTGATTACGTTTTCAATTAGGATCAAGTTTTTCTATGCATGTACAATGTGTGCATGAGTGTGTATGGAACGTAAGCCTCTGTCAGATCCAACATACATTTAAGCTTAACACGGAGGTTCTTTACATCGGCCCCTATAGTGCACCTCACCACCAGACAGATTGTGCTTAATCGCACCCATACAATGTTCTCTCACCACGTACAATTTTTTGTTTCAGTGAAAACCCCAAAAAGGAAAACATTATTGCACTATCTAAGTGTCCACAACTTTTTCTTAGGTGAACCAAATACTGGAGAAGAGTGTTTTAAAAAAAATCAGCCTTTTGTACTTGACCTCTCTGTACCCCTACTCACACGCAGCACATTTGCCTTATGGTGTGTTCTTTCCCCTTGTGTTCAGCAAAGTGGTAAAGGCTGGGCGTAGTTAAAAGGATCTGTACAAGTTACAAGGCTGTTGCTGTTTAGACCAATCAAGACAATACAACAAGCTTAATCATTTTATGAATCAATCCCATACCAGTGAAAGGTTTTGGTTTGAATGTGTAATGAACAAGTGAAGACTATTCTGTGTGAGTATGTGTGAGCATTGCATGCCTCTATTTTGGGTCGAATGAAACTGGTCCAAAATGGTATTAAAAAAGCCAAACATATCACCCACTATCAGAAAAACCTGGCAAGAATCACAAGACCAAATAATATCCTAGGTAATCGTGCTTGGCATGTTGTGGATACCAACATATCCAAAACACTCCAGTAAAGCTGCATGACCATTCATTACAACAACACCAATGCTTTAAAGTCTTATTTATGGCTCATTTAACCAGCAGAAATAGGGAACACTTTCTAGCTTGCCCTACATGATGCAATAATGAAGCCAATGGACAATTATGACCGAAATATCCAACTCAGTCGGTCAGCTTTGATGAGTCAAGGATGCCACTGAGTAAAAACAAAGGTATTAAACTGCTAGCCAGAATAATCATTTTAAAATAGGTTTCCTATACAGCTTGTTTCATTTTATTTTCCACAGGTAAAAGACCACAGCTGTTCCTAGAAAAACACAATTTATTTCTTTCACATGGCAGTGAGAGTGTGTATGCATGTAAAACCATGAGAGTACCTCATGTCTCCAGAGGCCAGTATATGAGTCAGCACAGCCACAGCTGAGCGACCATGATAGGGCATACAAAGCCAGAGAGGCCAGGGTGTGTGTATGTGTGTGCAGTAGACAAGTGGGTGGAGGATCAGGGCCAGATGAAGTCTTGGCAGGTGTCAGCACTCAAGTTTTACCGTGTTTTTAAGGGCATCACTTCACACACTAGTATCCTGGCTACTAGAGGCAGTGCTGAGAGCTGAGAACTGAGAGATGACGAGGACCACAGGACGGACGAGAAGCCCGGCAAAGACACACTGTAGCCTGTTAGTCAGAGCTTACAGCAAAGGGCAGTACCCTCCTGCACATTTTATTACAACTGGCATATAACCAAAACCATTCTCATGGAATCCACTCTGTTTGTTTAGCTGATACTCAATTTAACAATTTTGGCAAGTCGTCGAAAGGCAGATGCTCAGAAAAAGAGAGAGGAATGAGAAAGAGAAAACAATAACAGAATTGCAAGATAATTTATGGCCAGGTATTTGGCCATAGGAGGGGTGGATTTAAAAAAAAGAAAGTGTTCTTTGGAGTGTGTTTGAATATAAAGTGTATATAAAGGTACATCTCTGCTACCTGTTTCCAGCTTTGCAGGGCAGTGTCCACAGTGTGGATGGCATACTGGCTGATATTGAGGAACACCGGATCCACAAAAACATTCACATCCAGTGAGATGTCCTGGGGGCAATATGTGGCAGCAGCCTGGCCCTGAAAACCACAAGAAATGTAATTCCAACTTTTTTACACAATTCCTGACCAATGGTTTGATTTTTAAATGTCGAATTAGACAAACTAGCATAAATGTCTGAGCTCTACCTGTAGGACAACAGGCTGGAGGAGCTGCAGGTGTGTGAGGTTCCGGTACTCCAGCAGCTTGCAGTCTAGCTGGGTGGAGAAGCTGAACTCCTGACAGTGACGTGGGCCGTTGCTCCACTGGCGGAGGAAGACCCGCGGCTCCCGAGCACCAGTCACCATGAACTCTTGCTCCTGAGGTAACTTCCTGTCTGGCAGGAAGGGACGAAGTTGCCGGGATGGAACTGGAGGAGTGTGACAGAGGACCGCCATTAGAAACTGGACTGTGAGACATTTTTGATAGTACAAGGGAATAACAATCTTGCTGTGTTTGTAGCAGATCAATGGCAATGAGTAAACATGTGTTCAAGCTGTCCTCAGTGGACTGAGATAAATACAACCTTAGATACTAATAGATTATTTAAATTATTAGGAGTAATACGATTTAATAGCTAATTTGAGTGATGTTGAATTTAATGTAGTTTACACACTTCACTCTTCAAGTCCAACACAATCAGAAACATTCTATAAAGACCATGCACTCTTACACTACCTACTTATAATAAAGATCTGAAACTGTACATCTGTATGCATATGCGCCCCAATCTGGACCCTACTGGTAATCTGTTTATATTCTTTGGTCTCCTACATTTGAGTTGCATACATTGTATATACTTAGTATTTACACCCTCTGGTATCTTTGAATTTGATCTTCCCACTTTGTCACAAATGTCCTTCAATCGTATCTACAAACTCATGAGAGACTCTGTGACTGGGTATTTTCTTTCTTACCTGTGCCCAGCTGTTCTAGATGGTGGCAGAGGTGAACGTCCAGCTGTGCTAGTTGAAGGGACACACCCAGGGAGGGGACAAACCAGGGTGCAAAGCAGGAGTCCACACGGGTGCAGGCTGCCAATGCCATGGGAGAAACCAACTGATCGCAGGGCATCTGGGAGCCACTCTCACTGTCCAGACTGAAGGAAGAGCAGACACAGTCACACCCTCACCCATAAACAGATCAATTGGTATTTCTGACTGCGAGAAAACAAACAAGTGAGCACTGAAAACAGTACAACTGCAAAGAAAATAAGTAATTGTATGAAAATAGTAAAGACAACAAGTAAATGCATTCTGTGATTATAACGGATGAGAATATAAGGAACATATGACCATGCTTTGACAGTTCAAAGGGAAAACATATTAAATGGTTATTTATTTTCCATCAAACTTATATAAAAAGCATGAGCCAAGCTGTGGAATATTGGCCACACAAAATTAACTCACTAATACAAATAATATGATTTCTTAGAATTATTTTGTCTCTTGCCCAGTGAGTTACAAATTGTGTGACATCCTCGCCAGAAATGTACAATGAGATAAACGCTACAATTATATTATAGAGTATAATATGGAGTGGGCCTCCTCGCTGTCCGTCCCAGGCTGTGAGTTTAGGTCCATTATTACTGCCGCAGTTTCCAGGAGAACCTCTCTATGGACATTAATTGCATGTCATGGTTGATGAAGTTGAATGGAGGGTAATTGAAGTGAATGACCATTTGCTCTGTAATTTGCTGCTACCATGATCCACCATAAAAACTCCAGCAGGAAACGCTCAAGACCTGAAAAACGCTGGTGCAGCAGAGTGCTCCTTAAAAAGATAAGCATCATATGTTGACAATTTTCATTACTTCCAGTTGGCAGGGCAGCCAAGTTATTTTTCTGGTGGAAACTAAAGTACGGCAGATGAAACAAGCGAGTAAGGAAAAGGGAATCAATTTTGATCTAAAAAGACAAATAATTTAAACATAAAGGAAATGTAGTGTTTGGGCTATGATTGTAATGAAACACAGATGTATATTTGCTCTACACTGTATCTGTACTGTACACTTTTTTCTCAGTTACTTCCCTTACATGTTTTCTTATTCCTCCCTTTTTAGCTCGCTAAGCCACACAGAATGTGGGCTTGGCAATACTCTTTCACTAGAAAAGTTAAAGTTCCTTTAATCCCGAGAGTCAAAAAGGGGGTGGACATTAAGCTGAGAAAGAAATGAAAAGAATACAGATGCAAATGAAAAATGGGTGAAGCACGGAAGATTTAATGGCATGACATGACATGAGAGAGAGGAAAAGAGGAGGCAGTGAGAAGGGAGTAAAAGGTGTTTCAGTCCCACGTCAACCTATCCAAACCGAGGATCTTATGAGCCAAACCAAAGGGGGCTTCACCCCTCTCGCTTCCCGTGAGCTTCCACACAATTAGATACACTCAAGGTAAGCAGGAAGGAATCCGGATGGGCCCTGACAGGCACTTGGTGTGCTGGGAAATCTCATTAGGCCGATCTGAACGCCTTCCAAGCCCGCTCCCTGCTCCTGCACACCAGATGTGGGGCGAGGGACACATTGCTAGCTCTTTGTGCTTGGCGGCCTGGGTGCAGACTTTTTCATATACAAGCATGCATAAAACACACACAGATACATTGAAGCACAGAGAAACAGTACAGGATGAATTCTCCCCACCTCTGCTCATCTCCTCCCTCTCCATTACTGTTGAGGACTATCCTCCACAGGTCGGAGGCCACCAGCTCCTTCTGCTTCTCCGTCAGGCTGAGGCTGGGCAGCTGCAGCTGGCAGGCCCGGCTCTCTGAGAGGCTGAACTCCCGGTACGGAACAAAGGCCTGCTGGAGCTCGTCCCAGTATTCTAGGCTGCATGGTACCTGGAATGAAAGATACAGTGAACAACTTATACATGTGAGCCCAAATATGTATATCATTTATTTGTGAATGCATACTTTTCATCCTTATATGTAGCATTAGTATTAGACAATCAACATTGTGGCAGAATTTTTTATTTGACTGTCAAGTATCCGTAAGGTTTTTTCATTTGCTGTGAAATCACAGTTAGAAAGATGGACACAGACTAAAAGTTTTCTTCTCTAGAGAGCTTGGAAGAAATGTCAAGGTATGGCTTACTTGGAGACTTTATGAGGACACAAAGAAACACAAATGGATCACACCAGTCCCAAGAGCCAAATGGGGTCAGAGGCATTCATTGTTAATTTACATATAACATATGTAATAATATTATATGGGTGGGGGGGTTGCTATTTGGGGTTTCACTGAAAATAAACGTTCTACTGAAACACTAACTCTGACCTTTGTTTTCTACCAAGTGATCAGATGGAATTCTTTGAAAACAGTTGCCTAATATTTGTATACTGTATATCCTCACTTAATATCCTCTACAGATGGACACCAATGGTTTCTTACTATACTATCCCTCAATTGTTCATCATGTTAACCAGAGGCTCCAGTCCATGTAAACAGACTCCTCCTCAGAGTATCCCTACTTACTCATCAGCAGCAGGATTACTGTAAGGCTTTGTTATTGCACAACAGGTACTACTTTAGTCCTATGGATCCCCCGGTTACACACACTGTATTTAGCAACTGCAGTCGTCTGCTAATCATTAAGCACAAGTTTAAGCAGCCTTTGAAGACGCGGGGAATCCCCATCTTGGAGAAGGAGTGAGCAAGTGATTTTTTATGGTCACGGTATTCCAGTCGTACATTTGTCTTACTTCAGACAAACCAATCTTGAGTTTTCTCATACAATCGGAAAAAAGCGACAACTCTTTGACTGGAGACCACCAACGCAGCGAGATGACAATTCATCACCAATGCATGACCACAGCATAACTAAACAGCGGGCAACTGTAAGCTACACTGAGGCCATTAGCATTGAAGTCCTGGAGCTGTTTTTCACACTGAATAACAATCAGCTGTGTGAGTGTTCACACATTGCGAGACGACTGGTGAGCACCATTGATTCCTCTCATATTGTGCCAAAATTAGCATAAATGTGTCTGGTGCTCCTGTGTGAACTAAAACAGGTTCTCAGGTTCCCCCCAACCACCTGCACATCAGCCGCTGATGGATCAGAGGTGGCAGGAACTTTTGCTGCACACCTTAAGGATGCCTGGCAGGAAGTGTGTGTGTTTGTGTGTGTGTGTGTGTGTATGTGTGTGTTTGCTTGTTGTGGGAGGTAGTGCGACAATCCAATTGTTTATGTGTGTGTGTGTGTGTGTGTGTGTGTGTGTGTGTTTGCTTGTTGTGGGAGGTAGTGCGACAATCCAATTGTTTACCCGAAATTCCGAGCTCCTTGGACACTTACCATCTCATGCAACAAGTTAGTGTGTGGGTATGTGCAAAGCTTCGTGTGTATGTGTCTGTGCATTCATATGTGTGGGGCTGTACTGTAAAGGGGCGGATGCATTAGGTAACTGTAGCATCATGTAAGAAATGCCACTCAGGTTTCCTGGAATCAGCTTCTCATAATTGTACCTGACAGAGCGGTGCACCCGCAACCCTGACGCTGAGCCACCGGAGCGGAAACTCACTGAATCTCCGCAGAGAATTCCCACAACTGCGTTGCCAAAACACAGAGGGTGTTTTTCTTTCACCTGTGATATTCTATACAGATGACGGCATACAGGAATGATTATGTGAGGTACATATATGGTACAGTGGAATACATTTGCATGGTTGAATTTGCGTCATGTTCCCTTTGACTTGCGATGGCCTTGGAGGAGATGAAATCGATAACAAGCTCAAAAATGTTGTAGGGTTGATGGAAAAAGAAGAAAAAGGAAAAACTAAACAGAAATAGATTTGAGCTATGTTGAGTTGTGTGTCTAGAAATGGCTTTTTGGAAGAGAAGGCACCTATTTACATTTCCAAGAGGAAGCCGTATGTATAATTGTATGTATGAAAGACAATATGCGTGTATACATATGTGTATACACAGGTGTGCGTATGTATGTGAGCGCATGATACAGTCTAGGCAGTGTTGGTTTCCCCTGCCTGATTGTGTGTGTACCTTATCTGATAAACAACATGTAACCCTGAATAGCTGACATTCCCTTGGCTGGAAGGATCCAATCTGTGTTTTGCTTCAGCACCAGTCACTGCCTGGCAGTTCACAGCAAAAAATCAGCTTGAGGACTATCTATACATGTTATCTAGTTTTTGAGTCAAAGTTCCACTTGAGAGGTGTTTCAAAAGTGTTTAGTAGTTTCAATAATTACAACTATTTACAAATATATTTAATCCAGAACTGTTGCATATACAGTACAGATCCGATTTCCATTTCTGTCACCCAAACATTCTTCTGCTGAAACAATAAATATTATTCTGCAAGGAGTTGCTTTTGTGAGACTGACCAATCACAGTTTCTTTAAAAGTTGAACTAAAGTTAGAGTCACAACAACAACATACAGAAATCATTTCAATGTCCTGGTGTGATGACTGCTAGAGTTTGTTTCTGCAACTGAAGACTCCCCGGCCCCCCTCTGAGGCCCCGGCTGCTGCTATTACTTTTATTAACAATATCCCCACTTCTATTAGGTTTTCTGTTATTTCACTGATGCCTTTATGTCTACAAATTCCACTGCTAGCTACCTCTTATCAGTCAGCAGACAAATTGAATTGACATCGGCTTGAGCAAATGTTTACTCAGGAGATGTAATGAAAATTGTTCTGAAAAGGACTCCTGCTATGCTGTCTCAGGTGGGCTAATATAGGTTAACATTAATCAGTGTGGAAAATCAGGAATAAGCCCATGCTGAGATCTTCACGCTTGGCTTTTTTTTTCTTCCTTTCGGCCAAACTTTTTAAAACGAGGGACTGAAGTTTTGGTGGATGAGGTGTAGAAATTGCAGATCAAATTAACAACATGGACAGCCTCTTATTTGTATAGTACGTTAGCTGTGACCAACGCAGGTCTGCTTTAGTACTGTCCTGCTACAATAATAGTTATCTTGGCTAAGTTACAATCTTTCTCTTTCTGGTTCAATTGGCCGTTGTGAAGAGAACTACCCACGGACTCTCCCCAGTTTTGTACTCCCGACAAAAATGCATTTTCTTTTACTAACTGGAAAAAAAACATGCATCATTAAAAAAGGCAGAGGAAGCGAAGCTGATGGACCTGTGTTTCTCATAAAAACAATGACAAAAAACAACAGCTGCAGCGGCGGTTTGGACTGGAGGTTGCTGGTTCATCTCAGGCCATGGAGCTTTTATGATATGGGTCGCAGGCCAGCAGGCCCTGATGGCAGAGCCCTGCTGGGACATGAAAGGCTATCCCACAGTGACATGCACGAAAGCAACAGCAGGGGAGCAGATGGCCCGATGTTGATGATGTTTGTCGGAGAGCCTTTTTTTGCCGCTGCCCAAACAGCGAGAGCATGATCAATTTCCTACATTTGCATAGTGAAAAAAATGCTAATATTACTGAAACGAGAATGTGTGTGAGGAAAAACGGAACCGATGACTTTTGTCCGACTATATGCTGCGTCTCAGCTCAAGTTTTGCTCTCCTGTTTAACAGACTGTATCTCCTCTCGTGCTCCCTGAGCGGGGGTCAGGCTGAATCACGGCTCCTGTGTTTACTCCCTGTTTCTCAGGCTTCACAACCCCACAGAGAGGCAAAGGAGGAGCAGACGAATGAGAGGTTTGGAAAAAGATCAGTAAGGACACCTGCTTATGATTCAGAGAACTGGACCACACGGCAGTGAGAAGGTGAGAATGAGTCACCTTCCTCTCTCCCTCTTTTCCTTCATCACTAGGGCCCTTTACAGGCGGGAACCTATGGATGCTCCATCATGGATCTGTCCTTTGTAAGCTGCCCCTCCAATCACTCTGACATAGTTCCCCTTTCTACTGTATGTGAAAACAGCTCGGGCAGCAATTTGACTATGAGTAATGGTAGAAGGCTTGAATTCCCCCTCTGAGATACTGGAACCAGTTGGGAAACCACATCTATTTAAATGCAGGAAATATTGATTTTATAAAATGTTAATATGATCTGCTCTGGGGACAAGGGGCAGCATTGCTCAGAGAAAGAACTCCCCCCACAACCCCAGCTCCATATATTCAGCAGGGTGGAGACACAGAGCAAATTAAGGGAGGAGGGGGAAGTGTGACAAAAGTAATGAGAAGAGAGAGAAGCGGAGGAGGAATAGAATGAGGAGATGGAGAAAATGTGGAGAGAGCTTCTTATACTTTTTTCACCTCCAACAAACCTTTCCACAGCCCCCTGCTGGTAAACAAGCTCATCAGAAAACAAAAGCTCAATGCTCACTCGCTCTATACTCCTCATTTCTTTTTCTGGCCCTATAACTTTTCATTTCTCAAAACGTTCAACCTCCATCTCCGTGTGTCCGTGTGTCTGTAACTGAGCCAGAACAGTTTTTGGGGATTTTTATGCTGCCTTTCCGTTTTCTGTTGCTGGACTTTGTGGTCTCGGGGGAAACACAGGAAATATATCAGTAGAGACATTTGAAGTTTGGTAGAAGGGAAAGAATAATTATTGTATGCAGGAGGCTGACATCAGTTCAATCTGGGATCACTACCACTTTGGTCCTGTTCAAATATCCCCTGGCCTTACACAAAATATGCTTATTATTTATATATAAGATATGTGAGTGTTTGGACAAAATATGAGGTAAGAAGGACTGTGTAACATATCTGTAAACTGATCCAATGTCTTATAATGACTTTACAATCACTCCTTTCAAAAAGGCCAAGATACATGATACTGTTTCTAGCAGTGTTGACAAAATGCATCACGGTAGCTTTCAACAATGGATTTAAGCCAGTCCGGCATTTACACTTGGTAAATGATGTTTTTCATGACGCTACCAGCAGTTCCTTACTGCTGCGGGCCAGAGCTTTCTATGAGAGGACATTGCATTTCTTTTCTAAATACTGTAGATGCTGACTTAGTCTACACAACTGTTCATACTGTTATCTTTGCTCTTAATAGTAATGGCTCCTCTTTAAATACTTAGCATGTATAGCTTTTCTCTACAGACAGAGTATCTCAACCCGCTGCATCTTATCCCCACATCAAGTGGTTTCAGGGAGCATGGAGCCTCCTCTTCTCAACACCTCCCCATCACCTGATTCCTTTTAACAGACTCGTCAGAAAAGACTGGACCATGCCAGATGGGTTGAGGAAGAATGGAGCAAAAGATGGGAAAACCACATGTTCATCAGCCAGTGATTCCTCATCTCCTGCTGTGTAATACACACTCTCACAAAAATGTCCGCAGTCGCACGCATCCATTCTTATTCACATAGATATCATAGTTTATCAGCTGCTGGAGAATCATATCTCCCCTGGACTATAGGAAGTGTAACCTTCATGTTTGGCTATCTTCAGCCTTTTTGGATTCTCCTCTCACTCCATATCTATCAATCTCTCTTTCTTTCCCCTCCTCCTTCCTGTCAATCTACTCCCAGTAACCATCTCCTCCCTACTACTCTGTCTATCACTGCCTTTTCCTCTAACCCTACCTCTGTTCTCTACTGTAACTCAATATGTGGCCAATCAGTGAGAGCTCTGGAGTTTTCTCATTACAGACTTTACAGCTGTTTGGCCTGGTAAAGAAGCCAAACATCTGCAGCACCTTCCAATATCTTCTCTCTCCTGGGTCGACATAAACTGACAGAAGAGAACATCTGTACTCGAGCTGAAATTATTGTGGGAGTCCAGAAAAGAATCTGAGAGATAAAGGGAGGATATGATGATACGAGAAACTTCCCCTAAAGATGGAGGAAAGATGCAGAAAGAAAAATGAGAGGGAATGAAACCCAACCCTAATGCTTAGAAAATGTCATTAGAAAGTCCTTAGAAATGGACTGGAAATGTAATCAGTCTGGCTACTGTCATTCATTTCAGGTTAATGTTATACCATCAACAGAATACTTGAATTGTTATAAATAGTACATCGTAAGCATAAGAGTCAAGAGAAAAAGCTTCATTATGGTGAATGTAACAACTATACCATGTTTGAAGTCATTCTTACTGGTTATTATGAAATGTCATGTAGAGCTGTATCGTAACATCTCATTTTGATCCATCCGTGGTTTACATTTGAGTATCAGTATGAAGGGCTGCTTCACAGCTTCTGCAATCTAAGTGACTTTAGAAGACCTTTTGCTACATAGATGAATGCTACATGAAATCAAAACCACAATGAAAACAGAAATACAGTAATATCTGACTAAACAAAGTGAATTATCGCTGTAAAACTTTAAATAAATAAACAGCCCAAGGCGTGTCTGAAGTTATAACAATGTCAGGGAAATGTCCCTAATTTCTGCTCCAGGAAAAAAGAAAAATATGGAGGAGGATGGGAAAGAACGTGATTTGGGACCCAGCTTGCATTGAAGGATGTTAAGCTGGAAAGTGAGGCGGTGGATAGAAAGGCGGAGGATGAGTGATAGGAGGAAAATGGGATGTGCTGACCCCCACTGAGGCCCTGCAGACTCAGTAGCTGCTGAAGTCTGCCAAATTATAACCTCATCTGGGGTGAGGAACACCTGGCTGTTCACACCAGAGCAGGCCAGATGACTTCCACAGCTGTCTGAACGTGTATTACATGTTGGAGGGACAGCAGGGGTCTCCATCATTCAATAACACATAGGGTATGGACGTTCTCATGACTCATGTCATGGGAATTATAATAGCCCTCAGTCCAACTCTTAGACAGTTTATTTCTCTTTCATTGCAGGTGATGTTAAGCAGGGATCAGATTCTCGTCTCAGTTTATACTTCTTTTAGCAAAATATGTATTTATTCACAATATGCTGTCTGTTTGGGAAGGAATCATTTAGGAATATAAAGAGAAGAGGAATTGGACAAACATGTATTTATTACCTGGAGGGCGTCCCCCAGGTCTGCAGTGCTGATCTCCGGGTCCTCAGTGGTGTTAAAAGGGACAGGATTGATCCTGACGAAGGTAAGGACGCGGGGCTCAGGGTACCTCCACAGCATCACCCCCGGACTCTCCTCCGTCTCGCTACAGAACACCACCTCATGGGGGCCAGGCAGTCTCTGGGAGGCTGCCAGAGAAGAGGAATGGACAATAATATCAGAATAAAGTTACTTTATTCGGGTCTACTATCTAAAATCTAGATGCCATGCTTTAAAGGCAGACGTAAAGAAAACGAGTCGACAGATAGAGATGATGATGAGACAGACAATCTCATAGTATCATACCGATCTACTTCAACACTTTTCTATCAAAATGACTCAGTGTAAAAAAAAAACAACCTAACTTTAACTTTGGCCTACATATTTCATGCTGTGATGCTATTTCTTCCATGGAATTTGAACACCCCAAAACAATGTCTGCTAAAAGAGCACTGTTGATGTTTGCACGCTTTCGGCATGTTTATATGCATAAGAATACTTCAGAAACGCGTGGCTGAGTAAACATTTGGGCTTTTGATTAAACAACCACTGATTGAACCATGCGTAGCACCTGTAAAAGCTGGTGAACACTGAATCTTAACTTCTGAGTGGTGTTTGACTTAAGTCGTGGCTGCTGTTTGGGAGTCCTTTGGAAAAATGTTTATTTGAAAAAAAAGTGTGAGGCAGAGAACTGCTGCTTTGTTTGACCCCTGGAGGCACAAACACTGAGTCTCCTTCCAGAAAACACATTTCAAGGGGCAGCCAAATCTGTCTGTGGCTAATTTCTCCCTTTATGTGACGCGCCCAGTGGAAGGTGGACGGCGCATTGTTCTTGAGCAAAATAAAAGGAAGGATGAAAGGAAAAACCGACACTTTCATGAGGTTTTGCTTTCTTTCGAGTTAAAGTTTGGAAATGTGAGAGACAAGAACAGAGACTCTTCTCTCTACTCTAACCATCTCTCACCCCCTCATCTGTCCATCTATTCCATTCATCCCTGTGTCAGGCCCCTGGGGGCCACTCGCTGTGCTCTAGCTGCTGACAACATGTTGCAGACAGATTGTGCTCTCTCTTCTAGTTCACTACTGTACGTTCTCTTGCTTCAGCCAGCATATTAAATGCATCAAAGCGCAGTGGAACAGTGCAACAAACAAAGACTCAACCACAGCTGACAGAGTGGACGGCTGGTCTACAGCCAGAGAGGAGTTTGATCCTGTGTATAATGTTGCTGTGTGCGTATGTGTGTGTGTGTGTGTGTGTGCATGTAGAGAACAGCACACACAAGGCACAAAGCGGGGGGGATAAACAGCATGTTACTCAGAGTGGAACCAGGCAGACATGTCCGATGAAACTTCTCTCAACAGAGGGCTTTGATCCGACTTTGATTTAAGGCGATGTGTATCTTAAGTGACATCTCACTTTGGAACACAGATTGCTTTTTTGGTTTGAACCAACTTAGTTATATGAAGGATTGACCACGGTCACAGTTCATCCTGGATTCAGGATTCTTATCTTATCAAGAAAGAGCAAAATATAATATGTTTGGCTAATACTATTATACTGAGTCTTGGATAATATGATTTTTGTCAATAAAGCAAACCGGAGTCGGGGCTACTGATGGACATGCATTGAGGAGCTGTCCTGAGCAATGAAAGTTTAAAAAAGCAATCCTGTCACTTGAAATATGATGTGGATGCTTAGTGGCCAATGCTTTACCTAGATCTGGAGCTTCTGTGATGCAAGAAAAATGTAGACTCAATCTGACAATAAAGTATTATCGTATCATATCATAGATTTAAGTCAAACTACACTGTCAGCCCTGCTGCAAGAGATCAGCACACACTGTATGAACATTCACCTGAGTTCTGCATGTACTGAAAATGTCCTGTTCGCAGGTCATCTGAGCTGTGCTCTGTCCTCGGAGAGGGAGCACCGGGGGAGGGAGGTGGCTGGATGTGGCAGGCCTTGCCCTTGGAACAGCTATCAGCTGATTCTGTAACTCTCTGGAGGTTCAGGTAGGCCTGCAGGTGCTCCTCTACTAGCTTCAGGCAGCTCAGATGTTCCTGACCCCAGAAGACCTGTCGGACGGGGACAGAGAGGAGACAGAGGGAAGTCAACATGAAGGGTAAAGTTATTGAGACAAAAAGAGTGACATGCATTAATATGCATTAATACCTACGTTGAAAATAATATAACATTCTACAAGAGCAGCAGTCAGGGTTACCTTCATCATTACGCCTTCACATCCTTTCTAACATTGCCCAACACAGCCTCACATCCTCCTCGCTACCCGCGGCATTCCCCTTCCTGTGATCAATCAAAGCCAGTCTGCCTGGGGTTTGGAATCAGAACCAGGAATCTCTGAGTCAAAAGCTCTTCACACATGGAGCTGCCTGCCTGCCCGCTACTCACTGGCTTGGAAGGGTGGGTTATGACTAAACTCTAAAAACAGGAACGTTTGGGGATTTTTTTCCCAGATTTTTGGAAGGATAGCACGAGAAGAAGGAATCGGAAGGAATTCTGGTGGTTTTTATACAGCACTTGATTAAGACACCACAAACGGCAATATTTACAATGGGTAATGTATGATTACGTATTAAGTGTTGAGTTACGAGTCATGTTCCTGTTAATGGGCACGCAATAAAAGCATTAAGGGAATCATTGAGGGGAGCAGTACGGGGTTTCCCCTGAAGAAGTGATGTGGAATAATACATTAGTAATAATGCGCTCAGTCACATTGAAAAGGGACTTTTCAGTGTGGACGTTATGTAACTCGTCAAAGGAAAAAAAGACACACATAAGGTATAACCCTCCCTACAAATAGCCTTTAATATTCCACCACTTAAGCAGAGATGTGAGTCAAATCTTTGGTGGAACTACAGCAGGCAATCTCTGATGTCAGCACTGCAGCTGCAAACAGGAGGGGAGCAGAGTTATAGGGAACAGGATGAAAAGAAGGATGTTCGGGCTATGTTTGTGGGGTCAGTTTATGAATACTGTAATTATTCATTTGGAAAAAAAGGGGACTAAAACTGAGGTTTAAGAGTTATCAGCTCGTGATTGGCAGCTGTGGAGGCTCACTCACACCCAGGGGTTCACAGTCGTGTCCTAGAGCAAGATGTGTAGTGTGTAAAGGTGCTGATCTTACCCTGACCTCTGGACACTGTAGCAGTTCTGGGTGCCACATCCTCTGACTAAGGATGCCTAATTGATGTCATGGGTATACAAACCTGCAGTAGGCCTCCCTTTAGGTCCAGCAGCAGTTTAGGGGGGCCAGGCTCCAGGCCAGGGCTGCCGCTGTGCCGACACCAGCGGGCCTCCAGAGAGCTGCTGCAGGAGAAGGGCCCCAGCAGGACCCGGCCCCGCTCCTTCAGGCCGGTCCTCAGCAGCAGGTCTTTCAGCTGCAGCTGCATAGATGCTGCCTGAACTGCATCTGGGAAGACAGAAGGAGTACAAATCAAAAAGATGAACAGGAGTATAAGTAGGTAAAATGTCCTGTCATTGATACCCTCAGGGGTTTGTGTATCGAGTAGCGGTTACAAATTGATTGATACAAAAAAGAAGGAAGGAAGGGGGGTTAAATGATCTGAATAAGGTCTTAAATGAATCATAGTTTTGAAGGGAAATATTAATATATTGACATAAACACTAACAGAGTTTATTGATACAAATACAACCACACCAGATAAAACTGAAACACACAAACAATTCAACCTAAACATTCACTTTCACAAATACTCCACAGTCAAGAAGCAAACATACAGCATGACTGCATCAAGCATCTAAATGGCCTCCAAACTACAGTACTCATTTGACCTTATTGACATAAACACTTTTCCTCTTCAACAATGTTCATCTTAAAGCCTGCGTTGGCGTTTATTGTTTGAATGACTGGATAGATGACTCATAAAGAGGCTCATTTTTAGTGGCCTGGTGATGAGAAATCTAAATCATACAACCATCAGTTAATAAGAAGAGCTGTGGAAGTGTATAGATTCTAGTTCAAATGGAAGGGGCTTCGGTGATTTGGTAAACTAAAAAGGACGGCATTCTCTGTCCTTTCCATTAAAACACTGTTGTGAACTTGGTCTGTTGGTCCCACAAACCAGTGGACAGAAATCCTTTCTAGCCGTGGTTGACATTAGGAGGGCTGATCTGGTCACCAAGAGCTGAAAGCAGCAGCCCATGGAAACTCAACCCCAGATGACTAATAATGCCCTGAGAAGTAGCTCTTTGCAAACGCACGTTGACTATAGAATGTCTCACTTCTGTCTGGTCGTAAGTTCGGGAAAGTAAAAGAAAATAGCGACACACCCGCTTCAGTACCCAAACCTATGTACAAACGTTACTATTTTTTAATTGGTTGACCTTAACAAGTCAACAGTATTGTAGAATAATGACGAAAGTGTTTCTTTAAACACTGTAACAAGCAGAAGATTCTATTTACTACAACAAAGGGTGAGCATCTGTTAAACATTACACAAGTTTACAAGTTTTTATATAAAGTAAAATAATGGTGAACATATACAAGCAAAAAACAGCTTGCCAACTATATCATATCATTTGCATTTATCTTTTTGTTATTTTCTATAGACAAAGCACCTGACAGCTGTTTTAATTAAAAAAAAGTTCCCATTATATCATTCTGTCATTTCAGGTCTCGACAACAGTGTGCTTAGGGTTCACTTGGGGTAAAGCTGGAGAGATGGAAGAGATGGAAAGGCATACGAAGGGAGTGAGGAAAGTGATGATAAATGAGGAGACACATAGAAATAGACATGGAGGGAAGGAGATACAGACCCAGGGTGTGAGAGCGAGAACGCTAGGGTTCGATGGATATGACACACAAGCATCCTCACATCCTTTTAGGCTTGGTAACAACATTAAAGTGCAATCACACAACAGGGGAGTTCCAATGAAAGAGGGATTATTTGGTGTAAATCATTTCAGTGGAAATATTATGCTGGGATGACTCATTTCTCTAAGGAGAGACATTGTTGATATGATCTGGCAGTTTACCTGCTAATATCTTCTGCTGTTGCAGTGCAGAGAGGGCTGCTAGAGATTTCTAACTGAACTGTGGACATCGGCTTCATTTTCATGGCTAGGATCTATTAGACTGCACATTGGAACAACCAAACTCTCCATTTAACAAAATGGAGAGTCTTTCATCAAATGGAGGATCTTTCATACGAATAAAAGGAGAAACAAGCACATGTACAAAGACACATACAGGTCAGGATAGGCAAACATTTACATACATACACATGGAGATGGATAACCATGTACAGTACACCTAGGTAAACACACCCTGTACACCAAGGTGAACAAGTGGAAACACACACACAATGTGTATCAAAGCATTCTCTCTCGTCTGCCTGCGTCATTGACTGCCACGCTGACCACAGCTTCCTTGTGCTAAAGCCAGCAGCAGCAGCATCACCCTAATTGAGAGTGGTTTTAATAAGGGGGGGGGGGGTCCCTTTCTTTCATCTCTAAATCCATTCTTCCATCCAGGCTGAGAAATAGTCAGAGGCACATTTCTCCATGCTCTCTCCAGCCCTGCCTTTGCCCTGTATGACCATAGTACTGCTTTTTAGGTTTGTTTCCAACAATGTGTCAGCAGACAGCCCAAACACATTACACTGCTGTGAAGTAGTGCCATAAGAAGGGAGGAGAGGAGGAAATGTTAATGGGAAAAAACTGAGCAGGGAAAGCATTGAAGGGTGAGTCAGGGGGTACCTGTGAACCTGTTCAACCTACAGGGAGTCCTTAACGTTTACACATATAATTCACATATAAACCAGTATATGAGAGAGGATGGAATAGCATGACTGGAGAACAATAAAGGTGGAGTTTAAACTTTTTAAAGAATCTTCACCTTGATCGCATAGACACATAGAGGCCAGTGGAATTATCATCCAATCACAATTTCTAACCATATGATGCAAAAACTGACACACACCCACCCACACCCAAATCAGCACACACACGTACACCTCTGCATATATCTCAAGCCCTCCATATGGAACTGCCAGTAAAGCAGCACATCTTTCAACACCCAGGGAACAAAGTGGGTGGGGCCGATAGGATGGATGGAAATCTTTCTAAATAAAATATATTTCTGGCAAACGCTTGGGTAAGATTAGATAAGATCGGAGACATTGATTTACCATGTCGGTTTCTCCCTGGCAACCGTTATCTGACCACTGCCTGGCTGATTGATACTCTGGGATGCACTGGTATCAATTAGAAGAACCCTAAAGGAGTCATTACCTAACTAGCTGTGGTCCCCAAAGACTGTCTGGGATGGTAAGAGTAATAGAAGTAATATACTGTCACTCACCACAGAAATACACCACAAGACCACTATGGGACACTAGAGGAAACTGCTTTGGTAGCAGGGGACAATGTCGGCCGACCTGGCTCAGTGCAGGCAGCAGTGCGTCATCCAAGCACTGACACACTGACTGAGGAGTGTTGATGACTTCCATCTGCTTCAATGACAGTTGCAACACATCAGCAAACCCAGTAGTGCTAGAGATATGTTTGAATTTCTAAACATTCGTATGAATGTCAGGACATGTATGAAGATAATGCTGCAAGTAGGGGCATTTATTTCCACAATTGGAGATTTCACAGTATGTTATTCTTTACCTAACTGTAGCCTGATGGGTCCTGAGAAATGAGCAGGTTTTAGGGGAAGTTCCATCTCATACAGCTTCAGGCTCTGAGTGGTTTTGGTTGTTTTGGAAATGTAACTGAAAAGAAACTGCTCTTTCTATCTGGCTGCTTGGACAGTCTGTGTGTGTCTGTGTGTACATTGTGTGTACATTGTCTGTGTGTACATTGTGTCTGTGTGTACATTGTGTGTACATTGTCTGTGTGTACATTGTGTCTGTGTGTACATTGTGTGTACATTGTCTGTGTGTACATTGTGTCTGTGTGTACATTGTGTGTACATTGTCTGTGTGTACATTGTGTCTGTGTGTACATTGTGTGTACATTGTCTGTGTGTACATTGTGTCTGTGTGTACATTGTGTGTACATTGTCTGTGTGTACATTGTGTCTGTGTGTACATTGTGTGTACATTGTCTGTGTGTACATTGTCTGTGTGTACATTGTGTGTACATTGTCTGTGTGTACATTGTGTCTGTGTGTACATTGTGTGTACATTGTGTCTGTGTGTACATTGTGTGTACATTGTGTCTGTGTGTACATTGTGTGTACATTGTCTGTGTGTACATTGTGTGTACATTGTGTGTACATTGTCTGTGTGTACATTGTGTGTACATTGTGTCTGTGTGTACATTGTGTGTACATTGTCTGTGTGTACATTGTGTCTGTGTGTACATTGTCTGTGTGTACATTGTGTCTGTGTGTACATTGTGTGTACATTGTGTCTGTGTGTACATTGTGTGTACATTGTGTGTACATTGTCTGTGTGTACATTGTGTCTGTGTGTACATTGTGTGTACATTGTCTGTGTGTACATTGTGTGTACATTGTCTGTGTGTACATTGTGTGTACTTTGTCTGTGTGTACATTGTGTGTACATTGTCTGTGTGTACATTGTCTGTGTGTACATTGTCTGTGTGTACATTGTGTCTGTGTGTACATTGTGTGTACATTGTCTGTGTGTACATTGTGTGTACATTGTGTCTGTGTGTACATTGTGTCTGTGTGGTGTGCTGCGAGTAGGACATGCAGTGGCCAGCAGGAACAGTGAAAGAAAAGGCATCACTAAAATGATGGAATGTGAAAACATGGAAAACTAATGCTCAGTATTTGATAACAAAAAAAAGAGCACAATGTTGCTAAAGATGGAGTTTTCCAAATCTCTACTTATTCAGGACTAGACTTTATTAAATAACCCTATGACCTTATACAGCATATGATGTGATTAGTCTCTAATATGAAACTACAGTCATCCCACAGCTTTCTTACACTTCACATCTATAACCAGTTAACAGCATCTTCATCTTCACTCAGCAGCCAGGTGTTTCACAAATACCTTGAAGGACGTCCTTTTTTTCCAAGTCTTCTTTGTGATATATTTACATTTTGAACGCATTTGAAACTATTTATTAGTTGGGTAAACTTTCCCAAGCACAGACGTTTGTATTTGAAGGTATATAAATGTCTTTTTGTTTGCCTAAACTTCTCCCAGAGTATTTGAAAAGAAATAATGTGTTAGACAGAAAAGAAAAGCTTTCCTTCAGCAGAGTAACCAACTGACATAAACAGAGATAAGCCAGGCAGACAAAATAAACAAGAGTCATTCATAAATAATGGCATTCACTTTGTTCCACACACAGAAGTGTTCCTTCACAAGTGTGCTGGTAAATCAGCGTGAAGAATAAGGGGGTCCACAGAGGGAGGGGACCAGGAGGCAGTTATGTGTGTGTCTGTTGTTCTATGTAAAGGAAAACGAGTGCACTTGTTACAGTGTCTGTCGATACAGTGTGTGTGTGTGTGTGTGTGTGTGTGTGTGTCTATGTGTGTTCTTAGGGAAGTGGGGGCACTCGATGGGCAGTCTCATGGAGAGCTGAGAGATTAGGGAGGGTCTTGTTTCATGGACCTTAAGACACATGTTCTCTCTCTCTCCGGCCGCCACCCCTCCTTTCTCTCATTGAACTATAAATGCCCCCCTACCTCGGGGAATGGTGGGCCGTGGACGGAGGGAGGAATGAGGGGCTTCCACTTGCTTTTCATTAACACAGGATCTGGTAACACACCTCACTGTCAACCTAATCCCCCTCTCTCCATATTGTCCCCTGGCAGAGGGGGGCTGCCATTACCAGGTACACGGCCCCAGATGTTTTACGGATGGGGGGGGATGCCGGGGTCTTCATCCGCTGCAGCTGGGGACGTACGCTGATAAAGACGGGGGTTGGGTGTTACTGCTACCCTGTATTATATCTCCTTTATTCATCCGCCTCTCATTCTGATATATTGACCTTTTTCCCTCCTTTGCTCCTCTGCCCTAATACAACTCATTCACATATGTCCTTTCTTTTTCGTCAGGTGAGGCCTTTGCTATCATGTGTAAAAAACAGCAATACTTAAAAGACATTTGTTTCCCAGTTTGAATACATTATAAAGTGTCAAATTGTCTAAATCGCAAAGACTTCCCATATTATTCTACAAACAAGGGTGCAGTGGAAAGTTTGACTAAGTGCTATTCATTGAGATACTGATCAATAGAGGATAACAATCGATTCATTCTCCTTATTCAACCTGCTTTTCTCTTTAGCTGAATTCCTAAAACCTGGTTATCCCTCTATGGCCCTGAGTGTGTCCAGATCAATATTTGTTTGGTAAACATTGACACGTTGTTGCACGGCTACCCTTCTCTCTTCATCAGTCTCCTGCTTCTCCTGCAGAGAAACAACAGCAGCAGCTACATCTACAACTACTACATCCTCATGTCTCACATCTCTCGAGTGCAGCCGCTCCCAGGGGGGTCCTTACTGCTGACTTATTGTGGCAGCAGAAAACTCTTGACCGACAGTCACAGAACAGGAATCCTAACCTTTTCCAAGGTATCCGTTTTCTGAGGTACAGAGTGGAGTGGAGAGGCCTGTGTGATGCGGAGTGATGTAGGCTCAGGCAGCCCATACATCTATTGTCACCAGCCATCAGCGTGTGTAACTGAAGACGGTTTGTCTTGTGGAGGAGCCCTCAGGGAAACCAAAGCTGTGTGTGTTGTGACAAAGATCTATTAGAGTGCTTAAGTTATCAATAACAAATACAAAAGACAAAATGAAGGTGAGACAAATATTTTGTTTAGCAAGATAGCTTCTGACATCAGTTTTAAAACACTTATTAACATGAAAAACAGATCCTATGTGTTGGCATTTGGTGCCATAGAAATGTACAATATGTGTTACTCCACATTGTTTCATCATGCTCTCAGAAATGAAGCAAAATGATGAGAGGTCAATTAGATGTAACTCGGAGGGCTCTTTAATTGAATATATTAATAAAAAGATAAATGAAGCTTTTGCCCTACATGATGACAGCATTAGTTTTATGGCAGTTAAGTCGTATTATGTCTTGTTCCGAACAAACCTATGTGACCTTGTGTTCTTTTGGGCCGTTACAACAAACAGTATTTCAAAGAGCTTGGAGCCAAACTGGGGAGGAATGATCCAATGGATGTCAACAAGCACCAGGGTCCTGGTCCCAACATGGTATCTGCGTCAGTTTCATTCTGATGTCTTCAGAGAAGTGGTGGCCCTGTTTCAAAGTGCTGGGAACTGCGGGGCAACATCTATACAAATCATTTATATATCTTCCCTGTGTTTACTGCAAACAAATGAAAAACAACTACTATTAACACATTTCTTTTGAAAAGTATTTATGTGTGCAAAGAAAGAGAATCAACTATAAATAGTCACATGAAAGCAAAGTCAGTGGGAGGGGATTAGCTTTCATATTAGTACAATTGTCTTTAAACTCCATTTCTTTTTCCATTGCACAGTTTCAACTGTGTTTATCCAAGTCAACACATCAAACTGGATGAAAGCTGAAAGCTGGTAAGAATCAGAGCAGGCAGCAGCGCTGAATATTATGTCACTGTGCAGTTATGCAGATTTGAGTAAACAAAGTGCAAATTGTTTGAGGTTTTAATTCACATTTTCTGCAATCATTTGATCTGAAGTAACCCTATATAATAACATCTGTCAAACACATGCAGGCACTTAGGGAGCCCGGCTCTGTCCTTGTCCCCCTGCAACCCCAGTCCACAAACCATCTAGTCACACAATGATGAATGCTGTCGCCTGTATGTGGCACTTCAGCCCCTCACTCTCTTCCATTCCCTGTTTCCATCAGCTGTCACACTTAGGAGACATGCCAACACAACAAATACAACTCTGACACACAAAGCAAAAATCTCTGATCCTCTGTTACAGCGCTTCGGCTCACACCCAACGGCAAAAAGAATTGGAAGCTTTTTAATTTACATTAGCATTAGCAGCTCTGATTGTTGGAATGGAAACAGTGGGATGCCTCCTGGACAACAGTCAGTGGTGATGATGAAGGCAGGGTTTGGTCCTAACACCAAAACAAACATCTCGCTCTCACACATACTCATGTATGTATACATATATATCTTTTCTCTCTCAGGCCCATACAATACACACATAACCCTGCAATCAAACAGACACACAGCACTAACAACAACTTAGGATCCAAGACTAACACAAACTTCTCACTTTACAGTTTACTGACAAACCTTTTGTTGGCAGATCAGGGCTTTGCTAGCATGTGTTCAAAAAAAAAGCAATATTCCAAATAATACTCAAAGCAATACTGGTATTTGTTTCCCAGTGTGAACAAATTCAAGTGTCAACATGTTGAAAAGGCAAAGACATCCAATTGTTCTCAGCAAACAAGGCTGCAGAGTGGACAGTTTGAATATGCACTATGCAGTGAGATAGTTATCAATAGAAAATCAGAAGGGATTTACTCAAGCTGTTCTTTCATTTAGCTACATTTCAATCCAGCTGAATTACAAATTGCACTGGCTATTGCTTTATAGAGTTTGTCCACATCAATATTTGTTTGATTAAACTGTGACATGGATCAGAACAATTCTCCACTATTCTCTTTGTATTGGATATTTGAAGCACCGTGTAACTTGACTTCATTTCAAAGGGCCTGGATTGTTTCCTGTTGGCAGTGCGCCTTGGTACCAGGCACAAAGAAACATGTACATTTAGAGCAGTGCATTACTGAGGTTTACATTCGTGGTTTCTCTAACAGATGATCAAATCTACCAAATGGGGTGAAGTCATTGCATTTGTTTCCAATGTAGCTCCACCTGTTTCCAGAATTTCCTTGACAGCAATATCTTGAGTGGCAATATCTTTTTTTCAATGCAGCAAAATCACTTTTTCTTTTTTTTCATTTTCACATTGAAAAAAATGAAAGAAATAATAAAGTAAGTAATTTAAGGTCCAGGCCCTTATTACTTTGGAGTAAAAGCGCATGGATATTGAGTGACTCAGAAGAGTCTCAGCAGGGGGCTAGAGAAAAGATAACACGTTTTGACAGCCTGAAGCTGGGGAGCACAAACTTGAATAAACAAACTGAAACTTAGCATTATATATAACTATTTCTTTAAATTGTCTCTGGTTTGAAACATCTGGCTGGCCAATTCCATAGTTCTGCCTGCCCCGGACTAAAGCATTAGAGTTCTACTTTCCTATTGACAACAATGTCACACTGTGCAGACCAACAAAACATTTTTGTTAACTGCTTTAACTTACAACTATTTTACAGTTGTGGTTTGAAGATGAAGGTGACCATAGGGTCACGGAGGATTCAGAATAGAACATCTAGTTCTAGCTGGCCCCTCAAACAGTGGTCAGATAACACACATATGATCTGATGTTTCTTCACTGCATCACAGGGGATCCTGCATCGTGTGTTCATTAACTGGGCCTTGTGTTTATGTCATTTGTATTTATTGTGTTTCCCTGCCAGCATAATGTCATTTTGTTAATTTGTTGCAAAAGCTGTAGTGGTTTTACTCACCTTCGATCCTTGGCCCTGACTTCATAGTCAGACTTCCTGTCATGGCAGACACTGCTGCGGTCACACTGGGCCTCATTAGATGGGCCTCTGTCTCCATGACTACCACAATCTGGGCAGTGTGGAGAGAGACCTTGTGGAAGGAAAGCGCCAGAGCCCTGACACTGTCCTTCCCCAGGGCGGAGGCCTCTGAATGAGCAGGGGGGGGCCTGGGCAGAGTCTTGGCAGGGGAGGAGTAGGGGCTGGGGGAAGCAGAAGGAGGGTTACTGGAGGTTCCCCAGGTGTGGTTTGGCAGGACTTTCATCAGGTATGCTTTAGCCTGCTCCAGCTTAGCCAGGGTGGGGTTGATTTTCAGAGGGCGAGCTAGCTCCACATTCAGCTCAGCTGTGGAGAGAGATAAAAGCCGGACAATAAGGGTAAAGTGAAAAGACCACGGATAAAGTGTATATATGAAGAGTATATATGTATATGTAAGTGCCGAGTGAAAACATTGATTTATTGTGGAGACAAACCAAAGCTACCTCATAACAGAAGCACATTCAGAAGTACACACACTTTCCCACCAGATTCTGTGTGTGTTCTGAGGGTTAGTCAGAACACACTGTCTCATTCTTTTTGTCCTCGTCTTATGTGCATATTGTTGCACAAACCCAATAACGATCGGTTTCACTGTAACATCCTAACGTGACAGTGGAATAGCAGAAGAGAATCTTTCATTCATGCCAGCCACACAAATCCAAGACTCCTCATTCTATCTCGCTCTGGCTCTGTGGAGCTCTGCAGCCTTCAAACACTTGAATGGGATTTACAGAGACACACAAATTAACTCAATGCCTTTTTACACCACTTCCATTATCCCATTTTTCCACTTGGTCATGATGATGGGAGAGAGAAGCAGCCCAAAAACAAGCGCAGCTGTTTTTCATGGTCTCATGGAGGCACCAGTGTTTAGAGAGGTTTTTAAGGGTTTAGGCCTCCCATCTGTCTCCTTCCCAGGTAGGAGAACTGCATGAAATGAGTGGGAGAACTGCCAAGAGCCTCCTCTGCCCTCAGGATTCTCTCATTTAAACCAGTGGAAGTGAGGCACATGGTCAAATGGAAGGATGACAGAGAGAGAGGGGTTGAGAGAGGAGTTGGAGGACAGACAGGTGGAATTTGCTGTGCAGTGTAGCTTATCATTTCCACTTGACTTATCACCAGGAAACTATCCAGCGGTGGAATAAATAGCCTTTGTGCAGCTGTTCCTCCAGGTTCCCCTCCCTCCTCCTTTCACATATTATATTTCTCCCTCTGTTTTTTGCAGCATATCCTTCTGCTTCTTTTTCAGGCCTTTCTATCTTTTACTCTTCTTCCACCCCTCAATCTAATCAACCCCTCCCCCTCTGTAATCACATCAAGCTGTCTGTGATCACAGGCCTTCCCTGGCTCTGCACCGAGAGACCTGGACTTCATTATCAGTTGTTGTCCCCCCCCCCCGAAAAACCCTTCCTACCCCTGACACCGGCCAGTTCTGGTGTGGTGCTAAAGGATTTATTACCTGTACAGTATGCATTTGGTGGCCTGGGATTATTTTTACCACATATTTTCTTCTGCATCGAAAAACGTGAATGGGTGCAGATCCATATCATACATAGCTGTTCCCCATATTGGAGGATACAAGCAACACTAAGTCATGCCCTTTCTTTACATGTTTAGAGGAGTTTCATTATATAAACTGAGCTACCACAAACATCTTTAAGCATTCGTCGCCAATGTGAGAATAATGAGTATGCAGCAAGGACATTCACTGCAAGTCATGCGAATAAGGATCATATATTTTCATTCAATACTTTTTATGTTTGTTGGCCAAACGACTGACAATATTTTGGAACTTTCATTGCAGAGCAGAGCAAGTGTAAAGAGGGCTTTTCCAGCAGTGGCATTGTAACACATATGAGTGTTTTCATTGGACACACATGGCTTCAGCCGTACGACTACTGGCTATTTTCAGCTGGAGGCTGTCAGTGAAGCCTGTGCAAGGAGCAGGCATCAAGCCTGGAGGTTGAGAGGTGGTGTTCTCATACCTTTAAAGAACAGGACTTAATGTGAACATGCTGGGGGGAATCATAGACTGGCCCTTCTCAAGTGTCAGCCTCTATTAGCGCTGAAGATCAAAGTCTGGCACAGCACACACTTTTATATAACTGTGCAAGTGGTGGGGATCAAATATGCTTATTACCCAAGTAACTGTGCCATTTTGGAGATGTCATGCATGACGCCGTCCCCACTTTGAACCTGGTGTTGGCTCTATGTGTGCTACCACCACAAACATTGTTTTCATTTCAACCTCACCTTTGATTTCTCTAGCTGACTTTTACGCTTGACTCTTGACATCAGGAACCCTGAGTCTGACACAGGTGACACTGTGTCCGATTACACAGGGTCCATGTGTGTAGGGTATGTGTGTATGTCTGTGTTTGTAAGGCCCAATCATCTTTTTGGGGGGGTATCTGTAGAATCCCACTGTCAAAAAAAAGCCTCAAACCAAGTAGGGTCAGTGACACACGCCTCAAATAGCATCTGACTCAAATTAAGAGGTTCTGGATGGTTCGGAGGGGCACAGGCTTGTATACAGTAACTGACAACTTTTCTATGTACCCATAGCTTGACGAGATCCAGGGACACAGGAGAATAATGGTTCCAATTTGTTCTAGCTAATCTATCACCTGTTGCTTCTCTCTCCAAGTGGTAGCAGTTACATCTCTGGACTCGCTCACTGACCCTCTCAAAGACTGGAAGTGGTGGAGGAAAGATGAGAGAGATTTCGTGTTGGTGTGTGTGTTGTATGTTCGCTGGTCAACCACTGCACCCTGCTTATGTTGATAAAAACAAACCCATCCCCAGACCTGTTTTCATATGTGTTTGCTGATCAAGCCTTGAACCCTCCTGTTGCACACATGTGGCTTCCTGTATGTATCAGCATTACTAGTGCTTATATATGTGTGTGTGTGTGTGTGTGTTTGTGTGTGTGCATGTGTGTGTGTGTGTGTGCATGTGTGTGTGTGCATGTGTGTGTGTTTGTGTGTGTGCATGTGTGTGTGTGTGTGTTTGTGTGTGTGCATGTGTGTGTGCATGTGTGTGTGTGTGCATATATTTGTGTGTGTGTGCATGTATGTGTGTGCATGTGTGTGTGTTTGTGTGTGCATGTGTGTGTGTGTTTGTGTGTGTTTGTGTGTGTGCATGTGTGTGTGCATGTGTTTGTGTGTGTGTGTGCATATATGTGTGTGTGTGTGTGTGTGTGCGTGTGTGTGATGAGTAGCTGCTGAGTGAGGGTCAGTGCCAAAACACCATCCAGTTCACAGTACACATGTTACAAGTGTTTCCCACTTTGCGTCGGGAGGGCAGCTTTGATTGGTCTCACAGAATAAATGTTGGTGAAATTACGAGCATATTGCTGTAAACACACAGCGAGACGTGGCCTTCAGCGCTTTGCTCTGCGTTTGTGCCTGAAATAAATCAAATGTGAAGCTATATAAAATCAAAGCAGGGTTGCTAGGCATGATGCACGCACGCACGCACGCACGCACGCACGCACGCACGCACGCACGCAGATTTTTTTCCTCCCTTCCACTTTTCTTATTCATTGATTCCTCACAGTCGTTATTGTACTGTAATCAAATTTGATTAATACCGACACCTCAACCCAAAAGAGTTGAAACAAGCATTAACACAAGCCTTACCAGTTCAAGCCTATACTGATTCTTCTTATAAATGCTGCTGATGACGATGCTAAAGCTTCAGTTCAGCCTGATAAACATTTCTGACTTTCTCTCTGTTAACTGTCTAAACATGAGGGATGAGTCTAAGTCAGCATCTGCTCAGGGTCTGCACTCTCTGCTCCCCTATTCCTGAAGAGGAAAACTATCTCAACCGGGGAGTCATCTTCCCAAACAACTCACAATTGAACAGATGTGTGTGCATGTGTGTGTGTGTGTGTGTGTGTGTGTGTGTCTGTGTGTGTGTGGGTGTGTGTGTGTGTGGGTGTGTGTGGTCAATTATTTATATTTCCAGCACAGCCTGACCTGGGGCAACCTCACACTGAGCCTGGATCCTGTCTGAGATATTGGGGAGGGTGTTGTTTACATGTGTGTGTATGTAGAGGATGAATGTGAGTGATTATGATTGAAGTTATACTTCTGAGATAGATGAGCTCTGCTCTTTCCTAGTTCAAGGAAACACCTGACTGTAATGTAATGTCGACATCTGCGCTTCAACTAAACACAAGAATCAGATGTAACCTCAGTGTAATGTAACAAAGACATGACAGGCAGTAACCCTATTCAGTAAAACATCCTGTTCATACATCACATAAAACCATAATTCAATGTTATATAGATAAATATACAAAGTGAATGTAGATCTATTTTAATATTTAACCTTTGGAATCAATACTGCATCTTCCACTGTTGTTCCTTTTTGCTTTTTTACAAAGGGAGATCCGATGTCAGTATATACTATCTATGTTAAAGGATATTTTACTCACTATACATCAGCCTGTTCCTTCTGTACACAGTGAATTCCCATCGGAGAGGAACCATATTTAACCTCTTAACTGAAAACACGAGTGGATTTTGAAGTAATTCAGCATAGGAAGGTCATGGCGCTGTAATCTGACTGCTGGCGCCATGTGGAGCGAGCAGAGGGGCGGATGGACACTGGTGCTGCGCGGCTGTGTTGTGGGATTGCTGTGGTGCACAGAGAGCTGCATTGTGGGATGTGATTCCAGGTCGACAGAGAAGCTTAGGGCTTTCCGCTGACAGCAGGAAGGGATGGTGGGCGAGGGGGCGATACGCTTCCCCGAACCATCATCAATAACATCTACAGTTCAGCCTGGAGCTCCTCATTGTACACATGCACAGTGTGAGTTCATGATTGTATGCATGTGGACGAAAGACAGAGATATGTCAAAGTATATCTGTAGTTATATGTGTGTGTATCTGCAGCATCTGGCCTACTGGGTTCAGGGAGCTGAACTTTGAAGGATGTCTTGCGCCTACACACACTATTCATGAAACAATCATAGGGATAACAAGGCTGCACACACTCACACACGGAAAAGCCCACTCACACTTTTATTCACCGCTCTTCTATTTGGGTAGGATGTCAGCCTCACCCTTAGGTCAACAACCTTAGCTTAAAGCTGCTCATATGGATATGACATCAGTCTAAAAATAGACAACCAAACCCTGTGAAATGCAAATTTCAGCCTGACATTACGCACACACAAAAATTCCCAGGAGCTTGTTCAAAGTGAGTATAATCAATATCAGTGGCCTGCCACAATGTTCTTTAGACTGCTCATCATCTACACACATAGCAGAAAAGTAGATCTTTGTGTTTGACTGGGATGTTTTATGATCAGTGTGTATGTGCATGTGTGTGTCTTCTTGCTGCGTCACAGTGGTGGATGTTACCCCTGAAATGGGATTAAATATAAAACGGATGCCTTAAAATGTGGCATTCGTTGAACAATGTGTGTGAGTGTGTGTGTGTGTGTGTGTGTGTGTGTGTGTGTGTGTGTGTATGATCCCCACCCGGTCCATTGAGGAAATCTTTGATCTGGAGGCAGAGCAGAGGGGGGGGGATGCCTGTTTTGCTGTCTACCTCTCCTGCTACTGTCTGCATCCAAAACACATTGTAGTCCAGAGACTCTGGCAGAGTCTTTCCTGGGTCTGGAAAAGAAAAGATAAAGAAAGAGGAAAAAAATAGGAGAAATGGAAGAAAACAGAACAGACAAAGAAATGGTGTCAACATATTTCACATCAAACCCTTTTAGAGTCTGACATGTTATGGATATAATGCATTGGTAGCAAAGTTACATTCCCTGTCATTTAAATAGGGTCTATATACCTTAATCAGAGGATTTAAATCCCACCCTTTAGTCATAAAAAATCCCGTAAGAACCTTTTCCCACACAGACATTGCCACTCTCCTCTGCTCATCTGGTCTCTCTTACCCAAACACTTGTAGTCAGAGGGGACTCCTCGTAAGGCCACGTCGAACACAGAGAGCTCCATCCTCTGCTTGCGGTGGTGGCAGCTGAGCAGAGCAGAAGGCTGCATCACCTGGATGTACAGGAGGGGCTCCAGAACCTGGTCTCCCACCCCTCTCCTCCCCGGCTGCCTCACTATGGTAACACCCAGGGCTTGGCGTGCGGAGGAGCGGCTGGGCGTCGGCAGGCCCCCCAGGGAAAGCAGGCTTCCTCTCAGTAGTGGGGAGGCCGTCTGGGAGTTGTTGCTGTTGAGGATGTCCTCAGCGGTGAGGCCAGCAAGAGAAACCTGGGCCACTGCAGCGGGGTCTGGTGTGGGGGGGGTCGAGGCTGGAGGAGACTCAGGCAGGATCTCAGGCTGGTTCAGAGCACTTTTTCCCACCTGAAGAAGATGTAGGAAGAATATTTATTGAAATTGATTCAATAAGCTGATATAGGCCATCATAACTCACCAGCATCATGCAGTTTACACAGATCATATTCATGCTATGCATACTGTATCTACTGCTTGGAGGAACTGCCGGAAATCAACCTCTTTTTGTAAATAGTTGTATTTATTAGCCACTATCGTATAACATCAGCGATGTCAAATATATATATATATTTTTCAGTCAACGTATTTTTTGAGTTCTAAATGCCTAGGTCAACTATGTTTTTTATTTTGTTTTATTTTATTGGGACAGTATAAAGCTGGTGCCAAGAAGTCTTTCCCTTACACATGAGCCTAGATCACGTTAACGTGGACATTGTTTGAGGAGCCGCTTAAAATATTCATCACACATGTACATTCAGCTAGATGGGCTGAGACAGATTGAGTGGAATATCACAATTATTCATAGTACTGTACAAATCTCTGTTACAATATAAACTATCAACAAAAATGTTATGAAAAATGTTACAGTTTATTTGAAAGCTGTGTATAATTAAACCTTTGTACTTATAACCCACTACAATAGGCTACTCACATAAAAACACATATTGCTATTGAGTATAGTTTGAACAACTACACACACATGAACAACTGACAAATCCAGGAAATGACTCAAGAGTGAGCTCCCATGTAACATGCGTTGTGTTTACCTTATCCCCGGGCTCTTTCTTCTCGGGGGTGCCGGGGGTGTCAGACGATGAGGGGAGGGCCTTCGGGGGGCTGGAGCATGCGTAGGTCATGACGGAGAGTCTACTCGCTGTGAGGAAGATGTCGAAGGGGATGAAGCTGAGGTTCTTGGTGATGGTGGAGGTGTGTGAGGGCCGGGCGATGCGGTGGTGGCTGGCCCCGCTCTGCTGCTCGATCTGAACGATGCGGATGCAAGCGCTGTCACTGCCGAAGCCGCTGTCCCTCCCTGTCCCGCTGAGACGGGAGGACGAGTCCACACCTGCTGCTGGGTCCCGGCCGCCATGCTTCTGCTCCAAACCACACACCTGCACACACACAGAGACAGTTAGGCTGTGTTCACTATCTGTATGTGTGTGTGTGTGTGTGTGTGTGTCTGTGTGTGTGTGTTTGTGTGGCGAGCGTGCAAAGGGAAGCTGCTACCTGTGTAACTCATGGATGTATTAAAATAACTGGATACAGCGAGCAGTTACATTTGCATCAAAACAGTGTGCATTATCTCCAACAAAACCAAGATACTATGTGAGAAGCACAGAGGAGGATCAGAGCATCAAATACAAATCGATGAGAGCATTTTTAATTTTCTTCTTTGTTTCTCGTTTGACTCTACAAGAGGACACTAACCAAATAAATTACTTGATTGAAACCATATACAAATTGACTGAAGAAGGAGAGCATCAAAAAGCAACAGAGACATAACATGCATGCTTTGTGGTCTTAAAATCCTTTTGCAATTCTTGCAATATTGGAAATGTCTTAAAAAGGGCCTCACCCCGGGAAATCCAGTTGTTTTGTGCAGAGCCTGTGGTATTGTTTTTAAAGCAGCCGAGATTCTTTGCTTGGCTCCAACTAAGGGATGTCGGGAGGGATCCAGCCGTTGTGGCAATAAAAGCTTCAGTGACAGATGATATAAATCAATGTACAGTAGGTTTCAAGCGACAATGCAGGCATCTTTATTCTGCTACCTTAGCATGCCATCTTCATGAATATAAACTACTGCACCGACTCCCAGGGGACAGAGATGAGACAACAAATCAAACTAAATGCTACCTACCAAACTATAAATTACTGGACATGTTTAAATGGAACTGACACGTGTGGGTAAAAATTGAATAAAAACAAGTGTTTATTTTTAAAATGGGCATGGAATATATTTTAAAATGCTGAGAACAAACTCTTAGAACCCGCCCCACAAAAGCACTTTTTTCATACACAGTAATCCATAGTAAAATTGTAAAAATATATAATAGTAAAGATATAACAGAACTCATAGAAAGCACATGCAAACATGTGAGGCTGCTTCAGTTTGACTAACCACTGCGACATATCAAATTAAACACTCGTCCTATAGCTGCAGGTTAGGGCTAGCTGTCAGGTGCGTCATGAAAAGAACTATTACCAATTCATCATCATCATCAGCTCCAATAATGTCCAATCCTGTTACCCCATGATTGAAGCCTTTCCCCCATGTTTCTCATTCATGTTAAAGGGTACAATGCCAGTTTCAATTAGCTACTGCTATCTTTTGACACTAGTGTGATACATTGAAAATAGATGAGACATAAAGAAAGAGAGTTTTCAAAAGATGTCTCATCCTATCCCACCCTCGTCTGCTTGAACCTGCACATGGTTACTATTACCACATGTATTCTCAGCAGTCCCCCCCCCCCCCTCTCTCTCTCTCAACATCACTCCCTTCCACCCACTCCATGAGAATTCCGAATGTATATTATTGCTGTGGCGTAGATAGGGTTTCAAGACCTCCAGGCAAATACTAAACCCACTGGCAGCACATTAGACAGAATACTTGACTTATTAGATATTTCCTATTCTAAACAGTGTCATCAAAGGCTAAGAACAAGAGCCATATAAAACGCAGCAGCAGGCCGGCTTGTTCTCTTCTGTTCGTCCAGGCTTCTATAGGATCAGCCTTGCCAGAGCCCTCTCCTTTCCCTGGTCTAATGAGGACAGGATGTGTGCACTTCTTTTCTGTAGAAATTAAAGATTTTCCAAGCGATGGGGAGGGAGTGAAGGCAGAAAAGGGCCTGGGCTTGTCTCCATGTGTGTTGTGTAAGTATCTGAAACTTGTATTGAGGTAAGGAGTTATTTGAAAAGGTATTTATCAAAGGCAAAATGTCCACTCCTAGGAGCACCCCACATTGAAAGGGACAAATAAGCTGCACAGCAGCTGGGAAACAGTGAGCGCCAGGAGAAACTGCCAGATTCCCTTTACACTTCTCTGCCTCTCTTTCCCAAGCTCAGGCTCCACACATGCATTTACAATTAGAGCAAATACCCCGTCTTCTCTTTAACCACCACTACTAAGAGAGTGCCCCCTAAGCAATTCTTGGACTATATTTAGATATGCTTACAAGTGGAATAATGGATAATGGGGAAGACGATTGGGGGCTTGGAGGAAAAGAGACAATGAGAAGACATAACACAGCACACAGTTGTTCGTATAGCTTGAAACAATGCATGCAATCAGTGTATTCCTAAACATATACACATAAACACACATGCAGTCAGTTGCTTTTCCAGGTTTTGATCTCCGCTTTGCATTTAAAGAACATTACTGGATTCCTTCCTGTGAAACTGGGTTCCGTTATATTATTCCCATTGCTAACTCACTGGGAAAAAACAGGTATACAGAAAACCTAAACCTGTGGCTCTGTAGTCTATAAGCTTTAACCTTTCGGCAATTTATCCATTGACAGAGGGCAATAAATTCAGGATTCAGACATGCAGTATAGCCGTGGGCCTAGTCCCAGCTGAAATCCCCTTTTCCAACCATTACTTTCTATTATATTACAATATTATATGATTGCTGCACTGAAGCACTGTTTCCAGATCCCAATGCAATCTTCCTTAGATCTTGATCATGCGACTACACAGACATACCCCCCACCCCCATCAGCCCATCATGAGGTCATTTCCTCAGAGTCTCTAGGCAGAACATTCTGGAAAATGGAGGATAATCCCCGAAGTGTTAAACCATGAGTCTCCCAAGTGCCAATCATATCAGAGTGCATCTGTACGACTTCTGACCCCAATTTATGTCAGTGTAACTCAGAACAGCTTGGCTTGAGGAAGTCTAATGTGCGGAAGCAAATGTCACATCATCCAAATGCCACCCGTTTACAGTGCTGGCTAGTCCAATACGACAACATCACTTTTACATCTGAATATGACCTTAAATGTTTCCAGATGAATGAAAATGTGGTATGTGGCATTCAGGTTCAGAGATCAGGAAAATAGAACTGTGGATGTTTAAAGATGTTAGAGAAGTTCATGATAGTTGACAGGAAAGAATATAATAAATAAAGTCAAAATAACAAAGAGGACTCGTATCCATTTCAAAAGTACTACATTTTACAGCGTCAAATCCAAACTGAAGTATGGATTATAAAAATAAAAGCTTCAAGGTGCTCGAGTTAACCTTAGGGATTTGAAAGAAATTCAGAAGGAGATCAAAGAAATAAATATATGTGCACAAAAGACTGGCAACTATTAAAGCATTTTGCTATTTGCCTGTGTTTCATTATTCTTCAATGTAAAACTAATCTATAGAGGTTATCTTATTGAGACGCCATGCAGGTCTCTTTCTCAGGAGAGACCTGGTCAAGATACAACAGGAATACAACACAAAGTTACAGACATAAAGGACATTGACAACAAGAAAACAAGACATCAAAGTAAAAAAGCAAGTGAAAAATAGCCAAAGGGATAGTTTTTAACATAACTACAAAAGACAACACTTACTGATTTCTCAAAGATACTTTAAAATCAACTAGGGGATCATGCTTGACAGTTTCAGATCCTGCTACAGCGTGTTCCCGGTTGAGGGGGCAGAGTGGGAGAACGTTGTTTTTTCCATATGGACTGAGGGGATTGAGACAGTGATGGAGTGCTGGAAGCTTAGGCTATGGCAGCACTGTTTATATGACATGTGTAGATAAATAGGTGGGCAGCAGTCCAAAGATTGATTTACAAATGAAGTTATACCAGAGCAAAGGTTTGCTCATGCTTAATGATGACCAGTTGACTAAATAATTCAGAATTCACGATGTGAAAGTGAAAGATCTTTAACCGGATTAGAATTTCCGAAGTTTTAGTAGGATGTGTGAATGAACTGAAGCAGGAATTATAAAATGCCACTAAAACACAGCAACAACAAGAGAGAACAACAGGGCATCAATATGAATAGTTAATAGTCTGTTGGTGACATAATCAAAAGGGCTGGTGAAAATCAAAAAGGTTGGTCGATTGATATCACTATTAGGTTAGAAGAGTGCTAAATGTGGAAGAAGGTCAAGGTGCAGTATAAAAATAACTTCAACGTTAGTGTTGAGTGACATAGGTCAGAAACACATCATTAGATGGTGGCTGCATGGTTCAAAGAAAAGCTTGAAGTAAGTGGGCACAGAGTTGTCAAAGAGACCCGACACATATTATAGGCAGGGGTGCACATAACTTTCTCAGATGAGTACCTGGAGTCAGTGTGTTGTACTCCAACTTCTGACTCCACTCAAAGTTATTTGATCAAGCCCTCTGTATCGCGAACGTCAACGGGGGGGGGTGCTAGTGGAGTACTTCAGGAAAGTCGACGGGGGGGTGGAGTACTTCGTGACCACAGAGCTTGAACGTTGTGATCAGCTGTTCTAGCGCAGTTCTCCAGTGAAGGGGGGGAGTCTCCCTCCGCAGCCGGCGTAGTTTTGGCACAATTCCGTTGTACAGACCGGCGTTAACAGCAGCCCTGTCTGTGCACACGGAGACCGACTCTGTCGTCCGGTGATCTAACTGCCTTCTGGAAAAGCTTCACAAGTACGTCGGTACGCAAATGCGCTTTGTGACACAAGTGACGGTACGCATTTCAGATTGTTGCCGCGCATGCGTACCTGCGTACCAGTTATGTGCACCCCTGATTATAGGCTCATTTTTAGGTTACTTCTGATGTATTATTTCACCTTCTCATGTGTTTCAATCATGGAAATGTATATGCTAGAATAGATTATTACCTTTAACAGGAAAGAGAAGACAAGCTGTTATTAGTAGCATGTTTTTAACTTAAATGAAACCAGTGGCAGGTGCTTTCAGTAGTCAGTAGAAATTGTATGTTTATCAAAGTTTTCCCATGTTCTCTTAAAACTACAGTAGAATATCCACTCATGTTACTAAATCTTTATACCAGAACAGTTGATCTACTTGCTCGCAGGACGCCTACATGATAATTAAATTCTGTATCTTGACTACATCAGAGTTTGCAGGTTTGACCCCTGCTGTGCTACCCGCTATTGTTTACCAGAAACATAAAGCTCACAGTAGGCTTCTATGCTTTTGTGCTGATGGAAGAAATCCATGATGCATTAATACCTCAACTTAACAAAAATTACAACAATAAAGCTTAACTGAATGCCATAAAGACCGAACTTCATTCTCTAATTTTCAAGAGGAAAACAGAGGGCGGAAGACATTTATTATTTGAAATCACCACTCTTTGTACGGCATAACAGCGGTCACAAAGCAAACAAGGGCATCAAAGGCAGTCATTACATACATTCAACTTTGTCTCAATAACAAAGGCAACCTGCTAAGCACTTTAACTGAACCACAACAAAGAAGCAGTGGAAGTTCGCAACCCTGTAGCATGCAAATGGATACCGAGTGCTTCAGAGTGACTGTCAACTGCACTTTAAACACAGTGCACTCAAAAGCTCAGGGCGCCGAGTGGGGCAATTTTAACAAGCTCCGTCCACTCAGAAATGTTGGTTGGTGGGTTTACCTCTCTGGGGTTTGATAGCATGAGACGCAATATCCTATTTAGTTCTCTCTTCATACAGCCTAGGACCCCTTGTGTCCTTAGCCCTTAGTTCTTAATTAAAGAAATAACAATGTGAGATTGAAAGCAGCGATGAATGGGCCCTCGCACATCCATGTACACCAGGGGTACTTGCGGGATGCTGGTAGCGGTGTGTAATTTTCATTTTTATAGAATGATGTTTGTCACATAAGGCCAACTTCCTGTTGACTTTGAATCAATATTGACCTGTTCAAGTCCTCAGGCCGGGACTCTTATCAACCACAATCATTTGGTGCAGTTTGGAGAATGTACACTCAAGTTACAAAAAAGTTGTGTTAAATGCAGGTGTCTCGAAATGGCAGCGATGCCACGACAAGGGCGTACTACAGCAAGCTTTTAAAAACGTTTGATCTTTATTTTAAAGTTACTGACCAAATGTGAAGTTGACTGGATTTGGTCTGTAGGAGGAGTTTGTTAAAGTATGGAGCAAGAAAATTGACATAATACACGGTAATATCACACAAAATTCAAAACGGCTGATCTCCTGTTGTGTTTAGACATCTACCCCTACAGACCTATTTTAAGTCTATATGTGATACATGTGCATGAAAAATATCGTAAATCCATGTAACGGTGGGAGGGCTGCTTCGTCAAATGTTTAGGGGCCGCTATTCAGCCACATCGAAACAAAAACATCAGTTGACTAAGTGTATCACTGTTAACAAGACTCAGCCCAGGTTGGTGAAGATCTTGACATTGAGCTGACCAAATAGGAAGGTGATCTAGTTAACTTGCTGAGACCTGTAATTCCAAGTATATCAACAGCAACTTCCTGTTGCCACTAGGTGGCGCTAACACTATGATTGAATATAGGCCTCTAGATGTATTTAGGGCGAGACCCTCATCAAACATGAAAAGTTGTGACTTCGTTAAGACGAGTTTCAACCAGTTACAACAAAGAGTTCATGGTGAAGGATAGCCGTGCTGCCACAGATATGCCCAAGTTTCATTATGAAGCTTCGCCCATGTATTTAGGTTATTTGACCAAATTCCAAAGAGATCTGCATAATCTGCTAGCGGGACGTACCGGTACACAAATTGTTACTTCATGTTGCCAGTAGGTGGCGCTACATTGATTAGGTAACATTGGCAAGTATATGTCTTCAGGCCTTGACTCTTATCATCCACAAGAAATTTAGAGCAAATTGGCAAAATACAGCACAAAGAAGCCAACAACAATTGCCAAACATTCAAATTCAAAATGGCCGACTTCCTGGTGCAAATGTTGCACTATGGAGCAAATTTCCTGCCATAACTCCACAAACAAACTAAACAGGTTTTACAAATGCCTCATGATTCACTAACAAACACAATGTGGTTTTGCAAATACAAAACACCATCTACAAACTAATGCATTTAGTTTTGCAAAGAAAAAACGTATCTATCAAACAAACACATAACATTTTTCTCATAAATCATGTTTCAGAGACAAATTCAGCAGGTTTTACAAGTACACAACTTTTTTTACAAGTAGGTCTACAACACTTTTTTTTACAAGTACAAAACTTTTTTTGAAAAGTACAAAACTTTTTCTTCTCACGGCGGAATATTACTGCCAAAAGTCACGTGACTCACTCACGTGACTTTTGGCAGTAATATTCCGCCGTGGTTGTGCTCATACACACCATGGATGTATAATAGAGAACCGCAGTGACGCGTCCTAAAACCCGGAAGTAAACTTCTTCCGGTTCCATCGTCAAAAAACAATGCAATTTCTCCATAGGGTTTTGGAAAATAGCTCAAAATAAGGTCTGTGGTTGAAACACATTTAAGAGAGGGATCACGTTTTGTTCAGCCAGAGAATCTCCACATATCTATGCTACTTTTATAATTTTCGAATCATAAATCTAGTCGCCAGAAGCAAAATGCTAACGTTATGCTATAAAGGAACTACAAGCTAGAACGGCAGGGTCGCACTACTCAACGTCACGCCAACTTAAGATCGCCTCAACTGACTTTCGCGCGCTTGCATATTTTAACAAAGCTTAACAAAGCAAAAAACAAACTGCCGAGTAAAATTGGAAAACACTGGAAATGAACTATTCTATAATGTGTAAAACTACGGTGCCAAAAACGACTATTGACGACTATAAATGATGATGGTCAGATTAAGATATAGATACTAAAGATACTACAGATACTTAAGATAGGCATATACTCTCTTTCAAGCAGAACACAGGGGGAAAGAAATTTAGCGGGAGTGTTTACGTAATCGGCGTAATGACGTACAACGGCCTCGACCATTTCTGTAGTCCACTAATGCCACTTGTTAACAACCATCGTTTTTCCGACACGTAAACTCTTCAGAAATCACCAGCGGGGTCACTGCTGATGTATTTAATGTGGTAGAACAAAACGTGATCTATCTCTTAATTTTGTGTCAAACACAGACCTTATTTGGAGCTATTTTCCAAAACCCTATGGAGAAATTGCATTGCTTTTTGACGAAGGAACCGGAAGTGGTAAAAATGCTAACTTACTTCCGGGTTTTAGGACGCGTCACTGCGGTTCTCTATAAGAACTGGATACAGCGTGGGAGGCGGGGCCTCATTCATTCCTATGAGACTTGCTCATTGGCGCATGAAGATAAAATGGCCCAACTTTTGAAAGAGCGAAACGTCACAGATTACCCGTCATGCCTGAGAAGTACCCGTATGTGCGCTCATAAAGCATGCGCAACTTTAACCACGCCCCCCAACAGGCTCGTTCATATCAAGCACGTCAATTTGTACACGTAACAGCACCGAGCGTTCATGACAGCATGGTACTGGATTGTTATGATGGATTTGATATTAACGAGGCGGCTGCGGCTGTCAGCAGCTAGCGGCTAGCTAGTAATTATGCCAATGTAACCATAAATCGTTATATACTTTTATATTACGCTGATAACAGGATCTAGTGATATCCAAGCAACAGAGCTTAATTTAGCATGATACTTTTGTGGGTTGTACATGAAACCACTTGGTAATATACAAATATATATGTATTTTGAGTTATGATCAATTGTGAGTTAAATCTTTATCTAAATAGTAAAGCTGATGATGGATTACTGTGGTGGAGTTAAAATAACAATAGCTTATTTCTCTTTGAAATGTGATGGAGTAAAAGGATAGTAACTGTGATTATTCATGTTAAGTACCCCACAAGTAACTAAAACGTATAATACTTGAAGGAAAGGTGTCAAATGTTGCCATAAATATCAATATCACAAACTAAAACACAGACTATAACACCCCTTGTTGTTAAATACCAACCATGTGCAATATATTTTTTAATACATTTTCGTAGAGCTTTGACTTTTTCAGCTGAATAAATATTATAACTCTAGATGGTTTTGTTCAGCATTGCCAGCTTCACTGTTGTATGTATACATATACAATTATAATTAATACAATTAATACAACTGTTAATTTGATTAGAGTATTGACACATATATCTTTATTTATATATGTATAAGTAGGCTATGAGGACTTCCCCGGGCGATATCATATGGTATGTTTGTTTGTAGCCTTTATTTAACCAGGTGAAAGCCCCTTGAGATCAAAAGATCTCTTTTTCAAGGGTGACCTGCAGCACATTGGTTACACATGTAACATAAAAACAACAGAACAACAATAAGGACGACATACAACATAAATTACAGGGTACAGTTTACAAACTCTATTTACAGTGACAGGTACCATGAGTATCAAACAGCATGTCACCCAGCCGAGTTTTAAAATGATGCAGGGGAACCAAAGTGCTCAGTTTTAAACATGTTTGCAGACTGTTCCAAGTTAGTGGAGCTGCACAACTAAAAGCTTTCTTCCCTAAGACAGTCCTAGCACTTGGCACATTTAATAAAACCACATCATGAGATCTGAATGAATCAAATGAATGAATCAAACTAGGTCAAAACGTGTTGTGCCCACATGCAAAGGTTGTACACTCTGGCTTATGCAGCTACGTTCAACTCCTTTAATGGTATATTGCAAGTGCAATAAGAAGCTACAGGGACGTTAATCTACGTCGGTAATATTAACTTTGTTTAATACAAGATTTACGGTACAAGATTTACATGATCATACAGCCCATGTAGTATAATATTTTACAAATGATGAATTACAGCAAACATGTGCAATATATCCATTATTACAGCTCCGTGGGCTGCAGTAAGGCGATATGGGTCCGTTCTTATTGTGCATCCATGAGTAAAAGGTAAAACTCATGTAGTACTGAACACGTAACATGAACGTGCCGGGCGGCGCGGTCCCGTGGGTTAGATGCGCGTTCATAATGCCGAGGAAAATAACTCTCAGAATAACGTTATTAGCACATTTTACAACTTGAGGACCGAATGTTTTTAATAAGGGCTATACAAACGTTCATACTGGGTAGTTTATTTAGTTTAAAAAAAATTATCCAACGATTTACAGACCACTCTTTCCCAATGTAAGTCAATGGGAAAAAGTATTTCCGGGCCCAGCAACCTAACGGAAGTGTAGTACCGCCGTTTGGCCACAACGAATATTTTCCTCAGAGTCCGGCGCACTTCCTGGGGGCTTGATACACACTCACACATGCTCACTCACACATGCTCCACGGCAGCAGGGGGCGCTACTGAGTCCATTGGGAAGGCGGGAGGTTGAGCAGAGCATGGAACAGCCCTTGCCAGTCTGATGGCAGGTGTTTCTAGGCAGGCTGTAAATATAATAAGCCTTTGTCTAAAATGGACAACATTGTAACTAAGGAGATTTAAACTATACAGCGATTCTGCACTGCGGTCCCTCAGCCGTCTCTCGAGTTTGTCTTTTCAAATCAGCTGCTCTTCTTTTTCTTTCCTGCTATATTCAATGAGTGATACTTAGGGATCTCGGACTGCTACCAGAAATAAAAGGAAGTACTTTTACTGTGTACTTTGTGAGTAATCCTCTATCAGAGTCCTCTCCATAGTACATAATGCATGTTTTTTGCTATCTTTGATGAATGATAAAAATAAAATGTTACCATTAGTTCTTAATGAAATTGATACTGTTTGACTTTGTATTAGTAAGCCTACTACTAACAATACATTGAAGTACTTTTACTGTGTATTTTTTGAGAAATACTCTGTCAAAGTCCCCTGCTGAGAACAAAATCAAGCCACTTCTGCTAAGTTTGATGAGGGAATTCTTTTTTGTTGCCATTAGTTCTTCGTGAGATTGATCCTGTTGGACTCAGTACTACTGAAACTACCCCCACAAGTACTATGAAGTACTTATTGTGTACTTTTCCAGTAATCCTCTGTCAATGTCCCCTCCTGAGTACAAGAATGCATGTTTTTCTTTTAATAAGCGTTAAAAAACATTTCTTCCTGAGACTGATATTGTTGGACAGAGTATTTTAAGAGGATGGTAGACATGATATCAGCAATACTTCCAGTCAGTACTCCGGCAGCAGCATTTACACCTTGGAAAGTCTTTAGAGTCTGGCCTGGATAGCTGGTCACAAATATCCTTCAGCAAAGTACACACTCTGTCACATGGTTGCCCTCTTATGATGCTGCTGTCTTTTAATATATAATTATTTCTCTGCCGCTAGTTCGTACCTCGCAGATTCTTCAGTCTCATCAGCCTCATCCTTCCATCAGTCCCAGTCAACGCCTCCAGCACACTTCCAGTGTCTGACTCCATATGATATTGTCCTGATGCTGTAATGGTGATGCCCCATGATCACAAAATGACCCCTCTAAAGTCTGAGTGCCAAGGACCTCATATTATGTCTGTCATTAATGTTACATCACCCATTATAACAATTTTCTTTCCTTTTTTCTCTTCTCTTAACTGAATAGTCCTGTCTTTAAGTATAACCCAATGTAAAGTCCTTTTCCTGCACCATTTTAAGGCTTCAAAACAGGCATTTTTACTGTATGTGGAGAAATTACACAATCAATGGCCCAGAATTGTACTTTATAAACTATGAATCTTGTGGTGCTTGAAGAAATACAGACTGGTTAAGCCGGCCAGGTTATATATGCCTTTTTTGGAGCCCTTTTTTGCAATATTTATTAAAATGTCACTATTTATTTAAACAAACCACTATCTGAGGATAACAAGCAACCATAAAACGCCCTTTACTAGAGAGCCATTGAAGCCCATGAAGAATTTTTCTTTCCACAAATCTTTTCATCTGCTGTATTAATAAAGTTGCCACGTGTTTTCAAATTCAAGTTAAGGCACTATCTGTGCAGAACATTACAAATATTCTTCATTTGCAGTATTTTTAAAGTGTTCAGAAAGACTGCATCAATTATATGCTATATATATATATATATATATATATATATATATAATATCAATATTGTTATTAACTTCAACCAAAGTCAATTTAAATAGCGGGCAAAAATGGGTTAATTGCCATGGATGTGGTGTTTGATATAGTTTACGTTCAATTTTAACTATTTTAGGCAGAAAAACGTATATTGACTAAACCATTTTTAATAATTTACTATAATTTAGAAAGGTTTTTGTGAGGAATCATTTCAAAAGTAAACTTTTTTTTCATTTTATATTTAAATTTGAAATGTTTGCACACAACATTATTAATGTATACATTTTTATAATTTTTTAAATTATGAATCCATTTATTTTATTGTATTTCCTTGAGGCTGGGGAAGATATCCAGCATGTGGTTCAACATGTAATACAAGTAAGTATATGTACAACATGGAAAAGTAAATAAAATAAGTTTAATAGGAGGATGTGGATTTATTTTCTCTCACCTTGTAATTACACAATCAAACAATCTATAATTTAGCTCTGACCTTCACAAAAACATTTTGTTTAATTGGACACATTTTTCGAAGCTCTATTGACTGACATGCGATGACTGGGACTGATGGAAGAATCTGCGAGGAATGAACTAGGAGCAGAGAAATAATCATATTTAAAAGACAGCAGCATCATAAAAGGTCAACAAGAGTCACAAGGGTGTGTCACTTTGCTGAAGGATATTTGTGACCAGCTATCCAGGCCAGACTCTAAAGACTTTCCAAGGGGTAAAAATGCTGCTGCTGGAGTACTGACTGGAAGTATTAGTGATATCATGTCTACCATCCTCTTAAAGTACTCTGTCCAACAATATCAGTCTCATGAGAAAGGTGTTTTAACGCTTATTCAAAATAGCAGAGAAACATGCATTATTGTACTCAGGAGGGGACATTGACAGAGGATTACTCAAAAAGTACACAGTAAAAGTACTTCAGTAAAAGTACTTCATAGTACTTGTGGGAGTAGTTTCACTAGTACTGAGTCCAACAGTGTCAATCTCACAAAGAACTAATGGCAAAAAATACTTTTTTCCCTCATCAAACTTAGCAGAAGTGGCTTGATTTTGTTCTCAGGAGGGGACTTTGACAGAGGATTAAACAAAAAAAAACACACTAGAAGTACTTCAATGCATTGTGATAGTAGGTGTAAGAATACTGAGTCCAGCAGTCTCAATATCATTAAGAACTTATGGTAAAATTGCCTTTTTATAACTCATCAATGATAGCAGAAAACATGCATTATGTACTATGGAGGGGACCAGTGGGGTCGCCTGGCCTGGGCATTCGGGGCTTTATTAATATAATACATTAACCGTGCTTTACGTGAACCTCATCATGACACAAGAGAGGACGGCAGGACTGTAATTTCCCGTGTTCAGTGAATGCAACAGAGGCAAGACACCAGACCAATCAGAGAGTTGCATGGAAATAAACGTGTGCTTGTGTCATTCAAGCTCGGCTCTGTGTGTGTGTGGCAATATAGTGCATTTAGTGTGATAGAGAGAGAGAGAGAGGAGAGAGAGAGGGAGAGGAGAGAGAGAGGGAGAGAGGGAGAGAGGGAGACCGGTGCCAGCAGGGACCGTGTTGTTAGCATCTGGTTAGCTAGCTGCACTAACGGACATAAGGAGCTGTTTGTTCCACAACAAGCTGGAGGAGAGTCCTCTCCTGTCAGACTGAGAGACTCAGGTGAGCTAAAGGACTCTCTGAGTGTTTAGATCAGGGGTCCCCAAACTTTTTCCTGTGAGGGCCACATAACTTTTCCCTTCTCTGATGGGGGCCGGGGTCAGTTTGTAACAGAAAAAGTGTGGTAGGGGTGCCTAAACGTAAACATTTATTGTTTTCTAGAAAGCCACACATAACCAAATATTAATAACCCTTTCCGGGATCTTCACAGAAAAAAACGTCAGGAAATAAATAATAACACTATTAATGAAATAAATAACACTATTTATGAAATAAATAATAACCAAATAACCCTCTCTGGGATCTTCACAGAAAAAGTCAGGAAATAAATAACACTATTTGTGAAATAAATAATAACCAAATAACCCTCTCTGGGTTCTTCACAGAAAAAATAAAGTCTGGAAATATATAATAACACTATTTATGAAATAAATAATAACCATAATAATAACTTTTTTGCCATTATTCCGTTCTATTTGACAGGGGCTAGTCTAGGATTCGCGTGGCCAGACTGAAAAAAAATCATAATGCGTCTCTGGTATCGTTCAGGGGGCCGGGCCAAATGTGGAGGCGGGCCGTATCCGGCCCGCGGGCCTTAGTTTGGGGACCACTGGTTTAGATACTTAACTTTAGTCTAAGTTATCTCAGTGGGTCTCAAACGGTTTGGTCACAAATTATTCAAAAGATTATTTTCGCGGCACACCTTCATATGATCATTATAGTTATAAATCAATAAGAGAATAAATGAAAAACAGTTATGAAATACTATATGGCAGTAAAACAAGAATACAGTTTAAAAGGGGAGTGATTTGTAAAATATCCATAAAGAAAAAGAAAATCTGTTTACAGTTCTGTTTCATATGGGTATTGAGAGAGGTATCCATAGCTCTCAAAGTGCACCAGATTGATGCTTTTAACTTCAATATTTAAAAAAAAATCTTCCCGGGGGAGCATCCCCCCGGACCCCCCTAGAGGAGGTGAGGTCCGCCCCCCACTCATAAAAAATAGCACTTTACCCCTGCCTATATGCCGTGAGCTGATTATCGAGCCTTCATTGTAACAGTCGCGGGTGTACTGTGTGTGTGCGTGTGGGGAGTGTTGCAGTAGAAAATTCCACTGTAGCACCGCGGACGCCGCCACTGTGGGCTAAGCCCCGAATGTTTTCAGGTCCAGGCGACGCCCCTGGAGGGGACTCTGACAGAGGATTACTCGCAAAGTACATACAGGGTTCCTGCAGGTTTCGCCAACTCAAATTTAAGACTTTTTAAGACCTTTTTAAGACCACTTTGAATAGAATTTAAGACCTATTTCACGGCAAGAAAGTATGAAGGAAAATTGCTATGAAAGAAGAAATACGTCCCATAATGACTTACAAAGTAAATGTATTCATGTTCAACATAAGAACAATGACTGAACATAACAGCATAACAGTACAGAACTGTGTTAGCGTGTTAGACAAAAAGTGTGTGTGTGTGTTGGTGTGTTAGGGCTGTGCAATTAATCATATTTTAATCGCAATTACGATTTTGGTCTGCCACAATTACGAAAATAAAAACATAATCAAAAAAACGATTATTTAGCTAGGTTGTGACAGTGCACTACAACATATTTGATCTAATTAATTTTAGTCTAATTTATTTGTATTTATCATATTTATATATGTTTAGTAGCTTGTGGAAGTGCGCTCCAAAATATTTGTTGATCTTGTTTATTGGTATTTATTATTTTGATATTATTTATTTAAATGTATCATTTATTGAATTTATTTTTGTATTGGTTTTTCAGTTGAACTATATGTTCAGGGTAATCAACAGTTACAAAGATACTGTTCAAATTATTATTTGTTTTAAAGTTCAATAAATGGATGTTTTCAAAGTCAATGAATAATCGTGATATCAATTATTGACCAAAATAATCGTGATTATGATTTTTGCCATAATCGAGCAGCCCTAGTGTGTGTGTGTGTGTGTGTGTGTGTGTGTGAGTGAGTGAGTGTGTGAGTGAGTGAGTGAGAGTGAGAGCGAGAGAGTGACAAGAGCTATATTCAGAGCTCTGCTGCCTTGGCTACAATCTGTCATCGTTGCTGTTGTATGATTGGTGTTTAGCTACGGTATTTAGCGTCTACAGCACCTCCGCTTTTAGGGTTGACGTAGAGCCAAACGTCGCCCGGAGGTCCCCCGGTGTTGTTGCGGGAGCTGCTGCACTAGCTAACGCTGCACTAGCTAACGCTACATTAGCAAAACAAACGCTAATTTATTTTGCAAAAGGTGCAGCGGGCTTCAAACACGTTCCCCTCCACTGGTTTCAACCAAGCACTAAATTCGATGTTTTCCAACCAAATACGGTTGAACTTACACTTCCCCATATTTATTTGTAAGTAGATTCGAAGATACATGAGTTTCTGACTGCCGCTAGCTGAAGCTTGGTTGCTAGGTTACTAGCTGGGTGTTCTCCAATAAGGGTCGGGGGGAAACAAAGTTAGTGATTACTGGTTCCATGTTGATTTATTTGAATACAGATTGTTGGGGGGAACTGAAAGGCTATTACCGTACTGGTTACTTTGCAGCCCGGACATTTCTCCCAAAACACATTTAGACGCGATCGCTACACAGAAGTACCTTTCAAATCCCATCATTTTTAAGACCTTCTAAATCATATTTAAGACCTTTCTTATTTTTTTGGTCATATTTAATACCTTTTTAAGGCCTTAAATTCAGATTATCAAATTTAAGACTTTTTAAGACCCCGCGGGAACCCTGTACATAGTAAAAGTACTTCATTTTATTTCTGGTAGCAGTCAACTAGTACCGAGTCCAACAGTGTCAGTTTTATTAAGAACTTGTGGTAAAAAATATTTGTATCACTCATTGAATATAGCAGGAAAGAAAAAGAAGAGCAGCTGATTTGAAAAGACAAACTCGAGAGACGGCTGAGTGACCGCGGTGCAGAATCGCTGTATAGTTTAAATCTCCTTAGTTACAATGTTGTCCATTTTAGACAAAGGCTTATTATATTTACATCCCTAATAACATTCATTTCTGGGCTCAATATGTGTCTTGGCTGTTTTCGTTGTGATCGCTAAATTCACCTTGTTTATAATATTATCACTATAACACTGACCCAGATAGCTGGATCGCTAGAAACACCTGCCATCAGACTGGCAAGGGCTGTTCCATGCTCTGCTCAACCTCCCGCCTTCCTAATGGACTCAGTAGCGCCCCCTGCTGCCGTGGAGAATGTGTGAGTGAGCATGTGTGAGTGTGTATGAGCACAACCACGGCGGAATATTACTGCCAAAAGTCACGTGAGTGAGTCACGTGACTTTTGGTAATATTCCGCCGTGAGAAGAAAAAGTTTTGTACTTGTAAAACAAAGTTTTGTACTTGTAAAAAAAAGTGTTGTACTTGTAAAAAAAAGTTGTGTACTTGTAAAACCTGCTGAATTTGTCTCTGAAACATGATTTATGAGAAAAATGTTATGTGTTTGTTTGATAGATACGTTTTTTCTTTGCAAAACTAAATGCATTAGTTTGTAGATGGTGTTTTGTATTTGCAAACCACATTGTGTTTGTTAGTGAATCATGAGGCATTTGTAAAACCTGTTTAGTTTGTTTGTGGAGTTATGGCAGGAAATTAGCTCCATAGTGCACCACATCCCATGGATGTATAATAAGAACTGGAAACAGCGTCGGAGGTGGGGCCTCGTCATTCCTATGAGAGCTGCTTGTGACTGCCCGATTTGCATCTCTGCCCGATTTGCATTGCGCAAGCGCGAGATAGTCCGCCATATTGGACAGCTGCATACGGCAACCCAAATAGGACACTTGACGTCTACACTGCTGCCCAATTTGCATTGCAATTTGCTCCCTCTCTTGGCTCAGTAGAATGAATGGAGAAAAAATAAATCTGGATTCAGCTTTGAGTGCATTTTACAGCTCTTATGACCTAAAAAGTTCATACTGGGTAGTTTATTTAGTTTGAAAAAAATTATCCGCTGATTTACAGACGTCTCTTTCCCAACTACCTTCTTATATCTGCTCTCTGATCTCTCGACGAATTGAAAGTACTTATTGCCTGAGATCTCATGATGTGGTGTTATTAAACGTGCCAAGTGCTAGGACTGTCTTAGGGAAGAAAGCTTTTAGTTGTGCAGCTCCACTAACTTGGAACAGTCTGCAAACATGTTTAAAACTGAGCACTTTGGTTCCCCTGCATCATTTTCAAACTCGGCTGGGTGTCATGCTGTTTGATACTCATGGTACCTGTCACTGTAAATAGAGTTTGTAAACTGTACCCTGTAATTTATGTTGTATGTCGTCCTTATTGTTGTTCTGTTGTTTTTATGTTACATGTGTAACCAATGTGCTGCAGGTCACCCTTGAAAAAGAGATCTTTTGATCTCAAGGGGCTTTCACCTGGTTAAATAAAGGCTACAAACAAACAAACAATGTTAGTCAATGGGAAAAAGTATTTCTGGGCCCAGTGACGTCACGGACTGAAACGGAAATTGTAGTACCACCGTTTGGCCACTACGAATATTTTCCTCAGAGTCCGGAGCACTTCCTGGGGGCTTGCAACATGCTTAACAAACAGTATGTTGTCATATTATGTATAGATATATAAATGGTGTTTGTCACATACTGTAGGGCTTACTTGCTGTTGCCAGTAGGTGGCGCTATGATTAAGTCTCAATGTTGACAATTAAAAGTCCTCAGGCAGGGACTCTTATCAAGCACAGACATTTCGAGAAGTGCAGAGACTTTACTTTCAATTTACCAAAATGTCTTAAAATGAATGAATCAAAATTGGCCTACACATGTCTTCAGGCATGGCCCCTTAACAACCGGTGAAGTTTAGAACATTTCCAACCATGTAGAATGAAGTTACATAATTGTCTTTGTTTATGGTGAAGGATACATTCCTACATTATTTGCACAACAGAAGACGTTAAAGTCTGAAACATGTTACTTTGTGTTTCCAGTGGCGCTATGTTGATGAGTGAATATTGGTGTGGTCTTCAGGCCCGGACTCTTATCTCTTATCATCTTTGATAAATTAGAGCATATTGGATTATGTATGATCAAGTCAACTTTGTGTTTTACGGAGTCTATATGGCGCTAGAGAACATGTGCTTAGCAAAGAGCATGTTGCTCTATATCAGGTGTAGACCACACATCATAATGTTCCTGTTTGTCAGATAAGGCGGTCTTCCGACTTACCAGTCCTCAGGCAGGGACTCTTATCAACCAAAAGACCTTGGGCAGTTTGGAGACCGTCTCACCTTTCTCCACATATGGCATTCATCTTAATATAATCAGTTAACATAAAATACTGGTGCAGTTTTCCAGATATGTACTACATGGAGTTACTATGAGTGTTTTTATATTACATTTCAAAAAGACATTCATTCCTTTATTAAACAATTCTAACAATTCATCCATCTAGCTTTAGCTTCAATGTCTTTACTGCCCCTATGATATCTTGTTTATCGCTAATGATGGAAATATTTGGTGATAAACGCCTTGCTTCAACACCCAATTCCAGCCAAGAGATTATGCCGGATGAGAAGAGAAAGTCTGTGTATCATTTCTGAGTACTTACATCATGACGGTCAGCCACTTTTCCCCTGTTTGTTTTTACAAACACACTTGTGGTGTTAATCTAGAAATGGTCCTCTGCCATGTTTGAACACTTCCTTCACTGACTAATACAACTACATTGCATTGTGCTTATATAAACAGCATGTGTTATTGTAACGACATGGGGTGATTCCTGCGTGTCCTCACAATCACCCCTAACCTAAGCACTGGGTTTGATTGGTGGATCTGAATCAGGGTTTCAGTTTTGATGGTGGATGTTTTGAGGAGGACTGAACCCAAACGTCTCCTTTAAGTGTTACTGTCTGTCAGACCTTTTAAATCATTCTTGATTGCCAAAGCTTACGAGCAGCGGCATTGGTTTGGGTTTGGCCTGGTGTCGTACTGGGGAGAACTCCGTCTTAAACCCAGCACAACGCTGCAGCCTGCTTAATGTCAGCTCTCTAGATCTAGCTCTGCTTTGCTAACCAATGGCAATCCGCACTCTTTTTGTGGCAAAAATATTTATAAGCAATCTAATGTCGTGCAGGGATAGAATAAAATAGTTTTTGAAGTCCAATCAATTCTCAAACAGAGGTTTTTGGCTGCCACAACCCAGAGCCAGATTTCTGTTGAGCAGCATGCTGTAGCCCCCCAGATGGACCGCATTAACTCACCCTTTTTACTATTTTTCTTTTTATTCTCCAGCCTTTATCATTGAGCATCTTTGATTTTGAGCCAGGGCTTTTGTAAGCCATAAAGCATCTGCAGACATCTCTGGATTCAGAGATTCTTGTCTGTTCATCTTTCCTTTGTTTTCTGGGTTAGGTGTTTCACAGGCGTTCCTCTATTTAGACCAGCCATGTCCTACTCAGTCCTCGCCTCTACTCACTCCCGTAGGTATTTCCGGATGGAAAGTGTTCCAGCTGACCCAGAGCTTCAGGAATGTCAACATGCATAAATTGTTACTGTCATACGGATGTTTGTTTTCCCCCCTGTATGTCACATGGCATCAGGGGAACAAAGTGTTGTACATAGTAAGCAAAATATTTGGGAGCAGAGTGGAAGCGAGGAACCTATTGAAAATCCCTAAAGTGGAGCCGAGAACAACTGGCTCTCATTAGCCGTTTACGTCCCTATTTAGGTTTGAGATTTGTGTGGGCGTAATTGTTTAATCTAATGAGAGGGCAGGGTGGGGGGGGGCAGGGTGAGAGGTGCAGGGTGGGGAGGGCAGGGTGAGGGGGGGGCAGGGTGAGAGGGCAGGGTGGGGAGGGCAGGGTGAGAGGTGCAGGGTGGGGGGGGCAGGGTGGGAGGGCAGGGTGGGGAGGGCAGGTGGACGAGGACTGTGAGAGATGCTGCCTGCACCCTGGGGAGCCTGCACACACACACATTCATGGCTGAGACACACTGCAAACACACACCAGCCTGTATACACATTCAGAAACGAGCACACACACAGAAATACGTGCAAAAGACCGCATACAAAATCAAAGAGCAGCGTGAAGACAGGAACAATCCTGTCTCTCTGTCTATTTACAGAGCTGAAATTAGAAGAGGAAAATCTTCTTTTAATTTCTCTCTGGATATGTTCCCAGGTCTGAGTGAGACAAAGGCTCTGATGTGCTGCATGTTAGGCTCTCAAAGGAGAATGATGCAAGACCCCCTGTCCCCTCATCTGGGTTTGTTGGGAGGGCCTCGAAAAGGGGGGCCGGGAGGGGATACATCAGTAGAAAAGAAAACCCAAGATAAGACACAGAAGAAGAAGTGAAGCTGACTACAGATATACCCACAGATCATGGAAGGAGGAACAATTTCAGGATCATTAGGCTGCATTGGTCAGAATTGAGAATTTTATTTTTAAAAGAACACCTGTAATTCATTTTAAGTAATTGCACGCAGGTAAGTGTTTCTGTTCTGGCTGAAGTTCTTGCAACTCAAATAAACACAAGAATGGTAGTGAACTGATCCAAGTGTTGGAATACGTGAGGTACATGCGTTTACTCATCTTTGTCAAGCACATCTGACTCATCAAAGCAGCTTCAAACAGACAAACGGAAACAGTTGACGCATAAAATCAAGCCCACCACTGAGCAGTCTCAGTAGTTCAGTAAATCACAGCACTTGCAAAAACGTTATATGTATATATATATATATATACTATTTCTTTCCTCTACATACATGTATGAACGCATATGCAAACCCTCATGCATACTCTAGCACACACATGCACACACTTGACTCCTCTGTACAGGAACCAATACTCTCAATCACCTGTTATTCTAGGTGGAATCTTGCTTATACAGGTGTAAAGAAAAGATCAGTGTCCTCTTATTACCTCTTCAGACAAGAAATGTGTTTTTTTTTACTGCACAAAGTCTATGGTATGTGTGTACATATGTGTGTGTATTAGTTGGCCTGGGGTGCCCTGCCTTTTCTCTCCCGGGTGTGTGACCCAGGTTCCCTTCCAGGCAGAGAGAGAGGGCAGTCCTCACTTCTCCTCACCTGAATAGACATCCGATACCAGGGTTCACGGTAGGGCCCGCTGCCTTTCCTCAAAGGCGCCACTTGTTTCCCTGCTCTAATAGAATTCCTACCTTTGTGATTTTATCAGGAGTTTTTACGCCAATTTTGCCAAAACCGATTGAGGAGAGCGCAAATTCAGCTGCTACTGATCTCAAATAGATTGAGTTTCCAAGGGGCCAATTTAAGAATGTGCCACGGCTATGCCTGTGAAGAAGGTTGGGGTTGGGGGGGCTGAACAGGCAAGGTGAGTTGTTATGACTGGCTGTCAATTACCAGTTGATTCACACAGGAGGGTCAGAGAGACATGAACAAAAAAAAGAAATAGAAGTGCAGTGAGATGAACACTGCCTATGAAAATATGTATGTTTAAGATACGCTGAAACAACGAAGCTTACTTAACAGATGTAAGGCAGCCAAAATGGAAAAGGAGATTGCTGTGCAGGGAGCCTTATTTATTATTGCTCTGAGCAGCAACAGGGCGAAGGAAAATAGTGCTAAGCAGGATGGGAGGGAGGTCAGGGTGAAAGGGATCTGGCCCTCAGAGAGGGTTAATAGCCAGGTCGACTGGTGAAGAGCCGACCTCTAAGGAACGACTGCTCACACATGTACGGACAAATGCATTGCACAGAGCCAGGAATCAAAGTAAACACAGGATTCAGACTCTTTTTCTCACTGTCATCTCCGTGGGTTTCTCCCTCTGTCATTTGGACCTCCTCACTAAAGCGGTCTCTACTCTCATACAATCTCTCTTCCATGCTTTGGGTTTTCACTCTCATCACATGTCTCCCTTTTTCTTTTGGCCAGCAGAGCACATCAAAGCTCCCCTGACACCTCGCTGTCCTGGAGAGGTCGGAGGTTGAGAGAGAAATATCAGTTCTCAAAAACTCAACAGCTACGAAACAATAAGAAACACTCATCACAGAGAGGAGCGGCCTTGGAAATGGTTTACTTTAAACATACACAGACAAGGGGCCAGCCCCAGGTCGCATACTGAGCCAAGCATGTCAACAACCCCCTGGCTAAGATAAGCCATCTTATGAGCGTTAGACATTCAGCTAATATTCCTACATGAAAGTTAGCTAAATTGTTATACAACAGGGCAGAATAGGTTACCAAGCTTCCATTCTCCCGCGGTGTAACAATTAGTAGCACTGAGAGCGAAGACTGGCCTGCAGAAAGGTCTTCATTTGTTTCACAGGCTTTATTTATTTAGTTTCATGTAAGTGTAGGGAGATTCGATGTGTCTTTGCCGGAAGTTGATCTACAAGAATTCTTTCTCAAAACACAACTAAATATAAGAACTACTAAACCATTTTTAAATCTATAAAACACTTATACAACATAAAATGACCTTCACTGTCCAAATGCATGTAACTTCAGTTGAGTGTGGTTATGTGGATTATGTGGAGAAAGAAAACACATGCAGCAGTAAAACACTGCGTCCTTCCCACTAATAACCTAGACTGCTTTCCAAACCCACTGAGAAACCAGAGCAGCTACTGAGCAGCGGGCCTGCTGTACGTTCCTCCAGCCTGCTGTACGTTCCTCCTCCAGCCTGCTGTACGTTCCTCCAGCCTGCTGTACGTTCCTCCTCCAGCCTGCTGTACGTTCCTCCATCCTGCTGTACGTTCCTCCAGCCTGCTGCACGTTCCTCCAGCCTGCTGTACGTTCCTCCTCCAGCCTGCTGTACGTTCCTCCAGCCTGCTGTACGTTCCTCCAGCCTGCTGTACGTTCCTCCTCCAGCCTGCTGTACGTTCCTCCTCCAGCCTGCTGTACGTTCCTCCTCCAGCCTGCTGTACGTTCCTCCAGCCTGCTGTACGTTCCTCCAGCCTGCTGCACGTTCCTCCAGCCTGCTGTACGTTCCTCCTCCAGCCTGCTGTACGTTCCTCCAGCCTGCTGTACGTTCCTCCAGCCTGCTGTACGTCCTCCAGCCTGCTGCACGTTCCTCCTCCAGCCTGCTGTACATTCCTCCTCCAGCCTGCTGTACGTTCCTCCTCCAGCCTGCTGTACGTTCCTCCTCCAGCCTGCTGTACGTTCCTCCAGCCTGCTGCACGTTCCTCCTCCAGCCTGCTGCACGTTCCTCCTCCAGCCTGCTGTACGTTCCTCCTCCAGCCTGCTGCACGTTTCTCCTCCAGCCTGCTGCACGTTCCTCCAGCCTGCTGCACGTTCCTCCAGCCTGCTGCACGTTCCTCCACTGCTGCAGTGCACGTTCCTCCATCCTGCTGCACGTTCCTCCTCACAGCCTGCTGCACGTTCCTCCTCACAGCCTGCTGCACGTTCCTCCTCACAGCCTGCTGTACGTTCCTCCTCCAGCCTGCTGCAGGTTCCTCCTCCAGCCTGCTGCACGTTCTTCACAGCCTGCTGCACGTTCCTCCAGCCTGCTGCACGTTCCTCCTCACAGCCTGCTGCACGTTCCTCCTCACAGCCTGCTGTAGTTCCTCCTCACAGCCTGCTGCACGTTCCTCCTCACAGCCTGCTGCACGTTCCTCCTCACAGCCTGCTGCACGTTCCTCCTCACAGCCTGCTGCACGTTCCTCCTCACAGCCTGCTGCACGTTCTTCCTCCAGCCTGCTGCATGTTCCTCCAGCCTGCTGCACGTTCCTCCTCACAGCCTGCTGTACGTTCCTCCTCACAGCTTGCTGCACGTTCCTCCTCACAGTACATTCCTCCTCGCTGTACGTTCCTCCTCGCTGTACGTTCCTCCTCACAGCCTGCTGTACGTTCCTCCTCGCTGTACGTTCCTCCTCGCTGTACGTTCCTCCTCACAGCCTGCTGTACGTTCCTCCTCACTGTACGTTCCTCCTCGCTGTACGTTCCTCCTCGCTGTACTGTACGTTCCTCCTCGCTGTACGTTCCTCCTCGCTGTACTGTACGTTCCTCCTCGCTGTACGTTCCTCCTCACTGTACTGTACGTTCCTCCTCGCTGTACTGTACGTTCCTCCTCGCTGTATGTTCCTCCTCGCTGCACGTTCCTCCTCGCTGTACGTTCCACCTCGCTGTACGTTCCTCCTCGCTGTACGTTCCTCCTCGCTGTACTGTACGTTCCTCCTCGCTGTACGTTCCTCCTCGCTGTACTGTACGTTCCTCCTCGCTGTACGTTCCTCCTCGCTGTACTGTACGTTCCTCCTCGCTGTACTGTACGTTCCTCCTTGCTGTACATTCCTCCTCGCTGCACGTTCCTCCTCGCTGTACGTTCCTCCTCGGTGTACATTCCTCCTCACAGCCTGCTGTACGTTCCTCCTCGCTGTACGTTCCTCCTCGCTGTACGTTCCTCCTCGCTGTACGTTCCTCCTCGCTGTACGTTCCTCCTCGCTGTACTGTACGTTCCTCCTCGGTGTACGTTCCTCCTCACTGCACGTTCCTCCTCGGTGTACGTTCCTCCTCGCTGCACGTTCCTCCTCGCTGTACATTCCTCCTCCCTGCACGTTCCTCCTCGGTGTACGTTCCTCCTCGCTGTACGTTCCTCCTCGCTGTACGTTCCTCCTCGCTGTACGTTCCTCCTCGCTGTACTGTACGTTCCTCCTCGCTGTACGTTCCTCCTCGCTGTACTGTACGTTCCTCCTCGCTGTACGTTCCTCCTCGCTGTACTGTACGTTCCTCCTTGCTGTACATTCCTCCTCGCTGCACGTTCCTCCTCGCTGTACGTTCCTCCTCGGTGTACATTCCTCCTCACAGCCTGCTGTACGTTCCTCCTCGCTGTACGTTCCTCCTCGCTGTACGTTCCTCCTCGCTGTACGTTCCTCCTCGCTGTACTGTACGTTCCTCCTCGGTGTACGTTCCTCCTCACTGCACGTTCCTCCTCACTGCACGTTCCTCCTCGGTGTACGTTCCTCCTCGCTGCACGTTCCTCCTCGCTGTACATTCCTCCTCCCTGCACGTTCCTCCTCGGTGTACGTTCCTCCTCGCTGTACGTTCCTCCTCGCTGTACGTTCCTCCTCGCTGTACTGTACGTTCCTCCTCGCTGTACGTTCCTCCTCACTGTACTGTGCGTTCCTCCTCGCTGTACTGTACGTTCCTCCTCGCTGTACGTTCCTCTTCGCAGTACGTTCCTCCTCGCTGTACGTTCCTCCTCGCTGTACGTTCCTCCTCACAGCGCTGAAACAGCCTCTGCTCTGCTGTTCCTACTGCGTTAGTCCAGCTCTGCGTCAGAGTGCAGCTTAAATAGTTCAGTAATATCTACACACTGTCAGGATCTATCAGTCTCCAGAGGAGTACCCCTCTCCCTTGTCAGCCAGCTAGCTTAAACTAGCCAGCTCTTGAAGGAGCAACACTTTCTCTACCAGGGGCTGTGCCAGTCCACCAGGAAAAAAAGATACGCATGAGAGGAACAAGACGACAAGCATGGAAACTTAAGGAGAGTGAGACAAAAGAGGAATAAAAGATGAGTTGGATGATGCAGGTGATTGAGAGGTAAAGACAAAGGTGGTAGATATAGAAGTATATAGCCTCACAGTGTCAACATATGTGGTAATTGATTCACAAAGGAAGGGAATAAAAGGAAAGAAAAAGAAGGGGAGAGGAGGAACAGAGATAAGGCAGGTAATGGGTGATTGAGAGGTTTTCCCCATGTGTGTTTACTAAAAACTGTAATCCAGAGTTCCTGTGAGGCCTGATACCTTCTCCTGAGCGTGAGTGTGTGCACTGGCATCAGTGGTGTGTTGTGTGTGTGTGTGTGTGTGTGTGTGTGTGTGTGTGCATGAAGGTTGGAGGAAGTCTAAAGCCCTGTTTCCCATGCGTGTAATCATCCCAGGATGAGGTGGAGGATGAAGCCGGGCGGGACTTCCCCTGCACCAGAGGGTATTTTTCTCTCACTGTGGTACAAGCACATGGCTGACCCGGGCTGCCTCTGCCTGTGAGGGACAGGGACATAGTAACATGGGACCAGGGAAGTCATATTTTAAATGTTCTATTCTGGATTTTAACCAGTTTGTTGGGACATTACTAAAATACTTTGGGAGCTTGTCATTGTGGCATCAGCATGACAGCCAGACAGCGATGCCAATGATGAGAGGTTACACTATAAAATCTACTCAAAGGGAATGGATGGCATTGAGGTATCAAATAAACCATTTGATTTGTGTTCTTTCTGTGGAGAAAGAAGTGGTGATTTAGACAGCCTGGAAGGAGGAGCTGCCGGGAAAGATGAAGACGTGCACACTTTCACACAAGGTCCTTAACTTCTCAAATAATGTCAATTATAGATCTGACACACATAACTCAAACTAACAAAAACACACAGGTCAGCTGTTCAGGCAATAAGCAGTATTACAATACTGGCAAATCACAGGCCGCAGGCAGATACAATGCAGACAATGTGGGGACCATGTGTTTGCATGTGTATGCACATGTGTGTGTGAGGGTATACATTTGTGTGTTGCTGGGTGACAGTGCCGATGAGAGAGCGGTGAGATAAGTCCCAGAAGCCGCCCTATCATCTATTCATAGCTCCCTGACTGTGGGACCTCCTGCTGCTGAAAGCTGCCTGATCTAACACAGCCTTACTTTATCATCATTAACATCAAGCTTAAACACAGAGGAGAAGTCAAACTGTGACGGACTGTGGCTAATGCTGCGATAAACATCCAATAATGCTTTGACACAAAGAGCAACAAATCTGCCTTTGGACGGCTTAGAAATCATGTTGCCATTGCTTTGCATCTGAATTTTGATTAAAGCAATGCACAATGAGACATAATGATTATGAGAAAATGAAAATGTTGGATAGCGTCTGCATGTACGTATTCGAGTGTAATAATAAAAGTGTGTATAAGAGTGGCTAGATTCTCTTTTAAAAACAGCTTATCGACTATAAATGTCAGAAATTCACACAAGGCTCACACATATTGCCCACGCGCCTGGCTCCTCTCAGCACTGCCAGGGAACCAAAAGCCCCAACAAAACAAATTCATTAACCCAGACAATAAAACACAGCTGTGAGGGGCGAGGGGAACTGTTTGAAATCAGTGTCCAGGATCAGGGAGAATCTGCCACTTTACAATAAGACTACCCTTATAAGGGATTCATAAAGGGTTTATAATTAGGTTATGAATTAGGTTGTAAACACTTTATTAATCATTAAGAACCATTTATAAACCAGTTCTAACATAGTTTTCATACATCAACACAGGCTCACTATTTGGCAAGATGACTAAGCTTAGCATACTTCGTCTTCTTCATCAGCCAGCATCCTTGGTATCTGTTGTTCACTGAGTTGATTCCCCCCCTTCCATCTTGATGCTTCTTGGCATCTCTTTATGACCATTTATTTACGAGTTACTAACATTTATAGTTGCCAGGGAGCCTTGTTGTAAAGTGTGAAATACATTAATTTATTAATGAGTTACTACCATTTCTAATAAGGCTTAGCAGAACAGATAAATGAGGGCTCACTGTTTGGCAAGCAACCGGTCACATCCCTGTTTATCTCATGTCTTATAAAAGCTTATTAAGGATTTATAAAGTGTTCACAACCTAATTCATAAATGAATTACAAACTATTCGTAAACCCTTTATCAGGGTAGTCTTATTGTAAAGTGGTGCCCATTCTGTTCAGGGCAAACAGAAAGTTCTCAAATTGTCTAAGAAAGAAACAAATCAAAATAAAAAAGAGAGGAAAAGATGTGGACATAATAGAGAGTGAGTAAGAACAGTGTTTCATTTGAACCATTGCTGGGGACAGAGCTGCCTGAGAGCGGGGAGGCTTTACTGAAGCACAACAACAAAAAGAATTCCCCTGCACCACAGATCCAGGATCTGCTTTTAATTGAATCCTTTGAACAGGTTGTATAAAGGAAGTACAAACAAAGCTGTCAAATATTATAAATATCATTATAGAAGTTGGGTTTGAATTCAGAAAGAAAAGAAGAAGAAAGACAGATACATGCACCAAATCCAGATTATGATCTTGTGGAAACTGGGAATGGAAATACATCTGAGTTGTATGATTATTATTTGTAAGCTGTTAGCAGGCGGTGGACAGCCATCTGGTTTATTATATCAAGTTAGTCTATTCTCACTACATTTAAAACCTTTACCTGTTCCAGATTCATACTCCAAACAATGTCAATGCACATATTACTGATATTATTTGATTGTGGTGTGTCTAATGTGTTGGCGGGGGGAGACAGGCTGCAGGCAGAGCACACTGCGAGTGAAGTGAAGCAGCCCTGCAGAGCTGGGTCTGTAGTTAAAGTCACCACCAGAGGGCTCTGCAGCTCATAGAATGAGCTTCTGATCATTGGTTAGTCACACTGCCCCCCCTTCTGTGGGCCTGGCCAAGCAGCCGGACACACGCAGCCGCCAAAAGACTTACGACACCGAGATAGATGGAGGTTCAAATAGTTTTACAGTGAGTGTCCAAAAAGTCAAAGCAAAAGCACATTTATCCAGGAAAAGCTCCATGCTCTGCAGCTGCACAGAGGTGAAGACACACACTGACTGACCTCAGTGTTAATGATACTGTTGTGCTCCATTATGGCACTACTATAAAACAGAATGGGTAAAAAACATGGTACAGTGCACCTGAAATTAATATGGTATAATAAAAGTGAGAGTTTCCAACAACTGTGACAAAAAGGAAATATTAAAGGAACGCTGAGGAATTTTCCCAAGCATATATTCTACATTGTTCAATAGTAGATGGATGATCATTATATTACATCACTCTGTACCCGTGGGTCATTTAAATTTCACTCAATCCAGCTGAAGGTAACAATAACACAGCGGTTAGATTTGGATTTCGGAACAAAAATGTGACTGTTCCAATCTCTGGATTAACTAGGAAACATGGCTGGGAAAAAAACATAACACTTAGCAGCTACTGTCACAGTGCCGTTGAGCAATACCAGTAATCCCCAGCTCTTCAGGTTTGAGTTGCTCAGCACAAATGCACAGAAAAAGTGTAATCACACAGGAAGGGTTTGGTTGTGGTGTAGGTGTTGGTAGTTGTTGCTCAGTTTACACTGCCTTGAGAAATAAAGGTAAAAAATAAATAAATACATTCATAGAGTAAAGCTGAATCTTTTTTTGTGTGTGTAGATTTCTTATTTCTCTAACCTTTGCCAATGGACCTCCCAGAATAGCAGCTTTCTGAACTGACTTGAACCTGGATGAACCCTCTGCAGCCGTTAGCTGCCCCTCAACAGAATCAAGCCATGAATCACTACAAGTCAGGGGTGAGGGCTCCGAGATTACCCAAATGAAAACCAGATGCACCGCTAGCACCTCCTTAGGACTAACTGTATAAACAACTAAATAAATGAATAAATAAAGAAGCCCGCTAACTTAAAACTATGTCTTCTCTCATTAGTTTATACAGTGTTGCACTTAAAAATCTGACAAACACAATTGACTTGATTGTAAGAGTTGATTTAAAAATTGTTTTGCTTCAAGGTTTGCTCTGTGAATGAACATAAAGCAATAGTAATGCTGCTTGTATTGTCACTATGAATTGATAAAGCGCATTCATAATGGCAGCAGAAACAAAAAGCGATCCCTGTTTTTCTGTTGGAAAAACACATTTTCCAACAGATCCGACTACAGTACTTCATGAAAGCCTCTACAAGGTCTGAGTCATCTGACGCATTTGCTGCACGTCAGCACATACATCCTCTCGAAAAGAATCCCAAGACAAGATAGAAGTAAATCACCTCTGACTTAATCTAACCCCACTCCCCCTTCTTCTCTCCCCTGTCCCCTTCCCTCTCTACGTCTCCCATCTCACCACAGCTGGTAAATATTGTTATATTGTGTTCCATTAGAACGCTTTATTAAGCGCTCAGACGGGGCAAATGGCGCCTTGGAGCTCCCTATCCTGTAAACAATAGGAAGTGCCCTGAAAGCTGCAGCTGAGTACAGCACAGTAAACTAAGGTCACATGAGATAACCGCCTTACTCCGAGTGAGTAAATATTTAAATGTTTTACAGCCATCCAAAATAGTGAGGGGCACTGTATCGGGATATAAGTGGGGATGTTTCTTTGAGCTAAACTTGCAAAGCCTCGTGTAGAGATTTGTACATGGATTCATGTTAAACTGTGGTACTTAACAAGATGACAATCATCAGCAAGAGAGAGCATCACATGTGAGCAAAGAAATACAACTAGCACTATTTGAACTTTTGCATGTGTGTTTCTGGGTAAAGCACAGTTCATATATGATATATTTCCGACACACTGAAGGATTGAGAGGACTAACTTGATTGTTGTTGTTGACGTACCTCAGCACTTTTCTCAGGAGTGTCCATCCCCACCATGTTTTCTGTGAGGAGCTGCTGGAGGAGCTGCACCTGGGCCACGCTGAGGTAGAAATCCAGACTGCTGGTCACATTTACCTCCAGAGAGTGGCCACACACCACTACCTCCTACAGAGATGAAGGAGATAGGACAGGGGGAAATGAAAAGAAGGACGTGGAAGGAGTGAGCAGGAAAGACTTGCAATAATACATCAGGATTGTTTGTGACCTCGTGCACTTTTCTCTTTTCTCTCGTTTTCAACTTTTATTCTCTTGGTCTGTTTGCCTATTTTGCTCCCTTTAGCTTGGTTGTTCCCTCCTTAACCTATTCACCTTTCTTCTGCAGGGTCCCACCCACAGCCAGCAGTTCAGACCTCAGCCTGGAGGCTACATCTAACAGGATATAACTCACTAACACCCCCGGTTCAACCACACACATGGGCCAGACCTACAGTAACGACACACAGTGGTCTTTGGCAACTACTGAACATCCTCTGTTCAGACCCACTGTTTGATTTATGTGTCATTAATATCACCTTTTCTTTCAGGGTTTTCTCATTGAAATGTCTACAACCTCTTACATGTATAACCCTTATGATCATTCTATCAGTACGTTTTAGTAGCAGTCATTTGAATATGGAAAGTCATAATATTAAAAGATTAGAACAATAGTTACAGAATATGTTGCAATGGTGAATAAATGTAAGACTTTACAGTATAAATGAAGAAACTACAAAGCACTTTAGATTTTAAAGTATAAATTAATAATTCAATAAAGATAGCTGATGGCAGAAATAGTTTGATTGCAGTTCAAAGTTAGCTGAAAAGGATTTTTCTTTTACATTGTATTAAAACATTGTTGTAATTGATATAGCCATGAGGTTCAGAGTCCTGTTTGTGTTTTTATTGGCTCTGAGTCTCAATATCTCAGGGAGTTATAAAATCACACTGTGTGTGTGTGCTTGTGTGTCAGTGCAAACTATGGATTAGCTGTTACGCATTGTCAGGGGGTGCGTGAGCATGGACGAGGCATCAAAGAGGCAGGAAGTCTCAGAGAGCCGTGCCAGAAAACATCAGCTGTATAAGCAGAAAGGTTTGAACTCTGTGGGTCAAAAGCCTCCATTACACAGCAGACCAGCGGAGGGACTCCTAATGAGTAAGTTACTGTATGTTGGGGAAAAATGTAAATACTTCTGACATGTCACATAATTAATGTCTATTTTCATATGGACAACGGATTGAGAGAGTAATAGTTTCAATCATGGCTATAACAGGTCGGTGTCAAAGGGCATTCAATGTCAAAGTAGGTGGCATTGAAGGAAAAGAAAAATATGCCACATCTGACTCACTGGGAGTGACTTTTTTAAGCAAATGCCTACATGCTCATTTAAAACATACATTGCATTTGACCGTTTTAATGAGCTTGCAACAGCACAGGTGACTGCACTTCCAGAAAATGTAGATACTTTTGAAAGAAAGATGTAACGCTGGATGTGTAAAAAGAATGGTGTGGAGTGGACTGACCTCTGCCTGACCGCAGTCAGGGGAAATATTCTTGCTGAAGATGATGGCTGGGGCAGCGGTCACCCGGACAGAGAAGTCCGTCAGGATCGGTGTCAGAATGGCCCGCCTCTCCTGGTGCCTCCTGATACTGAACAGAGACAAACAGCATCACACTGTGGAGTTTCCAGAACTTATATGTTGCTGCTCATATTCTCTTATAAATAAGGTCAAATACTGGTTGGATTTGAACATGTGGAGATGATTACTGCAGTCAAGGTTCTTTAATTGGAAATATATACTTTCAAGCAGGTACATACAATAAATGTCCCTCACAGCATCTCAATAGACGTTTTCATTTAAATACATAATCATAAAAAAATCACCCCCTTTGTTTATCTATTAGGTAATTGATGTAGTTATCCATATATTTGTATTTATTATTTTGAATTTTCTCTTGTCGTCCTTCATATTTTTTGTTTAAGCTGTGTGGATTTGCTGAGGGAAAACGGAGAAAAAAAAACAGAAGGCAATATTGTGAACACGTGTGTATAAATAGCTGGAACTGAAATAAAAACGAAGTAAAAAATGCATGTATTCATTACTTGCTTTCCCCATGTGTACCAATGTTTTAGACTTTTAAAGTAATATAACATTTATTCAAACTCTTTTTTAAATGGATTTTGAAAGTATTTATAAACAACATAGACACAGAAGAAAAAATGTAGTTGACTATGATTGTTTGAAGTTGTTGAAACTTAAATGAAAAGTTAGTAAAAAGAAAACGAATAATGACTTTAGGTGAGTGATTATAGCTTCACACTACAATACAAACTACAACCATAATAGATTCACTAACGTTCCAAAAAACCTTTATTTACTAATGACTTGTTATGGTTACCAGTTGTGAAATATGTGTAACACTGTCCCATCTGCAGAGGAAACACAACAGTCAAAACCAGAAAATGTTCAAAACTGAGATTTTGTTTTGCTCTTAGCTGACGGGCAGACACATATTTCAAACTTGCTCTGGCTTTTTAAATTCAAACCAGTAGGATATAAAATCTAAATTGATTTTGTCCTGCAGGCCAGACATGTGAATTATTCCCATAAGTAATCTCTCCAAATGTTGGTATAACACATTTGAGCTGGAAGTTTGAATATGGTTACAGAGAAAGAGTGAGACGTTTTTGACAAGTCTCACTCAGGAACACCCCTTCACTGTATACACAACATAACATATAGGCATTCTCACATCAATCTCTCAATTTCACTAATGTTCATTCCCACAATCAACTCATATTTGTGGGAACATTTGTTAGTAGTTAAACAAATATACAAGGGGGCTTTATAAAGTGGTGTTAATTGCCACATCTGCTGCTATTAAAACAATCAAGTGGTACAGTTTCCATTATTTATAGTTGGCTAGGATTATAAAAGGATCTGTTTCTAGGTGGCCTACAGTACAGTTCTTAAGCAGAACCAATATCATATTCACTTCTGCAAACTCAAATGTGCATTACCAGTGCCCTTAAGGGATTATTTTCGGACACATTTCTCTGCGCAAAGTTGAAGGAGGCCTAATTCAGAGGTGAAATGAACTCTGAGGGCAATTGGTGTTTGCTAATCTCCCCTCAGACAGGAATTGAAACAATGAGTGTCCCGTTGCAGGGGACAGGTGCTATCATTCACCAGCACAGCTCAGAGGCGTGAGGCTCGGCTTACCAGCAATGTGGGGTCCTCTGACTGGGAGATCTGTGTGTCTGTGTGTGTGTGCACCTTCAGAATGACTTCGTTTTCACACAAAGCTACAGTGTGAACAGTCAGTGGAGATATCTGTGGCATGGACAATGGAGGGACACAGATCAGAGCTCCATGACACAGGTCTTTCCTAGCCGGCAACTCCACACTGTGATGAGGACAGTTCCTGTCAGTGGATCCATAGTGCAGGAATTTCCCTGCAAAACCTCAGGAAGCCAAGTGAGGCCACTGCAGATCTGCAACTACTGGAATTGAACCCAAAAACAGCAGAGTGAACATGCCACTAATCCAAAACTGGAGAGAGAGCTGGGGGTATCGATGTTAGGAATGAGGGAAAGGTGTGAACTTTTGAAGTGGTGTGTGTCAAAACTTGTTTAAAGAGAGGTGGTGTATTTCTGTGGCTCATTGCAGCAGACAAGTAAAGCTGTGAACTTGATTCGCCTCTCCTAAGTCTGTTGTAATATTCGAAATCACATGTTCAGTTATGACTGGGTCAACGTGGTGGCTGAGGTATACAGTACAGCATGCGGGAGTACGATAAAGACCACATTCCTCCAGTGTTCCTGTCTCTGCCAGGAGAAAGGGGAACGAGGAGGCAAGCAAAGCAACCTTAAAGGGGACCTATCATGCAAAATGCACTTTGTGATGTCTTTTATACATACATATGTGTCCCCGGTGTTCCAGGGAACTCACAAAGTGTCAGAAAACACAACCCTCTCTCTTTTCCTCCATACCCAAATCTCTAAAAACGGGGCTGCAACGGATTTGATACGGGTGGATTTTTTATTTGCACCTTTTTGACGTAATGTAGGTGCACTCCGCCTGATTGGTCAACTCTCCACCAATCAGGGGAATGAGAGGTTGGGCCATGTTGACTCTCCACTCGTAATCACAGCAAGCATGATAACATGACGCTCGTGCCGGGGCCGTGTCACGCCCCCCTCTTCCGCATGGGGGCGTGGTCAGTTGAATCAGACCTTGCAAAGACAGAGCTGGAGTGAGGCAAAATGAGGCATGGCTAAAATGCATGATCTGTTTCGTATTTTGAAAATTAAAACGTATTAATATACCTTATATATATATATATACCTTATATATTATTTAAATATAGCATGATAGGTCCCCTTTAAATGATATATTTGGAAACTAACAGTGAAACTGTAACTTGACCTTCTAAGCTTGACAACACAGAAGCTTATTATTGTTGTGAACCAAGATAATTAGCTATATGCAAATGAGAAGAGTTGAAGCTCAATCTAAAAGTGACCTTTGTTACAGTATAATACTGTGTTTCATCCTTTGAGTAAAATAATAAATCTTAGGCTATGTTAGATCATCCTTTAATCAGATTCTGAATACATTTCCAGACCAGCAGTTTGTATAGAATGTCTTGAAACATGAGTCTACTCAAAAGGCATTTAGCATCTTGGTGAGCCCAACATCTCCCCTCATTGCCCTGTCAGACAATCTGGCCCTGTTTTCATCGACAGAGAGACAAAGTGAGAGAGGAAAATAAAGATTGCGAGGGGATTGAATCTCAGTAGCCCTGTGCTCAAATGAGCATGCAGACTCAGTAATAAAACGCTGATGTAGGTCCAGGTTTAACCATTTAAGCCCTGGGCCTATTTTTCAGGCCTCAGGCTTGAAAATGACATGTCCAGAATGAATGACTATATCTTCACTTCTAAAAGGGGTATATGAATAATCTTTTTTATCAAAGCAATGATACACCTTTGAGTTGGCTGTAGAAGTGTCAGATCAATTTAGATGTTGCTGTGTCAGAGTCAATTCAGATGGAACATAGTAAAAAAATATAAATTCTAATCTCCGCCTAAAGAAACCACATTATTTATAGTGAAAACCAACCTTGAATGATGGGATAGGAGCCCAAAACCTTTAGGGATCCAAACCACAATATATCATAATTCCCTGTGTCAAGATAGATGCTAATGTAGTGAAACTTGAATTTGGGCACAGGTGGGTCCAGGCGGACTCGGGTACATTTGGTTACCATCAGTGCCATTTGACTTTTCACAGGTACCACACTGTAAAACTCATTTTATTTCATTGAAATATCACTATAGGTATTCATTCCATCCAAATACAACTGTTTTCAACCTTTTTGGAAAGTTCAGCCTGACCTCTATGCCCTTTTTGGCCACATGCGTAATGGCGCGCGAGATGCCAGTCAGACCTATACATTACGCGGGGCCGTATCTCTGGAACCCATTGGTCAAATTGGGTGATTGACACCTCTTTGTAACATTTAGAGCCAATAGAATCGAGGGGCAGTTCATAAATCCATGTAAACATTACCATTGGTCAGTTAGAATGATGCGTATGCAGCATGCCCTGAACCAGACGCCCCAACCTCAACCATATTCCACGTTTATTGCTGATAAAGGAATGATGGATTATCAGTAATCATTTCAAAGTGACACAGAGACATTGGATTAACCTTCAGCAGCGTTTTTATGCCCTTGACCACAACGCTTGATCACAAAACAGCAAAAGGTAAGACATATTTATTGTTATGGCTCTGAAACCGGAAGTTGTTTTCTTGCTCTTTCCTGGCTGCTAGTTCAGCGAGTTTGTGTTCCGTTTAGGTAAAAATGGTTCACATTGTCAGTTAGCTGAGTTTCTTCCCGTTAAGTGGGTATGCATCATTAATAGGTTGTAAATGTTAAGAAGCCCTGAGACGCTGTTTCTTGCAAGATGTTGCGTCTGGGCGGGGGCAACCGGGCTTAACAGGTTTTAAAGGGCTGTAACACAACAGACCCTGGAAAAGGAAGATCAAGAAAAACTACTACTTTGGGATAGATGGTCAAAACTACTGGGGAGAGGGAGAGTAAAAATAAATCAGGGTGGTCTACTAGGTAGCATCTGATAGATCCACACTATTGTCATAGTGTTATGGAGTGGAATTATTAAAGTATTCAAGTTATTCAAGTCTAAACATAAAATAGTTAATCGGAAATTGGAGAGATATTACGTTTGCCTTCATTTTATATTTAGGTTTAAATCAGTTATAGTCAGAACCTAAGCATTAATTGGCATTTACCTAACTCGGTCTCAAAAAAGACGATTTTGTTAAACCTGAAAGAGGTGACATTGTTTTGCCTTAGTTAGATAGTGTTCACAGGAAGCTGGAAGGGAATGAGGGAGGAGAGAGAGACGGCTTGCAACAGGTCAACTGCTGTCACCTGGCTGAACTCTGTATTATAATGTGTATTGTTTGTACCTCATCTATAGTGTATTCATTTCTATACTGCTGGTTATTTTCAAAGTGTATATACTTTTGTTTATATCTAACAGATGTATATATTTACATTATACTAGACATCACTCTGCACTTAACTACTTGTTCTGTACTCCTGGTAAGATGCTAACTGAATTTCATTGTCTTACACTCTGTGCAATGATCTGATCTTAAGTGGAACGGCCGGTCTGAGATTTCAGTTTCCCCAGCAGCCTGCAGTTTGTTTGAAATGATCCACTATTATTATGTGTTAAACTTACAGTTAATAAAACATCAGGTATTGGATTGTTTGTGTGCATGTGCATTGGAGAGTGCATGTGCTTGAGTGTGTCTAACCGGAAAAAACTGAAAAGTTGAATTAAAGGTATTATGTCAACAAATGTCACATATCTGTATTAGGTTAGTTGAAAGCTAACATTTTAAGTTTAAGTAGGTTCAACTTAATGGTATTGTTTTAACTAACCTAATACAGTTATGTGAAATGTTGATAATACATTTAAATAAAGTCAACGTTCTGGTTTTTCAGTGTACGCTCTGATGACCTGAGGTCTCCATCAGGCCTTTGTTGGCTCTGCACTGCGTTCTTCCATAAGGTTATTTTTAGTTGATAGGGAACAAATCTGGAGTCTTTGCCTGTGATTTTTGGGCCTGTTCCCTCTGAAAACATGAGTGGAAAAAAAGGATGTGGGCCAAACAGGCTGTTACACTTGTGCTTGTTTTAGCTCCCGAGTCTATAAAAAATGACAGGGTTTGTAATTATGACTGTGCATGGAGAGACTCCATGATAGAGTGCTAACTCAATAACTACATGCTGCTCCTACATCAAGATTGATGAGATACATTCAGAACACACACACAGCACCTGATAGGGGAGTAACAATTTCATTTCTAGCAGAAATGTGAATTATACTTGCTGTGATCATTTTGAGAGATTCATCCAAATAGACTGAGAATCTCAATGGCCATCTTTCTGCATGCCATGCTTTTTTTGATCATTCAATCATCCTGGAAGCATGCTAGTAAAACAAAAGTTATTTAAGAATCTTAGGTAAAGCCGGGTGAATTGATTTTGTGGTGTAATGGTCACATTGGTTCACAGGTGTATTGTGCTGGGCAGTGGATGCAACGAGATTTGTAATTATTTTGAAATGCATAAAATATTATTTATATTAAGAAGAAATCAAATGTTCAATTTGTAAATACTTGAATGAATTATTCAAACACCTTCCCCTTAAGTGTTCACATAACATATGGAGAGTCCTGACCTGCTGGCCATGTTCCACTCCAGCGCCGGGTTCTGGGAGCTCCTCTCACTCTCTACGGACACGCCTCCTTTGGTCCCCTCCTTCTCCGGCTTCAGTTGCTCCCAGTGAGCCGTTCCAATGTTGATGGACTGGAGGTCCACCTGATACTGCCGGTCCTCCACCTCTGAACCCGGGTCACGCAGTATGCCGAGGTGCAGTGCATGTCTACAGGGAAGACAAGGAAAACTCACTAACAGGCGGACAACATAATGCAGGGATTTTATTTATTGTTGTGAGGGTCATATTGTCTCCGGCAGTATTTTATATGGGCAATTACAATGGAGATGACTCCAGGAGAGGACCAGGTAGTCTGTTTACTGAACCAGTAAGAGGTTCTGGCAGCAGACCCGAATCTCTGCTGACTTCCTTCCTCCCTCTGGCTCTCTACAGGGTTTAGTAGAACAAGCTCTTCTCAGGATGATTTATGACTAAATCAAAGTTTCTGGTACAGCCAGGCCTCACTTAATAACCCCACGGGCCTCAGGTGAAATCATTTGCCTCTTAAAAGATTCAGATTTATGCCAGCTTATCATTGGCAGTAAACAGTTCTTACACCTTTGGCTGGCCGGCACAGTAGTCTGGAGTCTCTTACTACCTCATTCTTTCTATTTCTGTCTCCACACAACTTGTACAGTATACACAAACAGTGTGAGGCTGGAGGAGATGTAGAGATATGTCAGCAGTGGGCAGCGCTCTCTCTGTACATGGACTGCAACAGTCAGGAGAGTAAATACGGTCGCCAAGAAACAGTGATGTCATCTTGCCTTTGAGAGATCCTGATAAATTCACGAAGCAGAAGGAATAATCAAAATGTAACATCTGCATATGACATCAGGGCTTTCGATTAGTTATGATATGTTTATTTGTGCTGGTGAATTCAAATGAGAGCTTAAATGGTATAAATAAGGGCTTAAAATGGCTACAGATGTAGCGGCAGCATGAGTAGTTTTATTTGTTTCGGCAACGTCAACGGCAATTTTCATATAGCGTTTCCCCCCTTAGCCACACTGGAGAGGCCTCTACCAGAGCGTGATGTTATGACAATGAGCACCAAGTAGAAAAACAATGGCAATGGAAGATCAGAGGTGTATAACTGGATTGAGCTGGATTTGTTGACATACAAACAAGTGAAACAGATCCTTAATCAACATTTGGAACCGCATTTATCAACAGAGTATAATAAAAATCAAACCAAGAACCCCGTAAGATTTGGGTGGGATGTGTCAGTCTACATTCATTAGGGCTTTTGTAACAGTACCTCCATCACCCTCTCCAACCCCAAACTGTATTTTTCACATTAAACAAACCAGTTACCTCACATGCTTTCCAAATTATCTCTTTACTTCAGCTTATTTAGGAGACTCTCTTACTCATAATCAACATAACATGGGAGTCGGCAGCCAAGCCTCTGCATTGCTAAGCTGAGGGGTCATCTACAATGACATACATATATATGATAAACATTTGTCTTGTTCATGCAGCCAGTGGAAACCGTGGTGATTTAATATCAAAAGACATATTTCAGCCAATCGCAGGAAACGGGAGAGCTTCATTTCTGACAAATGAGGAGGGGAGGAATTTTGGAAGTTCTCCTTTGGGGTGCAATAATAATTGAAGCCAGATTTTCTTGTTGTACATGTGGGGGGAAAACACTGGTGGTTTGACATATTTGATTGGTCATGTGAAGACCACACTGCTTGGCCAAAAGAAATAAGAGAATGCCTTGGGAAAGCACGGCACTTACTCTGCCCACCATATACACGGACACACTGAAAACATACAGAGCAAGCAGGTGGAACACACCCTGCTCCGTCTCACAGTATCAGACATCTGCCTGCCACTGCCATGTGTAAAACATAGACCAAAATGAAAATAACAAGCCATAAATGACATACTTCTGAAGATGAGGAAGGCAAGGAGGGAGGGAAGGGAGAGGGGGGGAGAAAGAGAGAGAGCGGGAGAGTCTTAGTTTGCCCTTGTTCCTGTTCCAAGCATATCTTAATTGCAGGAAAAGACCACAAAAACATTATTTTTTTACGACAAAATTCTGCTATTTATAAAAACGGATCAAAAGCTCTGCAGAAAGAACGCTCAGTTTCACGGCATTCATGGCTATTATTTTAAAAACATTTCTCCTTCTTCTGACACAATTTAAACCCAATTTGAGTCCGAAAAGCCACTGGGCCGATTTCACATCAGAGCTGAAATATGAGGGCTGCCTTCCAACATTATTATGGCTCGAAGTCAAAACCTCCATCCAATTCAAACCCTGCAGTGGGAAACATCAGACAAAATTGTGGCATGGCAGTGTTATGGAACAAGAATGCAGAACTTGGAAAGAGAGACTCACTGGTACTTCATCACAGAGAAAATAAAAATGATGTTCTAAATTTCTTTGAACAGGAGATATGCAGACACATTTACAAATGGGCAATTAATTGCAAGTTATGTTCCTCTGTTTAGCATTCTTTGGTTCTATGCACTTGCTAGGCAGAGCATCAATCATGATTTGTGTTATTAAGTAGACGTGTGGGAGGACTGATTGCTTACATGTAGCAGATTTTGGAACGTGTGCTGAAGTGGTAATGGGATTCAAAGAGGAACCTTCTGGGCACATGCATAATGCCAGTTAATACACACATTAGCTAATGCACATGTATATACTGATAAACAGCAAATGAGCTCATGCACACACTGGTGCTGCTGCATGCCATAGAGGCAATATGTTACCAGAGAAGAATTTACTTTTTTGTTGCACAAAACTTTCAAATAGCATCCACGCCTGGAATATAGAACTTGCATGATAGTTGAGAGTGAATTACAAAAACAATGTGTTGTGTGAAATACATTAAAAGACTGTTACAGAAACATATTGAACAGATCCAATGGGTAAATAAGTAAAAGGTCACGTGGAAAAAGGGCAAAAGTTAAATCTCTGGAGGTCCTGATCACAAAGCGAAGGGTTTCAAGGCTAACTGTGGTTCAAGGTTGTAAAACAAACCACAGAGGGATCTGGCTGGGGGCAGGGCCCGATGGTAGGCGTGTGGGAGCAGTGGGCTTGATTCATGCCGAGGGGATTCTGTGGGCCAGTCTGTATCATGGCACTTGGCTTTACATGGCCTTCCCCTCTAAAGCTCCATCCTTCCCCGCGTCCCCTCCCCAGGCCAGCGGGGCAGGAAGCAGCAGGGTAATACCAACCGCCGCTGGCTTCTGGATCTCGTCACTCTGAAACCCGCAACCTGAACCCACAACCTCAGACCTGTTTTTCACTCCATTTCCCCAACAATCACATGCAATACATGTCTGCTTACACGTTCAACAGAGGCAGGGGTGTGTGTGTGTGTGTGTGTGTGTGTGTGTGTGTATGAGTGTGTGTGTGTATGAGTGTGTGTGTTTGTGTGTTTGTGTGTGTGTGTGTGTAAGTTCCTGTAAGTGTATGTTTAACAGAGATGGGGCCCTCTGCTTCTGCTCTCATGGTAGAGCATAGTTACCCTGTAGAAATTGTATTGAGGTCTCAGGCTTAATATGGCCAAGTCATGCTAAATTACGTTTGTACGCATGATACTGTGTGTGCTATATTCATGAGTGCTCTTTGTTTTGAGCAAACTTCAACTACTGTATATTTGAACTAAAGGAGCACATAAGTGAACGGTGTGTGTGTCTGCCCAAGGACAATCCACACAAATATTTTTCAATGCACACACAAAAACTTATCATTTTATAAACGTAAAAAGGTTTCACAAATATATTTCTGATCCACACACAAATAGTTACATCAAAAACATATTTGAGTGTTGTTACATTTATATAAAAAACGCTTTCTGTGTGTGAATCTCTCTGCATTTGTGTGTGTATTTTTCAGACTCCCCTGACATCGCTAGATTCACACATACATTTTTTTAAGAGTCGAGTGTCTCCGGCCAATCATTTTAAGCCAATCACATGCGTGTGTCCCCACGAGGGTGTGCCTAATGAGTTTGCAATGTAGCGTAAAGGCCCTGACACACCAAGCGGTCACCAGAGAACTCGCCGACGCCGACTGTTGCGTCGCCGTGTTCTCCTGCGTCTTGGCCATGTGTCGCACTGGAACACACCGCAAAGACTTCAGCCGAGCACGTACGAACTGCGCATGCGTGATTGGCAATAACTCTCCTTACCAGCAGGCGGCGGTAGTGTGTATTCGTCATTCAAAAGAGGCAACAACCGGAAGACAGACTGCGTGATACACCGAGAGAAGAAGAACAGACTGCGTGATATAAACAAACAACAAATAGCGTGTGCGTTCCATTTTCACTCTCGTCCATCGAAAACATGTTTCGTGCGGTACTGGAGCTATCAGCCATTGGAGTGTTGCTTGTGGAAGACATTCTCAAGCAACAGTCTCTCAAGAGGCGGAAGCGAAGAATTAGGGTGGAGCTGGTCGAGGTTTCACTGCTGGTGCCACTGCTGGTGCCACCGGGGGGGTGATTCTGCAGCCACCGGACGCTCCTTCAAAAATGTTAAATAAATTCACAGTTAGTTGGATTTAATACCATGGCTTCTTAAAACTGTTTACTAAGCATTCATAGCAAAACAATACCCTGAAATGTGTGTGCCATTAGTTCGGGGTGTGGTCAAGTGTGAGAGGCACATTGTAGACACATTGTGATGGCTCTATTCAGATGCTAAAGACATACTTCTAGAAGATTCAGAACACTACAAAATATAATCAAGACATATTTTATCATGTATTATTATAGGTTACGATAAAAGCGTTATTGATCCCATGGTGAATTTCATAAGCTACCCAGCAGTATATCATGTAATTTAAATTAGCTCCTCCTTTACCAGCTGCAACATTAAGGTGATGAGCACATCAATAATTATAATACAATAATATATATATTATTCTGTTATTGTTATATTTACCACTGTAACCACCAAATGAATGAAAATAATGTTTTTGTAAATGAAAGAAACACTTATTTGTACTCAACAAATAAAATAGTTACCGTGATGGTGAGGTTCGAAGTACTCTCCTTCCTTCTTGTGTAGGGCTCTAAAAACTGAAGCCTGGTCAGGATCCACTGCTGTCTGCCAGTCCTTTGTGCTCCACAACTACCCGAAGGGCCAAGTTTCCTGTACCTGGTGTACTGGGTTCGCAGAGAATCCCACTTCTTCCTCAGCTCTTTCTCTGAAGCACACAAATAAACGATGTAAGCATTGTGGCTAGTTAACATGTCCAATTCATATCTATATGCAGTGCCAAACAAGTAGCAACAGCTAGCAACAAGATAACAACAAAACACAAGGTTGAAATAACAAATTACATTTCACGTACGCTGGCAAACAATAAAAAACCAACAGTTTCTGCTAAAGAGCTCAATTGATGAAAAAAAAAAAGAGAATCTTACCTGATAAACCAAGTTGAGTTTCAATCTCTCGCCAGAGTCCGGTTTTCACTACTCGGTTCGAGTACATTTTCTCTCTAATGTCGTACAGAGCTGGCCTCTCCTGGATCAAGGTGATGAGCAGGTCTTCGTTTCCTTCATTCCAGATCGCCATGATGACAAATAAACCGATGAGATGAAAATGAATAGCCGTCTGTGTGTGTGCCTTCTTATATCGTTTGTTTACGTCCTTCACTTCCGTTTCGCTTCTCATGCACTGATACAGCTGAACAGCCAATCAGAGTGATTTCTTTGGCCGACTGCCTGTGGGCGACGCATGGCCGATTCAACATGTTGAATCGGCCATGCGTCAGCCATGAAAGGCCAAATAAGGCGTGTCACGGCCGACGGTGCGGGACACACCAAATTGAGTTTAGGCGACAGGGCATGCTTCGTCGTCCGACTAACGAAAACGGACGATTTCGGCTTGGTGTGTCAGGGCCTTAACATCTGCGCGGTTTGCGGAGTCTGGGGGTGTGACAGAGTCCGGGGGGGGGGACAGTTCAGAGTTCATCTCCAACAACATGGCATCTGGAAGTGGCGCTCCCGCTACTACACATTTTGTCGTTAGTCATGCAATAATATCGAATTATAAATGATTACTTTTGCTTAATTATGAAGGTATCTCAGTTAGTTTATACAAAACGTACACCACCCCAAATTGATCATGTTGTTGATAGTGATGATACAGGTGTGCTGCGAATATTACACTCCTTTGAGTGTATATTTGCACCTTTGAAAAAGAAGAACATAAAACAACATAGACTAGCTCCATGGCATAATGCCGACACCGGCAAAATAAAGCAAAAGTCGAGACAACTAGAAAGGATATGGCGTTTCATTAAACTCGAAGAATCTCATTTAATTTGGCATATTACTCTCAATGAATATAAGAAAGCTCTCCGTAAAGTGAGAGCAGCTTACTACTCATCATTAATATAAGAGAATAAGAATAATGTAGCCAGGCTGACAGAGAGCTACAGGTCTATTGAGCCTTCTATTCCCATAGCACTCAGTAGTAAATTATTTTATGTGCTTTTTTAATGATACAATTATTACTATTAGAAACCAAATTACCTCTTACCTTCAACCGGTAAAGTGTTATCATCAGCTCCCGGAAAAGTAAGATATAACATTAAAACTGCGGTCACAGATGTGCGCAGTGATGAGCGGGCCCTCGCGTCCGTGTGCCTGTCGGGGAGGGTCGCCGGTCGTCCCGGCAGTCCTCCGAAATGAGCCGTTTGTCATCCCTCTAAATTGTTTACCTGACTTTGCGTTCCTTCGTTTCGCCGTCTCGAAGGAAAACAAATTTCTCTAAAGGCTCGTCGAGGATCGATTATTGAGGAGGCTGTCTGGAGGAGCCGTAACCGAGGATACACTGATTTAGAGGAGAGAGGAGAGAGGAGAGAGGAGAGAGGAGAGAGAGAGGAGAGTCTCTGGAGGAGCTATAACCGAGGGTACACTGATGTATCCTCCGAAGTCGATTTCAGCCAACAGTGATGTTTAAAAGAGGCGTGACGCATGGCTGGACTTATGTCAAGGAAGCAAAGCTCTGCAAACTGTTCCCGTCGTGATTATAAGTTATTTAAGATGATCAAATGTGCATCAGACTTTCTGCCCTTTACCGTTTGTTTACTCACTAATCACATCTCGCCTGGATGTTAGGCTATCTTTTTTTAATCCAACTGCTTTCATTCAGACGCGATGTTTACAGTGAGAACAGCAATAACATATGTAACAGGCCTACATTGCACACTTTATTTGTATGCTTTAGTAGATATCTACAAGTAAAGAGTAGATATTATTCATGAAACCATATAGTGTTCACATAATAAAATATACAAGGGCTGTAGCCTGATATACATGATATGCTTTAGGAGCTGTATGTGTGTGTTGTACAGTGAGTAGGTGTCTGTTGTAATTTAATTTGCCGCCAGCAGAGGCGGTGTGTGTTAGGGGTTAGGGTTAGGGCTAACCCTAACCCTAAACCCTAACCCTAACCAGTTATGAGCATTTCTTTGTAAGCCCCGACTTTTTGCAAACAGGTTTAGATTAATGACGGCCATATTTATCGACTGAACATGCTCATTTTCTACGGTAATGTGTCTGACCCTCCACCGATGCTGTATACTAAGTGTGGCGTTGAAAAACAAAAATTGAAATTTAAGGTAATATTTTACTGTTTTTAACATTATGCTAATTAAAAAAAAATGAAGTAGGCGGAGCTTAGGGGTTCATGGAGATAATATGTAGAGTAGGTACACCCGAATAAGTGTGCAACATTTCAGGTCATTCGGAGTTAACGGTGCGACTTTGTAAATGTTTCCATAATGGAAATGTAGTAGTTTGGATTAATGTATTTGTCAAAAATGGTACATTCTCCGTTAGCTTACGAGCTCCCCGTTCGAGCGAATGACTATTCCTTTGCAATGTAGCATCACATTGGATATGCGCTTAAGTTGTCCTAGATAGGAATTTTTCCGATCATTTCCCTATGAGGAATTAGCGAAAATGTGCTTAAAATGCATGAAAAACGCACATTTTTCAAAATGGCCGACTTTCTGGGGGGCGGGGCTAATGAAAAGTAATTCGAAATATGTGTGCAATCATAATAGCAATGTGTATACAGCGTTTCGTGAATATCGGAAAAACGATATGCGAGTAGTTTGGAGTAATTTGTGACATGTAAATGGTCAAAAATGGGAAATTGTCCGTTGCTTACGAGCTCCTCGTTTGAGCGATCGACTATTCCTTCGCAATTTAGCATCACATTGGATATGCGCTTAACTTGTCCTGGATTGGAATTTTTCCGATCATTTCCCTAGGAGGAGTTGGCAAGAATGTGCTTAAAATGCATGAAAAACGCACATTTTTCAAAATGGCCGACTTTCTGGGGGGCGGGGCTAATGAAAGCCAATTTGAAATATGTCCGCAATCATAAGAGCAAAGTGTCTACAGCGTTTCGTGAATATTCGAATAACTGTATGCGAGTAGTTTGGAGTAGTTTGGAGTCATTTGTGACATGTAAATGGTCAAAAATGGAAAATTCTCCGTTGGCTTACGAGCTCCTCGTTTGAGCGATCGACTATTCCTTCGCAATTTAGCATCACATTGGATATGGGCTGAACTTGTCCTGGACTGGAATTTTTCCGATCATTTCCCTAGGAGGAGTTCGCAAGAATGTGCTTAAAATGCATGAAAAACGCACATTTTTCAAAATGGCCGACTTTCTCGGGGGCGGGGCTAATGGAAGCTAATTAGAAATATGTCCGTAATTCCATGAGGAATCTTTGTGCCAAAATTCGTGAAGTTCTGAGAAACTATATGTGACTACCACACAATAGGGGGCGCTAGTGAGCAGTTTTTTTGAAAAATTACGTTTTTTTTTTACATTTCTCGAAAAAGTCGTGGGCTGTGACGTGTGTACCAAGTTTTGCGTCCGAAGCTGATTTTATGCTATCGCGATTTAAAAAAATGTATAGGCCACGCCCACATTCTGCATTTGTTGCGACACTTTAAATCTCAGTTCGTAGTCACCCCGAGAGTATGTGTAAAGAAAAAAAAAAGAAATTCGTCCATCCGTTCTTGAGTTATAAATTGGTGGTGTTTTTGGCGCCCCCTATAGTCCAAAATGAAAATGCTTTAGTGTGCCTATTCTCCAAGACGGACTGAACCTATCCACCAAAATCTGTGATATATGGATACATTGTTGATGAGTTATGAGCATTTATTTCTAAGCCCCGCATTTTTGCTAGTACGTTTTGATTCATGGCGGCAATATTTATCGTGTTAACATGCTCATTTTCTACGTTCATGTGTATGACCCTCCGCCGATGCTGTATACGAAGTTTGGTGTTGAAAAACTGAAAATTGAAATTTAAGTGAATATTTCACTGTTTTGAACATTATGCTAATTGGAAAAAAATAAAAGTAGGCGGAGCTTAGGGGTCCAAGAGGATTATTTGTAGAACAGGTCCACCCGGATATGTGTGCAAAATTTCAGGTCATTCGGAGTTACGGTGCGACTTTGTAAATTTATTCCGAAATGGGTTTTTCATAGTTGGCGCTAGCGAGCACCTTGGACAATTTGAACCCATTGACTCCAGAATGTTGAATTTTTCACCGGTCCTGGCGTCCGTGCAAAATTATACAACATTGTGAGCGGTCTAAAGCCCTCAAAAACAGGAAACGCCAGCACTATAATAATAATAAGAAGAAGTAGAATTCCACCAATAACAATAGGTTTCCTCGCACTTCGTGCTAGGACGCCGTTGGGTCCTAGCACATCGTGCTCGGGCCCTAATTACACTAGATAGAAATTTAGACTGCTTTTCTCCCATAAACCTTGAACAACTGAATTCATTGATTCTTCCTTCTAAACCTTGAATGTGTATCTTAAACCCAATTCCAACTAGGCTGTTAAAATTGTTTTTTCCATGAATTAACACTTATTTATTATATATAATGATATGTCTTTATATCAGGCTATATACCACAATCATTTAAAGTAGCAGTGATATTGTATTGAGGTCTCAGGCCAATGATCTTCTTAAAAAGCACACAACCTAGATCCAGAAGTTTAAGATAACTATAGACCTATTTCTAATCTTCTATTCCTCTCAAAAATCCTTGAGAAAGCAGTCGCAAAAAACAGTTGTGTGATTACCTAAAAAACAATGATTTATTTGAAGATTTTCAGTCGGGCTTTAGAACACATCATAGCACAGAGACAGCTCTTGTTAAAGTCACAAATGACCTTCTAATAGCCTCAGACAAAGGACTTGTCTCTATTCTTGTTTGGCTTGATCTCAGTGCTGCATTTGATACTATCGACCATGATATCCTATTGCGAAGACTAGAGCACTTAGTTGGCATAAAGGGAACTGCTTTAGGCTGGTTTAGGTCCTATCTATCTGAACGCTCTCAGTTTGTATGTGTCAACGATGACTCTTCCATGCAAAACTAAAGTTAGACATGGAGGGCTGTTTTGCACTGGCTCCCTATTAGGGGTGTAACGGTTCACAGAGTTCACGGTTCGGTTCGGTACAACAAGAAAAAGCAAAAAAAAGTCCCAAATGTATAATTCCAGGTTTGTTTTTTATTTATTTTGAACAGTAGTGCAAGTTTCAGTATAAAAATAAGGAACTCTAACAATTTGAATAATTAACTTTATTACACAGTTAAAAACAAACCGCAAACAGTACCACACACACTCAGATGGCCATATTATCTATAATGGCTGATGTCAAACAAAAAGGTTTCATCAAGCTGTAAAATTAAAAAGAATGTCTTGAAAATATTACAAAATAAATAATAAGAAAGTGTTTCAAGGGCGCACAGCCGTTGAAATATATATGCCAAAAGCTTCCGTTATTTATTTTGGTCTCTCGGCTTGCATGTCTATTGGCTTCTTAAAAACAGCGGGGATAAGCTGTTGAACTGCTGTTGTCTTTTGCCGGCTCCGGTGATTGGCAAATCTGGGTGATGCCTTCTGATATGATTTAGCATGTTTGGCGTGTGTTACCATTAGCATACCGCACCGCTGTCGAACAACGCCGGCACACCGTCCTCGTCCGATCCACCACTCGCAGTCCATCATTGTTGTAGTCCACAGGGAACCCAAAATGTTCCCACACAGCTGATTTAAAAGAAGCAGGTGGGTTCTAGCTCCTGTGTGTTATCTGAAATCGCCACTAACTTTTCTTCTTCTTGTATTTTGTTCGTTTTGTTGTGTTTTCTTCTTGTTCTTCATTTGTTGTTTAAGGGCGGCTGGCAAACAGCTTTTAGGCGCAATACCGCCGCCTGGATTATATATAGTGTAGTGGATACTGCCCTGAGTGACAGACTTTTTTCCCACTCGTAAAAAAAGGCGTATTCGTCGTGTGACTGCATGCACCGAACCGTGACGTCCGAACCGAATACGGATACCGTTACACCCCTACTCCCTATAGAACACAGGATATCATTTAAAATTCTTCTTCTTGCCTACAAAGCCCTTAAAGAGCAACTTGCAGGTTTTTTTTTTTACTAGATTTATGCTTAACCTTGCCTGAAAATTACAATTAAAAAAGTTAATGCAGGATTTGATATGTTTTACAAGACATAAGGGCAGGAATTCAGAGGAAAAGGAGCCGTTTTGAGCTCTGCTACTAAAAACTGCTTTTTTTTAACGTGAAACGCGTCATATTACGTCACATGGGGGAGCAACTTTCTCGGACTCCTTCTCTGCCCAATCCGCGGTAGTAGTTTGTAGTTGGTTTGAGCGGTTGTGATTTAGTGAGCTGGTATTTTTTCAGTAATTTTACATTGCATTTCACCATTTGTAATCATGGTGAGCTGGAGTTTGTGCAGGTTGCACAAACTCCAGCCTGTCAGGACATCGAGTCCACAGTTTCCCTAACAGGAAAAGGACCGGAGCTAGCTTTCGTTCCTGGGTGCGTTGTGCGAGGTGCATCCACCTCCCTGCAGCACATACTCTGCACAGCTGAGGCCTATCAAACTAAACGTTTATCAGGAAACCGTATTACATCTCTCTCCCCCCCTTCGCTCCTCTCTCTCTCCCCTCCGGTACACAGCACCGTAAGACGTAGTGTGGAGTTGCATTAGGTAACGCTGTGGTGGCTGTACTCCTCCAGCCGTCTCCTTTGTGTTTGTTTGTTTCCCCTGTCTGTGTTGTTTGTGTGGGCGTGGTGGCTGTCACTCCTGGCTCCCGGCTCAACCTCCACTCACCTGCTGCAATCAGCTGTGCACCCTCCCCGACTACACACCTGCTTTCCATCAAGCCATTTACAACGGCATATCAACGGAGGCTCCACAACCTTTCTCCGCCAGATCGTCCTGCCAGTAACGTTACTATATTATCAATACTACTTTAGTTATAGCCTGATATATGATAGCTAACTTTACAATGTTGTGATGTGACCGACGTTAGCTAACATTAACTGTAGCTAACGCCGGTCACTCACCAAGACAGCTGCCCTGTTCTCCACTGGTTCTCCTCACACCACAGCTCCATTTCTCGCCGATGGCCGTTATTTCTTCTAATCCTTGGCTGCTCCTGGTCTCTTGTAAGCCTAGCAGGCTCATAATTATATGGTTGTGGTCCGTCATATGCATTCAAATATTTATTTTCAACCTCTTCTGTGTCAAAACTAGCATTGTGATCCATGTTTATTACTACGTTAGACCGGCCGCTCTCCCCCATGTGACGTCACACGTGGGAGGTCACGTGGGGAGGCTTTTTTTATGCGGAAGTAAAAATGTCTTACAAAAACGACGCCAGATGTCACTGTAGTGTATATTTATGTATATTTTTTGGAAAATCTAGTGTATACATCATTTTCCTACACATTTATTCACTGGTGTCTCTAACCTGCAAGTTGCTCTTTAATGGGCAGGCGCCATCTTATCTTAAATAACTCATTATACCCTACTGTCCCACTAGGGCATTGCGTTCCAAGAATGCAGGGTTGTTGGTTGTTCCTAGAGTCTCTAAAAGTACAATGGGAGCCAGAGCCTTTTGCTATCAAGCTCCACTTTTGTGGAATCAGTTTGTGTTCGGGCGACCCTATCCGTTTTTAAGAGTGCGCTTAAGACCTTCCTTTTTGATAAAGCTTATAGTTAGGGCTGATTAGATTTAGCCCCTAGTTTTGCTGCTATAGGCTTAGACTGTCGGGGGACACCTTACTTCTTCCTTCTCTCTGTCTGTACCTGTGTACTCTCATGTTCCAAATAACCCAGCTTCCCCGAAATGTCTTTTTGGTGTCTGTCTACGCCGGGATCCTGAGTCCTGGATCCCGAGTCCTGGATCCTGAGTCCTGGATCCTGAGTCCTGGATCCTGAGTCCTGGATCCTGTGTCCTGGATCCTCTATCCTGAGTCCTGGATTTGAGTCCTGGACTTCGAGTCGTGACTGAACCTGTCACTGTGGTCCTGCCTGATTCTCACCATACTACTTCTCTGATGGCTCCCACAGGATTGTTGACATCCACCTGGATTAATTTTGTTATTTATAGACACACGCATTTTCAGGCATTTGGTCTACCTATGTTGTAAATGTCTTATCTTTTCAATTTACTAACGGCATCTATTGCACGTCTGTCCGTCCTGAGAGAGGGATCCTCCTCTGTTTCTCTCCTCAAAGTTTCTTCAATTTTTGGGAGAGTTTCCTTGTCCGATGTGAGGGTCCAAGGACAGAGGGTGTCATATTCATATTCTGTACAAACTGTAAAGTCCAATGTGACACATGTAAAATGATGTGCTATATAAATAAACTTTGATTGATTGATTGAATCACTAACGGTGCATGTCTTGCTGTGTCATTACATTTTGTTGTGGGGTCTATGCAAATGCTAAAGCAACATCTGAGAGGCAAATTAAAATGTTCAATTGTGGTTGTGAATACTCTTTTCTGTGGTACCAAATGTTATTAAACAAACACCATTAGCCCCTAGCAGCTCCTCCACAGTATCTGTGATGAGCAAAGTGGCTTCTTAATTTGTTTTCTATGACTCCCAGAGGCTTAAAGCGGAGTCCCACTGTGCATGTGTGTGCCTCGGGGAATTCACAAGCATTATGATTCATTAGACCTGCAATTACTTAGGTAAGTTAAGCACCCCTGCCGACGTTGGTCGCTCTGAATTGCCAGAACTTCTGAGCTGTGGATTTATGACCCCGGTCAAGTCCAATTGCTGTTAATTTGCATTTACCAATTATAGTAATTAAGGCTTGAATTAGAATGCTGAGCAGCACTCGGAGTGAGAGGGGAAAATGATCTCATGGAACATGGCGCGTCAGCAGAATGTAAGCACAAGCCAGTGAGGGATTTTATTACCTTTGGCTGCTACTAATGATTTTTGATGACTGATGATGCTTTTTCAACAGGAGTCAAACAGTGACAAAAACAACAAGGACAACAAAGCTGCTAAAGTGCTCAAAATATTTCACACTTGGCAAAAACAAGTTGCTTGTTTTTAGGCAGAGAATAACAATTACAATCTATATTTGATTGCACTTTCTCACTGACACAACACCCAATAAACATAAATTGCTGCTTTCCTGGATTATGTATAGGCTTTGATGTAGTGACATATTCCCACGAAACAAAATGAATGATCTATTCTTTTAAGTCCAACAGCATTACTCATCTCCTCTTCTGCTCCCAACAGAAGCCTGTTATTCATCAGGCTGATTGCACTTTAAAGACACTCATACTCAATCAATTATATCATATTTACACAAGCTCCTAAGGAGGAAACTATTACTTCCATACACACAATATAATCAGGGCTGTGCTGGAGCCCGTACCACCCTCAAGACAACGGTGTGAGAGAGTAAGGTGTGGAGAAAGAACATAAAAGGTGAGTGGATGATGGAGGGGCCCAGCGAGCTCAGACTATCTGTCATAACAGCAGGACGAAGAGGATGGACGCTGGACAACACTTCAGATAGCAAAGGGTTGCTGAGTTTTATCAATATTGAGAAAACCAGAGAACAATGACATTAACATATCCTAATACAGGCATCATTTCACATGTCAGAGAAGTACCTTTTTTATTAACACAGTCTGTGTTAGATGTTTTGCTCTGAAGACACTTTGCAACATGGGCTTGCCATGATAGCATGTTAAAGATGTCAGTCTGTAATTCATAGGCTCATTTAAAATGTTCCTCTTGCATTAACCAGTTAAGCCCCGAGCCTGTTTTTCAGGCCTCAGGCTCGAAAAGGACATTCCCAGAACAAATGACCATATCTTCACTTCTAAAAGGGGTAAATTAATAATCTTTTTTCTCAAAGCAATGATAAACCTGTGAGTTGGATGTAGAAAAGTCAGAATCAATATAGAATTTTTTTATTTTAAAGTAAATTCAGATTGAACATAGTAAAGAAATGTAAATGATAGTGTCCGTCCAAAAAAAAAACATTACTTGTAGTGAAAACCACCCTTGAATGATGGGATAGTAGACTAAAAGCTTTAGGAATCCAAACTATAACATTTAATAAGTACCCTGTATCAAGATTGATGCAAAACAAGTGACATTTGACCTTTTTATAGAGATTTAGAAAAAAATAAACACCTTTGGGGTCATTTGGGTGTATTTGGGTGTATTTGCCGTTTCTCTGGAACCCATTGGTCAATTTTGGTGATTGACATATCTTTTCAACCGTTAGAGCCAATAGAATCGAAGGGGAAGTTCCACATACACACACACGTTACCATTGAGGAGTGAGTGTGACGCGCACGCAGTCAAAAGCTATGTTACGCTCTGAAAACTGAAAACTGAAACCTAGGCTCAAACTAGTAAATATGAAGATGGATTATCAGTAATCATTTCAAAGTGACACAGACACATTGGATTAACCATTGGATTAACCTTCAGCAGCGTTTTCATCGTTTTGATGCCATTGAACACAACTTTTGATCAGAACAACAGCTAAGGTAAGAATATCTCCGTGTTTCCTCCGTGAAGCTACGTGTTGTGATGTCTGTTTTCACTTCCCCTGTCGTGAGTTCTGGTCGCTCAGTGATGATACTTATATTTCTGGAATCTCAGCTTGCTAATCGATATCTTGTTTGTGCAGATCCGATAAGTAATAAGGGTATTTTACCTTGAGTTCTGTGCTAACTGCGTTAGAATTGTTTCGCTCAGGGCTAATTCAGAGCCTTTGTTATTACCCTTATGTTTTGTTTTGCTAAAAATGGTTAATATTGTCTGATAGCTGAGTTTCTTCCCGTTGAGTGGGTATGACACATTCATAGTTTATTAAATGTTAAGAAGCCCTCAGACGCTGTTTCTTGCAAGATGTTGCGTCATGCCCTGGGGCTTAACTGGTTAAAACCCCATGTTGCAAAGAGGCCATTGGTGAACACTGAGTATATATTTCAATTGGCTTCGGCTGATGTGTATTTCGTGGAATATGTGTCCCCTCTGTGTAAAGAGATTCTGAAAGTTTCAGGAAAAAAGATTCGCTCACTTTTGTCCTGATCCATTTATGTCTGAAAATGAGCTAATCAGATTTTGGCCACTTTATGATGTGATAACGATTTTTTGGCTTGTGTAACCATTAGCCAATAACCAACCAAGGCAACACCCCCCCCCACCTTATCACCTGAATCTCCTCCTAGAGCACCATTGTGTTCTTTTTAACCAAATATCTCTCAGAGGGGCGTGGGGAGTGGCTCCTTATTTTCATCTAAAGTAACAGACACAGAATCAGCACTTTTGAAACAGGGCTGAAACTGAGGGGATTATGGGATGCAACAATGCATGATCTGGTTGGTATCTCGAGCCAAACACTTCAGAGAAAGGTTTTGTATATATCTGAGACCTATAATATATTGATGAAAAAGAGTATAATAGGTCCCCTTTAAAGCTGTATAATATTATATATCCATCCACATTTCAATCAGTTAAGCCCCATGCCCCCGCTACCGGATCATGGGGATCTTCACAAACAAGATATCGATTTGCAAACTGAGATTCCACAGATTCCAGACGTATAAGTATCATCACTGAGCGATCAGAACTCGCGACAGGGGAAGCGAAAACAGACATCACAACACGTAGTTTCACGGAGGAAACAAAGAGATATTCTTACCTTAGCTGTTGTTCTGATCAAAAGTTGTGTTCAAAGGCATCCAATGGTTAATCCAATGTGTCTGTGTCACTTTGAAATGATTACTGATAATCCATCTTCATAGTTACTAGTTTGAGCCTAGGTTTCAGTTTTCAGTTTTCAGAGCGTAACATAGCTTTCGACTGCGTGCGCGTCACACTCACTCCTCAATGGTAACGTGTGTGTGTATGTGGAACTCCCCCTTCGATTCTATTGGCTCTAACGGTTGAAAAGATATGTCAATCACCAAAATTGACCAATGGGTTCCAGAGAAACGGCAAATACACCCAAATGACCCCAAAGGTGTTTTTTTTTGTTGCTAAATCTCTCTAAAAAGGTCAAATGTCACTTGTTTTGCATCAATCTTGCATCAAGTGAAGATATGGTCATTTGTTCTGGGAATGTCATTTTCGAGTCTGAGGCCTGAAAAACAGGCTCGGGGCTTAACTGGTTAAATACTCTGCAGTGTGTTCATGCTAATAGCATTGCAACTGTCATTGAGTTTCATAATGCCTGGTCATAATGTAGACGACATCTTTGAAACACAGATGTCCTCATCCCCCTGCTATTGTTCTGCTTCACAAACACAAGCACGCATGCGCAGGAACCTAGCATCCTAATTTGTGAGCAAGTGAAAAAGGTTGATATATTTTGTTTTGCGAACATGTGCATTGGGGTATTCTAGACAGGGACACCAATGATATGTTCAATAGCTGCTGATGATAATTACCCAGAGTCATCTGTGTGTCACGGCAGGACAAAGCTGCTATTTTTCCCATAACAGTGAGTGGGCTTGTGAAATCCCTTCCTCTGTTAGCAGCAACAGATTTGATATGCTTCCTCCCTGCTCTGCAAACAGACATAACGCTGCCTTTGTGAAGCACGTCAGGCAGAGATTCAGCAGTCCCTGATGCAGAGGTGTGAAGGGAATGCCTCACTGACTTCCTCAGACCTCAGATTGAAAACAGATTTGTGTCCACACCAAGCAATTTCCCAATGACGTAATCACCCTGCCATTTTAATTTGAGAGGCATTATCTTTAATTAATCGCTAAACACATGCATGGAATAGATTATTCATAACCGGCTGCAGAAGGGAATATAGCAAGGGGAAGCCAAGGATCTGGATGGCCATCATATGCAGTCATTTTCATCAAGCTGAATTAAAACATGCACATACCTCTTTGCTACTTTTTCACTAATCAAAGGAAAATAATCCTTTAGGTGGAGGAAGATTCCAGATCCAAAGTATGTCCCTGGTCTCTAGTAGGGCTATCAGTGTGTTCACTGGTCTGTTTGACAAAGCTTGACGGAAATCAAACCTATTTTGAAGCATAAGGGAGTCAGAATTACCCAGGACCAAAACCATTATTCCAGCTGATGCAGTTTCAAGAGGATTGATGATAATTGATGATACGGCGAGAGAAATACTTGTACAGCTGCACTTCACATGTCGTTTCAGACATGTTGTCCAGATTGTCAGAGAACACATGGAGCAATGCTGCACACTCCATTCATCATTCCCAAACGTTTCACTTACAACTGCTGAGTAGAAATACTCATAAATTGTATTTAAGGCCATAACTGCATACTATATGGATAAACAGGCATAGAAGCACATGTTAATATAAATACATCTATGACGAAAATGGAAACGCATTAATGCTCACACGCACAGGCATTATACATTCACTCCACAATATGAGTCTCAAACCAAGATGGTTACAGTCTTCAGAGCATTCCTTCTGATTTACTCCGCCACATAAATTGTTCACTTGGTGCTCCGGCAAGGAGGGTGTTTTATAGAGCTGTAAAATTAGGCCCGCTTTATGGATCCAACAGCATAACATAACCCACTACTGTTTTTTCCACTTTATATTGATGAAGCGGTTCAGTGTTGCCAAGCTGGTTCACATTAGTGTACACAAAGGCACTTTGTGTGTATTTTTGAAGATGCTAATTTTTATCTGTGAAAACGAGAGTATTTGGCAGAGCACTTTGAAGTTGATTACACATTGTTTACAGCAATTATTGAATTCTGACAAATGTTTAAAGCAACAAGATTACATATCAAGGCCTTATCCTTCAATGGATAAAGAATGAACATTTTCCTAAACAAAGTCAGGGAGATGATGGCGAAATTTGATTAGCTTTACGTACGCTACAAGTTTAGCAGACAGACTGAACAAACATGTAATGGGATAGCTAAAACAGTAGGTCCTTCTCTTGACGTTTGCCTTGACCTTAAACAACATTTAGTTCAAATTCAAATGTTCTTCCAGCAAACAAAGGCAGGATGAAACAAAATAAAATGACTTGCTGCTGGAAGCTCCATCATAATGGAATTAAAAACGTATGTCTAAATCACGAGCTTTAAGGAGGGAAAGGCCCGACTTTATAAGAGCAGCTTAGAGAGCCCCTCATGCAGCCTGACTACAGGACTATAACCGCTCTCTCATGAGATAGAGTCCAAATACTTTAGTCAGCGAGGAAAAATAGCATAAAATAATTAGAATAATGTGCGGCACAGATGCTTCCTACATCAGCTAATTCTTCCTCCTCTATAAATGACTGCTGAGCCAGTGTTTATAATTCTGAAGCGGATCTTGCATTCATCCAAACCGCCAAGTGTATTTATACAAAGTGACATTTCTATATGGGAGATTTCCCCTTTTTCCCCTCTAACTGAAGAAATCACATGGGGGTGGGGGGGAACTCCTGTGTGTACTTCCATTGGTGGTGCTGAGGATTGTGGAAAGAAAGATGGAAAGAAGAAAGGAGAAAAGCTGCAAGAAAAAAGGTTTGCGAGTGTCTAAAAGACTGTAGCATCATTTCAGATCAACCTATGGGAAAATGTAAATCAAGTGTTCAGATGAAGGGGGGAGGTTTAAGGACTGAGATGAACACAACTGAGCTCTGAGTGACATTTTAAAGCATTGCCATAGTAAGTCATAGCTTTGGGACAAGTGACCAGTATTAATGATTGACACATGTTGTCTTCCTACTGTGACATGCCAAAATGTCTTTCTTGAGAAAGGACTATCAGGGTCATTTTTCCCCCAGAGGTACTATGGATTCAAAGCATGGATATTCAAATTATTATGTGGCTGCCACCCTAGTGCAAAAGTAGGATCTAAGAATCTTCAGCAAGGGGTTTAAAAACCACAAACACTGTAAAACAATCAGGAAAATGTCAACACAAATAAATATCCACAATGGCTATTACTGTTGTGCTCTCTGGCTGTGCTCTCTGTTATTAACTTATTAACTTAACTTATTCGTATGTGCAAGTGAAATGACCCAATTTCTTGAATGTAGAAAACAGAGAGAATAAGGGATAGACAGAAGTATCACATGAGGAGGGTTTGGTGTCATTGGAACACCCTGAACAGACGGACAGGAGGTTTGAGGTTATAGGGAAGGCCTGCGTTCACTCAGCTTCTTCTGCCTGTTACACTCAACATGTGCAATGTTTCTGAGAACAAGTCTGAGCCTGGTTCTTTCTGTGTTTGATGCTTCTTGTTCCAATGAGGAGGAGGAATCATGCAGAAAGTGAGAACCACAAAAAGGAGAGAGACACTAAAGGAGATTGACTTCCTGAAAAGAGAGAGAAGGGGATACTGCTGCGTGATCAACAATAAGTAAAAGGCTGAGTGGTAGGAATTTAGTCCAAAAAAAAGGAAAACCCTGAATGAGACAGAATGATGCTAAATTAAAAGAGGTATGATCTGGTGGGAGATATATAATACCTCCACAATCATTTTCTACTCTTCTTTAAGTATCCTTCCTCGCCTAATGTCTTGTTCTTGTTCTAACCTCTCCTCTCTTGCCGTGCAGTGTTTTGGTACAGAGGCTTCAGAGCAGTGGATGTGGCCCCTGGGGGCTCCTGGTAAACCACAACTCTAAACAGGCAGTGCTGTATGGTATTCAGACAACACAATTCCAAACTTCTCACCACCGTGGCAACTTTCAAGCAGCTGTAGGCTTTTGAGAAGGTTTAATGGGGGAAAAAAACAAAGAGACAGTAACATATAGAAAAAAGGGACACAGCAATTAAAGAAGTAACAGAAGGAGATACAAATCAAAACCATGCAGAAAGAGGTCTAGAAGAGTCTGCGTTGAGATGGAGAACGGAGAGGCTTGTTTTTATTAAAGGGACCGAGAGATGAGAAAGACACTCGCTAACACATGAGCCCCCTCTAGTTCTGTTCAATGAAGTTTCTCCCCCTTTAAAGCATATTGAAGTATGTTGTGAAGCCAGAGGCTGCAGGGAGCGGTGGAGAAATTGAGTGAAGGATGCTTTAGGAAGGGAGGAATAAGTGGACCGTCTGTACAGAGAAAAGTCCAGGTGTAAAGAATCAGAGGAGATGGCATATCAGGCTCGGTGCTCCGCATCTTTCCTGTGGCAGGAAATGCTCTACAGCATCCTGTGAGCTGACCAGAGAGAAACTTAAGAGAGGGAGCAACGAGGAGACCAAACAAAGTGGGAGGAGAAGAACAGAAGAGGGTACATGTAGAAAATGTTAAGCAACATCCTGCAGAGAAGAGGGAGATTAGAGACAGACACACAGATAAGGACATGGGAAGTAATAGGAGAATGGGAGGACCAAAGGAAGAACGAGGGAGAGAGAGCAGAGCAGGGAGATAATCAGAGAGGATACATCGTCAACACCCCTTGAGATTAGATGGCCCTTAAAGGCTGGAAAATAGAAGGATAGGAGAGGTGAATTATAAATTGTGCATTACTGTTTACACAGGGGAGTAATACAAAGCAGGAAGGAAGTCAAACTAAGCCTGAAGAAGAAGAAAATGAATTAAGGGCAGAAAAAACACTTAAGAGTGTAGTAGGGCTGCACGATCTGGTGAAAAAGTAATATTGCGATTATTGTGGACAATATTGCGATTTGCGATTGCGATTTAATCAACAAAATGTAATATGTACTTGCTTGGTCAGGGAAAGGAAAGAGCACAGACAAATGATCATTATGAAATCTGTATTTCTCAAATAATCATAAATAAATACAATAACAAAAATATCTTAAGTAGTAGGCTACTGTTTTGAAAATAACTTATAATTTGACAAAATAAAATAAAAACCAAATGATATCTTCTTTGAAAATAAAGGTTTTTTCTGCATACTTTACTATACAGTAAATATAAGAAAACATACACATTTTCATAAAATAAGACATCTGAATGCCCAAACAAATGAGGATATAGCAGAAAAAAGAGCAAGTTACAAAATGGGGCATATTTTGTGTAACCTCTACAATTGGAACAACATATATGTTGAATAAAAGTGATACCCAAAGTATCGCCATATTACAGATGTAGCATTTTTTTGGCCACCAATGAACCTGAAAAGGATATTGCATTGTTTTTGTTACTTTCATTGCTATTGTTTACATTTCTTAAGCGTAATTTAACTCAACTTCCTGTTTTATTTAGACATGTCTTTGTGTAGCTCTTACGTAGATTTTTTTAGTTTTCAATCAATTCGAAATTATCAGTCAAGTGTACGACCATCTTTCGGAGGGATATGCTACACTTGGTGTTCCGGTTTCCTGTTGTTAGCATTCCAGCTTCACAGTAGCATGCAGCTAGTACATTATTGTGTGTGTAGTTAAATGGAAAATAAAGTGTGGAGTTCCATATTTTACACACCGCCTCCGACTCCCATTCATCGGCTCTACACCACGCACATTTTTTTATTTAATTAAATCGCAGCCTATTGTGGTTATCTAATCGCACAAGCTGATATCGCGATTGCGATTCGATTAATCGTGCAGCCCTAGTGTAGAGTATAATATTTGTGACATGAATCCGTGACCATAGGTTTGGGAGCATGGACCCCCCCACCACAGCCCTCATCACATGCTCAGATATGTTGACCTGGTCAACAGATCCAGTCTTGTTAGTCTCCGATTTAACGACACATCCTCCCTTTTCATTCATCCATTCCCATACCCTATCTTTACCAATCCATTCATCCTTCTCTCCTGCAGTAATTTGTCCCCTATCCTTCCCTCCTTTCATCCCTTCATCCCTTTGACCCTCATCCTTCCCTTCCTTCAACCATCCATTCAACCCCCCTTGGACCCTTCATCACTGATCCATTGCATCCCCCCTTCTCCTCTCCCCTTATTTCTAATTATTTAATCTGGTGCATACTTTCTGCCTCATTCTAGGTACTATGGACAGGTTAAATGATGGACAGATAAACAGGTTTAATACAAAAACCACAGGCAGCTGAGCACAGTGGCGTTGTGTGTGGTTAAAAACATGTGTGTGATCTGCTTAATGTGCATTTGCAGAGTGTATGTGAGAGCGTGTGTGTGCGTCTCTGTAATCTGACATGTCAGGTTGTGATGTGAGCCTCTCTTCTCCCCAAACATGTGTCTGTCAGCTGGGTCTCTCAGCCTTCAAACATGCCTTCTGCTTCTTACAAAAAAAATGTAAGCTTTAAAAAGTACATTACCAGGCGGCACGTAATGTGAGGCCTTAAAAAAACTCCTTTCAAAGCCCTCCAAATGCTTTTTCAGTTGTTAGAACAAGGGATTGAAAAATATCAAGGGGGACAGTGATGCTTTAAACACTCGTATTTCAGCCTATATATGCAGCAAAGCATATTCGCTATTTTGCATGTGTGTGATGATAAAGTGACAGGGGTGGGTGCTGTTTGGAGGGCTGTGTGTGGGGGGTAAGTTATTATGGAGAGATGAAAGGGGACCACCACAGTAGAGTCTACATGTTGGCTTCGTATCTCCCTCTTTGGTTCTCTCTAACCTGTAATGCATGCACACATAGACACACCGCACACACTATCATCCATGCAAAATTTCACACTGAAGGTAGTGTCCAGGAGTGTGGTACTCAAACTATATAAACCCTTGCATAGCTATACCTAGATACCAGTGGCGAACCGTGTCTATCTGTCACAACTGGACCTTCTGTAGACACACACACACCCCCCCCCCCCGACCCGAAATTTGAACCACTCAAATCTATTCAACAAAAAATCGTGCTGTAATATATATACCCTTTTCAGCATACAATATTAATGAAAGTGAAGTACAGTGCATATATCCCTTATATCCCTTCACAGAACTAAAGTATGCTTTTAAAAAAGGTTTAATGAGATGATGGAATCAAAGCTGAACTGTATAACATCAAAAGGCACACATGCTGAAAACCCAACCCCAGAAGGGGGGTCTGGGGGGATTCTCCCACAGGAGATTTTTAGAAATACTAACATAAACTACGCATTCTGGTACACTCTGAGAAGAAAATAAATAAATATATTACTACCCGACATATTAATAATATTTGATGCCATTGTTTGTTTTTCCCTTTGTTCTGACAGCTGAACTTGCTGCTCCACACAGAGAGAAGAGCAAAGACGAGATAGTCTGTGTGAATTACTTTAAATTGTGGGTAAGGGTAGATAGCCCCCATTGTTCTGTGACCTGTCAATCATCAAACCGGGGGTCATATTTCATTATGTGTTCATTTGTATCTGAAGTTGTACCCATGGATGTATAAAGAATAGTTCTACCGCAAAGTTATTCTCCGTGGGGACTTCCGGCAACAATCTTGATTCTGATTGGCCAGAAGACTCGAAAAAATATCAGCATCTTTTATTGAGAAGATGATCACTACGTGACAGAAGTTTTCAAAACCGTTTATGGTCTCCTGTACTTCCAGTCCAACGCCTACTGCATGCACAGCGATAGAAAATCGGGCCTTCAAAATAAAAGGTTTGACTTTTTTCAAAAAAAAAAAAAAAAAGATATATATATTTTTTTAACTTTTTTTTTTCTTCACTCACATCTGCGACCCACTCGAAACGGGTCCGTGACCCACTTTTGGGTAGCGACCCACCAGTTGAGAACCACTGTTCTAGAGTACCCTGGAACCGAGGGGAACTCTGAAAGAATACGCCCATTGGCTACAAATCAATATATGATTGGTTGATCAAACTGTCAGTCCAAACGTACGCTCTCATTCAGTGCAACGGCCAGGGCATTCTATCAAGGATATAGAATACCTTGGTTGAAGGATATTCTACCCAGAGACCCAGAACAAGATCTGATTGGTTGCATTTTTTTTCTAACACAAAACCACTGAAATGCGTAGTGCATGGACCGAGAAGGACAAACAAATCAACACTGTAACACTGTAATATTACAGATCAACAACACAGATACCATTCTCATTTATTCATTTTATTTACATTTTGTAAAATGTTATTTATATAATTAAATCGATTTTTTGTTTGTTTTATCTGAGTGTTTCAGGGTATTCTCTGAATACCTTGAAGGCCCTGACGGTTCACCACTGCTAGATAAATTACATCATACTACAGGGGTATAAATAACCATTGTTAAGAAGTCACTGCCTCATGTTGGCTAAATCAAACCAGAGGAAATTCAATACCCACAAAAGTTTTTGTTGTGATAAGAGTGGCAGAACAACAGTGAACATATGAATGTTAAGGGTCTAATCAAACATAATATGTTGATAATATACTGTACACTAAATGAGCTATCTGAAATATAGCCAGACCAAGTAGAAACAAATGGTTAAGACCAGGAGGAAGAGTGTTCTGAGCCCACTTTAGTGCCTGCCGCTGGTTCTTTCATGTCTGGTTGGGCCTCCTGGGGTTGTAATGTGCCTCTTATTACACAAGCATTAGGCAATTACGCCACTGGTTTCACATTGGCTTCCCGGAGCCACAGAAGAGCTTGTGGCTTCACACATGGACATTTGAAAGCATCTGCACATTCCTTCTCTCTTGAGGTTGACTTTTTTTTTTCACTCTCACTAAACCCTCTAATTGCTTATGCTCTGGTCTGATGTTCTACTGAGTAGCCTACTGATAACTGCTGCTTGGCAGGAGACTACTGAACACACAGACAATCAAAATCACACGCAAGATATACATGGACACATGCCTACAGAAATACACACAGGATATATGATCATACAATAAGTACAGAAGATCAACTTAAAGGTTGCTCTTTTGCCTTCAAAGAAACGAAAGTGCTGAAAAGCGTAACAACACTTAATTTGAACTAGGCATACATTCTCACTGCTCTCACTGCAAAAAACACATATCTACACATGGATCAGCGATTTCTATTGTAAATCCTATAACAAATAAACTAGAGAAAATGGAGACGCTGACCATCAATAAAGTATTTCTGAATCCCCCCGACAGTCCACCTGGCTCTGTTGCTGTGTGACTGTCTGACAGTGACACCGCCACACAGGATGCCAGAACATCAACATGTCATGAGCCGGGAGAAAAGGAACTAAAACACATCAATGCACAAGGCTGGGGTTTGACTACACACATACACAAAACATATGCATTCACAATTCACACACACACACGGGCAGGGTAAAACCGGTAGAATGTGTGTATCGCATGCTGCAGTGGAGGACAGAGCTTCCTAGGTAGGTGGTAGGGTGTATTCCTAGAACCTTTGCTTCCTGCTTCAGGATGACATACACTCACACACACATGCAGGCACAATCAATGAGGCCTGTGGCCCGGCGGTCAACCTCTGGACCAGGCCCTCTATGAGAGCAGGACAGCTGAGTGGTGATCCCTCTCGCCTCTGTCAGCACGCACCCCCACCTGACTGACAGCAGCATGCCAAAACATGAGAGCGCTTTCCGGGAAGTTCTGTCTGAACGAGCAATGCAGAACTACACAATGCTGTCAACAGCAATGCACTGACAGATGTTAAAGGGGGAGAGAAAGAAAAAACGAGCTGTGGGTGATTCAGCTTGGCATTGAAAAAGACAAACACGTGAAAAGATTGGATGTAAGAATTATACACTTAATGAATTATATTGTAGTTGGGTGGTGCCAGGCCCGTATTGTGACCAAATCGCTAAGGGCATATCTTCTGATGAGAAAGAAAATGGGCATAGTAGTTATTAATCCTTATCATCCTTAAAACATACAGCCTACCCTCCACTTATAGGTGGATGGTGGAGGTGGCCATGCTACATAAAAAGGTTGAGCTGTTTAATTAATTGAATGGGTTTTTCCTTTTAGGAAGATTATTCTTTTAAATAAATGTCTAGTCTCTTTGACCTAGTTGTGTCCTAAGCAACCCGGTGTTCTTAAAATATCTAAAATCTATTCTCTTTAGACCAGGGGTTTTCAAAGTGTGGGAAGGTGAGCCTCCCCTCAGAGAACATAAGAACAGCCGCGCCCCCCCTCCCAATTATTATTGCTATTATTATTATTATTATTATTATTATTATTATTATTATTGTTGTTGCTATAATGCAGGGGTATTATTATCCAGTGGAATGTCCTTACCTACTGGCCTAGTTAAATCAAAGTGTTTACTTTTTTTTGGCTGGGCAGTGTAGTTTTACACACCGTCTTATTTGACTTTCTCAGGACTTAAAACTGTTTTTTGGGGGCAGACCCCCACAAAGAAAAATATATATTTACACACGTAAGGTCATCATCTTAACAGTTTTGTATGCTCATCGAGTCATCTGTGAGCAGAGCATCAAGTTGGAATGCCTATAACAGCTGAATGCGGCGATTACCATCTTGCTCAGCAAAACGCCTCACCAACTGATTAAGATCCAAAGCTTTAGTGCGTTTTGATTCAATGCTGAGTACAGCCAAACTGACAGTCTCTTCTCTGTCATTGTAGACCGCAAATACCAAGGGCCGTCCCTGGACAACTTGTGGCCCCACGCAAAGTTATGTGATGAGGCCCTCTGTGTCGCGATCGTCGTCATCATCGGGGGGGGGGGGGGGGGGGGGAGCTAGTGGAGCGTGCCGGAGCCTCGCAGCGGCGAAACTGTGCCGCGCTTACAGTAGGTGCGCCGCTTTGCGCTTCGGATGAGGCTGCCTCCGCTAGATGAGGCCCCACGCAGTCTACGTGATCGGCGTGTAGGGAGGGGCGGCCCTGCAAATACCTCATTCCTTCCGTCTACTTGGTCCGAATGCTTCACGTTTTGCGCCATCCCGTTCAAATGAAATCGCCGCCAATCACATTTCCACGCTCGCGCCAGGGCCGGGGAAGGGTTACAAGGCTCGCGTCTTGTGCTGCATTCACTTGCACTCGGACATAGGGATTTTCTCTCATAAATGTCTGATGAGCCACAACTTTTATTTCAAAACAAAGCTGCCAACTGGGGTGGCAGCTGGGGTGGCAAGGCTATTTTTAGGGTGGCAGTTGCCACCCCATGCCACCCCAGTAGATCCGCCCCTGCTTGACCGGTACTTGCTTTTGATCAAAGTCAATGCGGAAAACCCGCACTCACACAGGCAGAGGTGAAGGGAATGAGCACTTTTACAGCCTTTTTGGCGAGGTGGGGGAACTCGGTCTCCACAGACAGCCAAAAGCGTGCAAGTGACGTTTTCTGCCAGACGCTGTCTCCTCTCTCACTTTAGGTAACTTCACTACAAATCGATCCATGTTGCCGCTCGCATAAAGTTAGCTGAAGTTAACTATCTGAAATTCTCGTTCTCTTTTTCTCACGCTGCGCCTCCCCTGAAGATCTCTGGCGCCCCCCCGGGGAGGCGCGCCTCACACTTTGAAAACCGCTGCTTTAGACGATACCTTCGCATATCAAATTACATGGTTATATAAAAGCTATGAAGATACTTCAGGTTGGATCAAACTGTCATCATCAAGGCCTTTCCAATAGCCCCTCCACTTTGTGCCAAAAAAGAGCAGGAAAATAAGTTGTGGTTTAGTTGTTTGAGTCCCATGTGGTGAGTCCTAATACCCTCTTCTTTCTCTCTTCTCCACTTTCTCTGCACATTACCTTCGAAATCATATGCATACAATGGTCATAAAAATGTACAGCAGGGCCAGGCCGGGGGTCTCTCCCTCCTAATCCCCCTAAACCTCTAACTGCAGGCTGAGGAATACAAGTGTTGTGGTGCAATATTCTCACAGAGCAGAGGGCCTGAGAATAACATCACAGAGGCCACAGATATTTATGGAATGAACCGCAGGCTGTACACAGAAGTCACTAGACACCACAACACAGAACACAAGAGCCTGTATACAGCTCAGCACTCATATACAGCACAACACACTGCCAGATCAACAGAGTGCAGCGCTGCGGTCAAAGGCTCTCCAATGGACAGACAGAGGGATGATAAAGGATACAATATGATATATAGGTTAATAGATACGGCAATAAATCAATGACTTTATTCAGTTGCAAATGGACTTATCATAAATCTGTTGGAGGGCCTCTGGTCAGACAGAAAGATGTACTGCTGGTGGTCATCCTGGAAAGCGTGGAGTACTCTCCTAAAAGACGGATGGCCTTATACAGAGTGGTTGACTTGATTGAACAAAGCAGTCAGGTACTCCAGTTCACAGAGCAAAGATCAAATCCACTAACATCCATCTAGTTTCCTGTGTCTTGGTCTTGTAACATTAGCTCCACAAAAAGTCTTTCTCTTTTTCTAATGGCTGTAAAGACAAACAGCATTTTCTCTACTGTGAGAAAATCAGCTTGATCGTCATATGATATGTTCTCTGGATCATCTGGGACACAGATAAATCAATCTTCCACACTGGTTCCCAGTGAAAAGAACACCAGATATCACTTTATCAAAAAGGAAAGAAAGGTTAAGGGGAAAATACTACACCTCAAAGCCAAGGCACTTTTCAGTGGCTGAGTGTAAACTTCCTGCCTGCATTACGACACGTTGTCTGAGGCAAAATGAGCACACTAACTCCCAGGCATCTGTTGGCTCTGCTGAAGCTATCCTGTTGGATTCAAAACATAAATTCTAGGGCAAACTTTAATAAAAGGAGGCTTATGATTTACTCTGGGTAGCGGCTGTCCCCATTTTTAAAACAATTTGATGTTGCATTAATCCTGAGTGTCAAGGAGATGTGAAATATGTCCTCTGAGTTTACCAGCACCAGGTGTTTCATTTTCTGGACTGAGAAAAAACTATGTTTATTCTGGCTGACCCTCCAATTCTTGCTTATTTTATATTCTTTCTCTGTAGAACAGAAGGGAAACATGGATTACATCCAAAGTGAGAGAGAGGAAGACAGGGTTAAAAGAGAGGGAGAGAAACAAGCGGAGCTGAAGGATTTACAGTTCACAGAGAAAGGTGTAGCTCTGATCGTCTCTTTCCTCAGCCTGGCCCAAACAGAGCAAACACAAATGATCCGCGGCATTCAGAAGCCTTCAGAGCAATTCTTGTTGACAAAATCCTTGTTAGCCACTTTACCTCGGCTGGGTGTCTCAGTTGCTGTTCTTTTTTTCAGTGCCATTCTGCCTACTGTGCTCTAAAAGCTTATAGGTACAACTGAATAACTTTATGATACCTGGACATGGATTAAACACAACACAACTAAATCACTTTGAGAATATGTAATATCAAAATGATGGCTCTAATAACACATATTAATAAAGCAATATTCTCACACGAACCAACTAAAAGATCTGAAGAGATTTACAAACTTGGATTGGTTTTGCCCACAGTGTGTTAATGACACTAGCATATTTTCACAAAAACACCATTTAGAATAGTAAGAGTTGAGACGAACGCTTTAGATCCTCTGATTATATTTTTAAGGCTGGAAGTTGAGACCAAAATAGATAAAGGGAACTTTGATTGTAATGGCCCATGTCTGGCTGGGTAATCCCCACAGACACTTTCACTGTTCTAAAATGCTACACTGCATACTCAAAACATTGAGTAGCAACACACTACGCCAGCAGGGAGTAACTGAGAAGCTTTACAACATAACTTCTTTCAACACTACTATTACAAAACGTCATTTTGGTGCATCAACACATTTGACGCTCATAATTTAGGCTGCTCTGCAGTGGTAGATTAAAAAGATCCCAAAAAAGCATTCTTTATGCTGGCGATACAGATATAACGATTATTGCAATCATTGCCTCTGAAAGTAGTATTTCATTAAACCTGCTCTGAAGCCAAAGGACTTTTTAAAGCAACTCCTAAATCAGTGTACTGTATATAAGTGTAGATCCTACATTGTCACTGTGTGTGGCCTGAGCAGCTCCTCTGCTCCGCCGCGGCAGCAAAGCAAAGCCGGAGCCCTTTTTTCTGGTGTAAACAAATGGAGAAATGGGGCACTTGGCAGTCGACTAAAGTGAGTGATGAGGCAAGTTTGCACTGAAGCGTCTAATGATTCATTTGCTGGGAACTTTGGGTTTTATGAGGAAAAGAAAGATGAGGAGTAAGACAAGAATGACCAGCTGAGAGTTCAAAAAAATGCAAATGAAAAGAAAAGAAAAATTAAATCTGTGAAAAGGCATCATTGTCTTTTTGATCACTGAGTACATTACAATCTACAATTAGATACAGAGCGAAGGTTAACCACAGTTACCACTTATTTGGTTAACTTCCTATCAGCTTGTATGTTTATAGTATGCCAAGTTTACAATAGTTTGTCAGGAAGACTGAACTAAATACGCAAATGTGTAAATGTAAGACAAACAGTTTGTTAGTTAATGTATAGTTTGGTAGCCAGAAGGCCTCATGCAAAAATGTTCTTATTTATTCTCTTAAATTCATTTTAAAAGGAAAAATAAAAGATGTTAACTCATGATGCATCAAATGTTTTACCAACCAAATGTGCTCTTCCCCTGGTGTGCTGAATGATGAATCCCACATCATAATTGCCATTTATTATTAACGTAGATACAGCCACTTAAGCACTGTCAAAGGGCAGTTGTTGTGCCATGTTCAAGTACACATTTGGACAAAACAAAAATCAAAGGATATGTGTTCTGTTTTAACTTTCTACATTGTCTCTATAAGGATCTGGAGAATGCAGGAGCGGTAGCAGAAACACTTATTTTTGATTCTGTTTATGAATATTGTAAACATATGGATTCATCTAGAAGGCAAACACATCTGCTCAGGTAGTATAAAAAGAGTAATAAACTTCACTGGTATCCACACACTACACTAGGATGTTACTAGAGGAGAAGGGTGCATATAACCGGTGCCAGAGAGTTTTATTGGTAACAGGCAGGGTCCTGGCTTCAGCAGCCTCTGTTTATCCACGGAGGGGAGATCCCCATCACAACCACTTATTAGGACATATATGTGGGCTTAGCCAGGCAGCCGTTCAGCAATAAGGGGCTTGCTTACTGACCACAATGTGCTGGGACTGGGACCAGTCTAACCAACACTAGAGCAACAGAGAGGAAAAGTGAGACAGGAAGGAAATAACAAATACCCATGGAGACAGAAAGAAAAATATGTAAAAAAGAGACATGGTGGGATAAAAGGGCAGCAGAAGGTGAGCAAGAGTGGAAAGTCATGGATGGATGGATGAAAAAGAGCTGTTTAGACATAACATTAAAAAGAGCCTGCACAAGCAAAAGGATAGAAGGAAAGTGATGATGTGGAAGAGGGGGTTAAGAGGGCATGAAAGGAAATGACAAATAGAGGAAGAGACAATACACTTAAACATTAGAAAAGAAAATGAGGGAAGGAAAACATGAGAAGGACTGGGCAAAGAAGAAATGAAGGGTCAGATAAGGAAGGATGGAGTGCACAGATATGTTGATCAGAAAAAGAGATTGAATAAAAAAAGAAAATATACAGAAATCGAAACATTTGGAGAAAATAAGGATAATTAAAACTGCGGTCACAGACGTGCGCCCAGTGATGAGCGGGCCCTCGCGTCTGTGCGCCTGTCGGGGAGGGTCGCCGGTCGTCCCGGCGTCAAGCAGACGCGCGCGAGTCCTCCGAAATGAGCCGTTTGTTATTTCTATAATTTTCACGTCCCAGACTCCCAGGTCCTCCGGCAGCGACCCGGAAACGGATGTCGGCGCACCGTCTCGAAGGAAAACAAATGTCTCTAAAGGCTCGTCGAGGATCGATTATCGAGGAGGCTGTCTGGAGGAGCCGTAACCGAGGATACACTGATTTAGAGGAGAGAGGAGTGTCTCTGGAGGAGCTATAACCGAGGGTACACTGGTTTAGAGGAGAGAGGAGAGAGGAGAGAGGAGTCTCTCTGGAGGAGCTATAACCGAGGGTACACTGATGTAGAGGAGAGAGGAGAGAGGAGAGAGGAGAGAGGAGTCTCTCTGGAGGAGCTATAACCAAGGGTACACTGATGTATCCTCCGGAGTCGATTTCAGGCAACAGTGATGTTTGAAAGAGGCGTGACGCATGGCTGGACTTATGTCAACGAAGCACAGCTCTGCAAACTGTTCCCGTTGTGATTATAAGTTATTTAAGATGATCAAATGTGCATCAGACTTTCTGCCCTTTACCGTTTGTTTACTCACTAATCACATCTCCCCTGGATGTTAGGCTATTTCTTTTATTAATACAACTGCTTTCATTGTGACGCGATGTTTACAGTGAGAACAGCTGCTGAGGTCAGTGCAGAAAGCAGAACAGTGTGTATAATATATATCGCTCAATAATATATGTAACAGGCCTACATTTCACACTTTATTTGTAGGCTTTAGGAGATATCTAAAAATAAACAGTAGATATTTTTCATGAAACCATATAGTGCTTCACATAATACAATATACAAGGGCTGTAGCCTGATATTTATTATATGCTTTAGGAGCTGTTTGTGTTTGTTGTACAATGTGTAGGTGTGTGTTGTAGATTGTATGTGTGTGTTGTAAATTGTGTAGGTGTGGGTTTGTGTGTGTAGGTGTGTGTGTGTGAGAGTTGATGCGCCGGGCAGACAGGCGGGTCTCAGTAGCTCAAGGTAGTATTTGACATATAAATCGTAAAAAATGGTACATTCTCCGTTCGCTTACGAGCTCCCCGTTTGAGCGATCGACTATTCCTTCGCAATTTAGCATCACATTGGATATGGGCTGAACTTGTCCTGGACTGGAATTTTTCCGATCATTTCCCTAGGAGGAGTTTGCAAAACTGTGCTTAAAATGCATGAAAAACGCACATTCTTCAATGTGGCCAACTTCCTGGGGGGCGGGGCTGATAAAAAGCCAATTTGAAATATGTCTGCAATCATAAGAGCAATGTGTATACACCGTTTCGTGAATATCAGAAAAACTGTATCCGAGTAGTTTGGATTACTTTGTGACATGTAAATCGTCAAAAATTGTACATTCTCCGTTAGCTGACGAGCTCCCCGTTTGAGCGATCAACTATTCCTTCGCATTTTAGCATCACATTGGATATGGGCTCAACTTGTCATGGATTGTAATTTTTCCGATCATTTCCCTAGGAGAAGTTCGCAAAAATGTGCTTAAAATGCATGAAAAACGCAATTTTTTCAAAATGGCCGACTTTTTCGGGGGCGGGGCTAATGGAAGCAAATTAGAAACATGTCTCTAATTCCATGAGGAATGTCTGTGCCAAAATTCGTGAAGTTCGGAGAAACTATATGTGACTACCACACAATAGGGGGCGCTACTGAGCTGTTTTTTTTTTTACATTCTCGAAAAGGTCATGGGCTGTGACGTGTGTCCCAAGTTTTGCGTCCAAAGCTCATTTAAGCAATTCAAAAAGAATGTATAGGCCACGCCCACATTCGTCATTCGTTGCGACACTTTGAATCTCAGTTCATACTCACCCCCAGAGTATGTCTAAAAATGTTTTTTTATTTCGTCCATCCGTTCTTGAGTTATACATTTCTGGTGTGTTTGGCACCCCCTATAGTCCAAAATGAAAATGCTTTGGTGTGCGTATTCTCCAAGACAGACTGAACCTATCCACCAAAATATGTGATCTTTGGATACATTGTTGATGAGTTATGAACATTTCTTTCTAAGCCCCGCCTTTTTGCAAATACGTTTTGATTAATGGCGGCCATATTTATTGACTGAACATGCTCATTTCCTAGGGTAATGTGTCTGACTCTCCACCGATGCGGTATACTAAGTTTGGTGTCGAGAAACAAAAAATTGAAATTTAAAGGTGGGGTAGGTAATTTTGGAGAAACCAGCTCGAGTGCGCTAGAATTTGAAAATACACAGCCGGAACAAATCTGCCACTTCCTTACAGAGCCCCTCCTCCAACACACACGAATGCGCACATGACCAATGAGGGCACGAGATAAGTTTGTGCACGAGATGGAAGGCTGACAGGCAGGTAGGCCATCCAGTTATTTTAGCCGGGCCGGCTAAAATGATTGGTCGTGCTTTTTTACAGTACTACGGCTTCCACAGAGGACATTTTTTTATGGATTTTTTGTCAAAGCACTTAAGATATTCATTGCTATCGGGATGTTAAGAGCATTCCATGGAATATAACAAAAAGTGTATCTCGAGCCGGTTTCTCAAACTTACCTACCCCACCTTTAAGTGAATATTTCACTGTTTGGAACATTATGCTAATTAAAAAAAAAATCAATTAGAGGTTCAAGAGGACCAAATGTAGAGCAGGTCCACCCGGATAAGTGTGCAAAATCTCAGGTCAAATGGACTTACGGTGCGACTATGTTAATTTTTGCCAAATTATTTACATATAGGTGGCGCTAGCGAGCATGTTGGACAATTTGAACCCATTGACTCCAGAATGTAAAAATGTTCACCGGTCCTGGCGTCCGTGCACAATTATACAACTTTTGAAGCCTCGTAAATCCCTCAAAAACAGGTTTAAAGCGCAGGAAGAAGAAAAAATCCTAGGTTAACAATAGGTTCCTCGCACTTCGTGCTAGGACGCCGTTGGGTCCTAGTGCTCTCGAGCTCGGGCCCTAAAAATCCTAGGATAACAATAGGTTCCTCGCACTTCGTGCTAGGACGCCGTTGGGTCCTAGTGCTCTCGAGCTCGGGCCCTAAAAATCCTAGGATAACAATAGGTTCCTCGCACTTCGTGTTAGGATGCCGTTGGGTCCTAGCGCTCTCGTGCTCGGGCCCTAATGAGAAGTTGGTGATGTGGGTATAGCTCGGTGTCATATGTTGGAGTATTGGGATACAAACGACAGACACAAAGAAAGTAGGGAGAATAAAACGTAGTAATGGGCCAAAAAAAGAGCAGACATACTTTGGAAAGAGAGGAACACTGCAGGAGGCGGAGAAAGAGACAGAGGCCTTGATACTGATCATGTTGACTTGGTTCTGCATCACAACTGACACAGCAGCTATTACCGTAGAAACGCATGAGTGTGCACTAATCAAAACAAAACAAAACTCAAACATATTAAGCTGGAGCGGGATTCTCTCTGAGTCTCCCTCAGACAGAAGTTTACACACACACACACACACGCACACACACACACACACACACACACACACACACACACACACACACACACACACACACACACACACACACACACACACACACACACACACACACACACACACACACACACACACACACACACACACACACACACACACACACACACATCGATAATTCAAATATTTGCAAGCTTATGTTTTAACCCTAGACACTCTAACATGTGTCTCCATGCCCTGAAACCGGAAAACTCAATCTCCACATGGTTCTGGAAAGAGAGGTCCCAATTCACCCAACAAGAAGCTCTAAATGAAGTGTTCCAAAAGTGAAAAAATCTCATTGTAAAAATAAGAGAAACGGGGAGGATGAGAGAAAATAGGAGTATGGAGTAAAAGATCTGTGACATGCACAACCACAAGAAAGTCAGGGCTGAATGCATGCAGGACATTATCCAGGCCGGCGCCCAGTACTTGGAAAAACTTTTTCAAGAAAGGAAAATGATTTCAGCTGTGTAAATTGACAGTGGCCTTGAGAGGCAGTGGCTGAATATGGAGAGGGAGAAACAGGGGAAGCCTATCTGTGTCATAATTCCTGCTTAGTGAAGAAGCCGCTGGGGACCTACTCCTTCAGGGAAACAGTTTCAACATCAAATGAAACAGTGGTAATTGTTACCAAATGACACGGTGCATGTCAACTTAGCTCTACAGTTTTATAGTCAAACAGGTTTATTTTACCTTCTTTGAGGAAATCTATCAATTCTAAATGAAAATACACACTGTAGCCTGAAAATGTAGAGGCTGTAAAGGAAGCTGAGGCAGGTGTGTCAGAATCAGTGTTAGTGGACCAGTATCAAGACATGCTGTGTCAGGATGTTTACACGTACTCGCTATTTTAGCGTCTTCTCTCACAGGGTGTCATTACAGTAAATCCTGCTTTAAGACCTTGTGAGGCAATCATTTCATGTACAGTAGACAAAAGCACCATTGCTGCTTAGATCAGTCATTCAATTATGACAGCGGATGTAATTAGTGGTGGGCTTTAAACAGAACCGAGCAAATGGCTACCGGCCCTTATGGACATATTTCTTGCTATAGCCACAGTTGGTTATAGATTGTAAACACACATTGGTTTACATGATTACAGACTTTTACTTTGACTTTCTCTATACGACTTGGGGGAGCGAACACAATATAATTCAGCACAGATCAAGCACGTAACAGTGTATGTCAACAAGGTCCTGATCTCAGGGTTATCAATCACGTGAGTCAGAAGTGAGATGGTCCTAAATTGGAGGGCAGATGTGAACAGGGTAGGTGGTGAGGATAATGCACGGTTACACATGGAAGAATGAACACAGAGTGGTTTGACATAATACCTGGGTTTCACTGCAGAGAGGGAAGTGGTGGCTCTTGGCTTCTGTGTGTAGAGGCTAAGTGAATATGGGTGTGTTTGTACACACAGCCATGGCTGCTGCTAGTGTTTGCGACAGAGCATGTATGTGTATTTTGCTGTGCATAGTTAGAATATGTTTTTGTATGCATGACTGAATGAAGACACCATATTGTTTGCGAGTGCATGTGTACCAGACTATGTGTTTTGAATGGCCGTATGGAGGGCCTGGTAGCATGTTTGTGCTAAGGCAGGGTGGACGTCATGCAAAGCGATCTCTGTGTAGGAGCAGATGTGGGCACCACAGCCACACAGCCACCAATCCTCTCACTACCACAGGCACAACATTACTAGCCAATATGGGGTAAAATTGCACGGCTGTTTTAACTGTTTTTTGGGCTGAAAGTCTGAGAAAAACTCCAGATCATTTTCCATGCCCGCAAGATCGTCATTTATCATTTGACATGATGATAACATGGCCAACATGTCAACAAAATAAATATAGGCCCAGTTTTCATGGAAACAGAGTAGTTACTACTCATTAGCTGTAATAACTTGTAGCAAAACATTTTAGTACATTAGATGGTGTAGTTTTCGAGTGGATAAAAAACATATCCCCAAAAGTCCCTACAGAACAGTTGCTATGGTTACTGATCAACAACATGTTTACTCCGATACATGAAAGAAAACAAACAAGACACTGTGAAGGAGATAGATCTTCTGTGGAAAAACTGTGGACCACGTAGGACAGAATGCCTTGATGGTTACAGATGTCAGGCAGCACAACCCCCCCCCCCGACATGTAACTCTTCCACCAACTGCAGCAGAAATGAAGCCTAAAGTGGCCTCTCCTCTCCTTTTGTTTGGCCACCTCTTTTTTCTTTTTTTCTCCACTTCACGTCTTGTGTCAGCTCACATCTCACTCGCAGCTGTACAAAGCATTTGGCACCACTTTTATCTCCCCCATTACGTGTGTTTGCCAGCTCCATATCTGCCCATTCACACAACTGCTCTCTCTCTCGCACACACACAAGCTGTGGGGCTGCGGTTTTGAGGCAGCTATGACACAATCCAGATTCTTTAAGCTGCCTATAGCAGGGAAATGTTTTGTGCAGAGCTATTTCCCTGCCTAGTTGCTTTGATCCATATGGCACGGGGGGCTTGTGTCAACAGTCTTGTGTTTCAGCTGGAGGGCCCGGCAGACCCCCAAGGTGTCACTCACTGCTCTGTCACTGCTAGGGCAGCTTAACCACTATGTGGCGCTGTCACTCGCTCCTGAAAACTTCCCATCATGAGGACAAAGAAGTGCACCATGCACATCTGAACACACATTCACCAAAACACTTGCCTCACAACCATATGGAGAGTGAAACTGTATATCAACAGAAGAGGTGTAGGAGCTGAAAGTGTGTGTAAAGAGAAGAGTAACGGTACGTCCACACGGTTCCGTGGCGTTGAAGCTTGCCGGTGGGCGTGTCTGGCGCGCGACCAACAACCAATCACATTAATCTCCCGCCCCGGACACACAAGCACACGGTTTGATTGGCTAGCGCTTGTACTGGCATATGATTTGATTGGCTGGCGCTTCCGTCGATGTTTGAAAAGTTGAACTTTTCTCAACTTTCGAAGCGAGCAACGGAGGCAAAGCGACGCGACGGAACCACAATGCAGTTCGGCAAAGCTTGACGTCACCCCATTCAAAGCGAATGGGAAGCGTCTCCGTTGAAGCACGCAACGGAACCGTGTGGACGTTACGTAAGGATAATTTCAAAGGTTTAAATCAAGACTATGTTCTTTTATGTTTGGGTTAAATTATTCAGCATGTAAAAGATGTACTGATTTGCTTTACAAAACTAACGTGTGACTGATTATACTATGTATTTCATAACATTTTCATGTTATACTTACTGTAGAAAACAAAATAAAAAGTTTGACTGAATCAAGGCCACACATGGTGGAATATAATTGCTTTGTATTAAACAGGATTTTTTTCCCTTTTCTATCTACCATATAGTGTGATTTGAGCCGAGAGTGGGTAGGAGGAGGAGAGCTGTTCTTACTGGTAGATGTCTTTCCGCAGCACTGTGCGGGTCAGGGGGTTATCCGCCTGGGGGGCCATGCTGACGGAGCCCAGCTTCAACACCAGAGTGTCTTCTTTTTTCATCTGAGGATCTAATGGAACACACAATCAAATACAATCATAATGTAAATATGGATATAGACACAGAAATATCCTTTATGCAAATACAAAGCTTAAACAAAGGTGAATACACACTATGCACACGATAGACACAAGTACATATACAGTAGGGCATGATGATGACACACACACACACACACACACGCACACACGCACACACACACACACACACACACACACACACACACACACACACACACACACACACACACACACACACACACACACACACACACACACACACACACACACACACACACACACACTCTTACCACTATAAGTCATTACTACCAGCAGACATAACATCGATCTATGACAATATGACATTACACTATATTTGTAGGAGTGTATATAACTGTGGTTGGTTCTTTGGAACCAAAACTATTTGTCTTTGCAACTGTCTAATGTGGTGTCTTTGCTTTGTCTGGGCGGCCATGACAGAGACTTTCATACACGCACCACAGACTTACAGAATCTAAATCATAGCCTGTTGTTTTCCGTTTGAAAACACAAATGTGCTTTCAAAAGAGAAAAGTAGTTCTCTAACCTGATGCTGTGTGTTTTTCTCGTGCACTGGGACAGAAGACCCTGATCACGCTGGTGTTGATGTACATCAGGGGTAAACTCCGAGAGGTCAGAGTGTGGATTCTCATTGGTTGACCGGCTGTCTTTCCACGCTCTCTGTAGCGTCTTGGCACCGTAGCCTGAAAAGACATCCAGTAAAATATATTTAATTATGAAATACAAAACATCTTATCGCTACGTTTTGTTGTCTTAATGGCTGGTTAAAATGACAAAACAAATTAATAAATGAAGGAGTCACCTTTAAATTGCATATAATTGTTGACTGAGACTTTAAACTAACTTGCTGTATATTACTAGATTGACCAAATTACTGCAATTATTATCCAAAATGTATTTAAATATTGACATTTATTCATGCACACTTGAAAAATGAAAAAACATATATGTGGATGACAAGGCTCAAGCCTGCATAGCACACAGTAATAATAACTGACAATACAATGTGTGTGTACCTGGAACACCCCCGCTACAGTAGCCAGCAAGGGGCAGGACAGCACCACGTCGAAGGGCTGAGCCGTCAGCAGAATCTCTCTCAGGTACTGGGGGGAGCTGTCTGCCAGGGGGTCCGAGGTCAGCCGCTGACTGCTGGTGGTAGCACCGCTGCGTGGGGGTCTCTCCGGCCGGGTTGTGAGTTTGTGACGGACATTTTTGGTGACAGCCTGGGTGTAGGTGATGGACAGGAAGCCGTGCTGCTGGTGAGAGACCTCCAGGACCTTGGCTGCAGTCTGGCCAGTGGTCAGACAGACAAATGGCACTGATGATAGTCGTCATTACACAGAGAGATAGCAGACACAAACACTATGCTGTTCTTTCTCAGCTGATTTATTTGATAGGGGTAAATCCTCTAAAAAATAACTTCACTCTAGATTCACACTGTTGGATCAAAACTTATTTTGGTTAATAATGGCTGATTTATAATCTTTATTCCAAAAATTGGGCCTCATAGCATTTACTTTAAACAGTGCTCTTTTTAAAGGAAAACACTTAACCTCAACAACAAAAAACAACCGTCTGTCTTTCCATAAACATCTCTAGCTAAAAAAGCGTTCAAGAGCAAATCTATTTATATTCTGCTATGAAGATTGGATCCTGAAATCAGCCAACTCTATGAAAAGCAATGTATATATGTATATATATATATATATAGTGAAAGCTGCGGCTGAATTACTTCAGATTTATCTGATTAGCAAGATTACCAATCTTATGTTTGATTTGAGAAGCAATAAGAGGGGGATAATCACTTAACTACCCATTCAGTAAAAGCAAATCATCTCCAACTGTTGCATGATTAAAAGAAAGTCTGCAAAAACATCCGGTAACAGTTAACTGTTGGTAAAGTCATTTATCAACTGGAAATTATCATAAAATCTGCACCCTTTTGGAATGCTCTATTCAAACTTAGAAGTGGGAGATATAGTTATAACCCGTTTAGGTTGTGTCCTTTGCAGCAGTATGTATGTATGACTGTTTAATTTGTGATTTTACCAATAATATAATTAAAACATTCCACAGCAAAATCCTAATGGTTTAAACCAAGTTAAATAACTGGCTTCCGAAACCTCTCTGAGGAGCACACAGAATTATTTTAGCCACTGTTAATGGAGTTTAAGCAGAGTCAACTAAAAAGGAGAAGGGCTACATTCTTACAGGAGGGAAAAAGCCAGAGAAGTGGCTGAAAGATTCTTGCTTGCTGACGGGTCGAACCAACACAGTGCGTCTGTTCAGCTTGTCAGTGCAAGAGAGGAGCACTCCTCCACTGCCGCACGAGCTCTGAACTCCCTCCTCCCTACTGAAGGTGAGGAGAGGGAAGGAGAGAAGGTGGATGCGGAAAGAGACAGAGAAGGCAAGAAGTCACAGGGAGGGGGAAGATAAAGGCATGTATACAGAAAGAGAAGGGTAGGGAGAAAAAGACAAAGAAAGAAAGAAATGCATGAAACCTCAAAATCATTGTGAAAAATTAAATATACTCCCTGATTAAACCAAAGGAAGTTGCACCAGCTTGAACCAGCTGGCATTATGGAATGGTCTTATACTATGCAATATTAAGCGAATTGGCAACTGTTTAACTTTAGGATGAGCAGAATGAATATTTAAGATTTAAAGCCACTTCAAAATCCATCTCCTGTACACATTTTTTTTTATAGAAATCTTTAAGTTTGATCTACAATCCCTTCTTTATTGTTTAATTATACTATTCAGGTAATGTTAGCTCTGCTCTAAATTTGTATTTGCTATGTACAAGTATAAGACCATAACCAGAAAAAGATTTCAGCAACAAGAAAATGGAGTCAAAAAAGTCCTAGTCTACTCCAAATCACACACCAACACCCCAATGCGCACACACACACACACACACACACACACACACACACACACACACACACACACACACACACACACACACACACACACACGGTTGTCAGCCAATAAAAGCCACTGGACAGACAGGGGATCATTATTCAATTAATGTGAATATCATATTTTTATAATTGTATCCTGTTTGTCAAAATTAAATAGTATATGAAATTATTATATAAGCGGACACCCTGTGTTGTTTTTGATTCGGACTTGTTGTCCTGTCTGTCCAGCCTGAGTAGAAATGAGGGGTCCGGATGGAGCGGAGCAGAGGCTCAGTGTGCAGGGGCTCTGATAAGGACCTCACCACTGCTGTCTCCTTGCACTGCAGAATGAGTCCTTCATAGGAGCAAGAGTGCAAGCCCTGCCCTGGCCTGGAGACACATACAAGGCCAAGCTTAAACTGGGCATCTGGGATTACTCACGCTGTACTGTTGTGGCCATGACTGTTTATATCGCTTTAATAGAAACAGTAGTTATTAAATTGCATTGAGATAAGTGAGCCACAGCCTATGTAGAAATACAAACTATTTAACCAAACATAAAGCAGCGTGCATACATTAGGACTTCAATGCAGGTAAATTATGTATTGAAAGTCATTCCTATTGAATTTTAGACAGCACTTTAAGATGTTTATAAAATACATTTGAAGCATAATTAATGTTGTTTTTGATATATTTTACACATAATGTTTTTATGAATTTGACCCTTTAAAGTGTCTTTGAGTACCCTAAAAAGCGCTCTTCAAATAAAATGTATTATTATTGTTATGTAGTGGTCATCTGTAAGAGGCAGAAAGCTCCTGTAAAGCAGACATCACAAGAAGTTAACATGAAGACCGACACAATAATTTGCAGCACAACATAAACACTAAATCTGTACACACACGAGAGCATTATCACAGTTACTCCAGGATGCCAAACACTAACAGCACATCTATGGCAAAATGTATCACCCAATGGACATCGATCAACGTTATCTGCATCATATCTTTTAAGCTTTTCTTAGATTGCCCCCCCTCCTTCTTCATTGCCCCTCACCAGAATCCTGGGGGTTCCTTGAGATAGCGGCACTTCTAAGACAGGGGTGTCCAAACATCTCCCACTGAGGGCCACTTACCGAAAATAAGTGAGCAAAATCAATCAGATGTAGGTAAATTCTGCTTGATAATTGAACATGGTTAAAGAGGTTGGGGGGGGAAGGCGAAATAGGCAGGGTATATTACAAGCTTGTTATACAAATACGTTATTTTTAAGAAGTACAATAAAAGACAAGCAGAAGTTTCATGTGTGGGCCATATTCCATTATCCTTTTAGAAAATGTGCTGCAGGCCAATTTAAAACGGACCATTCGCTGCAGTTGGCCCCCGGGCCGTAGTTTGGAGCACCCTGTTCTTCGAGTTATCTTGTGTGAATGGCAATTCTTTCTACGTGTCCCTAGGTGATATCCTTCTGTAATCTCCCTCTCAAATGTAAGAGTGCCCATATCATATGGACTCCCGAAGCTCTTCATTTCTCCCTTCATCCCACCCTTTTCTCTCTCCCTCTCTCTGCCCCCATCCACTTATCCTTTGCTCCATTTGCAGAACAGCTGGAGGACATCAGCTCCAGTCTGTGTGAGCTGACAGAGAGTGAGCTTTCACCGGAACTCCTCTCCTGGGGGGGGTCTATGAGTTTCAGTGCACCTCAAAGACATTGTTGCTCAGGGAGACAAGTCTAAAATAAAGAGAAGATGTGGCCTCTAATTGATAACCTTCCCACGCGATGGGACACCCCCCAATCACATCATTACTTATGTGTTTCCTTTTTATTCACCTGCGCCATGATTAGTTAGCCACGCACCTATGAGGTTGAACACTATTATACTTTCCTGTGGGACTCCTTTTCTGTCATTTTCCTTCCCTCCTCCACCCTTCCTACAACCAGGTATTCAATTATATATTCACCTCACACATTTGCCTGCGATATCTACATTTCCATTCATTTTCCAGCAGTTGAAGGCCAATGAGACATTTTCTCTTTCAAATTTGATTTAATCTGATCCACTACACACAAATAACCTGGGCAGGATGATGAAATACCTCACAATTATCTGCTCAGAATGATTAATATGGACTCCAACCTCTGTGGGCTCTCTTGTGTATGTGGATGATACAGATTAGAGCGGGCCAGGAGCCCAGACGCCCTCCACTGTGTCCTAAACAGCCATGACTATAACCTGGCTTGGATAATGGATTGCTCCTGTCTGCCAGAACTTTGGTCGGTAAAAGTGTGTTGAGACCATGTTGTTAAAAGCACATTAAACTGAAACAACCTAGAAATAACTCAATTGACCCATTATCTACTTAGGAAGGCAAAGAGGTCTACTAAAGAATTAGGTTGGCTCTATCTCAGAAACAATTGGACACACACCTGTGGAGAACAGAGCAGTATGATATAATGACACACGACACCTTTACGCTCTAAAACCGTCAAACCAGTGACTCTGTCCTGGCTGAGGTTGATGCGCCTGAAAATAAATCAACTGCCTTCAGCGAAACAGGGGGTTCTGCAAAACAGTCGGATATAAGGCCAGACCATTATGGCGTTATATTTGTGCCTCTATCCTGAGCACGCAATGAAACATGTTGAGCATAGAAAATGCTATTGAGCGCGCACTTGAACATTTTTGAGCACAGAGAAATATATTTTCTCTCATAAAACTCCTGCTCCGTGCGCAAGCAGACCGCTGCACGCGCTCTCTCTCCCCTCGCTCGACCTCTCCACCCTGTGCGCGCTCAGCTTTGCCTGCCCGCTCGCTCAAGTTGTCACAGCGTTACAAATGTGCCACAAAACCAACCAATCGGAGAACTCGAGAAGGTCAATTCTGATTGGCTGGTCGTCTCCAATCATATCTTCCAGCGCCATATAGAGAGAAGAGTTATGACAGCGGAAGTCCAAAATGCTTGATCGTCACGTGGTTCAGAGACTCAGAAAGTTCCCGGAAGTTCGTGGCGGGCCGTTTGAATCACGATTTGAATGCATTAATAACAGGATAGAAATGCAATTTTTGGTAATTAGTGGTCAATAAAGGTTTTGATTTGCAATATTTATACAACATATCGATATGTTTATGTAGTTACATCAATATGTTTGGTTTTTTTTAAAGTAAAATTTGCTAATATTTGAGGATTAAGATAAAATAAGAAGTACTTTATTGATACCAATTGGGGAAATGTTTACGCTGCAGCAGCAAAAGACAAGGCATTGTACATAAGACAGTTAAAAGACTAGAATTAAACAATCGAAAATGTAAACATCTTAAATAGAAATAAAAAAGCATTACATAAGTAGAATATATACATAGATAGTGTGAACAGCTATCTGACCTGTTAACATATACATGTTAGGCTAACGTTGCCTTGGTTACAGAGCCTGTTGCTGTTGTTTATTGCTTTGAATTCTTCAAAACAAATATTATCTTCTTAAACTTGTATGGTAGTCAAGAGCATCACCTCCTAATGTTTATTGATATATTTAGAGGGAGGGGATGGCAAAGAAGGTTTCAAAATTCAGATTAGATTCATTTCTACCATTTCTTTAATTCATGGTGGTTTCAGTAATCCATGGTAATTGAGGACATAAGTAATCTAAATGACTAATGTAATCTTTATGACTTTCAGAAAGGACAGGAGACCGACAGGTGCCTATCAATGATTGTGAACTGACAGCACAATGAGTCAAAGGACTAGCAGCAGCAGCAGCAGCATGATGATGATGATGATGATGATGATGTTAAATGTGTTGTTTTAGGAACATCCATTGTAAATAAATGGAATTCAATAAACATTGAATAGCATGTCATGCAGTTTGTCTGTGCCTTTTCCTCCGTGTTGTCCTGGCATATAGTCTCCCCCATGGCTTGCTGTGCTGCCTGGGGATGCTCCAATCACTCAGAGAAAGGAGTACATGTACGGTTTCCCCACTGACACAGAGAGGAGGAAAGAATGGCTGGCTCAAGTCAGCAGGAGCAGTTTAACTATCACAAAAGACAACAACAGCAACAAAAGATGTGAGGTAATCATATTTTTCACAAAACGAAGACCACACCATTGGAAGCTTAATGTCTGTTTAATAAAAAGAAGGAACAGGGAGAGGCTTGAATCCCCCTGGGGTTCTTGTGCTGAGAGAGGGAGACAAAGACAGGAGAAAGGGTTAGATACATCTATATAGCAACCTATAGGATGGGACATTGCTGACCTATTTTAAACTTACCTTGTGTTTTCACTCTCACTTAGGTCCCTCTCCCTTTGCCATCAATCCAAAATCGGCTGAGCTGCAACATAATACAGACAGGTAATAATCAACAGAATCACAAGGACATAATATGGCTCTGCTAAAAACACTCACCCATAAGTTACGTTTTTGTTTACTGTTTGGAAGTCTCAAATATGCACTCTAAATCCATATCAATAGTGATGTATCACAAAATAGCTCTCTTCCTTATTATTGTGTAACGTTAACTATAATATACTAGCTTGAACTCCAAAATGGATATCCTCATTTCACCACCTCCACCCACTACAATCACACACCCCAATGTTATATTTAACTCATATTTAACTCCCTCCACCCCGCATGAAATCACGTTTAGAAGCCCCTTTTCTCTAATTCCACAACGTTGGATTGAAATAACATTAGGAGAACGGATTAATAGGCTGTTCATGGTTAACGTGTGTTGCTAACTTTATCCGGTATCCTAGCCTAATCTGTTATCTGTAAACGTTCCCTAAATCTACTGATTTAGGGATAATCCACTAACATCCTTTAATACACATGTATGTAGGATGTAACATTAACATGATCATATTTTCAGTTAAAATTCCAACAATTCGGCATGAAACTAGCGCTAATATTAGGCTACGGTTTGTTAGCTGTTTGCTTAAACTACCCATATAGCTATGTTGCCGCCGGCTAGCAAACTCACCCTTATCTGAAACGATCGGATAAAAAGTTTCGTCAAAGGCATTGCAAACAATAACGTGATATCAGAAAACTAGAAATGTATAACTCACCTGACACTGTGGCGTACTATTCTCTTCATTCGAGTCTGTCATGTCCTGTAAATGTCAACGATGGATGTGTAATAAGAACGTCAACAGCCTGATGCCAACCGAAAATCCCTCTCTTCTTCTTCTTCTCTCGGTTTTTGGCGGATTGCAAACAACTTTTTCCCTCTCTTCTGGTATCTCAGATAGAAGATATGGTTGGAGACGACCAGCCAATCAGAATTGACCTTCTCGAGTTCTCCGATTGGTTGGTTTTGTGGCACATTTGTAACGCTGTGACAACTTGAGCGAGCAGGCAGGCAAAGCTGAGCGCGCACAGGGTGGAGAGGTTGAGCGAGGGAGAGAGAGCGCGTGCAGCGGTCTGCTTGCGCACGGAGCAGGAGTTTTATGAGAGAAAATATATTTCTCTGTGCTCAAAAATGTTCAAGTGCGCGCTCAATAGCATTTTCTATGTTCAACATGTTTCATTGCGTGCTCAGGATAGAGGCACAAATATAACGCCATAGACCATCGCCCCCCTCCCTCTCTGACCTGTACTACTAGTACACGGCTAAGGTGTTTGTTTTCTGGCAAATCACAATCCATATCTATTATCACATCAGTGGTGAGAGCATTGATTACTAATGATGGGGTTGAATCCAGCACAGGGCCAAAGAAGGGCCAGGTCCCCTTCACTGCCTGGCTCGATCAGAGAAGATTATAGGAACAATTATATTCAGGCACGTAGGCACACAGACCTGAAAACACACAATCTGCTGGATGCAAAATGCCGGAGTGTTATAGATCGCTGTTGCATTATCTCCTCACACAGAGACAGAGGGAATTGCCTCCTGCTAAGTGGTCCCTTCCCAACAGAACAAGACCTCAGGCACGTACACAGAGCTGACTCCATCCCAGAGGTATGTGATCATGGCAAAGCGGAAGAAATACAGGAAATGAGGATTTAAATATTGAAATGAGGCCACCCTTTAACTTATGGTAGGGATATGTGTTGTGGGCGTGGAAATGTATACAAAATAATCTGTAGTTACAGCTTAGTCTCATAATGCTACAGTATATGCATTCATAATTATTTAAAGCCCAGAGCTAAACTACTCCATTGTGACAGGAACTGGTCATGAGGAGAGATCACCAAAAGGATGCAGTGGATCCTCGCCCGGTGGTTTCCCCCGGAAACCGTGTGAAGTGTGTTTAGCTTCAGACTGAGAGAGTTTGTGGCTGCAGCAAAGTGACCTGCTGGCCCTGTTCCCATATTGATCACAGTAGCGTTTCATTCAGACATTGTATTGTCACCAAGCCATTCCTACAGTGCTTGGTGACATACACACAACAAGAATCCTGTATTCACCTCCAGTATGTGTGCACAGTGAGCTGTACTCTACCTGCATCTGTGGTGGTCGATGTTGAAGCTGCCAACTTTACATTTGACCTTCGTATAAACATCTTGGACATCGACTGAGGCACTCAGGTCTTCAAGTTCACTGATGACACATATTTCTGGCAAAAACACAAACAAGTAAAAATTTTTGTAGATTTTAGGATCATGAAGCTTATCACAGTGGAAATACATTTTTTTTAGGGAACTTTAGTTCGCAGCACTGCGAGTGCAGGGAGTTTATGTTTACACATGCCGTATGGCCATCACTGTACTTGGGAAACAGGCAATACAGCATAACTCACACTTCAAAGGTAGTTTTATCTTTGTGTGTGTTTGTGTGTGTGTGTGTGTGCGTGTGTGTGTGTGTGTGTGCGTGTGTGTGTGTGTGTGTGCGTGTGTGTGTGTGTGTGCGTGTGTGTGTGTGGGTGTGCGTGTGTGTGCGTGTGTGTGTGTGTGTTTGTGTGTGTGTGTGCGTGTGTGTGTGTACGTGTGTGTGTCTGTGTGTGTGTGTGTGTGAATTTAATTTATGTTGGCAAGAACCCTGCAATGTAGCTTATCAGGTCCTCATTCAACTCCTGTGGTCAGTTCCCCCCCGCAACTGCACCAATGAGCCACACAAATGCAAACATACAATACTGTAGCACACCTGCCGTTCTAAGGAATGAAGAAATGAGTGGCTTAAAGAAGAAAAAAATGAATACAAAATCTCTCAGCCTGTTATAATGAAAATGTCTTCCTGTTTGTGTCTACACAATACTGAATGTTCATGGACTGTACATGTATTCATTAAAATGTATCATCCTGCCTCAATGCGCCTTGTGTCTAAAAAACCACCCACTTGAGGCAAAGTGAGTAAGTTTCATAGAGAGACTGATCAACTGTGTATTGAACGGAGCCTGCTCCCCTCATTGTTTCCACAGACAAAGTCCCACATCACAGGCTAGCTTGGGAAAATGGACTTCATCCATGTGAAGTTTCTGGTTGTTGTGGTAAATCTTAGAAATTCAGAGGTTACTAACGAATTATTGAAACACAAGGCGTGTGCGTTTTATTGTGAACACTGAGTGGAAAAAACTTTGTTTTTAGATACTCTGAAACTCAAAGTCTTGTGTTGATATTGATGTTTGAGTTTTCTAAACCAACCATGTAAGAGAACAGGAAACCTTAATGGTCTTAAATGGCCCATCTTAAAGAAAGGAAAGGGTTCCTATGGTGTGTCCCTTGAGCAGAGCCCCTGGAGACTCATGCTTGAATGTCTACCTCTAATCTTCCAACATAACATAACAGTATAACCCAGAACCAATTTGTGTGGAATGGGTGTTTTCTCCATTTCTCTAGAGAGACAAGATTCTTATTTCTTTTGCAGTTTAAAAACATATGACATCATAGCAGATTGTCTGCATTCATATCTGTAGCTGACTTATTTCCAATAATGTACTTGTTGATAATAGGAATCTAATATATTGCGTGCACACAATTCTAGTTTTCAATAACATGCTTATTGTGTTTCACACAGGGAAGCCAGTGGTAAGTTCATCTCGCAACTCAGATGGCAGATATTAAGCCCAAATCCAAAGTAATGCCTATTTAGGATATTACTAAGTCAAACCATCTCTGTGAGGTCCTCCCAAACATTCCAATTCCACTGCGCGATCTGCTAGGCAGATGCTAAATATTACAGACAGCAATTAAAGGTAAATCTAGCCTTTCTTTGCCCTTAGTAAATCTAAAGGAGAAAAGAGTTTGTTCGGGATTCATCATCAATTTATTTAGTTGTCTTTTCCCTCCATCCCTGCTCTATTCGGCTGCTTATCTTCTGGAGGAGAAAAACGGTAGGGTTGATCACGTTAAGTGTTGATACAGAAGGGCCGTAAGAACATTTGCTTTAAAAAGTACTCCTGCTTTTGGAGTTGTCTTTATTATCACATAACACACATATATCAGATCTCAAATTAAATTAGTTTAACTACATTTTTCCTTTAGCATCAGTTAATGTAAAAGTCACTGAAATAACCGGTATATGAAAAAAGATAGCAGTAAGTATAATGTGGAGGTAAGAGTACCTTTCTGTTTGTCAGTGGGGTCGGGAGCGAACAGTTTAGCTGTGACCTTGGGCAGCATCCACTGCATCCACAGGCTGACCTTCCCACTGGTGCCCCCGATGCTGCTGGTTTTCTGCTCCAGAGTCACGGTGTCCGCAAACGGACCATCGTCTCCGGCTGGCACCGAGTCACCCTGGGGGGCCAAGACAGGATGTGTTCAACCCGGTAAAGTGGTAACAAGCCATATTTTCAGTCAAAACTTTGACTGCGACATAATTCCAACATACATACATAACATTTAAAAAACACCTGAAAAAACCATCCTATCTTGTTAACGCCATTAACAAGAAGAAGGCTGGATTGTCAGTTAAGAACTATAACAGTCAAACACGTTTTATGAAAGAACAAAGCACCAATACAACATTTACTGTAGAATTCTAAGATTAGTGTGAGTTTGTTTATGTAACCGTGTGCATGTCCCTACATGTGTTTGTGCATGTATGTTTGAAAGTGTTGTCGCTGTGCATGTAGCCATAACAAAGCAACCACCAGCTTTCAAGCGTTTTGGAGTAGATGACCTCAGTCTCTGGTGAGCAGAACTCCACTCAGAGCTGAGCCATGTGGGGGGAAAGGACCATTGTGTGGAGCTGTCATTGGTGTTAACCCCAAACTAAGCCACCAGCACCCACATGGCCTGCTTTCACTCAAACACGCCAGGACACACACGTCTGCAGCCTGGGACAGAATAGGAAGTGAAGAGCCGAATGGGGGCGGAGGTGGAGAGGAGAGCAGGATGTGGCGGAGGAGCTCTCATCTCATCACTGTGGGTTTGGCATAGCACTGAGGATGAGAGCACTAGGGACATTTTTTATTTCTCTCATGCTCTGCCTGTTAAATCTGGTTTCCAAACATGTAGCTGCCTGGCTGACTCAGAGTGAAAAACCTGCAAACAAACAATATGGCAATTTGCAGCTCTGGCATTACAGGGTTTCACTTTTTCCACAGCTTTTCCCATGGCGGCGTGGTAATGACAGATTGTGTCATGTATCTAGCCTGACTGTGGTCGGTGAGGATATTATAAACCATCTCAATTAGAAAGCCCACAGCTGCTGGGCTGATTACAGTATCTTAAAGGGGCTCCAGATGAGGAAAATATGACCCTGATCCGCATCTGGGGGAGGGATGAAGGCCCCGTGCTAAATTGTAAATGTATTTAATTGCGCAATTGAGGGTGGCTGATAATAGAGTTCAATAACAAATGATGACAACAAAATAAATAAATAATATTATGCTGATTTAAAAATTGAAAGAAAAAATGAAAGTGTATGAGAACCACAGAAAACCGAGATAAGACATGTGATCCTTTGTAAGCATGTGTGTATGTGTGTGTGTGTGTGTGTGTACAAGTGTGTGTATGTGTATGTTTGTGTATGTATGTATTTATGTGTGTGTGTGTGTGTGTGTGTGTGTGTGTGTGTGTGTGTGTGTGTGTGTGTTTAGCACTGTTTAGTTTACAGTTCTGGCCATTGGGTAGGATTAGCCTGTGTCATGTGACGTGTGGAGGCTCAGACCACGGTGTGGTCACACTGCAGCATCCAACACCCGGATCAACCTGGTTCCTGGCCAGAACCACTGCTGTCACTTAAAACGTTTAGTCTCCTATAAGATCACTCTACCCTGGCCCGTTAGAACGATCATTTATTATTGGACTGACATCTCCAGTTCTTGGAAAAACAAACATTTAAAAAAAGATTTTCTGGACTTTAAATTAAAAATGATTTGCTAATTATTTATTACCCCCAAAATGGTTCAGTTAAAAAAACAAAGACTTTGAGGACATTTTAAAGCAAAGTCAAACAATCCAAAATAAAACTAAGGTAAACATGAACGTGTTTTGATAATGTCGAAAAAAAGCTGGAGTTCAGGTTTTTATGAAAGAAAATCCCCTCCGCTCCCCTTATCAAGGTGAGGCCTTGAAGAACAGATGTGCTGGTGTGGCTTTGGTGGAGGTGGGCCTTGCCTCGTTCCTGAACTGCCAGATTGGGGCCCCCAACACACACACACTCTTAGAGGGAGCTATTTTCCCACACCTCCACAAGCCACGTTGTAAAGTATACAGTTTGATTCCTGGGCCTCTGCGCTATAAACGGGCTGAGGATCCGGGTTTATTTTCTTTGCTGAGTTTGTCTTTGCTCATCAGAGAGACCCAAACACTGGAAGACAACAGCAGGCTGGGAGGTGTCGAAGAAAGATGGGGGGGGGGGGGGAGCAGATTCAGAAAGAAGAGTGGAAAGAGAAAATTGTTTGAAACAGGTGAAAGAATGGAGAAAATGTGGAGGGTTCAATGTATGGGTCATAAAAAAAGGAAAAAGGAGGGATTGAGAGGGATAAACATGGGGGGGAATTATGGGCTGTGATTCATCAGCTCGTAAATACAATTTAAACAGAAAAAATGTTGTGTCCACTCAATATCTGAGGGTAGAGGACTGATTTTGGAAGTGACTGTAGGTCAGAGGATATTTGTGCATTGTGTAGTTGGACATCTAAAAGATGGAGCCAAAGGGTGTGTTTTGTTTGGGGGGGGGGGATTTGCTGCCACTGCTGCTGAGACTTATCAAAACAGCTCCTACATTCTTAGTCAATCACCCGGCCTCCCAGAGGACTAAACACTTCTCCCAGTGTTTGTACTTAGGTAAACAGTGACAAGTGGGCTGTCTGGGGCCCCTGTGGCCTTGTTATAGACGCACTACACAGAGAGCCTCCACTGCTGCCCCCTCTGAGGGTCCACAAATGACGCAAGAACAAACACACGTTGATCGCATGAAACAAGTGCAGACGCAGATGCACATGGACATATGAAACAGGTTTTTCTTCGTGTGTATGTTCCCGCACAGGCACACTTCTTTGGCTCCCGAGGCTGTATGATGGTTGTGCTGTGATCCAAGGGCCCCACAATGCTGACAGGGCCCTGGTGGTCAAAGGACATTAACTCTTGGGCTAGGTGCCAGCGCTTAACAACACAAACACTCATCAACCCCATCATTTACAAGCATCCTATGTTTCAACACACAAATATACACATACATATAACACAAGGCCCTGGTGGCAAGGCCCCAAGGCCACGGACTCCAGCTACTCATAGTTTCTGCTACTGTACGAGAAAGGAGTAAACTCCTGCCACATTGTCAAAGCCGAGGATAAGCATCAGCTAGGGACCACATTTGCTGTTGCTCCCTAAAAACTCAGACTGTAACTTGTCCATTGACTTTGCACATGTCTGCACACAAAACTACAGTTCATTATACACTCTGGGTTTGATATTTTATCTGACCAAAAAATGTAAATACAGGTTATTGTTTTCCCTAAATGAAGAGGCAGGTTTATACTCAATCAAGCCCCAGCTTACACAAATCAAACACAACTCACAGCCTGCCTGGAGTATCTGTAAGTCAAAGCATGTACAAAACAAAAGCACTGATGACATTTTTCCAGCTTTGAAAATCCTTTCCAAACAAAACTGATTTTTAAAGACATATTGCATGTGTTCAAAATAACTCAACTACTCATGACAATAAAACAACTTACATTTCACTCAAATTCAGGAATCAGCAGCAGAATTATGTAAACAACAAAGGCTAAAAGAAAAAGCTCATAGTTGGGTGTTGGGTGGGGTCAACTGGACTAATTAATCATGTAGCACCAAGTGAAAGAAAGGGAAAAGAAACGTAGTAATACATAAATAAAAGGTGAAAAACTAACTGAATGAATTAAACTATGTATGTGCAATAGTTGTTTGGCAAAACTATGAGAAGAGGATTGTGCAACATAGATTTTTAGATTCATGAATCTCAGATTTCATGAAAACAAACAAACCTCAGTGGGAGAGCCAAAGTCTGCAGACGGGCTGCAGGTGCTGGTGTCTGGCAGGGCGGTGCCGGCACTGCTGCGCACGGGGGAGGCCGGCGCAGCAGTGGGGGGGTCCAGGACGCTGGAGGCCTGCCGCAGGATGCCATGCTTCTGGAGGCGAGCCCATGTAGAGCTCCAGCTGAAGAGGAGCTCGTACAATAGCTGAACCTGGAGAGTGACAGAGGCAGAGAAGAAGCACTAACTGAGATGATATGTAAACACATTTTTTCCAACATTAGGAAAAACTTGAATGAATATGCCCATGACAATCTAATTGTTTCTTATCTGAGAACACAGAAATATAGAAAGCTTTTTCTCACTCTACACAAACATTTAGCTTTGTGTGCAAAAATGTACCACGGCATTGCTAAAACAGCTGAATACACTTTCAATAGATGAAGTTTACTGTGCCCATTGAGGTCTTTGAAAGATAGCCTGAAACACCACAAGTTATAGTATTTGAAAGCAGTTTCAAATATATGTTTTTGGCAAGGTCTGACTCAAAAAGCTGTACTGGGAATGTATCATGTACTTCTAACTTCTGAAGCCATTACCACAATTTCGCTTGGCAGCTCCGTAGGTATGTGACACAAAACTTAGTTATAGTTGAGAGGAAAGGAAAGACAGGAGGCGGGGACATTAGCCAGTAATGGACCACTATCCATTCCTATTTCACTATTCAGCTGTAACTCTTGTAGTATTAAGACTTGTCATTTCAAGAGGCCTCATCTCAAAGAAGTGATGTAAAAGCTATGTGTTCATGTTTCTATTCAATGTGTAACCATCTGCAAGCCACAGAATGGTCTACGGGTTTCACTGTTCACATCCATAACAACAAAACTCCCAAAGAAACACCCACAGAGGAAAATTAAGTTGTGTCATCAATTTCCCTGAAAAACTCACCACGGTTAGGAAAAACTGAAGGCCCGCCGTCAAGTGCTCTCAACTATTTATCATGTGCTCACATGAAAAGAGGCCTGAGTTTTAAACAACAACAAAGCCAAAAACAAGAGTGGAAAACATGAGGGGAAGGCAGGGGAATGTGATGTGATGCTTTCAGTAATTCATGCATTCACTCCCTGTTAGATGAGAGGAGAGAGGGAGAGAAAGGGAGAAAAGTGGCACTCTTTCACCGTGAGCTAATTTTTGGATTTCAAATGCTTCGCTCCTGCAGCCAACTGAACCCCGAGCCCCTACCACTGAGGGTCCCTCAAAAGCAAAGGTGCACAGACACATGACCGCACACACAACATAGTTTTCTCTACTCCAAACACATTTTGCTCAATCACACACATGCACGCCTGTTAGCACACATTACAGGGAGGCCTTCCATAAATAAACATAAATCAAAGCAGCACAATACATTACAGCTGGGCCATTTCAAACATGTCCAGGAAGAGCTGCTAACGCCAATCCAGCAGCCTTCCAGGGACAGGGCCAACAGCTGTCTGCCATACCCGACCAACTGCACTGCCGTCAGCAGAGCTACGGCACCACGCTCCCTCTCTGAGAGTCTGGAAGTCCAACCAAGGACAACAAGGCCTTCTGCAGTCAGCAGCACATGTGGAGGAGGTGAAGAATGCCCAATAGAGCTGAGTTAGGTTGCCTTATATCTGTCATCTATACTGTTTGGTCCATTTCAGCTAACTGGAGACTGAACAGAGGCTTCGTCATTCATAAAATCACACAGATGAAAGATGGGAGAGCATGCAAGTGGTGAGTGTTCCTGTTCCTTTATCTAAGCACAGTTTATACAAAGACTTCACAAAAGTGACATATTGTTGGGGTTGTGTAGTAGCTGAGTACATGTGTACAGATATACGAGTGCACATGTGTTCACTAAAATGCTGTAAGGTGTCAAAGGTCAAAGCAAATGGTGGTGGTGATGTGTGTGTCTGCTGGATTCAAGGTGGTCCTGATAAAGTGAAAGTGCAGCTACTACCCCCATCCTTGTGACACTCATGAATCATTAACACAGAGACACACACTCACATTGGAGAAGACACGTGCCACGCAAAGAACTGCAACACAAGCAGTTGTGTGTGTGTGTGTGTTTGTGTGTGTGTGTGTGTGTGTGTAACAAAGTATTTGTATTTATTCTTAATGGTTTACTCACCCTTCCAAAGCCTACTGTATCTCAGCTGAAGTTGCATTTCACCCCAATTTTGAAGGACTGTTTATTTTCCCATGAAGTAATGTAGAGCAGATTATGGAAAATGTTATTTAACATCACAAAAATGTAGTTTAGATTCCAGGAGAATCTAAGAGGCCAAACTCTTTGATTGTATTTGTTGACTCATAATGACTGTGATAATAACTGATTGTTTTCCAAATGCTAGATGTTACCCCAACACCCACAGTAATACTTTACACCCATCACTGATCTCTCTAACTGTCTTAGTGGTTCTTATTGTGAGGCGACTGTGCAGCGCTCCAACATCCCAACATACATTCCCACAAATGGAAATGCTAATTAGAAAAAGAAGTATGTAGTGTGAGGTCTCTTTTGTTCTGCAGCGGAGGGATGCTCTGGCAGCAGTTCTTAAAGAGCTGCTACACGACTTGAAACGGTACAGAGCTTATAACCCCCCAAGGGTCAGACATGTACACCAAAGAGTGAAAAAGAGAGAGGAGGAGACCAGATGGGAAGAGAAAGCAGAAAGATTGCAATGAGAGAGAAGAGAGGTTTTTATTGGACCCAAAAACTAATAATGACTCATCATATAATCGCAAAAAGTCCTCTCAGCTTTGCCAGACACAGGCACTAAATTGGAAAGCGAGAAGAGAAAAGAAAGACAATAAACTTTCCCTAAATAAACCAGCGGCTCTCCTCATCGCTGGGAAAGTTTTCACCACTACCAATTTAAGGCCTTTCATTTGTTTCTGGTTCCAATTCTCCTCAATATCACCATGGCTCATCTCTGTGGTCAGTGACCTTTAACAGTGGGACCACTAAAAAGGTCGCTCCAACAAAGTGTTTACTGAGTAACCTAATTCAATACAGCTAATTCAATCGCAAAAAAACTGAACATGTGTAACGGTACACGCTGTAATAACTAAAAACACAGAGACCTATCCAGGAGACAAACATGTTCCACTTCCAATCTGTTCTTATTCATCCAGCTCTGACAGAAAAATAAAAACACACTGTACAGCACAGATGATGAGCGCTGCAATTCCCCACTCTCCTCTGCTCAGACCTCAACATATTTGACCAAAGCAAACAAGGCCACACTCTTTAGCTACTGTATGCTTCCATTCTGATGACAATTATAAAAAGAAGATGAAGCAGTTTGTTTATTGGAGTCAATCGATATCAGAGAATCCAGACAGAGGCGAGATGATGTGCACATATTTCAGGACATTTTACAAGAGGAAGATTTGTTTGAATACACATGTAAATCCAATGACTACTCTGTGAGATTCAGACACATACTGACCTGAGGGTTGCAGCACTTGACGTGGACGGCTTGGAGATCAACATGGAGGCACACTATAAAGGAGTGTCTGCCTTCAGAACAGCTCTGAAGCTTATGGGATGTGACAGCCAGTGTGGAGGTACAGCCCATTGGCTCCAACAGGCTCAGGCTCTGCTGCTGGCCCAGCAAAGTGTACACACTGAACTGACTCAGGCTAACCGTCCAAGGGAAGGCATCACCTGGTGGAAAACATGAGTGACAGAAAAAGAAGGATGCATAAAAAATGTGGTAAAAGAAGAAGCAGTAGGAGATATAGGATGGAAATTGCACAACGCAGACATTGGCAGAGATTGAGAGGAGCAGGGATGATGAGAGAGATGTGAAGGGAGAGCAAAGAGGACAAGCTTAGCAAATGTGAAATTGAGAGGAAGACGAACAGAATGCAGGCTAGAATCGAACAAAAAAGTGTTGCAATGGATTAAAACACCAGAAGGATTAGTCAGCATTGTTCATGATCAAAACAAGTCCTCTCACTTACCTTTGAAATTAAAACCAAATACTGCACAGTGGCTGAGAAAGCTCCATGAAATACATTAAAGATTCACTAAGGAGTAGTCTCAAAGGAGCAAGATCCCACTGAAACAAACTGTAAAAGATGTGTGGGTCTGACACAGGAAGCCACACTAGGTTTGTAATCTTGCCAACCCTGGTAGAACAACGGAGAAGGAGAACTTGTTTGGTAGCACAGAGCCAGGAAGAGCACATTTCCCATGCAGTGTGGGCAGGACGCTTGGATCCAGAGCGATGAAAAATACCTTTTCAAAGGGTAGGAATGAATTACTAAAAGCAAGGATTGTTAATGTTATGGCTGCTAGTGTCACTGATGTTGCTGTCTTTTTACTCCTGTTTCTAAAATCCATATGCCAAATGCTGCAGTCATTGAAGCTTTGAGAGAAAAAAAGACACTTCTTGTATGGAGAAAACACTACTCACCCGTCTGAGTGCTGCTTATGTCAACTCTGCCAGGTGTGCAGACCACATGTGCAGGACCTATCTCTACTTCAGTTTGTTTGTCTTTTGTCATTGTTAATGAGTAGTGGGTTAAAGGTTAGCTGGAGCTTGTTGAAAAGTCCTTAATGATGATGAATTTGCATTATGTAGAATATTAGCATTATGAACACATTTGTTTTATTTAGTAAATAATTCAAATCTATTTTCCAAGACTCCCCATTATAGTTTATTGAAGTTTAACATGTTGTGTTCTCGTATAAAACTTTGAAATCATTGTTTTTTGGCATTTGGATTCCTCACTGTGCAACTAGGTGTTCTTCTCCCAGTATTTCATTAATCCTAATTAAAGTTGAGATTTCATTAGATACAGAATGCAGACCTACCTTCCTCCAAGATGGGCTTGGCGACCACAAAGGGGAGCTCCTGCAGCGGCTCCATGTACTTGTGCCCGGCACTGAGCACACTGATCTGTGGCAGGCAGACCACCAGGGTCCCGGGCATGGAGGCCTGGTTGTGGTACCAACTGCGGACGGTTCCAGGAATGTCCCCGCAGATGATGGTGCTCGGGGAGGGCAGGCTGTCATTAGGCAGGAACACACAGCACGACTGCAGCTCCAACTGGAGAGGGGAGAGAAATATAAGGAAGTCATGTTGACTTTATTTAGTCACATGACCGATCTCAGCCCCCCTAAAACAGTCCTTAACAGATACTTTTTTAACATGTCTCTTAATACTAACTCTCCCTTTCTGTCCTTGCCTCAGTTCACGTTTCTCCGTGCGTACAGTACAGTGTTTGGCCTTGGGGAAGGGCGCCCTATTGAAGATCAGCTAGCACCTGTTTGTGAGGCTCTCTTCATCAGCTGTGTTAAGAGATGACCACATTCGGACTTCTGAATATGCATAAAGCAGGGTAGTGAACATTCTCTCCTTCAGATGATGAAAGGACTCAACATGCCACGAGTCAGAGAGTGAGTCTCATCCTGACGGATTATGTCTTGGTGATGGAGAGTTTGGTTAGCGGCTCTCTGTGGGTAAAAGCAGCAGTTTAGGGGACAGAACCTCAGACTGGGTTTGAGAGAGGCTGTCTCACTACGGTGTCTTTTTATGCTGCTGCGACGCAAAACTTCCCCAAATTGGGATCAATAAAGTACTTCTTATCTTATGTGTGCATGTCAGTCAGAGAGCTGCTCTGTTTAATGAGCTGCTACACTGTCATTTGTTCAGTGTACAGTACACACACACAGATGCACACCCTCCACTGATGTTTGCATAGAAATATGCCGCCTTTTGCTAATATCACACGCAGAAATGTTGGAACGCCTCTGTAGCTTCCGCCTATATATGGAGGCTGGTTCTTCCAGCTTTGATGGGAGGGCGAGAATGTCAGAAAAAGAAAAAGAAAGCATGAGATGTGAATGAGAAACAGAGAAAAGGAGAATAAGAGAGAAGGAGTGAGAGATATGGTTACACACTCATCTCACGCTGCTTCCTCTTTTGATTACTCTTCAAAGAGGGGTTTGAAATCTGAACACTTTTGCACACTGACACATCAGGCCTGGGCCTTTTTAAGAGCCGGCACGCAGGAAGAAAATCCATTGACACTGCCTGGCCTGCTGCAGATCTTAGCGGGGTTAAGCTGTAAAGCAGGCCGACACACGGAACCTGCTGGCTGGAACACGGTGACTCCGCTCTGATAATGCTCCCCTGCTGGACAGCTTGCTTCAGTCACACTATTGCAAAAAGACTTCTTCTTTGCTCCGGCCATGCCTCCACCATCAAAATTATATTAGATTTTGATAAAGACCTGGGTTTGGCAATGTCAGTTAATGATGTATTTAGTGTAAGGCCTTTCTACTTATACTATAAAACCTTTTTTCCCCAAGTATGTCAAAAAAGTTTAAAAAAAAAAGCTTATTAGAAGTATGAAGAGCCCAGTGAGATGATATAAAATGTCTCTTATGTCTCGACGAGTACCAAAAAACGAAGTGATTAAAAACTTAAAAAGTGGTTTAAGTGGCTTAAACTGAAGCCAGCAAATGCTTTAATTATTTAATAACTTACTTACATCATGCAATATCAGTTGAATAGTATCATTTATAGTTTTAATCAACAGTTGTATACATCTGTGTCTAGTATATGTATATGGCAATGCTAAATCATTTTAATAGATAATTATACAACTAATTTAAACCAAAATATATAGAAAAAAAACCTTAACCTACATATATACTTTCTTACAGTTTTAAATTGGTCATTACAGAGCACAAACATCCTACAATAAACACACACTACAGTTGGAAGTACAGGTTGCTGAATGTATTTGAACTAGTCTCTGTCTGATAGGTGACCTATCTGTCACCATATATCAAGTCAAAACGTTTTTACATAATCATACTAAAATAATAAACAGTAAAAAAAAGCTCACAGAGGAAAGTTGACCCCGGTAAAACACCAAAGGAAAGCGCCAGTCATCTCACTTTATTTTAACCTTTTAATTGGCAATAGTTGGATAATATTAACACAATTATTTATAAAGTATATTTAAAGCTTTTTTTTGTATTGTATGTCAGTCACAAAGATATATATCTTCCTTGTAATATATCAGAGCTATATATAAATGTGGCACCGAATGTATCAACTAACAATATAGTTTCAATAAGACATAATGTAATTCCACTTAATGGTGGTTGATTAGAACTTTATATTGCTTTGCTGTTGTTCCCCATGGCAACGCAACACCCAAGATGATGTTAAGTGTATGGTAGCTACAGACTTGCCACATTAGTGAAATACTAACCATAATCAGATAACATCGCATGACAACAAAGGAAAAAGTTGACTGGCATTCACTGGGCATGGCGACAGCTGTTTCTGGATGTTTACACTCAGGCAAAAAGGCTCAAAATGTTTGAAAGGGCCTGACTATGTAATGAAAAATAAAATGGCCTGTCAGTCCTAAACTTGGGTGATAGAACAACAATCTTTAGTTTTTTTCCTTAATTATAGCTAATAAAAGCCACAAAAAGACAACAACAAACATGTTGTAATTTACAATGGCAACAGTCCATCTGAGGGCAGTGAAAAAAGAATCATTAGATGTTCTATGAAACAAAGAAGTTGAGTTCCACAGAGTAGACACAAACAACAGTGAACTGGTTGTGCCATGCAACCGCTGATTCATATCTGACTTCAAACTACACAGTTGCTAGAAGAAGGACCATGACACAGAAAGACTAGAGAATAATGCTATAGCAAACAGATTAACTGTAATGTTGGTCCAATATTGTGCTTACATTTTGCTCAAGTCTGAGGGTCCACAGAGTCCCTGAACAAACTACTTATTGTAATCCATACCTACTCCAGGAGGCAATATGGTTACTTGCTGAAGCTGTCCAAGACAAAGTCTGTAAACAAGTAAGATCAAAATGTAATGACTACATTTGTTATTTTAGTATTAGAAAATGTTAAGGAATGTTGCATCTGCATCTGGATCCGCAGCAAAATACACACAGTGACAGACAATCAGAATTTGCCATTTTGTGTGTGAGTTCATGAGAGAATAGCAAAAATGAGACACTAAGTACTCAGGATGCTTTAGAACTGTCTGTTCCACGAGCCATGGCATCACTTTTGGAGAGTGGATGATGTATCCTGCTAGCAGACAAGCAGACAAAATAGGACCACAATAAATGTCCCTGGAAAGGTCAAGATCTCATCCAGGTGTGTAGGACTTATTTCCTCTGATATGAAATAAGTTAAATAAAAGGCTGGTTCTTTGTGAACACTGCATGACGAAGCAGACATTATAAATATGGCTTCCATCCGAGTGGATTCGTGTTCAGGAAAAAGATGCCTTTGCCATAGAAATCCTCTACTTTCTCAGGCACAGGAAACATTTAGTCATTTAAAGGCAGAATATCAAACCTCCATTTAGAACAAGGTATGCTAAGATGTACTCAAATGACCAGTCAAATATATTGGCTTATAATTGTAAATGCCAATCCTTGTTTCTCTGGTTGTCTCACCCTTCTACGAACATGAACTCAGAGCCTTTGGGAATGGACTGGGCTGAACAATCCACTCTGTTCCCTGGGCTGACAGAAGGTCACCCTGGTAACATCCTCAAGGCTCCTCTCTGCCGTCTCATGTGAGAGCTGTGACTCATACACACCAACACAGGGACACAAAGGGGTAACAAAGGGCAGAGGGGGGAGCACTGGCACTGATGCATAGTGCTGACATATCCAAAGAGAGAAATAGTCTGAGGTCAGAATATCCCATATACATCACTGCTTTGAGCACTGCCAAAACCACTGACAGCTCATCTCTCTGACCCATTTCATTACCAGTACCAATACCAATACCAGGCCCTGTCTCTGACACAGCTGAGGTCTGGCTGGTGGTGTCCAGGTCTCTTACCATCACCATTCATTGATTCAGGATGGAAAATCTGTGAAGAGAGATGCTATGACTGGAGCAAGGGGAAAAAAGGAAACCCTGCAGGAGGGTTGAGAGAAGAGCTGGTGGAAGCAGAGGGAAACCCAGTGTTGTGAATGGTGGCAGGAAAAGAAAATCTCTGTTCTAGCAGGTCCAAGCAGAAAGTGAGAGAGTGTGTGTTTAATGTCACAGTTTTAGGTGTAAAAGTTCAGTGGAGGTTGTGGAGGGTCATGTTTGGTATTCCACACAATTGTGTTTAACAACTCTGTAACAGGCCAATAAACAGAACACTGGAATCAGTTAGCTTGTGTGACAATGCTGGGAGCTGATTGGACATGCCAGGTTAATGTTTTTGTGTGTAAAAGAGAGAAAGCATGCCCAAAGTGACAGGACAGGAAACAGACAGGTATGCCACCTAAAACTCTATGCTAAGGAGGAAAAGAGCAACATTTGAACTGTCACCACTTTGTAGATTCTGTGAGGAGGAAGAGGAAGATCAGATGCATTTATTTTTTTATTGTCCATACGTTGCAAGACTGTGGACTGAGATTCAAAATTGGCTTAAGACACTTTATATTGATTTTGCATTTACTCCCTTTGGTCTTTTGTTTGGGATTTTGGATCAGGACAATACACAGTTGATGAATACAATTATTCTTCTGGCAAAAATACTTATTTTTAAATCTCAATCAAGAAAGAATCTGAATTTAAGGGGTGTGAAAAGTAGATTAAAAACACAATTTATTTTGGAAAGGATGATTGCCACAAAGAATCAAAAGGTGGCTCAACACACCATGAAATGGGAAACAATCAGCTCCAGCGAAGAGTGGGATTAAAAGGAATAATAAATGTTTTGTTTTATTTTGATGATATTGGATTGTCAACCCAATTTTTGGTTTGTTTATGAAACGTTGAAGTGACCAACTGACTGTATTTTATTTATTATTTTTTTGTTTTGTTTTGTTTTGTTTCTTTCTCTGTAACTTTATTTTTTTGTCTGAGATAGGAATGTCTCATTTTGTCTTTATAATGTCCATGTTGTGTGTCTGAAGCCTGTACAATAATAAAAAAAACAAACATTTTCACTGTGTTACCCACAAGTCACTCACAAGTTTAGCAAAGTCAATTTCATATTTATCTAAGATGTTCAGCCATTTTTTTTTTCTCTTAGGCAGCTTTTCCATGTGCAAGAAACAGACAATATTTAAATGACTTTACACTGTGTGAACAATTATTAGGCAAGTTGTATTTTTGAGGATTATTTTAATTATTGAAAAATCTACAGAATATATCTGTGTGCACAATTACTGGGCAACTGTTGTTCAGAATGAATATGCAACTAAAGGAAAAACAAAAATGTTCCCATCTCACTTGTTTATTTTCACCTTTATTAAAGTGAGAATAATAAACAAACAACTCAACATTTACAAATAAACATTTCTGAGGTTTAAAAAAGAAATTATCATTCACCAATACAGCTACCCTTCTCTTCAATAACAATCACGAGCCTTCCATGGATGGAGTCTGTCAGTTTCTGGATCTGTTGACGATCAACCACAGCCTCCCAGACTCTGCTCAGAGAGGAGTTTCCTTCACTGTAAATCTCCCTTTAAGAAGGGCCCACACGTTCTCTATAGGGTTTAGGTCAGGTGAGGAAGGGTTTAGGTCAGGTGAGGAAGGGTTAAGGTCAGGTGAGGAAGGGTTTAGGTCAGATGAGGAAGGGTTTAGGTCAGGTGAGGAAGGGTTTAGGTCAGGTGAGGAAGGGTTTAGGTCAGGAAGGGTTTAGGTCAGGTGAGGAAGGGTTTAGGTCAGATGAGGAAGGGTTTAGGTCAGGTGAGGAAGGGTTTAGGTCAGGTGAGGAAGGGTTTAGGTCAGGTGAGGAAGGGTTTAGGTCAGGTGAGGAAGGGTTAAGGTCAGGTGAGGAAGGGTTAGGTCAGATGAGGAAGGGTTAGGTCAGGTGAGGAAGGGTTAGGTCAGGTGAGGAAGGGTTAGGTCAGTGAGGAAGGGTTTAGGTCAGGTGAGGAAGGGTTAGGTCAGGTGAGGAAGGGTTAAGGTCAGGTGATGAAGGGTTAAGGTGAGGTGATGAAGGGTTAAGGTCCGGTGAGGAAGGGTTAAGGTCAGGTGAGGAAGGGTTAAGGTCAGGTGAGGAAGGGTTAAGGTCAGGTGAGGAAGGGTGTAGGTCAGGTGATGAAGGGTTAAGGTCAGGTAATGAAGGGTTAAGGTCAGATGAGGAAGGGTTAAGGTCAGATGAGGAAGGGTTAGGGTCAGATGAGGAAGGGTTAAGGTCAGGTGAGGAAGGGTGTAGGTCAGGTGAGGAAGGGTTAAGGTCAGATGAGGAAGGGTTAAGGTCAGATGAGGAAGGGTTAAGGTCAGGTGAGGAAGGGTGTAGGTCAGGTGAGGAAGGGTGTAGGTCAGGTGAGGAAGGGTTAAGGTCAGGTGAGGAAGGGTTAAGGTCAGGTGAGGAAGGGTGTAGGTCAGGTGATGAAGGGTTAAGGTCAGGTAATGAAGGGTTAAGGTCAGATGAGGAAGGGTTAAGGTCAGATGAGGAAGGGTTAGGGTCAGATGAGGAAGGGTTAAGGTCAGGTGAGGAAGGATGTAGGTCAGAGGAAGGGTTAAGGTCGATGAGAGGGTTAAGGTCAGATGAGGAAGGGTTAAGGTCAGGTGAGGAAGGGTGTAGGTCAGGTGAGGAAGGGTGTAGGTCAGGTGAGGAAGGGTGTAGGTCAGGTGAGGAAGGGTGTAGGTCAGGTGAGGAAGGGGGCCATGTCATTATTCTTTCCTCTTTAAAACCTGTTAAGCCTGGCGTCTGCCAACATCTTGCAAGAAATAGTGTCTCAGGGCTTCTTAACATTTAACAACCTATTAATGTGTCATACCCACTTAACGGGAAGAAACTCAGCTAACAGATTATATTAACCATTTTTACCTAAACGAAACACAAGTCTAACACCAAGGTCTAAATCAGCACATAGCAAAAACGGGCTAACGAGCTAACGGCTACTTCAGCACATAACTGGCAAAAGCGATCTTTTCTACTTCATGCTTCTGCACAAACGACATATCATATGAAAGCTGATATTCCACAGATTCCATATGTATAAGTCTCATCACTCTACGACCAAAACTCGCTGAACTAGCAGCCAGGAAAGGGCAAGAAAACAACTTCCGGTTTCAAATCCATAACAATAAATACGTCTTACCTTTGCTGTTTTGTGATCAAAAGTTGTGTTCAAGGGCATAAAAACGCTGCTGAAGGTTAATCCAATGTCTCTATGTCACTTTCAAATTATAACTGATAATCCTCATTACATTTATTGTGATAAACGTGGTATAATGTTTAGCCGGCCGGGGCGTCTGCTTTAGGGCATGCTGTGTCGGAGTCATTCTAACTGACCAATGGTAATGTTTATTGGATTTATGAACTGCCCCTCGATTCTATTGGCTCTAAATGTTACAAAGAGGTCTCAATCACCCAATTTGACCAATGGGTTCCAGAGATACGGCCCCGCGTAATGTATAGGTCTGACTGGCATCTCGCGCGCCATTACGCATGTGGCCAAAAAGGGCATAGAGGTCAGGCTGAACTTTCCAAAAAGGTTGAAAACAGTTGTATTTGGATGGAATGAATACCTATAGTGATATTTCAATGTAATAAAATGAGTTTTACAGTGTGGTACCTGAGAAAAGTCAAATGGCACTGATGGTAACCAAATGTACCCAAAGGTGAGTCCGCCTGGACCCACCTGTGCCCAAATTCAAGTTTCACTACATTAGCATCTATCTTGACACAGGGTACTTATGATATATTGTGGTTTGGATCCCTAAAGGTTTTGGGCTCCTATCCCATCATTCAAGGTTGGTTTTCACTATAAATAATGTGGTTTCTTTAGGCGGAGATTAGAATTTATATTTTTTTACTATGTTCCATCTGAATTGACTCTGACACAGCAACATCTAAATTGATTCTGACACTTCTACAGCCAACTCACAGGTGTATCATTGCTTTGATAACAAATATTATTCATATACCCCTTTTAGAAGTGAAGATATAGTCATTCATTCTGGACATGTCATTTTCAAGCCTGAGGCCTGAAAAACAGACTTTAACAGGTTTTAAGGCCTTTACTGGCTAGCCACACAGTGGAGTACTTTGATGCATGCGATGGAGCATTACCCTTCATAAAATCATGGTCTTCCTGAAAGATGCAGACCTTTTCCTGTTCCACTGATGGAAGAAAGTGTCTTCTAAAAACTGGCAGTAGGTTCAGGATTTGATTTTGAGTCCATCTTCAACCGGAAATGTCCAACTAGCTCATCTTTAATATTACCAGTCCCCCACCTCCACCTTTTTGGTGTCTGAGTGGAAGTAGAGCTCTGTCCCCGTTACTGACCCAGCCACAGGCACATCCATCTGGTCCGTCAAGAGTCACCCTCATCTCATCAGTCCAGAAAACCTTTGAAAAATCTGTCTTCAGATATTTGTTGGTCCAGTCTTGAGGTTTTAACTGGTGGTGGGGTTTCAGCCTTCCTCTCCTTGGCCATGTCTCTGAACACCTGGTACTTCTGGGCCCTCCAGGTAGGTCACAGTTCTGGAATATGACAGCACTAGAGGATAATGGCTTCCTGGTAGCTTCACGTTTGATTATTCTCTTTGACAGTTAATTTGTATATTTTTTTCTCAACATGTTTCTTGCGACCCTGTTGACTATTTCCAACAAATCGTTTGATGGTTCTGTGATCACGCATCACTTGGCACATTTTGCCTAAGGAAAAGAAGCTGCCTAATAATTCTGCACACCTTGATATAGGGTGTTGACCTCCATATGCCACACCCTCCCTCATTACACAAATACACATCAGCTGATATGCTTAAATCCAATATGCATTCAAGTTCATACAGCTTGGAGTTGGAAAATATGCATAAAATGATGATGTGGTCAAAATATTCACTTGTCTAATGACTGTGCACTAGAATGGGCAAAAATAATTTGAAGTCATGTATAATTGCATTGTGGAATATATGTTACACAACGTTACCCCCTGAGGGGTTCAGGTTAGTGTGGAATAAACTGCCCAATAAAAAGAAAGATAGACTGCCTCTGCTAATGACTAAGGTGCACAACAATAAACACATCACTGGGATTTGCAGCACTTTTGTGAGTGTGTATGTGCAAACAATTGTGTGGGTTTATCATTAATTGCTGATTATAGAGGGGGATCTGGAGTTTACCCACATTAGGGGGTTCACAAAGATTCAGATTTGAGTTAAGCCTGCTGAAGTCTAAGATTGGTAGGCGTTTTCATACAGTATGTCATTGTAGAAAGCTCACTGAGGAAAAGAGGAGTCAAAGAGCCATAATTGTTCTTATGTTTTGGCCAATGACATAATTTCCTGTCAAAGTGAAATTAAATCTTCAAACATAACAAATGGAGTTAACTGCAGGCAGCCTGGGACTGCAGTTCAGTTACCTACAGCCTTTAATAACAAACTAATCCAGGGGAAAACACTGAGGGACAATATGAGTGTGTGTCTTTGTGTGTATTCACTCGCAGCACACTCTATTAATATACATCAAAAACAACGGAAACACTTTCAAATTTTGACCAGGAAATCTCCGTTAAAAAAAGATTGAAGCCAATCAACTCCTTATGAGGCTGCACGTGGCAGCTTGTACTTTGAAAACATGCTCAAATAACACTTTCACATTTACAAAAGCACATGCATATGTGTGCGTGCAGGTTCACATACTGAACATGTAAACCTGAAAATACACATAAAATACTAGATCATATCACCACTTGCAACTACTGTTATCAGACATTTAAAAGAGAATAGATTGAAGAAAATGTAAAAAAAGAAGACCCTGTGGCCTCAAGCCAAAACACCTGAATTAATATCTCCCGTCTTTTCTTTCTTCAAACAAGTGCTGCTTTGAGAGAGCCCCCGTCTCTTTTTAATATCCTTGCAGAGACATGGTGCTGTTACTACTTCCTCTGAAGGATGGCACCTGCAATAGCAATGAACTCAGTTACACCACACAGCTGTAGCTATAAGGTTATACTCCTCTGTACTGCTGCTGGGTGTTGCATCCCTTATACTCATTCTTTTGTCTGGGGAAATCTCTACGAGGCGTCAAAAAGCTGGACTGATGGAAGAGTCCCTTTCAACATGATTTAAACAGCAATGATACTTCTGTTTCGCATAAGGAGGCTGTGGCTCAGTGGAATAGTGCGCTGATCATCGGATCTGGGGAAAGCCAGTTTGAGTCCCACTGCAGTCAGCATGTCGTGGGTCCCTGGAAAAGCAATTCACCCCAAATTGCTCCAGTGGGGACTGCCCACAGCACGAAATGTAAGTCGCTTTGGGTAATAGCGTCTAACAAGTGACATGTAATGTAATGTAATAGAGTAAGAGGCGGAGCAGAGATTGCGTATGCTGGACTGATGGATTTAAGTCATTGCTGCTTTTCACAAGTTCATCCCTGGTATCTGGAGGAAAATTCCTGCCAGCCATTAGGGGACAGAGACTAGCTGGAAATAAAACAGGAGTCTGTATGTAGAATAAAAAGGCTAGTGCTCTTCCATTGCACAAGTCCCAGCATGCACAGGCCCAGAAAGAGAGAGGGCCAGGGTATTTTGATGACAGCAGAGGTATTTAGTAGGTGACCATTGCTTATCCAGAGACTTACGCCTTTACATGAACATGGATCTTCTTACACTTTGATCTACAATCACAGAGACTCTAATTCAATCTGGATTCTGGATCAGGAATCCAGCTTATGCTGTCATGAGTAAATAAATATTTCTAGACAAGAGACAGGCAAAGGAAAAAAAAGAACTTTTATTAAATGGTAAGAAGCCTGAAGACATTTTTTTTCTTTGTCTATTCGTTCCTTCTCATCCCTGTCTGGCATCACATCACAGAGTTCTAAATATGGGATTGTTCCACTTTTATTCTTGATTACTTCAGCGCTCCATCAGATAGAGTAAAGAATTTAGCCACATGTGTGGACCCTGTTTCAAATATTTCTGTCTTAATACCCCCAAAAAGCGTCCCGTGCTTCCTCCTCTGCTGAGCAGCATTGGGAGTGTATGATCTGCCTTGTGTAGTATATCTCCCTTGAGTCTTTGTAAAGATGGTTTATCTGGTTCCAGCAGAGCAGGTTCTAATAGAGAGGAAGCTGAGGGCCAAACACACTTAGGCTTTAAAAGGCCGGGGCCATGTGGAAATGGCCTATATAACCACAGGAGGCTCTTAGGATAGGAGGAGGAAGAGTGAGGAAGACGGAGGACAGCCTGTCTACTCTGAAGAGTGCATTACTCTCACATCGTCATTCTTAGAAGCACTGTTAAATGTTTCAGACATGAAAGGAGTTTGCAGGAAAGGTAGTAAGACATGCCTTGTCTGAAAGAAAACATCTACACAAGACTACTCCCCTAAAACGGATAAACACTTTAGAAAACGTATTCGTCTACTTTTTGAATGTTTGTATGACCAAGATACATGCAAGGTGCCTTCTCTTCTAAAAAACTATTTGAGCCGGACAGCTGTGTTGCTACATTCATCTGACAGCATTAATTACAACTTCAGTGAGAGTCATCTATCTTAGACCAAGGCAGTAAAGTATGAGTCGGACATTTGGCCTGTGGTGCTGTGCTGTGGTCAGATCTGCTGTTAAGACATATTGTTTTCATATCTCTGCAGGGACTCTGTGCCGGCCTCAGAACAGCACAAACTCTGTAGGCCAAGATCTCTCCTCTGTGGAGGGGCCCGATATGTGAAGCACAAACACACTTGCTTATAAAACAGACACATTTTTTCCTTATTCTCTCTAGTGCAAACTCTTTTTCACATACACACATGAGCACACACACTCAGCAATCCAGGACACACGGGATATCACCCAGAGATAGAGGAGAGGAAATTAGAAACACCCTCCGAGCATCCCGGGTGAAAACATTTGCAACTCTGGAGCAGAAGAATCTCAGTGGAGAGATATGCAGCAAACGGAAAACACATCCTTTGTTTTTAAAAACCTGATACCTTTCCAAATGTAAACTTCCTGTGCCTGCACCAGACGGGACACTCTGTTTCCTAAGCGGCCGGTCAGATTAACAGAAAGACCACAGAGCAACCCCCCCCCTGGTCGCTCTGGATAACCTTCTGCTCCCCTTTCTTCTGCATATACTCCTGCATTTTCAGCTTTGTCCAAAAACACTTTGGAGAAGTGAGCGTAATATTGTAAATAGTGTAAAACTAGTGTAAATAGTGTCTCCCTGTGAATTAGCATGATTAATGTGTCTCTCTGAAGATGAGACTGTGCAGATGTGTGTGTGGTGAATACATGTACACAAATTAAGTTTTTCCTGCAACCTCACCTTCCTGAAAGTCTATGAGAAAGGCATCTAAGCGTGATGCCTCCTGACAACAGATAGGCTGGGTCTCACCCACATGTCACCGCAAGCAATAAGCTTGTGGCCTGGCACTGCAGCACAGTCAGGCAGCCAGCCATCCGTGTGGCCCTGCATTCCTCTCTTCTAACACTGCTTACAGAAGCTGACAAGCGCTGGAGGTCTCCCTGGCCGAGGTGGAAATCTGCAAAAATAAACGCTTTAGGTGACATGAAGGCTTTGTTTGTTTTCTGCTGGCCCGGCTGTTTGTGCTAGCGCGGTGGGTTAATTGCGACTTTGATCGCTGCGTTTATTGATCCAACATTGGCCTTAGGAGTGCAGCCGACCTGGACTGCCTGCTCACACCCTCGACCTTAAACAATCACCACCGCCCCAGCATGGTGAACCCCTACAGGCAGGGTCTCGGGAGTTCTGATGTGATAGCTGAGCTCTCGGCTCAGCAGGGCCAGGGACCATTAGGATGGGGAATTAAATTAGCGATTAGTTGGGAATGGGGTGTATTTGACTGAAGGTCCTGCAATCGAATATGCAAGATACAGCTGACCACATGATACAAGTGGTCAGAATATTAATATTAGCTTGGCTTGGTTTAGCTACAGTAGTAGTGTGGCCAGACAATGTCACTCCAGGCCAGCTGAAGATAATGGAAGTGGATGATTATGTTATGCAGTACGTTATACTAAGCCAAGTTGGATCAAAATGGTGATCGACTGCAGATGAAAAGAGATTTTATTGACTAACTCTGGCAAATTCACCACTATTGATTTATGTTGCGTGACCGAACCAAGTAGGCCAAACTGGGCTGTTTTGTAGCTCATCTTATCTGATTCAACCTGTGTTTGGCTTATTCCCCCACTGTCCTTAAACAAAGGGAGGATGCATGCCCGAACAACTTAACCAAATTCAACTCCAAACAAGCTAACCAAAACACATTCAGGAGACTGGGGTGAAAACCACCACCATTGCTCTCTGACATTCTAAAACATCTCAATCTTGAAATTCTAGCTGCTGTGAGTTTTTATCCTGATGAAAATCAGTTCCAGGTCTCTAGGCCCCTGAGGTTCAGGAGGTTACAGACACAAGAGAATCCGGGTAAGCACTTTTCCAGTGCAGCCCGATGAGAAGGTCAAATATGTGCGTGTGTGTGTGTGTGTGTGGTGTGTGTGTGTGTGTGTGTGTGTGTGCGTGTGTGTGTGTGTGGATAATGGCTGTGAGGTCATCATTGTATTGAAAAGGCAGCAGATGATGGGATGGGAATCTGGCCACACATGCACATGAGCACTCCCTTCAAGTTCTCTAGCTCAGAAAACACCTAATGACACATCTTCTGTTTCATTGTGGGGCCTTGATTTAGATCAGGCGACCAGAGAGGATAAGTGTGTAATCATGAGAGAATGTACACCCTTTCTCTCACTTTCTCCTTCATTTTCCCTTAGTGCCTTTGCTGTATCCTTCCCTTCATTCTCCCTTCCAATTTGTTCTCCAGCTCCATCTGTGTGTGGAGACACTCGTGCAATGACAGGAGAGACTCTTTGTTCTGCCTTAAACATTAACCTTTCTCTTTGCTTGCATTACAGCCAATCAGTACTTACGCAGCGTTTTATTAGACACCTAGGGACTACACGTTATAATAACAGCCTTTTTATTTTCCTGTCCCCTTAAACAGAAACACTGCCATTCTCTTATGTACCATTGATGCTATGGGTGAAAATACAGAATGCAGTCTGAATCGAAATTGCTGTTTGATTACATGCTACTAAACTGACCTGCATGTTGGAAGAAATAGAATGTGTCTTTACCAAACACATTTTTTAATTGGGGCTCAATGGTTGGCTTATAGCCCTATTCATGCTGGAGCTGGGGCTTAAGGTTAATTATATTACATGTGCACTGATTTACAATTGAAATTGCAGTATCACCAAAATTATCCTCAGTTCATGTCGAGTTTGAAAAGTTTTGAAAAGACAATTCATGACTTAAATTCATATATATTCATGGTGGCACAAAGTTAAAGTTGTACTTGCAAAACATTTGGAAATGTTGGGATCTGACAGCCAAGGAGGGTGAGGTGTTGAGTAGAGGGATGATAGGCTGTAGGAGGGGGGGCAGAGGATGAAGTCATGTGCCTGCAGAAGGCGCTCCAGCCGAGGTCAGATCCTGTTCATGGAAACCATCTGGCCAGCTCCATCTGAGCCACACCAAACATACAGTACTCATGATCTTCCTTTCTATCTCCCTCACATTCCTCCAGCCTTAAAACCCACCTTCTGACCAATTTTCTCATCTTCCTCTCCCCCTAACCTCCCTGTCTCCTATCCATCACTTTACCTTTCACCCCACTGCTTTTCCTCCTCCTCTTCTCTCAAAATATATCCTACTCATTAATGCAGGGCAGCTGCAGGGAGCAGTGTTACTTCGTTTTTCCATGGCAACGCTCCCTCTGTTTCAGCAGATCCAGTTTCAATTTTGGTAGCAACGTGCTCCTTTGCCAGTGCTGTACACATTCATGTGTTAAATAGAAGGAATTATTGCAAAATTCCTGAAAGAGAATCACTGTACTGATCGCTGGCAATTATGAATAGGGCCCCATTCTCAGGGGAGCAACACAATGAGTTTAAGCAAGAGTAGAAGGAAAGCGTAGGATCAGGACACTGAGGGCAAGGTGTGCAAGGCCGAGGTGACAATAGCAGCACAGCCCTTCAGCCCTTATGTGAAGAGACTTCTAAAGTAACACCACCTGCACAAATTGTAGCCTTGCAGGACCATGAGACTTAGTTGCCTCTTCAGGGAAAATAACACATGCACACTCTGTACCTCGTGTATACTGCGCTGATGATCTGTGCAGTATGTAACGTCATGCAGACTCCACCATCATGGGCCTGAGGGACTCTGTTTGGATGCTGTGTCTCTCTGACCTCACCATGCCTGTTTTAATGGTGCAAGACACTGGCTCCAACACTCTCACTCAATGTCCTTTTTATACAGACTCTCTTGCTCTAATTTCATAACCACTGTTGAAGACTCTGGGACCCCTAATTGTCAAGGCAGGGATTCACAAGGCTATATGAACAGACTATTGGCTGCCAGTCTGTATTTATCATTGACAAGAAGAGATTCAAGGAAGTTGACTTTTGGCATTTAATTAATTTAAAATAATGATTCGCCCATTTTCATTGCAGATCTATCATTCCAAGTGAGATACCAGTAGTATAGGGAGATACACAGTTAGATACATAGCAATTTAATGGATTTAAAGTGGCAGAGAAATGTGTGCTTAGAATAACTTTATTGGGCTTTGGTTGCAACACTCAACTAAAGATAGAGCAACACACATGGATTCAGATAGTACCCTTACCACGCTTTGTGGGCCATCACCAGGAATCAATGCTAACTATTTCTGTCATTGTAAAAAAAGGATGGTGAATAGAATGATTTTAGAACAGAACGCTACAAATGGAAACAGTGCATGTTCAGCTTTTTCCAGCTGCTATTCTGGTTTAAACCTTGAGTGGGAAATGTGTCTAAGACATTACATAAGCTGCACTCAAGTATAGAGTCACAATGAAATGTACAGTGCAGTGGGACAGCATTTGAAGTACTTTTATTTTGAGGTTATGCTGTTTCTTGGGGTAAGATAAGTGATGATGTAGCAAAATGCATTAAACATTGAAATGTATGACACTAGCCCTTTGTTTTCACTCTGACATAATCTATGTCCCATCGACTGCATCAGAGACTAGGACAGAAGATTTAAAAACAATTTACATAATCACCATCTATTATGTGTAGCTATTTCTGTTTAAACTGCCATACGTGGTTTGAGCAGCCGTAGAATAAGTACTTTGTAACTTTCTATCCTCCAATCTCTTTCCATCACCTTTGCTTGATCCCTCTTGTTCCTCTCTCTTCGGTAAAAGAGGGAGAAAACTCCAATGCCAAAATTGGGCACATGTGTAGCAGAAGTGTAAGTCATTAGGTATTCTGTTTACACCACACTAAAATAAATGGAGTGGTTTAAATTTGGGGATATCCAAAGCCCGGGGTACCAGCTGTTGGGTCATCGGTTTGGTAAGCTTCCACTCACATGTCAACAGGACAGGCTGTTTCCTAATTACTGCTGCAGAACGTGGTGTGGTCCGGTCCACAGCCGGGGGGGACAGAGGGAAGTGGAGGCAATGACGGGCTCAGCAAACTATTAGAGGGTTGAGTTAACTTTTGTGGAAGTACTGTAAACATCTCAATGGGCTGACATGGGACCTGGGCTCTGAAGCAGTATTTCAATTCACATGCGTCATGGCCTCATGTATGACTGACATGGGTTTGTGTGGTCGTAGCAATAACAATTAAGAAGAATTAAGAATGGTTGTTGGACTTCTGAATCTTTGGTTATTGTTTACATGCACAGAGAAACAAGTCGCAGCCCAATGAAAGACCGATTTAGTTTACTGCACTTTGAATTCCCTGGCATAGAGTATCTCTGCTGCCATGAATAAACCTGGTAATAGAAGACATTTGTACGCCTGTGATGACATGCCAACATCTACAACCCACACAAATGGATTAAAATGGAATCAGGTGTAGTTATGATCTCTGTAGTGATCTATGAGATGATAGTCTGTTGACATCACCTTGTAACCATAACCATGTCTGATTGTTTGATGACAGGACAGTCAAAGAGTAGTTCCATGATGCAGTGAATTGTGGGATACTTGACTAAGTCAGACATCCTGATCACGTCTCTTATGACAATATGATTCTAGTTTTAGTATTTTACCAATGTTATGATGTTCACACAGGCCAACCAAAATCTGTATATTTGAGAAGCAAAAGTTCTAAATTAATAGAGTAAATGTTGGGTAAATGTTTAAACAATGTATCAGCAGTCATAACATAACTTAACCGTTACTGGATACAGAGTCCTCTTCCCCAATCAGTAATGTACTAAGCCTCATGAGAACATGTGTGCTTCAACATAAAGTGTTCTGCCATCTGTCAGAAATTTGTCTGCACTTTTCTTTTTTTCAGATTGGGCTGGGTGTGATGCAGGCTTAGCCATCCAGTCAAGATGCAGCACTTAACTATCCAGGTACACTGTAACAGGCGGACAGGGGCTTCAAGCAAAGCCAGGTCACCACAGAGCGAGAAGAGGCGCTGCGTAAGCCTCTGTATGTAAAGAAGGCCGCTGGACTAACAGATTCCTGGATGAGCGCAGCCACACAGACAATGGGCTGGGCTAAACAGTACCTCTGACAGCAAGAGGGGTTAGTGGTCTCTAAAGGAAATGAAAAAGTGCTCACAGATGAGTGTGAACTTCTGTATAATGTAAGTCAGAAATAAATGAATTTGCACTTTTGCTGATGTTTGACCCACAAAGATAAATGTGGTAAAGATTGGCTTGTATTGGGATTCAAAGATGTAGTATTGATGTTTTGAAATACAGGATTGCAGACTGAAATGTTCTAGCCCTTTTCACTCTACACACACACAATGTAGATTGTTACTAAAATATCCAGGCAATTCATTATTTAAAAGTAGCACTGAAAGAAGAAAGAAGTAACATTTAATTATATTTACAAAAAAAATATTAAGTACAACAACATGTTATATAAGTGTAATAAGAGTGTTTTGAATTATAATGTTGTTGTCTTGTATATAATTATAATTCCAATTTAAGTGCAAAAAGTATGTATATGGTAAAGTGCAAGATCATAAGCAGCTAATTAGCAGTAAGTTTAATTTCCTGTCCCAGACATTTCCATCATTATCGATACATACAAATGTGCCAGTTTTCAAAGAATCATATTGCAAGAACTACACATTCACTGTGAAGCTCACGAATATTTGAGCAGGGTGAGTCCTAACCCTAACATCACATGTTGGAGTCAAATCTTGCATACCAAAGACTGATAAACAACCTCAAAGGACCACCATCCAGAGGAAGTGGGTATCTTGTACACATCAGCGCAACAATAATGGCAGAGGGTAAGGTTTGCTACCTGCAGAGTCAGGCGTTTCACAGCATCCCAGGCCTGGGCGATGAGCTCCTTCATCCTCTCCTCCGAGGTTGCCCAAGACTCCACTGCTGTGGTATCGGGCATCACTTTCATTGGGATGGACATGGGACGTGATTCTACGAAAAAAGAAATGACTTCAGTGCTGTGTGTATCAAGTATAAATGTGAATTTATTTGTTCAAACTCCTGGTCCTGTGGTGAAGTAACCCAATTTACCACAGAATTAGAACAGAGTAACTTGTGTTCTACTTATATTAAATAAAATCATTATAAGTTACATGAGACTTTATACTGTCTTGCATTTATCCTTAATTGACCTCTACTAATAATGACCTTTTTTATCACTTGTACTGTATCATGTCATAGGATATTTAACTGACACTTCATCGAGGTGATGTAATGCTGACTCGCAGGTTTCTTGTCTCTTACAGTAGGCTAGAAAACCATGAGAACTGAGCAAATGTAAGCACACACAAAAACACACTGTTTTAGATATGACATATCCTAGTGTCCCTGCTGTGGTCCAGACAAAGGTCGATTGCTGGGCTGACACTAATGGCAACAGTCAAGCACACAAAGCACATGGTAACAACCGCTCAATTAGCCTTTAAACTAGCTTTAGCTACCTGCAGGTCAAAAAGGCCCTTCAGTGCTCAACAGAGAAGAAGACACAGAGCTAAAGGAGCGTAAGAGACACATAGCTAAAGGAGTGTAAGAGACACAGAGCTAAAGGAGCGTAAGAGACACAGAGCTAAAGGAGTGTAAGAGACACAGAGATAAAGGAGCGTAAGAGACACATAGCTAAAGGAGCGTAAGAGACACAGAGCTAAAGGAGTGTAAGAGACACAGAGATAAAGGAGCGTAAGAGACACATAGCTAAAGGAGTGTAAGAGAAACAGAGATAAAGGAGCGTAAGAGACACATAGCTAAAGGAGCGTAAGAGACACAGAGCTAAAGGAGTGTAAGAGACACATAGCTAAAGGAGTGTAAGAGACACATAGCTAAAGGAGTGTAAGAGACACAGAGCTAAAGGAGTGTAAGAGACACAGAGCTAAAGGAGCGTAAGAGACACAGAGCTAAAGGAGTGTAAGAGACACAGAGCTAAAGGAGTGTAAGAGACACAGAGCTAGCGTAAGAGACACAGAGATAAAGGAGCGTAAGAGACACAGAGCTAAAGGAGTGTAAAAGACACAGAGCTAAAGGAGCGTAAGAGACACAGAGCTAAAGGAGTGTAAGAGACACAGAGCTAAAGGAGTGTAAGAGACACAGAGATAAAGGAGTGTAAGAGACACAGAGCCAAAAGAGCGTAAGAGACACAGAGCTAAAGGAGCGTAAGAGACACAGAGCTAAAGGAGCGTAAGAGACACAGAGATAAAGGAGTGTAAGAGACACAGAGCTAAATGAGTGTAAGAGACACAGAGCTGAATGAGTGTAAGAGACACATAGCTAAAGGAGCGTAAGAGACACAGAGATAAAGGAGTGTAAGAGACACAGAGCTAAATGAGTGTAAGAGACACATAGCTAAAGGAGCGTAAGAGACACAGAGCTAAAGGAGTGTAAGAGACACAGAGCTAAATGAGTGTAAGAGACACATAGCTAAAGGAGCGTAAGAGACACAGAGCTAAAGGAGTGTAAGAGACACAGAGCTAAATGAGTGTAAGAGACACAGAGCTAAAGGAGTGTAAGAGACACAGAGCTAAATGAGTGTAAGAGACACATAGCTAAAGGAGCGTAAGAGACACAGAGCTAAAGGAGTGTAAGAGACACATAGCTAAAGGAGTGTAAGATACACAGAGCTAAATGAGTGTAAGAGACACAGAGCTAAATGAGTGTAAGAGACACAGAGCTAAAGGAGTGTAAGAGACACAGAGCTAGCGTAAGAGACACATAGATAAAGGAGTGTAGGAGACACAGAGCTAAATGAGTGTAAGAGACACATAGCTAAAGGAGCGTAAGAGACACAGAGCTAAAGGAGTGTAAGAGACACAGAGCTAGCGTAAGAGACACATAGATAAAGGAGTGTAGGAGACACATAGGTAAAGGAGTGTAAGAGACACAGAGCTAGAGGAGCGTAAGAGACACAGAGCTAAAGGAGAGTAAGAGACACAGAGCTAGCGTAAGAGACACATAGGTAAAGGAGTGTAAGAGACACAGAGCTAAAGGAGCGTAAGAGACACAGAGCTAAAGGAGAGTAAGAGACACAGAGCTAGCGTAAGAGACACATAGATAAAGGAGTGTAGGAGACACATAGGTAAAGGAGTGTAAGAGAAGGGTGGAATGAGGCAGAACACACAGGTTAGCCTGAGGCCTGTGTGTGTTAAAGCCATCAGGGCGTCACATCGAGACATATTCCATGATTTTAAGGTCTGCCTTGCTCAGCAGCTCTATCCCACAGTTGTCATGAAACAGCGGTGAGGTCATAGCACCGGCGTGCCTTCTCAGACACCAGGCTCCTAAATATCACTAAAACAGCCACATGGGTAGTCATGGCAACGAGTGTGTTGCCGGTGCAATGGACAAAAAAGATGGTTAGTTGTTCCCCTTGTTTGTTCTTGCCGTAGCAAACCTGCCTTAATCTTGTGGGTAGGAGAGTGCGTGTGTGTGTGCGTGTGTGTGTGTGTGTGTGTGTGTGTGTGTGTGTGTGTCATTTTGTCTGGCATCTCTTAGTGCTTTCTCACACTCAACATCCAGGTGCCTGTGGCATTCAGGGACTATGAAATGGACCAAATAAGTCACGATGCAATCAGTGTTGCATCATTACGTACTATGCACATTACTTTGCCCATACTGTACATTTTAAACATTTGATTACCCACATTTTCCAATATGCCTTCTCTCTCATTCTTATTTGTCAGCTACATTGTTTCAGTGAGTCTTGCACAAAACCAATTCAAATGTGCGTATACTTTACTTAATGTCCGCAGTCACAGAAAATAGACTCTGACAGGGCAGACTGGGTTTCATGGTCTTCATGTCTTTGGTTGACTAGTCTGCAGAGAGTGCTGTATTGCTGTGATATCATAAGGCTGTCAATAGTGTTTTAGAGTATTCCTGTCATACCACATGATCTGCTGCTTCCTGCTGCAGCTGTGCAGTGGATCCTTACATCCTTACAGAGCTGAGGCTGCTCTCTATCATCAGTTCAAACCCTCACTAACCATCCTTGATGAAATCTTAATGTAGACAATGACCTACGTTCTGACCATCAGAGACATCAATACTGCTCACACACTCTTGTGCCATGTCCCTCCAATTCACAAAAAGAATCAATTGCCAACCCAGTGCCACAAAAACAGCTATGTTGGTCCACAGGGCAAAACGTAGTAAAAAACCTCTCAAATTGTGACATGGTGATGGAGCAGGTCAGTGAGGGAGGGGGGGCCTGGTGATGGAGCAGGTCTGTGAGGGAGGGGGGCCTGGTGATGGAGCAGGTCAGTGAGGGAGGGGGGGGGCTGGTGATGGAGCAGGTATGTGAGGGAGAAAAAGGTTCCAATTTCTGATTTGCTGGGCGAATTGCAAACCACGCCCCGTAAAACTCACAAGTTTTTGTGAAGCCGCCATTTTATTTTCTCGCATTAGCATTATTAGCATTAGCATTAGCCCAGCGCACCAACGGAGAGAGACTAACTTATGGCAACACAAAAGAAAACATGGGAGCGGTGGAGTGATGAGGAGGTGTCGGTGCTTCTGGCGATTTACTCAGAAGGCTTCAGTAGAAGCTGCTGGGAGTCCCAGCAGCTTCTACTGAAGCCAGTCCCCAACTCCGGGGACTTCCGGCCGGGGACTTCGGGTGGCAGTATACGCCGTGAAGTTGTTTGCGGCCTGCCAGTAAACCCAAAGCAGAAGAAGAAGAAGTGACGTCAGCGGCTCCCTCAGGGACTTATTCCGGTGTGAACGCGATTTAATACTGTAGATAGTTCCAGGAAATAAAAGGTCCGGGGGAAAGTTCCGGGAACTATTCCTAGGTGTGAAAGCGCCTAATACGTCTTCGGCTGACTCAATATGAAAGTCAGCTGAATTAGTATTGATACTGCAAGGAGACGTATTGTGTGAAGAGAAATTAAAGATGTTGTTTCATTGCTGATATATTTATGATCCACATCATGTATTCAGTTTCGCTGTGGTAGTTCTTCCAGTTTGTCCAAAGTCTTCTAATCAGGGCTCTATAAATAAAGAACTACGGCAGAGGTGTAATATTTAATATAGCCAAACCATTTTTTTAAATGCATTTATGTGATGACTTTCAAAGAGAAAAGCAAGCACACGCGGAATAAAGTATGATTTCTTTTTTTTTTAAACATTTTGTTTTTCTTATTGTGTAAACTACAACTCCCTAGGTGCACCGCCACTAAAACATCCAATCACCGCGCTTGTTGACTAATTCTGAGGTTTGTCAAGCAAAGAGGACTAGCGGTGTCTTCACAACGATAGCTGGGGATTATGGGTAGTGCAGTTTCAACCAATTTAAACCAATCAATGTCGTGTAATTAACAAGGAAAAACTGGTGTTTTTTTTTATGAGTAGAGCAGATATCACTGTGAAATCAATCGACAGGAAGGACAATAATTACTTCCTGATGTATGCAGCGAGAGCCCTAGCAACCACCTTGGTTACTGTGAAAACTCAGAGACCAGAAATTCTGTTTTCACGTCATGAGAGTTGACGATAACTTGCCATGGACGCTGGTCAATAATAATCAATAGGGGGAAAGACGTAGCAATCTCACAATTTCAGGGGCTGTGCGCAGAGCAACCTCTATAGTTTACATATGTAGTATATACACGTTCTCCTGGTGAGACCTCAAATAATCTTCAGAATATCTATCAAAATATAATAGATAAATAAGCATTATAATGGCCAAACTATCCTACAATTTAGGATTTTCAACAAAAAATAAGTTGGGTGTCCACCATGTTTGTTTTTTTCACACTACTAGATCATGTGACATGGGCACTGGCCATTAGAAATCTATAGGAGAAAATATTGTAGCCATGTCACAATTTCAGAGTTTTTTTTTGTTAACATAATACGTTTTGCCCTGTGGACCAACGTAGCTGTTACACATTTTTTTGTGAGACTGGGTTGCTATTACAAACCATGATATTATTAGCCTGCGTGAGTGAACCCTTCATGACTAGAAGTTGGAGACTGTTTTGCTGTGTGTGTGAATATGCTTACATGAGTAGGTATGCAGCGTGCTACATGCACTATGAACTCACATAAAGCTGTAGAACTAATTTTATAATGCACAACATGCAGTGAGTATAATACATGTGGTTATAATTCTTGTTGGCAGACCAACATCAGCAGACCCTGAATTTCAGCCAACAATTGCAGCAATTACCATTAAATTCAACTTTTTACACTAACCTTCTTCTACCTTTCATTCAAATGTATACCATATTCAAATCAAGTAGTGTTCTAGAGGAACCCATCAATCTTTTTGATGTTTTTACTTAGTGGCCAGGCCTCAAAGTTGGTATACTTGCTGCAGTTTTCATCTAACAACCGGTTATTGCCCTAATCCTAGAGACCTTAAGGCAAACTTTCACCTGAAGGAGACCAAGGAGAGAAGTTTTTTGTTCCTCTAGGAGAAGGCAAGACTGTGAATGTCCTTCCCAGGAGAGAGTCTGTTAGGCCAATCAGAAAGTGTGTTAAAGTACAGCATAGGCAGTAACAATGCAAGGCCAGCCTGCTCTCCGATTTGTTTTAAATACCATTCCAGGACTCTGTTTGTTAATCCTGGGGTCATTATTTGGAATGAAACTGCCATATCTTGTTATAGTGACTTGGCGCCTGCCATTTCTGCAGGGAGGGGATTGAGAAAAAGAGAGACAGGCAGGGACAGAGAATGAGAAAGACAGAGAGAACACAAGAGGTCTAAACTCAAATGAAAGAGAAATATGACAGGAGCGCCCAAAGCTCTTAAACCTGCCCAGGCCTAACAAGTCCTGAGAGTCCTCTCAAAGTGGGGTTATTCCCCCTGTCTCGTGCCATCTCAGCCATGTCCTCATGTTCACCCTCTGTTAGGCTCTTAGACTATGAAGGTATTGGCCAAACTCTATCCGTACACCCTCTCCTTTCCTACTCTGTTTGTTCTCACTCTCCCATCCCTCCCTCTTTCTCTCTCAGTGTACAGCAAGTGAGATGCCCTGGTCCCGCAGAGGCAGAATAACACTGCTGTAAAATGAGTGGACACACTCACTAACAAACAAATCTCTACTCTGCATCTACTCTGTATCTACTATCTACTCTGTATCTAATCTCTACTCTGTATCTACTCTCTACTGACAATAACCCCACAAACAATTTCAATCTGGTTTCCGCCCCCATCACAGCACAGAAACAGCACTGGTGAAAATCACTAACGACCTCCTTATGGCAGCTGACTCCGGACTATTAACAATCCTCATCCTCCTTGATCTTAGTGCAGCTTTTGACACCATTTCCCACAGCATCCTCATTGACAGACTGACCTCCATCGGAATCACTGACACACCCCTCCTCTGGTTTAAATCATATCTCTCTGGCCGCACTCAGTTCATCCAACTCAAAACCTTCAAATCACAGCCACTTCCAGTCACGACCGGTGTTCCCCAGGGCTCTGTCCCGGGGCCTCTTCTTTTCATCATCTATCTTCTTCCTCTTGGCCATATCTTCCGTAACCACAACATCCACTTTCATTGCTACGCGGATGACACCCAGCTCTACTTGTCTTCCAAACCAACCACCATCCTCCCTGTCTGACTGCTTACAGGACATCAAATCCTGGTTTTCCTCTAACTTTCTCAAATTAACGATAATAAAACAGAGGTTCTCCTCATTGGCACAAAATCCACCCTAACCAAACCTGACAGTTTCTCCATTACAATAGACAACTCTTCAGTCTCCCCCTCCCCTCAGGTTAAAAGTCTGGGTGTCATCCTCGACAGCACACTTTCGTTCAAATCTCACATCAGTAATATCACTCGGTCTGCCTATTTCAATCTACGCAACATCAACCGCCTCCGCCCGTCCCTTAACCCTAAGACCACCGCCATTCTTGTTCACACCCTGGTCACTTCCCTTCTCTTTGGTCTCCCTCTCAAATCCATCCACAGACTTCAACTGGTTCAGAACTCTGCCGCCCGCATCATCACCAGAACCCCCTCCATTAACCACATCACTCCTGTTCTTCAGCAGCTTCACTGGCTCCCCGTCAAATCCTGTATAGTTTTTAAGATTCTGCTCCTCGCCTTTAAGGCCATCCATAACCTCACTCCTCTGTACCTCTCCGACCTCCTGCACATTAACACACCCATCCGAACACTCAGGTCTTCTGCTTCCCTCCACCTCACTGCACCCCCCTTCCGTTTAACCACCATGGGGTCTAGAGCCTTCAGCCGCTCTGCACCCCGCCTCTGGAACTCCCTCCCACCTGACATCCGCAAAACTGACTCTCTCCCCATTTTCAAATCACGTCTCAAAACATATCTCTTCACACTCGCATATCCACCCTGATCATTATCCATCACACATCCTCTGTTTTATTTATTTTATTAGTTATATACTGCATTGTCTTTATTACTCTGTATCTACTCTCTACTCTGTATCTACTCTCTACTCTGTATCTACTCTCTACTCTGTATCTACTCTCTACTATGCATTTAATCTCTACGCTGCATCTAATCTCTACTCTGTATCTACTCTGCATCTAATCTCTACTCTGCATCTAATCTCTACTCTGTATCTACTCTCTACTCTGCATCTAATCTCTACTCTGCATCTAATCTCTACTCTGCATTTTATCTCTACTCTGCATCTACTTTCTACTCTGTATCTACTCTCTACTCTGTATCTAATCTCTACTCTGCATCTAATCTCTACTCTGCATCTACTCTCTACTCTGCATCTAATCTCTACTCTGTATCTACTCTCTACTCTGCATCTAATCTCTACTCTGCATCTAATCTCTACTCTGCATTTTATCTCTACTCTGCATCTACTTTCTACTCTGTATCTACTCTCTACTCTGTATCTACTCTCTACTCTGTATCTAATCTCTACTCTGCATCTAATCTCTACTCTGCATCTACTCTCTACTCTGCATTTTATCTCTACTCTGCATCTACTCTGCATCTACTCTCTACTCTGTATCTAATCTCTACTCTGCATCTACATCTACTCTCTACTCTGTATCTAATCTCTACTCTGCATCTACTCTCTACTCTGCATCTACTCTCTACTCTGTATCTACTCTCTACTCTGCATCTACTCTCTACTCTGCATCTACTCTCTACTCTGTATCTACTCTCTACTCTGTATCTAATCTCTACTCTGCATCTACTCTCTACTCTGTATCTACTCTCTACTCTGTATCTAATCTCTACTCTGTATCTACTCTCTACTCTGTATCTAATCTCTACTCTGCATCTACTCTCTACTCTGCATCTACTCTCTACTCTGTATCTAATCTCTACTCTGCATCTACTCTCTACTCTGTATCTACTCTCTACTCTGCATCTACTCTCTACTCTGCATCTACTCTCTACTCTGTATCTACTCTCTACTCTGTATCTAATCTCTACTCTGCATCTACTCTCTACTCTGTATCTATCTATGTCCTTCCCAAGCGCTTAAGCAAAACAAGCATAAAACAGACTGATGGAGGGATTTCTGCATTTCTCCATGCTGCCTGCTATCTTTTTGGTATGTTCCTTTTACAAATGGTTTACAGTGAGTTGAAGTGTTGTATATTCTGTTACAGCTGCGAGTAGAGGCAGGAATGGGGCTCGCCTATTTGTTTTTGATGATAGTAGGTGTTTATTTAAATATTTACGTAACTCCATTTGTTATGGGGTTAATGAAGCAACCATGGAAACAGTGGTGGTAAAGCCAGGCGGACTAAACAGGTGAGGAATGGCAAGAGGACTGCAGTTATAGAGTTATTTTGCCCATTCCTACACACACTGGAACCATAAACACACTGCATGCTATCTCCTCTGCCAGCTATGGATAGGAAGCACCTCTGTGGCACGGGCTGAATAGGCGTCTACCAATCAGAGGGTCAGCAGGTCCATCCCAGCCTCTGCAGTCAGAAACATACCAGAAACGTAACCCCAAACTCCTCCCGTAGGCATGTCTAAGGTATTGAAGTGTATGTAATTCCCTGAAAAAGGGTCAGCTAAATACACTTTAATTTAGACATCCAGAGATGGTCATCATATTCGATTTTTTGTTTCATTATCCTGTATTATTATTATTATTATTTTTAACAGTTTTTATTTCAGTTTCATTATACACACATGTTCACATTTTAGTTTCAGGTTTCTACCACTTATTGTAATACACTTAATTGCTGCTGTAAGCAATAGTTGTAGATGATATTTCCTAGCTCTTCCCTCAATGATGGATGAATGGGATATGGATGTTTGTCTCTCCTTGTGTTCTCTGTCAGTCTGTCATCATAATAGCTTTCAATGTTGTCTGCCGTCATTGTCTTCCCCGGTGTGCTTCAGCATGTTTCCTGTATCTTCATTATTCCTGGGGTCATCCTTGTTTGTCCCTCATTTTGTTTTGCTACTTTTCCTTTGTTTACCTTGCATGCTCTTTATGTTTTTTCCCAACAGCTTTGATTGCATAAATATCGCTTTTGTTTATATTTTTATACCTGAATCACCTTTTTATGTACTGCATTTGGATGGTGCCTTTCGTAGCTCTCTGACAAAGACAAACAAAAAGAGAAGCGAGAAGAGGACCACACACATTTCCTATGACAATCCTCACGCACACTTTACCATCAGAAATCAGCCTTAAACAACTATACTCAATAAAAAGTTGACAAAAGACATAGAAAGGAGATTTTCTGCCAGCCAGACCATTAAACAACTATTAAACAATAGGACATGTCTTCTTAAGGCCCTGACACACCAAGCAGTCACCAGAGAATTCGCCGACGCCGACTGTTGCGTCGCCGTGTTCTCCTGCGTCTTGGCCATGTGTCGCACTGGAACACACCGCAAAGACTTCAGCCGAGCACGTACGAACTGTGCATGCGTGAGTGGCAATAACTCTCCTTACCAGCAGGCGGCGGTAGTGTGTATTCGTCATTCAAAAGAGGCAACAACCGGAAGAAAGAGAAGAAGAACAGACTGCGTGATATAAACAAACAACAAATAGCGTGTGCGTTCCATTTTCACTATCGTCCATCGAAAACATGTTTCATGCGGTACTGGAGCTATCAGCCATTGGACCGATGAGATGAAAATGAATAGCCGTCTGTGTGTGTGCCTTCTTAAATCGTTTGTTTACGTCCCTCACTTCCGTCTCGCTTCTCATGCACTGATTCGCTAGCTGAACAGCCAATCAGAGTGATTTCTTTGGCCGACTGCCTGTGGCCGACGCATGGCCAATTCAACATGTTGAATCGGCCATGCGTCGGCCATGAAAGGCCAAATAAGGCGTGTCACGGCCGACGGTGCGGGACGTGTGCGGGACACACCAAATTTAGTTTGGGCGACAGGGCACGCTTCGTCGTCCGACTAACGAAAACGGCCGATTTCGGCCTGGTGTGTCAGGGCCTTTAGTGTAACACCAATAACCCTTTGTGAGGTTTCCTATTCCATCCTGTTCATCTGTCATCTGATCTAAGCCCCCTCATGCACATTAGTCCACTCTGCATCTGATGAACCACAACTCAACCCCCCCCTTTCTCTGTTCCTCTCACTTCAACCTCAAGAGCCACAGCCAACATCCACAAGGCCTCGCACACTTATCATTCATGAAAGCAGAGAAGGATACATAAGGACACATGTTTTCCCCTGAGAGCCCAGGAGTTCTGAGTTTGGGCGCCTCAGTGTTCAGGGGCCAGACATATCAGCAAGTAGAGTCCCCTACTGACTACCACAATGTTTCCCAAGGGGGGCCTCTATCTCATTATTTCTTCTTGTTTTCTTTCCCTTCTCCAACCATCATTACCTTGATAAATTATTGACTTTACTAGAAAAATTAAACTACATAAATAACTCCACAATGAAAATATTATCCCCTTCTGCAGAGCAGCCAATAAAAACCTGTCTGACTTCCATCAGGCTACTTTGGCTTGGATTATAGTAATGTATGACTGTGTAGTTCTGCATTAAGTCTTCCCATCAGTTATCTCTCTTTCTTTTATAGATGTGTATACGCATGTATTTATTAGTTTTGTTCTGCTCTTTCTTCCTTCAAATATATTGAATTATAGCTTTCCACAATATATACAGTATGTCTCAAATGCATGGAACGTGGACATTCTTTCCTGTTCAAAATCTTTTTACTGGCACATTACAGTCATGATAACAGAAATGCCATCAGACAGACGTTCTTATGAGGCCCACATTCTTGACTAACACCAGATATTGTCTTCTACCTTTCATATTGACAATAGGAATAATGCACTTTCTGGTCCTCACAGTAAACAGCTAAATGACATCTAATCCTATCACCCAGACCACTAGCAGACAGGAACTAAGACAACAGTTCTCGTTCCCACCTTAGAGAAGCACAGTCTGATCAGCGGGGTTCGAAGTGAAAGCAGTATGTTTTCAGAACGCCAGCGGCTAATTTTAGGATTGAAAAATAAATCCAGTGAGATCATTTCTCTGGTAGATGTTAGAGAACAATGAGAAGCTCGGGACTCGGGAGGCCCTCCATCAGAAACACAGGGCTGCTGCCAATAAGAACATTCATTAGGGACAAATAAAGAAAATACTTAGAGGCAAGTTTTATGAGAACCAATTTGTGGCGTAATTGTGTGGGCAGACATAAATCAACCTCAAACTGAGGAGAAACAACTTGTTTTTAGAGTTGCTGTACCACTGCCTTTATTCTAAAGGATAATCACACAAAAGCACTGTTCACACTTTTGATGATGTTACTGAGCAATAACCAAACAAACCCCTGATGTGTGTTAAATGATCTTGTGTTGACTTGTTTATAATCTAGTCAAAAAATCAGCCTCTAGTTTTTCCAGCAGATAATTAAGTCAGACCATACAAAAATAAAGAAATATTACCAATATAAAAGCCAACCAGAGCCATAGAATTATATGAATTAACAACACAAAAAAACGGGCAAAAGAAAATTCATAGTATGTGTCCAGTTTATAGCATTATAACAAACAAAACTATACACAAATAATGTAGATTTCTTATGTGAAAGAGAGCCAATCTTAATAGCAGACTTTTTTTACATAAAAATAAATGTAATATATGTGACCATGTGATGCGGAACATGCTTCGGTCACTTCAGCCAATGTATGTTGGTTCTGAGAGGCAGCGGTGTCCTGCAACATGTTCCCTGTATACATACTTAACATGAGGATTGACCAAAGCCAGAAAGGAATAGACAGAGTCAAATATTCTGTTGCCAAATGGAGTTGAGTGTATATGGGTTCTGGGACAGAGCTGGGCAGCCCCACAGCCCCGGTATGATATCACCTTGCCCTCATTGCTTTCTGGGAAAATGATCTGCAATGAACTGGCTCTGTGTGTCTCTGTACATTTGCCTACACATTAACAGGCACCTTACAAAAGCCTGCAGGAAAGTCCCCCTTGATTACGACGAAACTGTAGCTAGGCTGAGTGTGGTTACAAAACAACATAACACTCTCTTTACATCATAAAAGTGCCAGGCATGTGTTCAAATGGCCAATTGGAAGCAGGGACATCTAGCTATTGCAATTGTTCTGAGGAGGCTTTGAACTGCTAAAAGCTCTGAAAATGATTTTCTTCATGTGGATTATGATTTATTCTGTATTTCCCCAAGGTAATTTCTATGGGGAAATCAATAGCTCCAGTGGAAAACTTTGATAATCAATAGGCACAGAAAGAGACGGCTTTGGCCAATTTATAATCTGGCGGAACAAAACACAGCTCTATATCCATACTCCATATAACCAGCTAATGGGAGTCATTTCATCTCATAATACTATTTCAAACAACCACACTATGGAAATAGCAAAGAGTTAACTTATATATTTGTTTTAATTCACGACTGTAGTTCATGATGGGAATAGACGCTGTGGGCTTCAGACCATCTCTGACCGCGGCAGGAGGGCGAAAGTTGGAACAGTATTGTGAAATATTAAAAGTTTTCTATAACAATCTTTGGAAGAATGCACACACTATTTTAAAGGATCCATCAGCATTTTAGAAGCAGTTGGGATTATAATTGTTGTCGGATAATGAAGTAGTTTAGAATACTTAATTTGCGGCATATTTAAAATCAGCAGCTTTTTACAAACGACAAAAGGGAAAGCTTCACGAGAGCATCCTGGAATGTGACGAAATACAAACATTACAAGAACTCATTGGCTAAGTATTTAGGTAATACACCCAAGGTTGATTCATTGTCAACAAAATACCAGTGTAAGGGTTCCTATGAGAACCTGGTGATGTCTCCTGAAGCTGAAGGGACACACCAGTGGCAGTCAGGTCGGCTGTTTGCCAGTCTGACGTCTTTATTCCTCGGGCCGGTTCAAAGACATGTTGACTCCAACTGGCAAACAACTTGCATATCTCTCATCTGTTTATCTAAATACATGACTGAAGACTGAAAATAAAACTTCAGCTGCAGTGATAACAACCCCCTAAAAGTCGCTTGACAGATGATATACCGGAAATAACCCTGCAACTTAAATCAGCCACGTAATAAACCTGGACATTTATTTGAAGAAATGTTAATTAAAAAAAAGCACTTTGGAGCGTTTGAGGAAAATGCCAAATGATGATTTAGCAAAAAAAAGAAACATTTAATTAAATTCTCTGGGCAATTATTATTTTGCTTGAAAACCTTGTTCCTTCATTGCTGCTGGGATTAAGGTCCATCATGACACAATGATGGTTTCTCAAATATAGTCACATCAACTTAAACTGTAGTCAATTATTATTGCCTATTGATTCAACCTAAGCTACACAGCTGGATCACATGTCCACATGCAGCACTTAATAATAGATTCTGAAAAATCCATCAGATAACAGCTGCGTATAAATCATTTTAAAGATGAAATGCAACCTGCAGACAATACAAAAGCAGAAGACAGTTTTATGTCCAGCTGAGAGTCAACAACATATAAACACTACAGGCAAACATGAATAACTAATAACTGAGGTGGATCTAAGGGCTGATCGTGTTCAACACAAAAGCTAATCCAGAGTGAGCTCCTGTCCTCTTTAAACATCCAGATCCTCATTCACGATGTGCTGCATATGGAAAAGCAATTCATAAATCATCTTTAGAGCGCCTAATTCCAATCATAACATGTTAGATGTCAGCAGCTCTTCTCACGAGGTGACTGGGGGCGCTCACAGAAACCTGATATCTCCAGATATCAGGTTTCTATGTATTGAGTATTATCGCACTGTGACCAGCAAAGCCTCGGGAATATGAAGAATTAACATGGAGGTGGAACAGGATTTGTATGAATTTATAGAAGTGTTTGAATTATCACCACAACCCAAAACCAAAAAAGATGATAACTTTCTTCATTATTGGCCCATTCGAACGGTGAAGACATCTTCACATACAAAGTAACACAATTATTAATTGCAGGAAGGATGTATTGTTATGTAACAAGGTGGTGTGGAAGGAAATACAATACTTGCTGTGATGCAAGTCCTCCTCTGTAGTGTTGTTGAGCCTCAGTGATGATCCGACTGCAGGGAGGCTTATTGTTTCACCATGATTAAAACCAAAAGGGCTGCATGCCTCTGCCCTTTTTTCTTTTCTGATTGCTCGCGGAAACAATGTGTAACTTTTCATTAGATCTACTCCTGTAACATTGCAGCAATTTCCAGAGAAGACGCTGGTCATTCAACTGCAAGTGGAATTCCAACATAAAGCCTTGGAGTGGGGGCACTGAGGGTTAGATTTAAACGAAATACACTATCACAACATAGTTACTAACCACTTCGGATAAATATTCGGATCAGAATATTTTCAGTCATCTACAAACACCTATTCGTTAGAGAGAGACAACACTGCGGAGAGCATGACTAAGAGAGAAAAAACCCCATGGGATAAAAAAAAGTTCAACGTGGAAAGACAAACAGACAGCTACCCACACAGATAGGCCGCTTTACAAAGAAGTTTGGAGGCAGAGGAGCAGTCACTGAGATGCACATTAACAGCCAGTGTACTATAGTAAGTTGAGTGCTGCTGAGAAGCTGCAGCCTGATTCAGCTATGTGTTTAGTGTTGGAGCCAAGGTGAATGTTTACTGAAGACCCCTCATGAGAGAGAATATACTGTAGAGATGTGAATAAGCAAAGATGCTGCGCTATGGAAAAGACATTAGTGCAGATTTTGAATGAAACAAGGAACATAGGGGAAACCAGGAGGAAGAGGCGGCACAACCTTTCAGCTGTGAGCTTGTAAAGCAAGCAGGGATGGAACCCTAATGGCCTTTCTTAGACTCTGAAATGTCAAAGGAGCATTTCAAAACACTTGACAGGGGGGGGGGGGGACGTCATAGACGCGAAATATTATTTACAGCTACAGGATGACTTCACCCAAAACAGGGATTCATTACTGCTGCTGGGAACACATTTCTCATGGACAAAAAAGAAAGAAAAAACAACCACTTGCTTATTTCCCCTGACTGTTCACTGCGATGCTTTGGCAAATAATGTTTCAAATGTTGTTTAAATGTGTGGAGAAGACCTGGAGCCTAAACACTGCGAGAGTCAAACAGTAGAGGCTGGGAAGACCTTCTTTACATATTTCATTCTTATTTTTACTTGAAACTAATTCAGTTACAAAAAGCTAGCCAAGAAGTTCCATTAGATCACATTAATTAATATCTATAGGGGAACACGATAGGGAAGGGAAGGGCTGGGCTATTAGGCACATACATACACCACATGAGCATTAAATGAAAACCATTTCTGCAGTCAGTAAGGCTCTGTGTTGTGTCAAGGACAGCTCCTTAACAGACTGGCTGCTCCAGCCATCCTCATAGATGGGAGTGGAATAATACATTTGTACAGTGTGTGTTTGCTTTGTATTTTTTCACATAACTCTCCCTGAGGTCCACAAACAGATTCATCACACCGATTAAAAAAAACAATGTTTGTGTACTCCATTGATGCAGGAGATAAATTGTCAGTAGCCATATTTGTCTTTCACCTGTCCTGCAAACATCAACGATACTTCAAAAGCTTATGGATACTGTTAGTTTGTTCTGTGTTCATCTCACACTAAAGCAAAAATCAAAATCTGTGACGAGATCCTGAACTGTATCTATCCTCAATCAATTCCTCCTCCTTCGCTTTGTTTTTCCTTTCCGTCCATCTTCAGTCAAAGGGTTCAGAGTTTCTACTAAGAAAGTAGAGTTCTAGTGAATTCAAAGGAAGGACAACAGCAATGCTACATTAGTGTGGGAGAATGTCTGTGTGCAAGTGTGTATATGTACAGTATATGTATAACCCTGCTTGCCTGTATGATTGTGTCTAAATGTATATGCGTCCTGATATGAACATGTATTCTGTGAAGTAGTGTGTGTGCCCTTAACGTGTTTGTTCTGAACAGGGGGGCCCTAGAAAGCGGAAAACTGGCATGGAGGCAGGCTCCGCACAGCCAAGCCACTCATCTATTCTGGGCATCCAGAGCTCACAGTTCTACTAGTTCTGCAGCAGAGGAAAACAGAGTATGTGATGTCCTCTGAGAAACGGGTTCACTCAGGTGTCAGCGAGCTGTCGTGTGTTATGTAATAATAATAAAAACATGATTTCTTGCATAGAAAGAAGATAAAAATGTTGTGAAATGTTGTTATTCCACTTTTGGCAGACCATATCCTCAAACATAGAAACAGTGGTAGTTATTCCAAATAGCAAGGGAAAAGTAAATGTCTTTGCAGTTTCCATTTGTATACTAATTCTTACTTACATCACACTGAGATCTGTTCCCTTTATGTGTGTAAACCTCTTTGATGCACTTCATCAGAGTTAGTGTAACGCTATTGTATTAAGACCAATGTCAGAGCAATATCTTGAACAGTCCACCCATGGCACAGCTTACGGTTGGTAAACCTACCTGTCACTGTTTTAGTTTTGACAGGGCTGCTGGCGTAGTCAGAGGCCTGGTTGGGGGGTAGTTCGGGGGGGGGGGCACTCCCCAACGTCACCTCATCCTCTCTCCTCTTGGCCAAAGGAACTAAACCTGGAGCCTGCAATGACATCAAAGCATGTGTGAGCACCGACAGTATGAGTTCATGGGAAAGGTATTATGTTGTGGTCTCTCATATGACTGCATTTCCATTGAATCTGCAAATATTCAGTCTTTTAAAAAGAGCATGTTATCAGGAGACAGAGCACACATGTTGTTATGGATTGATCAAGTAATATAGTATGACCATGACCTGTAAATAAAACTAGACAGCATCAAAGATCTGGGTTAACCAGAAGATGCAATGCAAGGCACAACAGGGGAGGGAGGAAAGGAGGAAAAGAAATGAAATGCAGTGGAACACAACAGAGGCCTCCAACACCAACAAGGCTAGTGAGCAGTCTCCCATGCTGCTGGCAGGACACACACACACACACACACACACACACACACACACACACACACACACACACACACACACACACACACACACACACACACACACACACACACACACACACACACACACACACACACACACACACACACACACACACACACACACACACAGGCTGGCAGTAAGGTGGCTAAAAGACAGCAGAGTGGAAGGTCTGTAATAAGGAAACCCATTAGCATCAGCAGGACTAGGCTATGATGCAGCGCACACACACACACGGAAAGATGCAGTTGTCTTTGAATTACTGGGTCGGGACCCAAGGCTGGTTGTGGTTAGATTTAAAATGGGTTCCAAAATGACATCATGTTTTTCAAACTACTGGCTAGAGGAATAATGCCAAATCATCAAGGTTCTTGCAACTTGCAACATAGGGTGAATTGTAAACTGTAGCCAAGTACATTAGTTGCCCAAACTTACATTTGTCTTGAACATGTCATTAAAGTCTGGTAAAGATCTGCAAAGACGAGGTTGATTTTAATTAGAAAGACTTCTTGTTTACACCCATAGTATAAACACAATATTGGAGTGTTTACCAACCAAAGAGAATACAATATTATTCACACTAAAAAAGCTTGAAAATAGCTTGAAGACACAAATGTTTTGTAGGTTCATGTGGTTTAGGAACATGCTAGATTATTAAAATCAAATTGTATAATTCAGTTTGTACACTTCATGGAAAATATGCTTAGCTACATTTTAATATGCTATGCTCCATAGGTAGCTTACCCGATGACAACAACTCATTCCTGACGGATGACGTGGTATGTTTCTTCTACCACACACACTGAGGGGGGTGAAGACAGCCAAAGCAAGTGTTTGGTTCCAATTATTTTTTCTTTTCATTAACCGTTTCCCCATCAAGCTCCCTCTGCTTTTCTGATTGGTTTCCTATCTGTGTGTCCTGCTCTGGTAGTTTCAGTTGACATTTATATTAATTTTCCTTTCGTTCCTCTCCACCTTCTCAACGCTGTCTTGCTTTTATGTTGTCTCCCTTGACTTTAAATCTCTTCTTTCTTTATCCCAATTCCAGGTTTTTGTGACGCTACATCTCTCTGATGCTTGACACACACATCCTTCTTCCCTTGTCCATCTTTCCTAAGTTCCTTGTTGCTCATCTTTTCCTGGTCCAACAGGTCATGGTTCTCTCCTCTGTCCTTCACAGGCTGATGTGTGGCCTCTAGCTGAAGGACTTGTCTAAACCTTGAGAAGCAGCCCTGACAGGCAGCTGAGCTCACAGAAACACACACGCACACACACGCACACGCACGCACGCACGCACGCACGCACGCACGCACACACACACACACACACACACACACACACACACACACACACACACACACACACACACACACACACACACACACACACACACACACACACACACACACACACACACACACACACACACACACACACACACAGTGTTGTGTATCCTTCACACTGGCAGCAGTTCAACTCATAACATCTGTTTACCCCTGTACAGCAATAAGCTCAAGAGTAAGGAGTTGGTGCAATTAACTCCCTCTCTGTTTGTCCGTCACACACACATGTATGCTGACAGCCTTTCCAAACAGCAGGAGGCATGAAGCATAGCAAGTTGTTGAAAAAAACTACTTTTAAAGTATTACAATATGATACTTTATGGGGTGAACCTGTGCTTTATCCCAGGCAATCAAACTAAGCATGTCTGCATGTGTGTATGTAGTGTGTGTAGTGTAGGCACAGAGCATTCAATGTCCATAACCATCACCATGACCCCTGTCAAATAAATATAGAGAGAGTGGATGGAAGACAGGGAGCAGAGCACATTGAAAAAAAAGGTAGCAGGGAAAGCAATGGAGCGGGAGGGACATTTACATTCCCTTCAGGCTCTTTTCCAGAGCTGCTAAGAATCAGTGCAACAGTATAATATGCTGCAGGTACTCTATTAATACAAATGACATGTTCAAGTTAAACAAGTGGAACATCAACAGTAAAACATGTTGACATTAAGCCTGGGAACATGAGGATCAGGTACCTGCTGCATGCTGCTCCCTCTGTGAGGTTGGTACAACAGCCATGTGCAGAAAACTGGGTCCACATTTACAGATATGCCCTGGACACTGACCAGCAGCACTGCACCTACACAACACAGAAACACAGAGAAAAACAACAGATCAGAGATGTAATAACAGAACTGTGGAAAACAAACAGACTACAATGGCATTCGGAGATAAGATATGTCAGCCAAGGCCAACGATGCATTCACATTCTCTGCTGATGGTCCCATTAATTCAGTTGGAATAGTTGTGGGTGTGATTATAAGCTTTAAAGACCCAGTGAAGTGTGCGCCGGTGCATGATCTGTTATGCTAATACGTATAGTAATGACCAAAATTGTCCATTGGAACCCATATCAAAGATGTTGGAATAGCAACGAATTTGACGAGTTGGAATTTTCCGCTGGGAAATCCGCAGTCGACCTCCGCCTTCGTGGGCGTGGCTTGCGATCTACTGCGTGACGTCAGAAGATGGGCTCAGCCGAAGTGTTTACATTCACCACCGTTCATTTTGTCTCTGTTTCAAAGTGGAATTTACCAACGTTTTTGAGCGAGTATTTTATTGGAAAGTGTTTCGCAGTCGACTGGAAGTGATTGCCAATCGAGGAAACCTGACAATGGAGGCGACAGTGAAGAAAAAGGGAGGAAAAACACACGGGAAGCGATGCATTGCCGCTGGCTGTGGTAATGTCAATTCTGCCGAAGTGGCGATGTTTCTGTTCCCAAAAGATGAAGGTGAGTGGCTGGTGTCATTGTTTCGTAGATTCGTAGATTGTTTATGAAAAATAAAGGCCACTGTGTTTGTGTTTACTAACAAGACTATCATGGCGGCGGCAGAGCTCAAGTCGAGTTTCTCCGCCTGGAGATATTCTCACTATTTCACTTTTGTCGAGCACAAAGAAAAGAACGTTTTAGTTAAATGTAAGTTGTGTCTTGGCGGGTCAAAGATCCTATCGACTGCCCAAAACAGCAATTAAAATCTGTTGAAACATCTGCAGAAACAACATGCTGGGACGAAGCTAGTAGCTAAGACCACAGACCCAGACTCATCCGACGCCACTCCACCTCCACCTAAGCAACAGCGGCTGGATTGGCACTTTGAAACATATCTTTGTGTTTGTGTTTGTATAGACCACATTGCTTAGCAGAGTTCAGTGATGCAAATGCATGTCAAGTTGATCAACAGGTTGTATTATTCTCCGATGCAATAACAGTACTGAAATGAAGGCTACAGTATAAGGGCATTAATGAGTGCCCTTTTTTAAGTAACTAAAAAGTTACTTTTCACAGTAACGCATTACTTTTTGGTGTAAGTAGTGAAGTAACTAGTAATTGTAACTAGTTACTGGTTTTCAGTAACTAGCACAACACTGCATGTGAACATGAATGTTGCATCATGCTATGAACAGATGAATGTATGATCAGGTGATGGCCAATCCTGTGTGTAGATCTACTCTAGATCTATGACAAAATATTGTCCTCAACTAAATTGACTTCCATGGCCACTTTCCTCATCTATCCTGTCCGAAAAGCTGTCAAAATCACTCATTTCTCTCGCACCAGTATCACTTTCCGAAGTCTCCGCCATGTTTACAATCACAACTGGGCCCATCTTGTGACGTCACAGCCGCTATCGTCTGCAGCAGCGGTAGGCTCAGACGGCCGTTCACGGGATGAAAAATTTGCGATGTTTATCTCGTCCCTCGCACTTCCTAAAAAATTATTTTAGCCATGAACAGGTACAATTATATGTAAGAAATGAAACTGCCATTTCATTTTGGCGCAAAAAAATGCACTTCACTGGCACTTTAAGTCGTAATGTGGAAGCAACATGGCCGTTGAAACTTAATGGGTTGTTTTATTTTGGTTAGAGCGTTGATGTTATTTTCTCACTGAATCAACTGAAGGTAATAACCAACTAAATAAAGTGACTAAGGGGAAACCTCTTCCTCTCCCGAGCAGTTGACAGTCCTCATGACCTGCTGCTGGGTATGCAGCCTGCTTGATGGAGCAAAGCAAGGAGCACAGTTTGTTTCAATGGCGCCGTTCGAAGTTGAGTCACACTAAGCCAAGAATAACATTTTCTTTTGATACATTTCTATGAAACTCAAGCCTTTCTCTGGGTTTTGGTTTACTCTTAAATAATAATCTTTACCAACAATAAGCGGGCCCTGAGGTAATGCATTAGGATCCTATCAATAATGATTCCCATGCCGGCAGGATTAGCGCAGGGTCTCTGGCGTGCCGTGGAATGTCCCAGCATGACGATAGGAGGATGTTTCAGCTCTAGAAGGACTTTCAGCAGTTAAATGGAGCTTTGGACAGAACCCCGGTCTTCTGTTTCAGGCCCTGAGGCAAAGTGCTAAAGTGTGTAAGTGTAAATGTGTGTGTGCATTTCACCTCCGACAAAGCCTGATTGCTTGTTGGTTTGCCTCACATTTAAGAGTTTGTATAACATGGAGACACACACACACACACACACACACACACACACACACACACACACAAGCTTGGCAGGAGTTGCTCCCTCCATTATTCCCTGTGAACAATACAATTAAAGCTCTAATTTGACCACTTTAAAATGTTCAGCGATTTGTGGCCTGTGAATGTGCTTGTGTGAGTATTAGCAATATCAAGTAAATGTGTATGTGTGTGTGCATATTGTCATTTATATAAAGTATTTTGAGTGTGTGTATGTGTGCATCTACAGTATAGTATGATCTCATGGTGTACACATGCATCATGTCTGTAAGTCTACTTATTGACCAGGTGCATTTCAATCTTCAGCTATGTTTTCTTTCTGGAACAAATGTATTTACGGGCAAAAAAACGTTTTAATTGGATCAAGTCAAACTGACACATTTCTTCCTTTATTCCAATTACTCCTACCTCCCTATCCATCACCACTTTTCACTGTGTCCCTAACAACAGCCATACTGGTATTTGTACCCGCTTATTTCAATTTGGTTCTAAAACACTCACTTACTTAATTCAGCCTTCATGTATACCTCTCCAACACAAACTGTCTCCTCATACTTGTATCCTTCATTGCCCCCCCTTTTTCCCTTTCACCCTTCCTTCTGAAACCATACCTCCACCCTTCCTTGTCATCCTACATCCACCTCTTTACCCCTCCTCCCGATGAAGAATGACAACCTCAGCCCTGTGGCTTGAACTCATATACCACAGTGTGGCTGCTTAATAGGCTTTGGCTGTGGCTGTGTGCTGGGGCCTGACTTCAAGTGGTTTCATCATAGCCGAACAGCTTGAGCAGTATAGGCCCCAAAAGGCTGGGAATGGGCTGAGTAACTAAGATGTATTCAATAAACTGACCCTAAATTGCGGTCTATGGGATGCACTGAGCATGACAAAGCACATTCAGCAGAAATGAGTCATATCATAATAAATCATATTACTTACTAGATGGATGGTTTATTTAAAAAACATATTACAGAGATATTTAAAATATATAAAATGGCTAATTGCAAATAGCTATGTCAAGCAGAGCTGGTTACACATAATGCACGTTAAGGCAAGTGACACTGCTACCAGTTATTTTATTCATCTATACTTACTGTGGAACAGTCTCAAAGAAAATAGAAAGTGTTCATAGAAAAGGAATCCTCTGCAGGACCAGAGCAGAACACTGTGTCATTGCCACAAACAAATACAAAATGTAAGATTACATTATAACCAAAATATCATCAGCTGATGTGTTTTGAGAGTATTCAAGTCCAGACTGTTGGATGTCTAAATAACTGACTGAGCTGAAGCAAGTGGCATTGTATCAGCACGTGTTTAAAGTTTCATGCCAGCAGCTGTCATCTTATTGTGGCTGTGTTTAACATCTGTTCGGCTTCTGCAAATGACAGCCATGACCATTTTGATACATCACAACCCCACTCAGAAGGCTCTCTTGCTGAAATTAACAGAGCAAACAATCTTTTCTCTGTGTCTCTCTCTGCCAATTTGATAGTGACATAGAAACAAAATATGTGTTGACCTGGTTTATGAGGCTTTGAAGAACAAGGCTTTACCGTGCACGCATGCATGTGTTTTGTTTCATTAATGTGTTGACATAACTGTCCGAGTGTGACACCTCCTTTGAAGCATGCAGCACCATGAAACAGCCTGGCATGCTACGGCGACCTCGGCAGCAGGCTAAATGTTGTTGTTTTTTCTTCTCTAACAGTGTGGCATATGGGCAATTACAGAAAGTGATGACAATGATAACAGGGGTGTTTTTCTTACTTCCTAAATTATTCCTCGAGAAAACACCAGAAAACTTCTCAGTGGCCCAGACTTTGAAAATACACAAAGGCGAAGAATGTCCGTGCAGACATATGTGAAGACACACTTACCTTGACTCACCCACAGTGGACCTATTAATGTCAGAGGTGTTTTTTTTTCTAAGACCTGTGGAGTTAAAAGAGAGCACGGGGCTGCTGGTGTTGTTTTACAGCTGTCTGACATCAGGCTGCTCACAGCCTGAGGCTACAACATTAGACCAGACTGAGTGGAGGCCTCTAACCTTTAAGCCCTGTCTAGGTTCTTTAGCCTCCTATGTACTGGGCCAACAGCCCCAGTAATCTATCAGCCACACATATTTCTGTCTTCATATTGTCTTTTTATCAGGTGACATAATTTATACATTGACATTTTCAAATGCAAAATCTGCTTTTGTTCAGTCACTACAAGCATGAAATTCAATAAACTGGGAGCGGTCGGTTCAGTGCAAGTTAAAAAACCACGTCCCACAGTGGAGACCAAAACCCTGATTGGGGTTACAGAGGGCGCAACCTCCCAACTAAAGGGCCATGACCCCACCATCAGAGTTACAGACAGGCAAAGGGAGGTGGGGGAGACTCACCATTCACCCCCCAGGTAGACTGAGGGGGAGGATTCATGTTTGAGCCCCCTCAGAATCGCTTCATTGTTGGACGTGAGGCAGCGCTGGGATCCTGAGACCAGCTTCTCCAACAGAAAGTAAATAAATATAGCCAGCCCGCGTCAGCCAGATGACTTCTGACAGGTTTGGTTAATTTTGAAGCCAAGTAGCAAAACAAAACATTACGCCAGCGTGCAGGGCCTACGCTGCCTTTAATTGCTTTTCCGATGAGCTCATGACTCGAAGGTGTCCGGGAGCGGGCCGTGCTACCCGACAGGTGTTCTACGGGTGCACATGTCAGTGTGAGAGTCTGTGAATGTGTGTGAGGGAAAGAGCAAGAGAATGAGAGAGGAGATGATGAGCTGTGACAACACTAAAAAGGGGCTCAGCTGTGTGTAACTGGGTACACCGAACAGTGTGTCAATATGTTTGATAGAAGTGTGCACATGTGGAAGAGGATTAGGGCCACATGAAAAACATTTTTGGGGGCTGTAACATTTTTATTTTTTTGGAGAAAAAAGTCAGAATTCTGACATTAATCTCAGGACAAATATAGGTTTTATAGAAGGAAAACCTCATTCACTTCATGAAATGGCTGCAGCACCAGGAGGCAGCGGGACATGTAACTCAGCCTCTGAGAAGTGCAGCACCAGTTTACCAACATTTTTGGTAACAATTTATATTAAGGTACACAAATTCACCATCAACTAGTTAATTAACATACTTATTAGCAGTATATTGGCTCTTTATTAGTCCTTATAAAACACTTATTAATGCCTTATTCTACATGACCATATTCTACAAGTAATAAGCCATTAGTTGAGAGTTTTTCTTCAATAACCCTCTAATTAGTGCTTATTTATTGCAAGTAAGGAAGTTGTTGTACATGAGTTTTGGTCTTAACATGCTCTGCTCAATATGGGCCTAATAAGGCAGTAGTACCACAAGAATAGTAATTCTCCCATAATAACACTTAACAAATATGATCTATTCTTATTAGGGATGCTCCGATTGATCGGCCGCCGATCGATATCGGCCGATACTCACTCTCTGCCGATCGATCGGTGCTCTCTAAAAATGCCGATCGCAAGAGCCGATCGCATGACGTAGAATACATGACACTTTTCTCTGTGCGCGTCAAAACAAGCTCGCCAAAATGGCTTCACCGGTCTGGCAGTATTTTAAGGTGTCCGAAAATGACAATAAAATATCGGTATGCAACGTGTGTGAAGCAGAAATCCTGCAGCTCCGTCCGCTGTGACGGACTGGTGAGCGGAGCAAAACACACTAAGAGTTAGACCTAACACACTTAGCTATTTGATCTACCTCTGGAACAAGCTAAACTAGTTATAAATATATTTATTCTTCACTGTCGGGTCACTCATTACTGGATCAGTGAGCTGCATGAGACGATACTGACGGGCTGTCAGATTAACTGAATTTTAAACAAAACTTTAAATGGAAGATCCCCATAGGCCCCGCCCACTCGATCGGATCGGCGATCGGATCGGATCGGCGATCGGTATCGGCCGATACTGATTCCGGCGATCGGTGATCGGCCCCAAAATTGGCGATCGGAGCATCACTAATTCTTATGTAACAAGACATGAAACTATAAGTGTTAATTGTGTCTAAATAACTCTATTGTTGGTGAAGCTGGTACACCAGCAAGGTCTCATTATGTTAGCCGGTGAAGTTGGATTACCATTTTAGCTAAATAAATAGAGAGAGAGACATAGACAGAGAGAGAGAGAGAGAGAGAGAGAGAGAGAGAGACATAGACAGAGAGAGAGAGAGAGAGACATAGACAGAGAGAGAGAGAGAGAGACATAGACAGAGAGAGAGAGAGAGAGAGAGAGAGAGAGAGAGAGAGAGAGAGAGAGAGAGAGAGAGAGAGAGAGAGCGAAAGAGACACAGACAGACAGACAGACAGACAGACAGACAGACAGCGGTATAAAACATTGTTTTGACTGGTCCTAACGGTCGGGTGTGCACTTAACTTTATGTTACAAATTGAGAGAGTTACGTTTAGTTTAAAATCGTCAATGTATTGCACGTTAGAGGTTTTCTGTTGAACATGACGTTAGCTAACGCTAGCTAACTCTTTTTACCATTGTTATTTACCATAAGCAATTGTTGACTGTAACGTCTATGCCAACAACTGTAATTTGTAATTTATTTGACTATACTTTTAACGGTCAAGTTCTGGCAACCACAGCTGTCCGAATTTTAACGTACGTTTTACGTTTTTACGTGTACTTATATCGGTACATTTCTTTTCAGTCTGCTTCAAGAAGTGGCTTCAACAGACAGAAACGCAGGCCGGATCGGGAAAGGCTGGACGCTACACAACGGAAAAAATGATGGACATAAACAAGAAAAAAAAAAAAACACTTAAGACATTTTTTTCTGTAATTTCTTTGTTGCATTTCTTATCATACATATTGTTACTGTTTTTGTTCCCATTTAAATATTTAATACTATTTATTCTTTTTATTTTAAATCAAATGCACCTGTTTTAGATAATATGTTTATTTTGATGTAGGTTAATTTGTAGGTTGGTTGTTTTTTGTATAATTATTGTATTGTTACTGTGTATTTTATTATATTAACTAGCTGAGTATTGCTATTTATTACATTAAAATACTGTTATGAACACTATACAATGTATTTATTGTGGTAGTTACCAGAATACATGACACAATTGTCACAAAGGTCAGCCAGAAAGCCAGTTTTTGCATGTTTATATATCAATATTAGTTGTTGTGTTACTTAAATATTATTGGAGTGCTTTTGTTTTTGTTTTCTGTGTGCTTCACCTGGCAGGCTATTTGGACACTAATGAGGCACCTGGGGACGCACCTGAAGTGCATCGCGTAATTAGGTAAGAACGAACAAAAGGACACCGGACAAAGGAGAAGGGAGACGTGACAGGGACCTGATGTGATGCGGGTGTGTGAGGCATCGGAGAACAAACAGTGGACAGTGAAACACGGAGAGACGTGGTCGTTTCAGACGGCACACACGCTCGTGGAAAGGATCGACTGTGGGACGAACGAGCTGTCGGATCGAACGCTGTGAACAAGATCACTAAGCGCATCAGCAATCCAGCACTGCCTTCTCAACCAGGAAGAGCGTCCTGGTAACTGGAGGCGCACACGGACGCTCCGCCTCTCTCTCTCTCCCCCCTCGCCTACGGCCAGCAGCTGGGTAAAAAAGCCTCGATCCCATCCTGTGCATTTAAAGCTACGGACTATTTTATTGTGACTCTTTTAATATTCATTAGGAATAAATCAAAGTGTATTTTTGCTACTGCATGTTTTAAACCTTTTATAAAATACATTTTTAAAACCAAATAACTTGTCTCTGTGTGTGTATAAAAACTGGGATATTGAAAGTATCTGGGAAGTGTCTACTTTGTGACACAATGAATCTTGTAAGCTTCCAGCATGGTATATGTAATACTATTATTAAACATAAGCTGGTGATAGGTGGATGCTGGTGACCAGCATACCAGCATAGTATGCTTAATATTTGCACATTTATATTTTTGTAAAATGTGTACTGAACATTTATTGACACTTTTCAAATGTATGGCATGATTACACACACTGTTAGTCTTGACAAAAACACAATAACCACCTTTCACCTATTGTGTAAGTACATACAAGCAGGTCACACAGTATGATCACAAATATAGAAACTCTGTTAAAAATCAGTTTTTATTAAAAAGTACAGGCTGCATATTGTGTTCTCAGCCTTGGAGAAACTTGACATGTTTTGGTATGTGTCTGAACCTCTCTATAGTGGTTCATTAATAAAACAGATATTTCAACTTGTGCCTACTTTGTTCATGTACTGTTGAGGTTAATTTCAGTAGGTGTGTGCTATAATGTATTTACAAAGGGTGAAGAGGAGGCAACTTTAGAATAGGGAACCTGTTCAGGTCAATTAGAGTCAAACTACTAGCTTATTGGTTATGAACAAGACTTCACGTTCTTAGATAGAAATACCTAATTTTGAAGTATTTAGACACAATTAACACTTGTAGTTTCATGTCTTGTTACATAAGAATAGATCATATTTGTTAAGTGTTATTATGGGAGAATTACTATTCTTGTGGTACTACTGCCTTATTAGGCCCATATTGAGCAGAGCATATTAAGACCAAAACTCATGTACAACAACTTCCTTACTTGCAATAAATAAGCACTAATTAGAGGGTTATGAGGAAAAACTCTCAATTAATGGCCTATTACTTGTAGAATATGGTCATGTAGAATAAGGCATTAATAAGTGTTTTATAAGGACTAATAAAGAGCCAATATACTGCTAATATGCATGTTAATTAACAACTAGTTGATGGTGAATTTGTGTACCTTAAGTCAGAAATCTGACAGACAAAAAAACAACAACTCTTCATGAAATATGGAATCACAGAGACACATATATATATATATAGATATAGATATAGATAGATAGATAGATAGATAGATAGATAGATAGATAGATAGATAGAACGAATAAAAAGGGAACAAACACTTAATATTTGACAATTGAATAATGCACATTCCTTACACGTATTGTAAACCAGTACAGCAGCTCTCTCAAGCTCAATATGTTGGGCTCCGAAGCCCAACATATCCCCTTTCTAGATGATTCCTTGCTTCATAAATCCATATCAACTCTCATGGTGTTGAAAAGACAACCGGACACTGCACAACTGAAACCCAAGAAGCATCAATGTGGAATATTTCAGCTGTTATCTCTTTTCCTATCCTCTCTCTATTACACCATTTCTCTGATATGGCCTCAAACATACACACTTTCTGTCTACCTCACTTTAAATATCTCCACAGGATAATGCTTAAAGTAACGACCAAATGTGACCCTGGCCCTTGTCAGCAAGATAGCTAGCCTTCTTAATGAGAAACAAAACAGACTTGGTCCTGATTGCATTAATGTATCATTACCGTATCCATCATGGACATACAGTGCACTGTGTGAACTCTAAATGAGCCCCAGTGTACTGCAAGAGAAACAGGAGAGACACTTGTGAGCTCATTAAAATAAACAGACTTCTGCTTCTGCTGCTGCTTTCCCACAGACACTTTCAGTTTTGTGTAGTTACCTTGAAAACTCCTTATCGCGGCTATCATTCAGCTGGCCCGCTTTCTCTGCAGTTCAGGCTGAGTTCCCTCAGATTGTCAGGAGGAGAGGGGGAGCCAAGCAACTTCATGTCTGTCATTAGCTGGGGTCCCTTCCAAGCATTTTTATATGAATCACATTTGTAACAAATAGAAAGGCTTAATGCGTATGTCAACATTTGAATTTTTAGTGATGCACAAATCAAAATAAGCCCATTCTGTAAAAGAACAATGCAAGTGACTGTATAGTCAGTCTTATGTTAACATTTTGTGAACTTTATTTAAATTTGACACCTTTAAAGTTTGAAATATTTCACTCTCTGCGAGAAAGGAGCTTTCATTCTTCTTTATTTAGTTTTTCTCTCTGGGTCACTTTGAAAATCCAGATGTATTTGATGTATTTTAATATTATTGCACGTCAATGGAAAAATGGTTTTGGAGTTTCTTAAACATCAATCCATTATGACCAACAAATTGATTATTACTTTTTTGTACATTGGAATTGCTGTGGTTAGGATGAATACATATATTTTAAATAATTTGACGGCTAAATCGTTATTTTACAAAATGTTTAGGCCAACAAATCAAATACCAGTAAAGGGCACCTATTTATTGATCTCTTTTTGTTTTGTGAGTTCTGATGTGTTATGTTTCATGTGCTGAAACATGAAACATACAGCTGGTTGAATCTCTTTCCTCTTGGATATACCTCCTTTCCCTTCTTTGGTTCACTGATATCCATTCCTGATCTTTTTTTCCCCTGATATATATTTTTGGGTTTCTCCCAAATATCCTGTTGTCTGTAGTTGCCTTCTCTATTTTCTGTCTCCATCCGGTAACTGACCGACTTCATGATCCAGGTGTCAATCAGAATGACTCACAGCTTTCTGGAGGCCATGCAGGACAAATGCAGACGAGATACTGTCTTTAATTATGTTTGAGCACCTTCTTCGTCTGTCAGCTTTGCCTTTGTCAGGTCAGTAGACATAGTAATGACCTCAGTGACAGATCAAAGTCCTCAGGCTGAGATGTAGGGTCACTCAGGAGGATAGGAATGCAGCACTGAAGAATGTGATGTTTGGACGGCAATATGCCATCCATCCATCCATCCATCCATCCATCCATCCATCCATCCATCCATCCATCCATCCATCCATCCATCCATCCATCCATCCATCCATCCATCCATCCATCCATCCATCCATCCATCCATCCATCCATCCATCCATCCATCCATCCATCCATCCATCCATCCATCCATCCATCCATCCATCCATCCATCCATCCATCCATCCATCCATCCATCCATCCATCCATCCATCCATCCATCCATCCATCCATCCATCCATCCATCCATCCATCCATCCATCCATCCATCCATCCATCCATCCATCCATCCATCCATCCATCCATCCATCCATCCATCCATCCATCCATCCATCCATCCATCCAGGCTGGTTTCTAGTCAACGCGTCTGAGTAAATATGTAAAGATATTTGGCTGTCTTGTCCATGAGTGAAGTCATGAGTTCAAGTTCATTTGAGAAATTATGATTAAAGCGTTAAAGGGGCCCTATTAATGCATGATTGGTTAGCTAGCCGGCTGTGTTGTGATTGGTTAACCGCTTAGGGATGTCCTGTCCCTTAGCCTATCCCTTACAATGTGTTGGAGTGCTTGCCAAGAAGAAGAAGTAGTGATGCCACTAAGTTACAGAAGTAAACAAATCAACGTGTTTCAGGCAGGAGGGGGGGGGAGAGTAACTCCCACACACAACACCGAATATGAATAACTTGATTATGGTTATAACAATAGTTTTTTTTTGACAGAGAGAATATAGCAGCATATCTGACAACTCTGGGAGGTAAGTTTTTTACTATATATTATATAGTGGCTCAGTGGATAGAGTGCTGGGCTTCGAATCAGGGGGTAGCAAGTTCGAGTCCCACTGCAGTCAGCATGTCGTTGTGTCCCTGGGCAAGACACTTCACCCCAAATTGTTCCTGTGGGGATTGTCCACAGTACTGAATGCATGTAAGTCGCTTTGGATAAAAGCGTCTAACAAATGACATGTAATGTAATGTAATATATTATTTATATGGAGCCTTGCAAAAGCATTCACCCACCTTGGTGTTTTTCTTATTTTATTGCATTAAAACCTGTTATTTAAAATGATTTAATTTAAATGCCAGAGGCTCCTCCAAGCAAGAAAATTGCACCATGACAACTAAGTATCTCTCCAAACAGGTTGGGGAAAAGCTGTCAGCTTGAAAATCAGAGAATCTGTTCATAGGATCACCGCACGCCATACACTCCACAGAGCTGGGCTTCATGGGGGAGTGGCCAAAAAAATACAGAGCAACTGGTCAGAATTGAGGGGGTGACAAATACAACTACAGTGGTGGAAAATGTCTTTCAGTCTTCCAGAGATTTGAGGCTGAGAAGGCTCACCTTCAAGCAGGACAAGGACCCACCAAAGTACTGCTAGAGAAACACTAGCGCTTTAAGGGGAAACATTGAAGTATCTTGGAATGGCCTGGTCAAAGCACATACCTCACATAAGAATCTGTGGTATGACCTAAAGACTGTACACCAGTGGAACTGTTTAAATTAGATAGCTTATATCTCTTCACCCCTTCTCATTATATCTATCTCTACTTTTCTCATGTTCAGTCTCTACAGGGCCCTCTTCCACTATCAACCTCAGCCTCTTTTTGCTTGCCACAGTAGATTGAAGATTACTCCTCTTAAAGACAAAGCCTTAAGTGGTTGCACATTTGAACCATTTAGCAATTTGGTCTAATGGTTTCAGGATGAGCTATTTTAGCAGTAATGCAGCAATGCAGGGACAATGGGATAGACGAATGAATGTGATGTAAAGTAACATAAAACACTAGTGCTGATTGGCTGAAGATCCTTGTAAAGGAAAGGGGTCACTGCAGTGTCAATGCTGAGAGGGATGAGCTCAAACGGAGATAGGTTGATAACGACTGAAACATTTGAAGTTAGCAATTGGAGAAAAACAATAGCAAGACATATTAAAAAATATTGAAGAAGATTGTATAAGGCTGTTTTGGATTCATAAAGGAGAGTAAAGTAAAGTGATGGCTAAACTGATGATTAGGCTGTTGTTTTAGTGGATTAGCACAGACCAGAGGAGGCTTAATTCCCTCTCCCTCGACGGTCAGTCAACCTCAAATCCATGCAGAAACTTTGTGTTACAAATACCATGAGTCTAGATGACAGATACAATAAGCATGACATCTTGTGTGTGCCCTGTGGCTTCAGGAGGAGGAGCTCCTTTGCATCTATGACCTGTAATTAGTCACTGTTGAACGAAGTCACAGTGTTAACACTCCGCACTGACAGCAGAGTAAAGGCAGTGTGTGTCGTCTTGTTTTCGGAGGATATTACTCATGTCTGCACACTCATGATGATAAGGAAGAGGTGTTTATACCTAACAGAGCGCAATTCAATACCGTCAGACATCACACATACAGACCGACATTACACATACACACCGACATGCACACGCACGCACATGCACAGCACACAGAAATAATGCTTGGAACAACTGCAACACAGGACATCCAAACTATTATCAGCTGCCTACATGAACAGACCATGGCACAGAGATGAGTCAGCTACTCTAAAACACACTTGAAACTCTCCCCAGACCGGCCTATTCAGATCAAGGGGACAGATAGGGAGGAGAGGGAATTTGGAGGGGAGGTTAAGGACAAAAACACAAGAGGTTAAAAGAAAGGGAGGGAAGGTAGGAGAGCTGTATGGGGATAGGGAGGAAGGGCATGTCTTTGAAGGCAGGAAAGCAGCAGCAGCACTTTTTCTCTAACTTCTAATACCAAGAGGGATCATGAGGACACAGTCTACATCAAGAGGGAAAAGGCCCTGTGGTTTAATTGTCTCTCATGCTTAAGTATTAGACAGCTCAAAGACTCTTATGAAATTGTTCATATTCATAAACACAGTATACACATCCTGCTGTCACACAGTCCTAAGAACAGTGCAGGACTGGATTTATTCTGTACACTGTTGTTCATCTCGTAACACCACTGCAACTTTCCTTATGCACGCAATGCTAAAACACCGCAGACGGTGAGAGCAGCAAAAGCCAGCTGGCCAACAATTAATCTCCACGTCTGTCAACTGAAAAAAAGGCAGATGACATATTTGGCCATGACGACAAATCCAAAGGTGATGCAAAAAAGCTTGACATAAAAGTTTCCATGGAAATCTGAAACTTGATGAAAACTTTTTCTGTCTAGACTCATGAGATTCTCAAAGAAAAAAGATTCAGTCCCCCCCGCCCCACCTTTAGAATTAGTGGCACACGCCATTCATAGGAATGTAATGGAAGAGTAGGAAAAGCTGATACAAACATTTGATGCAGAGTATTGCTCATCACAATTCACTCTTAACGGTATCTTTAAAACACACTTTCTCAAGAGGCCTCTAATTATGGTAGATATTATTCATACAGTTCAAATTAACTGGCATTGTCCACTACTTGTGATCCTGTATGGCAACGACAGCAAGAAATATCCGTCCCTGAACAACATTTGTGGTCCATATTAATGTGTAATAGCATTACCTAAACCTCCAGAGTGTAAAACGTACCCCTGCTTCATGCAAACCTACACAACTCAGACCAAGACCGACCAAATGATCACAAACAACTTCATATGGCAAAGGTCATGGCCTGACATCAACTGCATGCTTATTTTCAGATCTGCATGAAAGCTTGATAAGCCATTATAACAACGTAATCCCCAATCAGGGCTTTTTTATTTTTGATTGTGTCATGGTTTGGCTTGTATTCATAAAGCATGTTCTCTGCTCACATTTGAATGTGTGTGTGTAGACTAGGCCGCGGGGGTTGATTTCTGCAGCAGTTACTATGGCACTAGTAAGAGGGGTGATGTGTGACTAATTCAAATGTCAGGTGTGCTCAGGTGAAGATAGTGCATGAGACTTAGAACAGGTGATAAGATGAGTATTCTACTGGTCTTACAAGCTTCAGAAACATGGTGGCTGCACCTTTAATGAGACAGGAGGCTGCTGGAAGCTAATCTCTAGTGGCTATTAGTGTCGGGAACTAGTCCTTTCATCTGCAGCGCTTGTATATGCTGTGAGGGGAAGAGAGTGGTGCTAGGACTGCCTGTGTTTACTGCCTGTTTATCTAAGTGGGCATGTGGTGGGCTGGAGGGGCCGTGGCAGGTCAAACCACACACAGCGAGAGGAGTCCAGGACCCCCGGAGGACCACTAAAAGTGATGAGATTTTACAACTACTGCTTGGCCTAGGACTACTGCTGCTGCTGCTGCACACATACATTTGTCCTAACAGACTGACATAATACACACACCCCTGACTCAGAGTGATGAGAGTTTATTACTACTGTGTTGAGACTAAGTGCCCCCGGGGCAGGAAGACGAGTGGAGGGTTCCTGTGGACCTTAAGGCCCCCAAGGCAAAGAGAGGGAAACACAGCTTTGAGAAGGCCAAGCTTGTATAAAGAAAGTACACTTATATGATTTCAATCCAACAATCGATGACAGTGTAGGCCTACATACATAAATATCAGATTATAGAACTAATTTGACGGGGGTGGGGGGGAACCATTTAGTGAAAATACTTGCAGTGTGCTTAACATGAATTTGAAGAGGCAGTAACCCAAATTACAAATATACTTACAGTGAATTCAATGCTGTTACCCATTGGTTGCACAGTAGGCAAGTATACATGAGTTTCCGTCATGACAGATGGTCATACTGCTACCAGCTGGGATCTGATCTCCAGTAGCAGTGGCTGTACAGAGGTCTGCTTTGTGCCCACCAAGAGCCAGAGGAGGGGAGTCTTAGAACGCCACTAGCAAATCAAAGGCAAGCACACTGGTTTGTTTTCTCAGGGTACAGGGCCGGAGTAAAAAAAAGAAACTAAATAAACTTTAATTTGACTGAAATTGGAAGCAACAAGAACTGCTGGGAGTAAAGGCTGTGAAGTGAGATTTCTTGCGGTTTGGGGTAATCCTGATGAGGAGCCCCTGAGTTTAAAATGTCAGCAATATGAGACTACAACAAAAATAATTACATCCAAGGTTAATGAACACAACTCCCTGCAGCACAGGGAACTAGAGAGTACAGAGTGTGTGTGTGTGTGTGTGTGTGTGTGTGTGTGTGTGTGTGTATGTCTGTGTGTGTGTATGTGTGTGTGTGTGTGTGGGGGGGGGGGGTAAGTTAAAATGACAGAAAATAGTATGAGAGTACTCTAACTAAAGTACAAGTTTAAAGAGCAATTTGCCCTCATTACTCAAACAGAAGGGTCAAAATCGGCGACCCTTATTTGTCTTCATCTGAGCTGCTAAAGCACTAATAAATTGTAAGTGAGGGGCTGGCATTCTGATACTGGGCCATCCATCTGTGCTTCTGCTACGCCCTGGGTACTATTTCCCAGGCTAAAGACTTGTATGGCTGAAGGATATAACGTGAAGTAAGACAGAATCATGTTTCCCTTTTAACGACTGCCATACCCCTCAAGTTTATAGCATCTCTCTCCAACATCCTTTCATCTCTGCTGCTATGTCCACACTTCCTATCTGAGCTGTGCAGGGAGCCGCCGTTACAATAACACTGCTCAGTGTGCTGGGAAACACCTGCACCTCACACTGCTGCACCAATGTGTTTGAGTCCAATGAGAAATTAGGGAAGCTAGGTAGGTAGATTTACAAATGTACCAGTAGAAAATAAGTATTGGTACATTTTATAAATATGATTATGAATCATGTATACTGCCAGATGAACTATTACGTTTTTAAATCAATTAAAAATATACTAAATACGTGTGAATATTGGTACAATATGTTTTTGCAATACAATGTAGCTCAAATACTTTAGATCTGAGTATATCTGCATGAACTGTGGCTCAAGGGAATATCAGTAATGCCCCCTGAACCCCAAGTCCCAATGTATATGTTTAAACACCTGGACAGAGATGAAGCATTTAAGAAGTTGTTTTTGATTATGGACAGGTTTGTTTTTCCAGTGATGTGTGTGTGAGTGTGTGTATAAACCTTTTTAATGTCTCATCCTCTCTGCATTTAAAGCTGACAATCCAGTGCACAGCTGTTTGAGGGGGATGCGTCCAGGCAGAGAGCCGCAACAGAAACAACAACAGCCTACATCAAAGAGTTCCATTGGTGGAACATGATTATCAACCTCTATGGTATGAGTCTATGAGTCCTCCCTTTGCCAAGTGAGAAAAGAGGGTATTGTGCTTCATACAAGCTGACCACAAACTGATCCCTTGGTGTCTTCCTTTTGTGGAACCCAATCTACAAAAAGCTTTATCCTATAAATCCTCAGTGCACTCAGAGAGACACACAGAAACAGCTACAGCAAACCATTCAATTACTTAGCCATCCGTCTCATCTGATTTAAATGACATGTTCTTGGTATTAGAGCCATTACAGAATGCCCTTTAGGTCCTATACCTCTGGCAACTGTTGTATAAAGGTCAGAAACAGTGAACCTGTGTGACACACAGGTGACATTTCCAGGGTGCATCCTACCTCTGGCCAAGCTCGATCATATTCTAAATGACTTTATACAAAATAGAATGTTTGGAATAAGACCAGCCATACAGAGAATTACCTCTTTAGATTTGCAGTTATTTCTTTAGGTTCAGATGTTTCAGATTAAAAGTATGTAACACTTGTTTAATTTTGGGAGACTGTTCAGTGACCATTGGCAACTTAATTAACTAAGCCTCTCCGGAAGCTGGGAGAAATTATGACCTAGGTTTTGAGCTCGTCTTACTTTCCCTGTAAGTCATTGGGCTAATATAATATCGGTGATGATATGCTTTTTGGAGCCCAGACCCTGGGTTGGGTGCAGCCAGTCATCTCTTTGAAATCCAGAGGAGCTGAGTAATAAAGAACAGACAACAGGCTGAAATGTTTGGTTGCTGTGAGGTCAGGACCCTGAAACAATGTTGAATCAGACAGTAGATTGTGTTGCAATATAATTCTGCTGCAGCAAAGCATCCCAGACACGAACGTGACCCGCATGATGTCAGACACACATGTAGTCACGTACCTGGCTTAATGTTCCCTGAGGGGTTTAAGACCTCTAGTGCTATGGAGCCGTTTTCTTGATGAGTGGGCAATGCAATCTGTTTGATGCGTACACACTATTGCATTGATAAAGAGGTGGTAAGCCATTCTGCATTGTTTCAGCAAGGTAGGGAAGAAGACCTGCAAATGTTTGATAAGGGTCAGAATGCCCTTTTCTTGCTTCCTGACAAAACACCGACTGATGGAGGAAAGGGACGGAGGTGCTGGGTTCTGTCTGCGCGCGCGCACGCACGCGCACACACACACACACACACACACAAAACAAAAACACACTGCTGGCAAACAAAATGTGCATCCACTTTGGTGACCTTTCAAGCCAATATACCTCTGCAGTCAATGGTCACTAGCCTCCATTCCCACAGTGACTGTTCTCTTACAGTTTAATGATATGCTTTCGATGTTCCTAAAACACGGGATAATAAAACCAGCTCCATTATTAATATTGACTTAGCTCAGTTTGTTTCCTAACAGCAGGTAATAACTGTCTCTGCCTGGGACAGTTGCATGCTAGCTAGTTTGTTACATGCTTCAGCTAAACAAAACATGTTTACCATTAGTCATTTTAAATTGCATATGGTTTTCCTGCTACTGCTGCTAAGGGCCAGACAGAAACAAGCTTGGCATGCCCTGCAAACATCCACTTCATGAATCTTGTGCAGGAGCAAAGTCAAAAACTACACAAATACACATGCAAACACACACAGACACATTAGATTGTAGTTGAATAAAAAAGGGCATTCAATGCTGTGGATAATGGGCCTGACGTCTGGAGGACCTATAAACTCAGGTGTGGGTTGATTTTCTTGGCCCTCCAGATAAGTCATGAAATAAGAATCTCACTTACAGGGCCACAGCTAAAGAATACATCGCTACTCACACTTTCAAAGATGTTAAGTACAATTGCTGTATCGGGGCACAGAACATCTGGAGAGGGCACGAGAGGTGCTCACTCATTGTGAAGCAAAAAAACGCAATGTTTTACTCCATCGCTGTTGAGTCATAACCAGTGGACATAATGAGGATAAGTCTGCATTACAAAACAGATTACTTAATGTGCTTTTGGGGAAAATGAGCTAAACATTTAAAAAATGCTTTATTACAGTACATTACAGCTGCAAACACCCATTTGTAATCCAAGCTCTGGCTCTGACAGGCCTTAGGGTGGACCTTTACTGTATGTGTGTGAAAGTTCCACATATGAATACAAAACAGTGCGTGTCCCTTTGTCCAGAACATGACACCTAAAACATCTGGACCCTGACCTGGTATATTCAGCATTGCTTTGAGTAAAGATCCTGTTGGTCGTTCACATTCTAAATGAACCCTTATATATTTAACACTGTAAGCTTCAGTCACCTCTTCAGAGCTACTGTCAACTTCTGGCCTTCTCACATTAAGCATTCATGGATACCGAGGTTGTCCCCTGGTCCTGACCTCTCTCTGGCCCTCTCAGGTTTCCTCTCATCCCAACCCACCATAAAGTTAAGGGAGTGTGGACATAATCTGTGGAGCTGCTGGCTCACCCCTCCACGACCTGCTAAAAAATACTTTACTATGTCTGATTACATCTATTCCTGTCAACCACAAAGGAGCTCCCAGGAAAGGTCTTTGGAGCCTGTGATGCCTCAGAAGAATCTGCTGTGGTTTGGGTACATCCTACACATTACACCATGTATTGTCTATTGTAATGTATCATTAAAGTGTGCTGTAGTTTTATCAGTCAGTCTTCTTCTGACCCCCGCTGTTATGTATAAAGGTAACCTCAACAATTTCTCTCTCTGGTGTGGCTGACCTCTTTCCATGTGATACTGGTTTGTAATTGGTATGAGAACAGTCACATACAGTATGGTCGTTTGGGCAATAGGATGGCAGTCTGAGGGCATGCTGAAATGGCGTTATTTCATTAAATAAAGTTGAATTCTAATATCTAATTTCTTAGGGTGCAATCGATGGACATAGATTGTGGTAGGGAGTAAAGACAAAAATAATTTACCTGACACTAGAACATATTGATGTTTAAATTAAAAGGAGACTAATAAGAAACAGTTCGATTCCAAAAGTTCTTTAATGTCATGTCTAGTTCAGAGTATAATCAAATACTACTACTACTATTTCAAGTCATCCATTTGGAACTCTGTGGTGTGATCTCAAGTTGTGATCATTTTAATGTTTTTGTTAAAAAATGTTATTAAAATCATTTATAAAAAATCAGCCCACGACCAAAGCAATACTTTATCTACTGAAAGAGAAGGACTCTCAAGATTTCCTGAGAAAGAAAACAATCTTTCATCTCTTATTAGCAATATCAATTTCATTAAATAGTGTTACGCAAAGAATTAGTCATTGTTCACAAGGAACACATATATAGAAAAAAAAGCAACATTTCAAAAATCACAGCTTAATCTTATGCATCTAATATCTAAGAAATGTATTTGAGGAGTGTAAATCCCAGTGAACATTGAGAGAACTGAACCCCAAAGCCCTGCTTGTTTTTCAACAGAATTTCTCCTTCTCGCCTACATACTTTTCAGTAGTTACTAATATTTATCATTAGGTGAAATGACATTTCTACTATAAAGGTACACTCTCACATCATTCAAAAAGCCCTCAAAACTCACCTCTTCACTCTTTCCTTAAACTCCTAATCCTCTAACTACGGTGGAAGGGCAAACAAAAATTACAAAGTGTGAAACACTTTAACAAAGCTTGAGACAAATTTACATTTCATAAAACAAAATTACATTAGCAAAACACTTTTACCAAGGACAAAACTATTTAACAAAAACAAATGAACAAGATGCGAAACACTTTTACGAGAACTGAGACAAATGTAAAAGTTCTGAAACACTTTAACATTTGCCAAAACACTTTTATAAACTAGAGAATCAAACCGGAAAGGGAATGTCCATCATACTGGAAGTGACGTGCAAGTGATTGAATCAAACGTAAGTTTGTTTTGGCGAATAGACCGCCGGTACCTATGGACGGTACGAGTGTGTTAACGGTCGTTAAACATGTTGTGTCCGTTTTGTGGAAACCACCCGGGCCAAGTGACACGCTTTGGCCTTTCAAAAAATAACTATAAATTGTCCACAAGATGAGCAAAACCGTGTAACCGGGACTTGTAAATGTGTCTCAGTTCTCGTAAAAGGGTTTCGCATCTTGTTAATTTTGTATTGTTAATTAAAAGTTAAAAGTGTTTTGCTAATGTAATTTTGTTTTATGAAATGTACATTTGTTTTATAAAATTTAAATTTGTTTTATAAAATGTAAATTTTTCTCTAGCTTTGTAAAAGTGTTTCGCATCTTGTAATTGTCGTAGCCACCGTATCTAACCCTTTACCCCTATTCCAGCTAGCTCAGCACTTTCTTTTTTTAACTTTTGTTGTTATATTTCTTAACTTGCTTGTAAACCAGGAAAAGTGCTATATAAATAACATCTATTATTATTATTATTATTATTTGTATTATTATTATTATTATTAAGTATCTGTATTGTTACCCAAGTGTAGCTAAATGTTGGCAGGATGTAGGGGAGTTGTTCCCGTAGTCTTATGAACTTTGCAGAAACACAATAGGTGGTAAGAGGAAATCAGGACAATTTCACTGTGACAACATTTTAATATATTTTTTTAACTTAAGAATTACCCACACATAGAACAAATTAGAGATCACAAATCAGAGACAGACCAATGAAGGGATATTGCAGTTTTGCCTTTTTCTCTTTTCAGTCCTCACCACACTGCGTCAATCTTTCACAATTAAATGTATTTCATTTAAGTTTGGCACGACCACAAACAAATATGTAATTGGCAAAAGCACTTTTTCAATGGCCGACCAAAAAACAGTAGAACAAATCAGTGTTCATACAAGGAATACAAAAACACACCTTAATAAATAAGTTGTTCCTCTGTATGAAGCGATCTCCTCTCTCTATCGTTCCCTCTTTCTATCCAGCATTTCAGGAACACAGATACATCTGTGCCCCCTTCACCAGAGCTTAAGTTTATTTAACTAGAAAATTACCCTCATGGTGTTTAACATATCTCCAATATTGTCATCACCAAATATGTATTTGTAAAGGAGAGGACCTCTGAAAGGCCACATTCCAACTGCTTCACCACACACACACACACACACACACACACACACACACACACACAGACACACACAGACACACACACACACACACACTGTGTGCTCCGTTGGAAAGTGCCTGTGGTTATTTGCATGATCATGGCTTAGACTTGATAACACAGATAATGTACTTGATATAATCATTGTACCGAGGGGGGTGGTCTACAATTAGCTTCACACTGGGGGGCTTAACATATTGAACATCACACCACAAGGGGGCAGTGATGTAACAATAACCTGGAAAAGGTCAGAGAGGCTTCCTCTTAAGAACTGGAACAAGAGTGAGAATGGAGCATGGGATATATGCATGGAGGTAAGGAAAGGGGGGTTTGGGTGAACAGAGAGAAGGAGAGAAGTGTCACATAAGGGAATAAGAGAAAGAGGAATGATGAAAAAGCACAAAGTAGAATGAGGGATGTCTGAAATAATTGAGGGTGGTCATGGCATATAAACAACTTTAGTGAGAGCAGGAAATAACACTAAAGATTCAGGCCACTAAGTGTCAAACAAAACCAAGCTGCTTAAAAATTCAATTTAAAGACCACCCAACTCTCACCTATGAGCTAAAACCTCTAGGATACACCTAAATGATAAACAGAACCTACATGTTGAATGAAAATAAATAACAGTGCTCTGAACTTTTTCAATATATCCTAGCACCCTAAACCGAACAATGAAAGCTTATTTTAGATTTTTTTAGTGTACTAAAAATATAGAAGCCTGTCTGTCAGCATCGTCCTTTGAATGGCCGCCCACAGAAACACAGATGTGTGTACACACAAACAAGAACGATTGGCCTCCCAGAGAGCTGTCCCAGTGGAAGAACAGGTCCCAGAGGGGGCGCCCTTGTGTCTCTGTAGTGACCCTTCCCTTAAACAGCCTGGAGATGTTTGGCTGCCGCAAGCTGCTTGCTCATGAATGCACTGCAGAAGGAGAGTGTGTCCTGTTGTTCTTAAGTCCCTTACACACCAAGCCGATTTCGGCCGTCGATAGATGTCGATAGATGTCGGGCCGTCGATGAGCGTCGTGTCGCCCTACTCAGATTGGTGTGTCCCGCACCGTCGTGTCTTTTCGGTCTTGCCGACACCTTCCGCCGCCGATTCGACATGTTGAATCGGGAGGCTGTCGGCTAAAGGCCGTCGGCCAAAGAAATCACTCTGATTGGCTGTTCAGCTTAGCGAATCAGTGCATGAGAAGCGAAGCGGAAGTGAGGGACCCAAACAAACTATTAAGAAGGAAAATCTGAGATTTCATTTAACTCCAGCTCTCGACACAGGTTCGGGAAAGCCCCATGAGCTTCTCGCTGTAGAGTGAAAATGGAACGCACACGCTATTTGTTGTTTGTTTATATCACGCAGTCTGTTCTTCTTCTCTCGGTGTATCACGCAGTCTGTTCTTCTTCTCTCGGTGTATCACACAGTCTGTTCTTCTTCTCTCGGTGTATCACGCAGTCTGTTCTTCCGGTTGTTGCCTCTTTTGAATGACGAATACACACTACCGCCGCCTGCTGGTAAGGAGAGTTATTGCCACTCACGCATGCGCAGTTCGTACGTGCAACTTGGCCATTGGCTGAAGTCTTTGCGGTGTGTTCCAGTGCGAAACATGGCCAAGACGCAGGAGACGTGAGGCGGCGTGAGGCGACGTGAGGCGGCGTGAGGCGACGTGAGGCGACGTGAGGCGACTTGAGGCGACGTGAGGCGACGTTCCGTCGGGACGTGTTCTTTGGTATTCTTTGGTGTCAGTTTGGTGTGTAAGGACCTTTACTAGCACAAGTGTGTGTGACCTCCTGGACAGTCCCACTGATAAGCAACCACAACAGACAATTATGTGGCCCATAATATACTTTGAGTCGGTTTGTTACCTCCTAATCTAATGTATGTAGTAGCTAGCACCACAATAAGCCTCAATTGGCTGGCTGTATGCATAAGGCAACAAATAAGAGATCTCTGGGAAACGCTAATGTAAAGATAGTAAATGGGAAACATAGATATCCTTGTTACACTCTTTCAAACATTCTGCCTTGGGTTGTTCCATCTCTGCCATAAACACTGTCCAATTGGAGTGTCTATGCATGTGATATTCTGCCAGCACAGATGTCTAAGCCTCGGCCTGTTTGTGTGCCTTAATGCCTTAAAGTTGAATTCCAAATTGAACTTCCCAATGCTTTACATTCCTCTCTGCCTCGTGATTTTTTTCTGTCTGCTTGCCTGTGTAAATGGCAGCCAGTGGCAAAGCAGAGTCACACTCACATAAAGCCTATATTACTGTAGTACTTGCTAACAAACTGCAACCAGTTCCAACCAGACGTGGAACACATTCACCCTGCACACTGCTGTGTCTTTCTGACAAAGCGTGGGCTATAAACAATTCATGTAGGGACAATCATAAAACACACAAGTGTTGTATTTATCTGATAAAGCCTTTGGAAAAACAAAAAGTGAACAACTGCAACAACAACAACTGTATTTAGAACAATTAATAATTTCAATTTTTTTAAATGAACAACAAAGAAAAACGATCAAATCAGTACTGCAGCCGTTTAATCCTCTGTGTCTTCCCTGAATCCTCATAAAGTTAGTGGGTTTTCTGTAACATTTTTGTGTGCTAACTTCAAAAGCTGCTAGTAATTACTCATTTGCATTAAAGCGGCGACCACAAACAGCCATGATGCTGCACGCCTTTCAAGTTCCAAATGGTGTTTATTAAGCCTCTGTTTTCAAGACAAAATGTTCAGTGTCTGTCTATTTAATCTCATTTAGTGGAGAGCATGTCCACTTACTGTATAGAAGGATTATAATGGATTTATAATGATTTATTCTGTGTATCTAAAGTCAGGATCACTTATTCATCCAGTAGCCTAAATGGAATACTATCACACAGTATTTAATCATAAAGGTCCACATTTTGTTCAACACACAATTTAGTTTCTGACAATCTAGACACAACAGAATATACAGAGGTTGAACATTGTGTTTGTGTTGGACATAAAAGGGGTTTGTAAATATTCTATTATTTATTTACACTCACCAAAAGAACTTTAGATATATATTCAGTACTAAAAGTGAGTCAGTGTGAAGCTGTGGGCCATTATCCAGAGTGTGGAGCAGCCAATGGATGGGAGCATTTAAACCATTGTCTGCTCTGTGGGACAACCGTCTCCAGCACCCTGCTGCTCTGTGCTGTTCTTTCCCTCCTCTGGCATGGATGACCCCATGTTCACACCTAGGAGAGGGGCAGGGGGTTCAGCACTGTCTCTGATATGCCCCTCTTCATCCCTGATACCCCGGTAGCTCTCAGTCAGGCGGCTCTGTGTCCACACGCTCACCCTACCACCTACTGTGGAGGCACCAGTGGAGTGGATCTGTTGGATGTCATGATAAGGCCTCTTTCCTCAGATCAGCCTGGATTACACTAGATTACACAGGGTTTAGGCAGCTGGAACCGATCCCGCTGACCATTAATATTTGACCTTAAATGTACAGATAAGCCCATTGCCAAATCACCTCTATCTATACCTATGGCTCCAGGCTCTGTGGCCTCTGTGGCCAAGGCAGGCTGCAGAGGAAGCTCCTGTGAAGGTTTCTGATAGGGGAGAAGGACTGCTGGCTGATAAGAGAGGTGTGAACAGCAGTGTAAACTTTCACCGCAGGGGGCTAGAATGACAGAGCATCAGAGGCTGAACGGTTACAAGGCTAGAGGAGTGGACTTCACAGAACTGGGCCGTGTCACACCTATCTCATATGTTTTTGTATATGGAAATATTTACTGTATGTATACTCGCCAGCATAAGTGTTCCCTGTTTTAAAATATTTATTTTTAAGGCTTTTTTAAACAATGTGAACTAATCATTTGGAGTTATGATGCATCGGGCCCTCTTGTTATTTATTATACTTTAATTTTGATGGCTGAGAGCTGATGTGTCAGACAATCTATTATTGAAAATGTAATTTTCACCTTTTTCTTGAAGCAAACTTAATTTACTTGTTAATAACAGTTTAGTTTGACACGTATTAAGAAAGGTTACAATTAAAAATGTGAAATCATTTTATAAAACGTGTATTGGTGCCTTACAATACCTAGATGAAGTGATTAAGTATGTAGACATCATTATATTAAAATAAATAACTGAGTGGTACTACAGACACAGATTCTAGGTCCACACCATTAGAGCCATTTCTCAGATTTAACGCAGTCTGCTTCTTATCACACTGTCGCACTATCCGTGCCCTAAACCCTCCCTCCTTATACCCCCTACACGTTGTTGAAAAGCACGACGGCATGACCTTTAACATGTTAATCAACTGCATTAAAGAGCCTCTCAAACAGAACTGATGGGCTGGGCAGATTGGACTGACAGGGCGACTGACTGACTGGCCCAGAGGCTAAGAGGGATCCAGGAGCAGCGGCGCTGAAATGCCGTCGCTAACACATTGAAGGTGGCAGAGGTGGTGGGAGAGTGTTGGTCATCACATGGCTTACAGCTTAGCCAGCTTATTAGTTCAGTAAAGGGACCTTCCATGCTCTCAGGGTTTTCAAACACTGCTTTGCCTCCTCGCATGTTTAGGTCCTGTCTCATACAGGCAGAGGGTCTGTCTGTCAGACACAGATGGAGGTGAATAGGTGAGAGTGATTCAATGATCCTGTAATGTCAGAGAACTTAACTAGCGCCACTAAGCTCAGCAACAAAAAGCCACACAAACCCGCACAGCCACTTGCGTCACACACACATGCGTCACAACACAATGACTTTGTGCTGACTTCTCTGCTCCAAGATTTTCACCACAACAAAACATGTCTACATGTGCTAATGCTGAGACTATGACTTTCCTTTTTGAATGTTAATGATTTGTAACAAGTGGTAAAGTGACGGCATGTGTAGAATATGCAAAGTGCACCAAAAGGACAAAGTCGCAGTCACCGAACATGGCTATTCATCAGAGAAAAACTGAGAATATGATCATTGTGTTGATATATCTAACATGAAAGAGCAAAAGTCTATAACTTATATATAAGAGGGTAATACTTCTAACTAGTACACCAAATGGATTTGCAACAGATCCACTAGAGGTGGTGTCTTCAACTGCCTCATTGGAAGATATGTTGGTACAAAACTAGACAAAAAACAGAACATGAGGAATTATAATTAGCCCACATTTGCTCTATCATAATAAAATGTGTTGAGGTGAGCAACATGGTGAACTTACTGTGAATGAATGCTAACGCTTCTATGCACTTTGTAAATGTGTCATTACAAATATCTTTGTACCCTAAAATCTATTATCCATATTAAAGATGTTGTTGACTGATAAGGCACACGGTCATATCTTATGGTGGCTTACTGCATGCAGAGCACCACACATGTTGACAAGTGGTCTCTCTCCCTGTGTAGAGAATGTCTGGATTTAGTGTCTGCACCTGGCCACAGATCTTCTGCCTGTCCAGAAACAGGCCTTGCAGAGTCACTTCAAAACAGAGCAGACTCATTCAGCAGTCAATCAGCCGACTTCATTTCCTCCCCAAATGCTATCTGTCACAACCCACCCTTCTCTGCTGGAACACTCACACATTATTCTCCTTTGTCTCTTCGCTGACACAATGTTGTGTCAGCATCTCATGATATTGTGGATTCATGAGACGACATTTCCATAAATGTCCAAGTCTCAAGGCAGATTAAAGATATCCTAAAACCAGGGATTGTAAATGGAGATTAAATATGTAATTGAATGAAACATTGAACAAAACAAACGATCATATAGAAGTTAATTATCTAATCCGTCTTACTTGATCATTCATGTATCCTACATGTATTGTGATGCCTAATAAGTATTCAGACATTGCTTTTAAATTACCAGCAATTCTTCCCAGTCATAATGGCAAAAGCAAATACTCTCACACAAATACAGCACCCCTCAAAACCTCCTCTGCTCTGGGAAAGGCTTGATGCCATAATTACCCTTAACTACTTCCACGCTGCAAGGGCTGAAGTCGCAGCTTCAACCTGAAGCAGTGTGTGTTTTGCATGGCATGATATTAAGTTAGTGGTATAAAAGCATCTGTGATTTCTTGTATGTAGTTTGTAAGTGTGTATTTCCAAACTTGGTCTTAAAACATTCTCTCGTGAGACATAGCCTTATGAGCCACTACTGACCAATTGGAGCACAACGGAAACTCTTACCATCTGTAGCAGTTTAACATACAGTTCAACACACAAATGGGAACAAAATATCAACACACCTCCCATTCTTCATGCATATACACATAAGCACAAACACACGTTAGATAGCAGCAGGGAGCATTAAGTGTACCCCACTGCTTTCATCTTGCCTTCGATCAGATAAATTAGCTGCCTGCTGTTTACTATTAAGTGTGCCTCCTCAGTCTGGGGGTTTGACGCGTTTTAATCCCCTGCAGGAAAGAAAGTTCTAGAAACAGTACCAGGAACATCTTGATACCAGAACAGCTACTGCACGGCCTACACTTCACATCAGCCTAAAATATATCCATATTATATCGAGAACACTTATGAAAATGTACATGAAACCACTTTGTACAAGTGCATACACATGTATACTGTAATGAAGCTTATGTCAGAGGCTTTGCCTGTTTTTCCCGGGCATACCCTGGAGAAAATGCAAGGCCCTAATGGTGCTGTCAACCACAGAGCTGACAGGAGGCTCTGAGGTCCAAAGCCCTGAAGCAAAGTCTGCATATTGGCTGTGAAACTCCTCACAGAAGCAACGGATGTAGCCCCTAGGCTGGGTGTCAGACCTCCATCCCATTCCAGACAGCTTGAGCAGTCTGAAAGCTGATTAAGCTAATACACACTGTGGGTACAGACATACATTAGCCGCAGCTTTCAAAACACCAGATTGTATTCCGCCTTAAAATGTTTTCCTTATTAATTTTGGTAATGAGTGTGTTGCCAGGTCGGTATTTCTCCCTCCCTCCTTCTCTGTCTCTGATCTGCTATAGACCTGGATGTCAAAAAGTGTGTTTATGAGTCATGACATAATGACAACCTTTGGGTTAAGGGCACAGCTCTTTTTTGCCCCTATTATTTCTCTTCCTGTGAAAATAAAAGAAATCCCAGGGAAGCAAAGGGCGTCAGTAGCCCCAGAATACTGATGCCGCTGATAAGGCTAGAGGGACTGATTAATGGGAAACACAGGTTGGAGCAGAGGCACAATGTTAGGAAAAGGTAAACAGAGGTGGAAAAATGACAAATTAGCATTCCTTATTTTGTGTACATTCTCTTATTTATATAGTTTGAGGGAGAAAAACAGAAAAAAAGAGACACTGATCACAAAAAAGGAGTGAGGGAATGAAAAGTGGCCATAAAAGTTGAGTTGAAGATGACCAGTTACAAGGCCTTGCATGGCCTTCAGAAACACCCAGGCTCAGATTACCAGCAGAGCAGGATGCTCTCCTCACACAGGGCATCATAACTCTCTGCGGCCTGGATGACACCAGGCAGAGCTGTTCACATCGACAGCTTCCATTAACATTCCTGCCTAACCTGGCAGGAGAGTGAGTGAAGGTTAAGTGGGGTTAGAGGGTGGGGGGTAACAATTTTAAGGTTCGAGTTGGAAGAAAAGCATATTGGCGTATGGTGTAAAAGAGACAGAAGAAGAGGATGTCACAGACGGAGGATGTCGTGACCCAGGTAAAGAGCAGAGGGAGTGATGGGGGGGCAGGGGGGGGCGGCGATCACAGAGGTCTAGACCGGCTCTGTACACAACACCCCGAGAGCAGAAGACTGACAATAACACCACAGGTCTGCATCACTGAACTAAGAGTGTATGTTGGTTCGTAGGTTCAACTTTAGGAATTTAAAAGTGTTATTCTTTATATTGAATACATACAATCCACCAAGGAATACAAAATATGACATGGAGGAGTGCTTCTTGAAGGGATTGAGATGATCAGGGGCTCAACAGTGGACAGAATAGTTGGACATAAACCAGGCTACTGAGCACCCACTGCCTTTAGCCATTATTCAAAAAGAGCTGCGCTTATTGACCCTGTTCAGACCTAGTATTAACATGTGTCATTTGTGATGTAATCACAAGTGAAAAGCACTAAGAAGTATGTGCAAACACACCCAAGATGTGGTGAGATCCAACTTAGACTACATTAAGAAGTGGTTTGTCCACATTCTTTTGGCAGTGGGTAAGCAAATGAGTCCTCGGCCACATTGAAGGTACACCTACTCAACACCAAAGCATATTCCTTGAATGATTAAACCTACTAAAACTGATTCCGATTCTGAAATGTGTTACTGTCTGTATATTTGAGTTTTCCCATATCAATTCTGCTGTTAGAATGTAATAACCAAACTCTGAGAGACAGACAAAGTGAAGTGAACTCCTAACATACATTCTTTTTTTTCATATTCAGAGCAGGGAAGTGAGATTAAATAACAAGTATTTGTATTTATGTATTTAAGAAGGGACAATACACAAGTTGAATGCCAGGTCCAAAAGGGCTATTGTACCACTGCAGCTTGAGTAAAGTGGAGGTAACTCCTGGCCTTGTTTCTCTGCACTGCTCACTGCCTCCATGTCCAGGGAAGCAAAGTTGCTTTCAATCTCTGCATTTACTCCTCATGCATACTGTATATAAACACTACCTAAGTATCTATGTATACATACACATATGTATACATCCACAGTAGAGAGTTAAGTATGTGACAAGCATCAAGACATTCAACCAGGCGCAAAGTAAAGTCAAAAAAATAGTATGATGAATTTCACCTTAAACTTGGACATTATGAAATATCCCTGTAAATCATACAAATATATTTTATTTACAGGTTTCGGCACACACTTGTGTATTGGAATATTTTCAAAAATGGCTTTATCATTCTCAGACTATGCCTGTGTATATGTGCATGTTTGAGCATAGGGAATTTAAATGAAAGGCGAAATAACATTTGATTGGATTCCTGAAAGCATATACCTTTATTCTCAGGAGAGTCAAATAAAGAATGAATGGGCATTTTATTAAGGTCTCACCTTATCCACACTGTGCTCCATAAACATCATTCACACAGTCTAATCCTACAGCTAGGGTGACAGCTGGCCGGTGTCATAGTTTAGTAAAGCTTTTTTTAGTCGAACTGTTAAGCATGAGTTAACATTTTCATAAGCTAGAAAACAAGCTATTAAACACATCTGTCATAATTTGCCGATGCCCTCCACATAGTGATGTCTAACTACCTTACTGGATATATATTTTTTCACTTTAGCTTTCCAATTAAGGAGATATTACCACTAGTTTGAACACAAGCACAAACACTTGCTTCTTGCCTTAGCCGTCGTCTGGTTGTAAAGAAAGTGCAGCTTTAAATATGGCTCATTTCCACTGGTTATACTAAGTCATCACAGCATGACTTTTGGTTATTTTATGGGAAATGATGGCAAAGTTGATACTGTGTGGTCTATGGGGGACTCTGAAGACAAATGAGAACTATTCATACAAAACTACAGAACTCCAGAGAGGGAGAACTGCTTCCATATTCTGGGGATGCTAATGGGGTGGCAGAGTGAAGAATCTGAGAGCCATTGTTCAGCCTGTCTGTCGCTGGGATAAATCCCAGAGGTGTTGGAAGATAAAAAATAAGAATTTTAACAAAAGAGGAAAAACCTTGCCTACATCATAGCTCTCTTTATTTCCCTCTAAGAATCAGATGATTTCAAACAGTGCTCTTTACTGGCTCCAATAGTGTTTCTGAACATGAGCCAACCCTGAAAAAGAACCAAAGGCCTTGTAATTGGTACTATTGAGTTCTTCTGTGTGAGTGAGTGTGTAATAGTAAGCCAGTTATATGGGATAATTCAACATTAGTGTGGGTTGTGTCACATTCCATTCTTGACTGAGCCTCACTGAACCACTGCAACTGCAAGCCCCTCCACCAGCCCAGCCCCCACCTGGTCTGGTTCCTACCGACTGATTCTGTTAATTACTTTGCCTTTTTATCCTGGGAGAATTGTGAGAAATCTTTCTCATCGCCACCACCATCCAGCCCAAACCTACACCGCAACCCCATAACCACCACTGGCTTAATGAATTACATCTTAACAGTGCTACAGCAATAATGCCAACATCAGTATTAAAAGACATTTCAAAGAATAATAGCTCTCTCCCCTTCTACATCACTTTTCCACCCTCCTTTCCCTCAACCACCTTTTCATCTTCTCATCCTCACCACTGCTGCTTTAAGTGGGACCTGGAACCACTAACTTTAATATTTCCCCTTTTCTCTTTTGAAGAGCTAGTGCTTCTGCAGCTTTCTGTGGTAAACCTTTGCCCACTGTGTACACACAGACTCATTTGGGCAACCGTGCAGCCTGGGAAAATGTGTTTAAAGTGCAGAACTGGGGGGGGGGGGGAGTAGGGGGAATGGGTGAAGAGATGAGGGAAGGACATGGCTTGAGGGAGGAGGCGCGCCGCGGCAGCTGAGCTGTGAAGAAGCTAATGGGCTCTCATCCCCTTCCCACGACCACCGCGTGTTTTCTGATGGTCACTCAAGCGACCAGACACATATTGGTTTGGCTACCGGCACAGAGCTCCAGTCAGCCTGCTTCAATACTGCCGATTCGGCATCTGACTGAACTCTGGTTATCCCGTGTGACTTTAGGACTGGCAGAGTATGAATCAGTAACCAACCTCTAATAATTTGAGGAGGTGGTGGTGGTTGATCTCATCAGTTGAAACAGCAGTGATGAGATGAGAGGCCGAAACATGGCTCTTAGACAGACACTGATAAACTTAAGAGATGTGAACAGGGAGCCAACACAAATAAATGTTTGTCTCTGTCAGCAACTATGAAAAGGCATGGGAAAAGGAAATTCTCTATCACAGGGCAACTGCTAAACCACAGCAAGTTGCATCAGCACATCTGTACAGTTTATCATGAAGCTTAAAACATATGTCCGACAATGTCAATTTAAAGCAAATAACATCTACACTGCTACTTTACTAACCTAAATAATTGTTATGGGAAAATAAGAAAGAAAATGCAAAGTATATTCTGATAGGTTGAACTGGCTCAGCTATATTAAACCGATTACGATGTGTATCACTAAAGACAAAGACCTAACCCCCTGCAGTCACTCTGGACATTATCCTCTCTAAGTTGTGAGAATAAAACCCCAGAACCCTGATTATGCAATCCGGGGAGCCAATGGTTTTGATGTGCTGTGTGAAGTTTGATCCAGTGGCAACATTCAATTACATAAAGTTACTTAACTTAATTGAGCTCCTGCACCTCTGCCCTACTCAGGATAACGTGTAAACAGCTCATATGCTACACAGTAAACCCAGGATTACCACTGTCCACTTTAGCAAACAGACAGCATTTCTTCTTCCATTAACAGCACACACAACATGAAACACGATGTGAAACATCTCTTATTACTAATGTGGATCTTAAAGGATACAGCTGGCAGAGTACTTTGTGCTCTCACTCTCTCGCTGCCTCTTTCTCTCTAGAGAGCTTAACTTGTAATTAGTCATTGTAACTCTGCAGTCACATGGGAATTTAAAATGATGGGAGTGTATAAAACTTGGGGGGGGGGGGGGTCTTGTGTTAGTCTCTTCACAAAAAGTCTAGCTGACAAACATTAAAAATAAATTGCACCTTAGTGGGAAATGAATCAGGGCGCCCTGGGAATTACATTACGCCCAGTAGCTGACAAGCTAGATTATATTTTCCAGCTGCTGAGTAACAGGGCACGCATCTCGCTCATCCCCACAAAGAATAAAAGGAGAAATGCAGCGAAGGCTATATAAATTAAATTCCTTTAGGTGTTGCCTAAAAAGTTACGAAAATAAAACTCAAAATGAATTAAGATGCTACTTATCGTTGCAGTGCAGCTATTCTGTCACAAAATATCAAAAAGTCTACCAGCTGTGCTAAATTGAAATTGTATGTGGAAACAGATTTTTTAATTGTTTTGTTTTTTAATTGGCTACAAGGTTTGACACATATTTGGCATTTGTAAACAGCACATTTGATAACAGCCATTAAAGGCCATTAGGTCTTTACAGAGATCATTTTAATGAAACGGATGAGCTTATATCCTCACCACTTTCATAGAGTAAAAAAACGTCTCGCTCATTTTCCTCTGACTCTGCCCGACCTAGACGGCAGCTTTTACAAGTGAAACAGCAGTGACCCAGAATTACCTCTTTTGATACTCAAATGCTAAATCTCTAGTCTATCTGTCTCACTCACACAGCACCCTGATGCCCGACACTGACAGCTCACACCAGGAAAGGCTGTAGTTTAACCACTGTGTTTCCCTAAACTGCAGTTAGTCTTTGCTTTCTGCAGCATCAGACCTGTCCTAGATGGAGAATTACTAAACATCATTGCTTTATTATTAACACCTGTGATTGGATATACATTTGTCATTTATCAAATAATTCACTTTTACATTAAATTTGTCTGGTGTTGCTTATGAAGTGTTGACTGTGTTTGCTAATTATAATGAATGTTCTTTCTGGGGTATTCTGGTTTTACCGCAGCTATAGCCAATCATTGATGTGCAATTTGCTTTAATCTATTTACCAGACCAAGCACAAACTATGACTATTTTAAATCTTTAACTTAGATCAATTGAATGATATTCAGAAAAGTTTTTAGAATGGCCCATGCTAAATGGCCGCATGGAAGCTGTGATATCATGTAGGGGTGGAGGCTAGCCTGAACAGCAGCTTTAGCCCCAGTCACACTCCAACCCAACCCCATCTCTAGCCTCAGCCCTTATCCCTTTGTACCCGATCCCTGTCCCTCAGCCTCACACTCCAGCAAGGATTTAAGCACTGTGAGAGTGGCCTAAGTAGCCCGACACTTCACAGACGAACAGCTCCAGTAATGGGCCATGATTGACCTCAATACCAAGCTCTGAGTGGGTTCCCTTGGGTCTAATCTCCACATTACCTGCTCTGCTTAACACACACTGACTGACAAGACATGATGAGGGCGGCTGCCTTGAAGATTAAACAGATTGTTCAGGAAGTTACAAAGTTGTTAAACAAATAAACAGCTGAAACAACCTCTTATGGTCCAATTTCATTACCTGAATGAAATCTAAATTGAGTGTGGGACCATTGTATTGTGTATGCTGCAAAACCTGGAGCCTTTGTACCACATACTGTATATATATAGACTCTTAATTTTTTTTAAGTAGTTTTGGTTCCCGACAGCTACACAGAAGGCCACGTTACTAAGAAAGCTAGCTAAAGAAATGTTCTTTTGTGCATTCTCACAGGGATGTAAAATGAATCTATTATTAGAACCATTTTGTCTAGTGTAGGTCTATCAGCCTGAGGAAATTCAGACCACAGCTTAAAGCCATCACGCTGCTGCCTGAGACAAAGCCAGACTGTTGATTTAACACTCAATGGAGTGAGTGAACACATGCAAAGGAGGGGAAAGAGCATGATAGATGGACATATGAAAGTACGGCAGGCCTTTGAAAGATTGAAATGGAGGAGGCTACCAAGGGAGATCCCAAAATTCACACCCCAGCTACGGTGTCAGTTCAACCCATTCAATGGCCACGGTTTCAGAGGGGAGGCAAAGAGATCATGTGTTGCAAATGTTTCTAAGTGTATGCATGCCTGTGCACGTGAGTGCTACTCAGTGAGTGTAGTGCATGCATGTGTGTTTGTTTGAAATGCTCAGATCAAAGTCAGGTGGCGCTTCATACCCACCTGCTGTCATTAGTTTTTAGCACAGGCCAGATTCTGTAGGATCCCAGCTGCTTCTGACTGCTGTGGACACAAATACTGTACACACGCACAAACGCACATGCATGCACACGTTCAAACACACCTTATCAGTAAAGATGCAAATAGATATACATAGCAATTCAGCAAATGTTAATACTCTTTAAAAACAATCTGTACTAATGAATGTGTGCATTTGTGATTCCTATTATCAATAGAAATAATCAGTTTACTTTTACAACTGTAGAAATATGTTGTTACAGTACTAAAAGGTAGTTCAGTGTTCAAGAAAACCTTGTTTTATCTATAAGGGAACTACATATTTTTAGTATAAGTGTACAGGGGGGGAATTCTCCAAGGGTTAATTCCATGTAGCTTTTATAATTCCTTCCGATATGTTTAAATTAAGATAAAAGATAAGTTTGTTTCCCTATTCCCACAGCTCCCACGGAATGGTAAAGAGATCAAAACTGGAGGGCTTTATAAGGAACATCTTTAACATTTGCTCTGCTCTCAGTATGCTTGATTAAATGTAACATTTTGAGATCCCAGAGTTCTGAGAAAAGCATAAATCATTGTCTCGCAGCTGCTGGCGTGCCTGGGGAAAACACATGCTATCCCTCACTCTCTCTCACATTTTGTCTTCTCTGTGATCATAAAGCCCACCCGACCCTAGCCCTCCCCCTCTGGTGCACGTCAGGGTGGTGGATAGTGGGGGGGGAACACCTGCAGGCTGCCGCTCGCCCTGAGGTTCAGCATAAACCCCAGCTCCTCACACGCCCTCCAGCCCTCGCCTCCCTCGCCTCCCTCACACTGCTTAGTCTTTCCCATCCATCAGCAGAGACAGGCCACAGAACAGCCAGCCACTGACGGGGATCTAACAGATCAGGCTGTCTTTATAGTAGTAGCAGTGTAGCATTGGAGGTCCATACATCTCCTCTCTACTCTGATAAAATGTACAAATTGTGAATAGATCTACTAGCCTTAATGAATACAGCATCAGTGTGTGCTAGTGAAGGATGACCTGTCCCTGGCTCTCAGCTGGCCCTGCATGTGGAACACTGAGCTGTGCCCTTCTCAGGCAGCCTGCCAACCTGCGGCCTGCCAACCTGCGGCCTGCCACCGTGACTCAAACTCCCTCACCCCTGACCTCCTCCAGCCAGACTCCTCCCACTGCTGCCTGGCTTTCATCCCCATCCCTCACTATAGTATACTTTCAGGATACTTAATAATGGCATTGATTTCTCATTATTCTTTGTGTCATAGCAGAGCACCAGCATGAATCATGTTTGGTTGTTGTAAAAGGAGAGAAAATGAAAAAGAAAAAGGGGATAATTCTTGGCTATCGTAGTACACTTCCGATGCCAAAAAAGAGTATTGTTGGTGGGTATATCTGGAACTAAAGAGGGGAAGAGCGTCTGGGACTGTCAAGTTGTTAATTTTTAAAGGGTTAACGGCAAGATATGAAATTACTATAGGCCTTTGGATCTATAAAAGACTATTTCAAAGCAGATTTGCTTAGATCTTCTGCGTTAAAACCCATGACTGTAATTGTTTAATTGTTTATAATGTTCCAACCTCAACTCTGGTTAATGGAAACACATTCGTCTGGGTCTCGAGTTCTACAAGTGTATAGGGACTCCTTCCAACCGCCATCCTTTGCCATCCAACCTTCAGTAAACTGGAATTTAGCTTTTGCTGGTAAATAATTAGACAGAAAACAGATGTTGCTGGCCATATTTAAAAGTAAAGTATCTCCTTGATGAATTAACTTTGCTGTGAGAGAGAGAAGAAGATTAAAACATGTGTAAAAGCATTAGAGTGCCCGACCACAAATTTAATTATTTGAACTATGTTTACTTTAGTTCAGGGGAAATTTGCTTTTGGGTTTGTTTAAAATATTTCAGGCAGTCAAGTGTGTTAAAGACAGAGGTCAAAACAGTAAAAGACAGAACTAGACTTGAGTTGAGACGGTGACCAAATAGTATATCAGAGGTGGCCTCAGAGATTTGGGCATTTCTGGTTCTTCAAAATGGGGAAATGCAAGACATGGATGAAATGGCTTCTTGGATGAATCAAAGGATACATAAGGAAAAGGATGGCATTTTCCAACACTGAGATCACACATACATGACCAGTGGGGAAACACTGAAGACAACGCTGCTCTAGACTAATATTCAACTGCAGTCCATCACATTCACCAAAACATGAAACAAATGCATATGTCTGTGAAAGCACCATGGCATGTGAGTATTTACAGAATATTCAAACACTTCAGTGACTATGTTGGTTGCTTGATGACAATTACCAGCTAGCTCCCCCTTTCTTAAACAAATGCTTTGCTTTGAGAATTGGGTGGACAGATCCCACATTACTATTGTGCTTTTGGTTGCATCTATACAAAAACCAGAAGCAACTAATCAAAAGAAAAATAAAATACAAACGTTGATTGTGGCTCATTACATCTTAATCTTTTCAGCATGTCTATGGTGTAAATAGTTAGCCGTTCTCTTACTTCCTTAGCCCCCTCCTACGCTCGATGTGTAATGGTCACGCTTTAAGAATTTGCTAAATGGAATCAACAGAGCCACATGGGATGAATAAAATGTGTTTGATGCCAAGGCCAAGAGCTCCAACAATGTCATGATCACAAAATGTTTAGCCGCTGAGTCGGTCCTATGGGAGCAAAGGGTACAGCCCATTTAGAGTGGTGCTAACTCCACCTTTCCATGTCTGACTAAATGAGGCGTTGCAACCATCAGTCCATTAACACCGCTCTAACAGGCTCCCAGTCACCCTCTGGACGACAGCGGGGACACGGCACATGTGAACTGACCAAAGGCTTTGATGTAATCCCCACCACCATACAAAACACAGACATATAAGTAGGCACCCACAAATGCCTCTGAACACACACTGCGTTTGGAAAACTGTTCTTCAACAGCATGTTTGACACAACATACACATGCACAGAGAAATGCTCGGCTGGAATTGTTATTATTTAACTGTTACTGCTGACTGTACTGACAGGGACATCTCAGATAAAAGATATAGTTCTGGCAGAAAGTGTGTGTTAAAATAGAGTTAAAAATACAATAAAGATCATATTCAACTTGCTTTTATTCATTCCTTTGTATAGCCAATAAAAATGAATGTCTCATTAGACTTTTAGGGAACAAAAGGAATACAGATGAAAGCATGATGCCAAAATGGCCAATGGAAAACAGATTTTTTCTAGATTTGAGATTAAAATGAACCAAAAAGAGAGATAGAGATAATAAGAAAAAAGCAAGCGAGAAATACGGAAAATTAAAGCCAGAAAAAGAAAAAAAAGGAGAGTATTGAGGCAATGATGAGAAGGAGTGCAGTGATGAGAAGGAGTGCAGTTGACATTTCTCAACTCTGACAACATTTCTCTGTGTTGGAATTCAACTGACACTGGAATAGAATGGCTGCCATACATGGAGAGATTGAGATTTAAGAACAATTTGGAGTGGTCTCTTAATTGTGTTGTATGTCTGTAAATCTGTAAAGGGTGGAACCACCCCTTGCAGCTTTTGGGGTAGATGGGGAGGAAAGGTTTGAGAGAACACTGGAGACCAAGCTGTAGGAATGAGATGCATTGATTTGTAGGCATTTAATAACAAACTCACTTAATGACGCACAACAGCACTTTGAGCTTTGGAATCTGAATTGTATTTTGAGTCTTTTGGAAGAGCTAATAAATAATCCCACACCCTTCCTCTAAACACACATGCATGCACCAACACACTCTCAAACCGAAACCAGAAATATAATCTGTGGTTTTAGGGTGCAATCAAGAACTGCAACCTGACATCAGTGCGGCCTGCAGCAGCAAACCTGGAGTGTTAGCTGTTGTTAGCCTGCCCCGCGCTGAAAGAGACTAACTGATATTTAGAAAACTCCTGCTGCCTGTAAAGAGACGCCGGCATGCCAACCCTGCCTCAAGGATACTGGCGTGGAAAACACTTATCGGCTTTACCAAACAAATAACTGAAAGGGGGCATTGCGGGACATTATAGGAGGAAGGAAAATCTGACGACCTAAACAAACTGAGACTCTTGCATTAGATGACCAATAATTGAGACGGAATATGGACTACTAGAGCCTGGGACCAGTCCAAACACCAAAACCATGACCAGAAAATGAGTTTAAAAACAAAAATATCAGTGTGCAATGGTGATTTCTGATTTCCAAAACACACATGCTGAGTAAGAAAATGTACTACAGATCATGTACAATGATAGATGCATTCGAAAGAGAGAGTTGCAACATTACAAAGCTTCTACCTGAGTTCCTGCAATCGCCTCCTTGCTGTGGGACTTGGACAGAAAACACCAGAAGGTCAGGAGCCAACAAAGATTCAGGCTTGCGGATCTCATTCAGCCAGCGGCTCATATGGAGTTCTTTGGTGTCAGACGGGCCCTGAACCAGAGGAACCAGCTTTTCCTTAACCCCCTCTCCCGAACCTAAGAGTGAAGCATTAAAGGCAAATTAATATATTATGCGTATGTTGAAAAAACACTATGTGTACAATATTTTCATACATCACCTGCAGATGTTAATTTTGAAACAAGACAATTAACTGCACATGCTTTTTTCCCGTCTTATTTCTATATTGACAGCTGCAATAGATCTTATAATCTGCCTGACATCATGTGTTCAGTTTGACCTTGTGAACTCTGTGCTATGACACTAGCTCCAATAACATCCTTGCTGTTAAAGACATGGCCAGAGACCAATGACAGCGCCTCAGGAGAAAACAGCAACTGAATCACAAAGCTGGAAAGAAATCAAGATAAAGATTGAGCGGGAGAAAGAGAGGGAGAGAGACAGAGTGAAGTGTATAAAACTATAAGCTAAAGAAAGTAAAAGAATAGTCTAGTCGCTCTCCCTCCTACACAGGCAGTAAAGTTTTAACAGGGCACAGCTGCACACACCTGGGGTCCTGGCGCACACTTTTACAGCTCCCACGGTTCCCGAGGCGCATTTCACCGTCGCACGGCTGCAGAACTTCAGCTCCAGGTTTTGGACCGAGCCCTCGAGAGTCGGTGACGGGCCCGGAGACTTCACACCTAATAACAAATTTAAAAAAGTGAAAATGAAGTGCAGTCCGGCAGGTTTAAACACTGCTGCTGTGGCTTCGTTAAACACTTGATTGGCCTTTAATTGGTCTTGACCCCTTTCTTTCCCTCTCAGTGTTTCCAAAGGTTCTGAGAAACCAGGTGCTCTTGAACACAGATATCACCAACACAACACAGAGTTTGTCGCATATATCTAAACTCTGGCTAGTGATGCCCTCTGTTTCCAATGTTAACCTGTTGGTGTGACTCCATACACATAAGTCAAATAAAAGTGCATCTATATATTATAGTAAGCCTTAAAATGTTGTTAAACAGTGAACTTTTCCATAAAGCCACCATCTCAACAACATATTTTACTAAACTGTATGATACACTATTATCTGCACATGAGTTCTTTTTTTTATCTATGTCAGTCGTATTTATATATCATATATAAATATACAGTATATTATACTATTTATTGAAAAGTATTTCCATATCTGTGAGGCACATTTTATCTGTATTTTTATCCTTCTGGATTTAGCAAGCTTCCTGTGATAACATTTAAAGCTCATAACAACCATTTGGTGCCCAGGAAGAAAATAAAAGAGATGTAAACCATATAATTGTCAACTTCTTGGTTTAAATGTTTCACAAGATGCCAGCAAATCTACAAAGTTGAATGACATGTTTAGTTAAATAGCAGACTATTAGGAGCATGAGTATTAGGCCAATATAAAGGGAATATCTTTCCAAAATAAAGTCCAACACAGTAACGCCAGTATCCAGCTTAGTGTCAACTACAACACACCTAACACCAGCATTACATCACAGGAGACTCAAATGCTTTTCACTATACGATTTATTTTTTCTTTTTCTTTTCTTTTTTTAATGGTAGCACATGGAAGAATCTTCCGTCTGCCATTTTTCCAAAATGAAACGGAGTGGGGGGATTACACACTCGCCATTATGACATGTCAATGTTATTCCTATGGTGAGAGGCTATTTCAAACACAACAAGAGAAGGAGGGAGGAATAGCTGGCTTGCTTTAAGATACTGAGCAGTTTAGGGAGTTGTGTGCCAAACAGGCTGTTGAGAGAGGAGAGGAGGATCCATCCATCACATGCTACATTCTTCCAGGGAGCTGGAACTGTCCCAGGGAGTCACATTCAATTCTTACATCACCTGTTCCAATAAGGCTTCACTTCTCAGAATGATTCCCTCTTACAGTGATAGCACTTCATTCCCTACAAGTGTCCATGGCACTGAGTCTATAACTTAGTGAAGGTTTTGTAACAATAAGGCACAGATGTAAACAGATATGTACTGGGCATGAACAAAAATTATTTGGGTAGATTGTTTTAGAAATTAGCTATATTATTTGTATTTGTAGTTGTTAATTTCCACCTCTAAAAGTTCAAAGGATGTTCAATGTTAAACAGCAGACAGTGTTGATACACACAGGATTCACATACACAGCACATTCAAACTACACAATTACTGGAAAGTGCTAAAAACAACAACTACTGACTTGCCTTCTCTCCCTCTCGCAGACAAATTACCCAGCAACCTGCTGTCTGAGAGGTAGCTATCAAATGGAAGATAGGGAGGGTAAATACCTCTCTCTGTTTCCCTGCCTGCCACTTCACTGACATGCAGGTAAACAGTGTTCAATTCACAGATTCATGTTCTGTTAATTGGTAAAGTGTGTGTCTGGCTATTCCACTCTTGCTTTGCTAAATGTGTAGGTTTTTGAGAACAAACAAGTGAGAGTTTTTTTTTTTTAATCAAATTTGAAAAGATGAAAAATAGCCTCTTGGCACATTTACAGAAATGTTGATTAATGTGCACTGTCCCTGTTCAATTAATTAACACACACACACACACACACACCCCTATGGTATTGACTGTGTCTCAGTGAACATGACCCCTGTAGATAGAGCGAAGCATTTTAGAGGATTTCCAGATCCAGTGACCATTTGGCTTTTTGCATTAGAGTACTAAATACAGTATGATTGCAGCAGGGATGAGTAGGCCTCCACTCAGACTTACTGTTCCCATGAGTCTCCGCTCCTTCTGGAAAAGATGGAGATGTTCGAAGTGCAAGCTAATCTGGAGCACAACAGGGGCCATTCCCTCTTCTCTATTAACTCTTTGATAAGTGAAACATTGCTTAAGTAGATGTCCTAAAGGGCACAGTGCACCTGCTGCATGGAGGTTTTGCGTGGGTGGGGGGGGTCTGGACAATGTTTTGTCCAGCTGTTAGACTATAAAAAGTAGGGTACACAGGAAGAAGAAAAACACAATGGTTGGAAGTTTGTCGATTTAACATTGGTATCCACTTTGGTTTATGTGTGTAACACGCATTAGTGTGTGTATTACAGCCAGACATTGTGTGAGTGAATGAGTGAGTTTGTGAACGTGTGTGGTGCTATTACTCCAGCAAGGGCAGGTGCAAGTAGTGCATTAACACACAGCTAGGGGCCAGAGACTACAGCACTCCATCAAACACTGTGAGGGCAACAGTGGGCAGCTGGATTTACCATCCTGAAGGTGGAGGAGAGAGAAAAAAATACGAATGGAAGAAGGGATGGAAAGTCAGTTAAGAAGTACTGAGGGATAGAGAGAAACATAATGAAAGAATAGATAAAAAAGAGAAAGCACAGATGTAGAGGGCAATATGGGATGTGAAGGCTGCTTTTTTGCTCTCTACATACCTCAGTAGTTAGCGTGCACATGTCCCAGTGTCTGTGTGTGTGTGTGTGTGTGTGTGTGTGTGTGTGTGTGTGTGTGTGTGTGTGTGTGTGTGTGTGTGTGTGTGTGTGTGTGTGTGTGTGTGTGTGTGTGTGTGTAAGTGTGCAAGACATCTGCAGACGTGCCATGTTTTACACATTCCAACATGTCCTGCTCTTGCTGCTTTGAGGAATGGTATGGGAACATTGTCTGCTCATAACCCTAGACCAGGCCAAGTTACATTTTAAAACAAGAAGTAAAGTGTTTGTTTTAGCCTACATTTAAAAAACATGTGTGATAATACCTTAGAAATAGTATGCAATTTTGATTCTAATGCTATGGAAAGGGGTTTCTTTAAGCCAATAACCCAGGACATTCACACAGGAACACTGAATTGTGGTTTGACAGAGAAGGATAAGGCAGAAGTCTTTCTCTTGGTGTGAAATATATGTATGTTCTACTTACTAATCTCCATTCAATGCAATTACATTAAAGTCATGAGTGAAGATTTCTCCTGGCCCTGCCAAGTATTATTGCATTAGGTGTTTATGTGTGATGGTGATCAGCTGACAAGAGCAGGTACAATATCACCAAACTCTAATGGGCAAGTAGTCAGACAGAGAAGGAAAGAAAATCTAAAGTACTAAAAGCTCTAAGTCTGGCAATTGGCCCACAGCAGCCAGGGGGCTGACAGAAAATGAGGTGGACATAGACAAGTTGGGTAGACCAAAAGCAGCCAACTGAGCCATTAAGTGCTGATGCAGAAACAATAAGTGTCTCTCCTTAGTCAGGAAGGGCTGAAGTAGAAGCAGTAAGTAGGAGCAGGAGGTCTTCTGGCACCTTGCCCAGTACTAACACACAGCAAAAAGAGAGACACATGCGCAGAGAGTGGGACAGGAAGACAGACAAGGTGAGCCAGTAGTAGTTAGTTAGTGCCCTAAAACTAAGACTTTGCTGCAACAGCCCATGTTTGAATCCAACCCATGGCCCTCCGCTGCATTTGGTCCTCTATGCCCCTTTTCCCCCTTTGTTTGTTTGTAACATTGTGGTAAAAGTGTCATTTTATTTGTGTACTTTCTACCTTGTACTGACAAAAACAATAATTCAGCCTGCATGGCCCTTGACTGAGCCGGGCTTGTGTTTTGTGCTGAAAAACTTCACTTCACACAGAGGAAGCACTTTACATACAATAACAATTGCTAATTGTCATTTACTGTGGCATTTTCCATTGCTAATAAAACACACTAACACACACACAATGTAAAAAATACTCTCATGACATTCGATTACTTAGCACCCACACACAGGCGCAAGATTTTTACATAGAAACCCTCCCAATAGAGTTGTGTGGACACACACACACACACACAGCTTATACCAGTGGTGGTAGTACGACAGTGATGGGGTTTAAGTGCTCGCAGTAGCAGAGGCTGGTGGTCTAATTTCCATGATTACCCCCCCCCCCCCCCCCCCAGGTGATGCTCCCTTTCCGTCTGCCCACCGAAGCAGTGACACATGTTCTCTGCACTTTCAAACCTTGGTTCTCTCTGCCACCGAATTACCACAATTAACAAATCTTCATGCGGAAGCAATTTGGCCAACACTAATGGGCCTAGGCAGTTGGGTTTGGGAGATGGGGGGGAGGGATGCAGAGGAAAGCTGAACGAAAAGTTATAGACCAAGTGAGAAGGATGAGAGTAAAAGAGGGGAGACAGATGTGCGTAGAGTGAACAGAAACATGCGCTGTGACACAGACGATTCCCAAAATGCCGCTTGTAAGGAGATGATTAGTCCGTGGTCAGATAGGCCATTAAAACACAGTTCTGGATGAGAGGGCCTGCCTCTCAATATCGCATATCCCTACAGTAATGCTGCCCTGACACATTTAGTTAGGAAACAGGGGCACTCTGACTTTGAAGTAGCAGCCAGGACGGAATGTCAGTGTGGTTCCACCATGAGATAGATGTTCCAAACTCCAGACCGCAGCTAATGACTGTAAAGCAGCCCCTCTGTATCACTCCCCCCCTCTGACTCAACAACTCACACTTGCTCTTTATCAGACGTTCTCTCCCTCTCGTATTTCCCTTATGGAACAGTATTTAAGAGTAACTAGCGAGTTATTGTTTATTAATAATGCTGTCTTTGCAGGGGCTGGTGTGTGTGTGTGTGTGTGTGTGTGTGTGTGTGTGTGTGTGTGTGTGTGTGTGTGTGTGTGTGTGTGTGTGTGTGTGTGTGTGTGTGTGTGTGTGTGTGTGTGTGTGTGTGTGTGTGGTGGTAGCCAAGACGTGACTGGGGTTTTGGTGCTGCTGAGACACTTCAATGCGAGTAACAGAGGAAATGTCTGGCAAATGTATGGCCTTGTGACATGGAGCTATGTGCTCAGTCGGCACTAGTCACTACCCTTAGATGGGACAGCTCTGCAGACACTACCAGATGACATAAATACAAAAATATGTATTTGGGGCTGTCATTGATTCGGGGTTTGGTAATATTCAGAGAAGTCTGTTGTGGGGGCTTTTAAGCTCATTCTACTTACAGTGCGTTTTGCTTCATGTCTCTGCAGTGCTCTTTGCTAAGTGTGTGTGAACCTTTTTAAACATGTTAGCCAGTTATTAAGCTGCTAAATTACTTATTTATTGAACTTTTCTTTTTAATAATTTATTATGCACTGCTTTATGTAATGTATCTCTTATGATTATTGGTCATATTCAAACCATTATTTACTTTTTAAAGAAAAAAAAGGATTGTCTAGAATCACTATCCTTTTATTTGTATAATAGAAGGATAGTGATTTAAGGTTTTACTGATGCTTTCCTCACACGATGATATCATTTTATTTGTTCTCTAGAGGTATTAATTAACCTTTAAATGTACCCTTCACTCTTATAAAGGCTAAAGTCGGGACTTGAATGTTCCAATCCTTAATGACGAGAGCTTAAATCTACAGAAACTCTCCCCTACACAAATCTGTAACTCACGTTACACTGTTATTACACCAAAATAACATAATTTCACCAATATTACTATTTCATTACACTGTAATTACTATGTTATTACCCCCAGTTTAGACATGGACACAGCTTGTCATATGGCAGATGAAAATATCAACCTTTACCAGAAGCTAGCAGATGGAGAGAGGAAAAGGGGAACAATGAAAGGGGAATCAACCATTTGGTTGTTTGTGACAGACCTCAAGAACTTTATGTTCCTCTCATCAAATCAAATCAAATCAAGGTTTATTTATAAAGCACATTTAAAAGCGATTTTTGGTCGAGCCAAAGTGCTGTACATGCAAATAATAATTAACACGTTACTACAATCGCAAAACAGAAGACAATAAATTACAACAGCAAATATAAAATCAAACACAGGGAAATGTCAGGAGTCGTGCTCCGCTCTGACTAGAAGGCCAGGGAGAAGAAGTGAGTTTTTAGTGAGGAATTTAAAAACCCCTAGGGTCTGGGCCGACCTCACATGGAGGGGCAGAGTGTTCCAGAGCCTGGGGCCAGCTGCAGCGAAGGCTCGGTGCCCTCGGGTTTTGAGCCTGGTCTTGGGCACTATCAGCAGCAGCTGGTCAGCAGACCTTAAAGCTCTGGCTGGGGTGTAGCGATGGAGGAGTTCTGCTATATAGGCCGGAGCCAGCCCATTTAGGGCTTTGAAAACAAATAAAAGGATTTTAAAATCAATTCGGAACCGAATTGGAAGCCAGTGCAGTGAGGCCAGAATTGGGGTGATGTGGTCACGCTTTTTATGGCCAGTCAGAAGACGTGCAGCTGCGTTCTGCACTAGCTGCAGGCGTCTAATTGAGGCCTGGTCCATACCCACATACAGAGCGTTGCAGTAATCCAGTCTTGAGGTTACAAAGGCGTTAATGACCCTTTCTAGGTCTTTAAAAGATAAATAGGACTTGGTTTTGGCCAATAGTCTTATTTTAAAAAAGCAGGATTTGACTACGGTGCTGACCTGCTTATCAAATTTAAAAGTGCTACTGAAGGTCACTCCAAGGTTCTTGACAGAGGGAGGACGTTCTCACCGAGAGAGCCCAGAACATCAACCGGAGAGGCCGGAGGCTGGGGTCCAAAAAAGATGACCTCAGTCTTGCTCTCGTTGAGGTTAAGGACATTTTGGCTCAGCCAGGATTTGATCTCTGTTAAGCAGTCCATCAACTGCTGTAGTGAGTGTTTGACATTTGCTTTGAGAGGCAGATAGATCTGTACATCGTCGGCGTAGCAGTGGAAGGGAATATTGTGTTTAGTGAGAATTGAACCTAGGGGCAGTATGTACAGTAAAAAGAGGATGGGGCCCAGGATAGAGCCTTGGGGAACCCCACAGGTAAGAGGGGCTTTGGCAGAGGAGAAGGCACCTAGCTGCACTGAGAAGCTACGGTCTGTCAGGTAGGACCTGAACCATGCAAAGGCAGAGCCTGTGATGCCTGCGGACTGTTCAAGCCGTGACAACAGGATGCTATGGTCCACAGTGTCAAAGGCCGCTGTCAGGTCTAACAGCACCAGGACAGCTGGGCTACCTGAGTCGGCGGCTAGGAGCAGATCATTAAAAACTCTTAAAAGGGCTGTTTCAGTGCTGTGCATAGGTTTGAAGCCAGACTGAAACTTTTCATGGATGCCATGCGTGGTTAAGAACGACTGTAGCTGGACATAGACTACTCGCTCCAGGGCTTTAGATAAAAAAGGTAGCTGGGAGATGGGCCTAAAATTTGCGAGAATGGAGGGGTCGAGATTTTTCTTTTTAAGTAGTGGCTTGACCACGGCATGTTTGAAGGCAGCTGGGACACATCCTGAGCTAAGAGAGGTGTTTATAAGTAATAAAATACTTGCTCCAACTGATTCGAAAACATCTCTGAGAAGGCGAGAGGGAATGCTGTCTGAGGTGCAGTTTGTCCGCCGCAGGTGCTTGACTACATCCGAGAGAGAAGAGAGGGATACAGGCTCAAAGTGGTCGAGGACAGCAGGGCACAGAAAAGGAGCAGGATCTGGGGTAGCACTAGTGTGGGCTAGCCTAAGAGCAGATACTTTTTCAATAAAAAATTAAGAAACTTATCACAGAGAGTAGTCGATGGCACAATAGAAGACACATCACAGGGATTAATAATAGAGTTGAGGACATTAAAAAGAACTTGAGGTTTATGGCTGTTTTTGGAGATTAACAGAGAAATGTGCTCTGTTTTGGCTGCTTTGACAGCCGTCTGGTAGTCGGAAAGGCAAGCACGAAGGATTTCTAGGGAGACATGGAGTTTATCCTTTTTCCATTTTCTACAGAGTACAGTCATTGAGCCACGGCTCTGAAAGAACTTTGGTGCGTCTACCTCATCCATCAAAGACATTAATAACCATGTAGTGACTAATTAGTGGACAACACAAACTAACCAACTTCTGTTTTGCATTCCACTTGCTTTTCTCCTTAGCTCTGGACTGAAGTGAGCAACATAGAAAGAGCAGCTACAGGAAGACAAACGAAAGGAGGAAGGCCTGAGTCTGGATTGACTTAAAACATCATCACAATCTGCCAGGAGTGGAGCGAGGGCCGTCTGTAGCTCATTGAAGTTTTCATTGACAAGAACCGTCTCAAGTTCCATCCAAGATTTATTTATCGGTTCTCTGATGCTGACACAACCTTTTTAATGTCAGAAATAAGGTTGCATATGGATGAAAAGCCCTCTTTCTTTCTTTTTCCCTCCTGCTTTCTTCCTACCCTGATGTCAATCCGTGAAGCAGACAAGTAGACAGGCAGAAATGTCTCTTAAACCAATAAGTTACCTCTTCCAAGAAGTATGGATACTTGAGTGAGGGCCCAGGCCAGGCTAAAACAGACTTTTTAGGGTTTTCATTAAGCTTCCCATCTCTTTACTGACATTTGTGACTACCACAAACCATGAAAAAACGCTCATGTCCTTTCTTCTTCTTTCATTGTGGAACATTGCAAAAGGGCTATCTGGGTATAGATGGGTTGGTTCTGGGACCAGACAACATTACCAGTACCAGTGATTATCTTACAAAGGCGAAGGTGTGATTCCCCTCCAATATCACAGAGCTATTACACCTATTATACCACAGCGGCACAGGGGGATTTGCGTCAGACCCGTGCTCCTGAGGGCAGTTAGATCACAGGGAGGTGAACTGCTGGACATGACAGGAGCAGCCTTTTTCAAGCAGTGCAAAGATGCGTAAAAGCTGTTGTTGACATGCATCTTCTAAGAGATTGCATTTTTTTCCAAGCAATGGGAAATGGGAAAAAACAGTATAAATAAGTCTCCTTGATATAACCTTGAATAGTTTTGCTTTTGTTACTACTCTTTTTTCCTCTTAACTACCCTATCCCCCATTTTATGTGTAGGGGGTACACAATTATTGTTTTAATAATGACAATGTTAGGAATGAGAGCATAAGTTCTGGACTATATATCAACATGATTCTAGCTGCAATGCAGTGAGCACATGCTTGCTGTCCAAACATTCTTGCAGGCACTTGCCTAAAATGGGATCATATGCATTCAGGGAGATGAAGATGGGTATACATCTGTGTGTGTGTGTGTGTGTGTGTATGTGTGTGTGTGTGTGTGTGTATGTGTGTGTGTGTGTGTGTGTGTGTGAGAGCAGTGTTTTTGGGCACTGAGGCTAACCCCACACCCTCACTCTCACTTTTCCCTGAAACCTTTATTTTCCCTCGAATTTTCTTTTTTCATTCTGCTCATTATATTGCTCACTCTCTCTCTTCCTTTTCCTCTGTTCTTTTCCCTCAATATCTGTCACGCTAAAGTGATGTCACAGCTCGTATATTACCCAGCAATCCTCTAGAGTACGTCTGGTGACCACCACCAACCAAAAACCTTTACTAGACCCCCCCTCCTCCCGTCCTGGTCCAGACCACCACAGAGCTCTGTGGCCACAAAACCAGCTGTGGTAGCTGCATTACAGCTGAATCCATCACTGGTGGAAATGCCCATGTTATGCCTGTTTAAAAAGGCCTTGAACATTTGTCTTTCAAAATACAGATTTTCGCAAGACAATAAAACAGAGAGGCAAGTGCACAGATCACAATGTCTATATTCTTGTCTGCGCTGCAGGGCAGAAACCTAACTGCACTGGCCTGAGTTTCTGATCAATGTCCTAATTCTGAGATCAGCCAACACTTGAGCCTAGCTCCCTGTTCATTATTGACTAGCTCATGCAAACAAACCAAAACCATTTCATTTGCAGAATAATCCATCTTTTATAATGAGCTGTGTAAAGTGTAGAGCGTTGTGATCTCTCCATATCATTTGGAGGGTTTACTGCAATGCCACAGATGCAAAGACACAACTAGGCTAATGTTTCATCAAAAGGACAAAAATTAGAGACAGAAAAAGCAATCACACAGTGAGTCTCTGTGATTCAGCCCTGTGTATTAAGCAATTGTTGAAATTAAAAGACTCAAGATGATTGACTCTAGTCCAAAATACATTCAATAAAATTAAATAAATAACAAGGAAAAAATGAATAATACTTGAAAATACTATATTATATATATACTATGAAAATATACATATTTTGTATACAGATCATTCACTCATTTATTGACAGTAGTGTCAATAATATTTAACCCTGTGAATTTCTCTTTTGATTGTTTAAAACAAAAATGAATTGGTTGGTAGATTTGTTGTCAACACATCATGCTGCTACATATGTCTACCAAATGATAGACTTGTAGGTGAAAGCACAACGAAGCGCTGCTTGTTCATAAATATGTAGAGGGCGCTATAGAGCACACGTTCTTTAATTTCTTGCCTTCACCAATTAAGAAACCCCAAAAATAACACATTTTTCAACAGAAATTAATTCCCAACTTTATACGCATGCTAAGGCACATAAAAAGGCGATTCATTTGGGTTAAGTATAATAATAATACGAATCCTAGCCAAAACAATAGGTCATCGCTTAGACTCTGTCAAGCAGAGGCCCTAATAAAGCAAATTAAGAGTAGGGTTTTTTTTAAAGCAAAAAGTGGTTAGTACAGAGGCAATGCAGCAGGGCAGAGTTTATGTTAACCTCACTGGCAGCTGACATGGCAGAGAGCTGCATACTGTAAGAATGCATGCACTAATGAGTGCACAAACAAACATACACTTCCTTTTATACCAATTTTGTGTTTTCACCAGGCAAACAGATACATGAAGTAGGGCATACTGTTTGCTGGAATGCAAAAGAGGAAGGTTGTACAAATGTACCACCACAGAGAACTCATTGAAGCAGCGTTGAAAATCAGCACTATCCAACAGACAGTTTTGTGACCAACCAAACGTTCATGCAACAAGCAGTGGCTGGCAGCGTGAGTCCTGAGGCAAATACGATTTTACGGTTTGTTTTCTGATTTCACTAAATCCTCTCACACAGGCAACACTGTGTACGCTGCTCACTGTAGCACAGCAGCTCCAAGTCTTACAAGTCCTCGTGGCTATGTTCCAGTCAGCTGCAATGATTTTAAGTCTCTTACTGTTGCTTTAATCTGAGTCCACCAATAATTTTTTAAGAACATTTTACAGTCTGTCAGTACTTTAAGATTAAAAATGCAGATTTTTCTGCTTGCTGAATTGAAAGGGAATGAAATATACCAAAAATGCTACCCCGCAAAGGACACTGACCATCTGTGTTATCAGCAAGATCTCGATATGAAACACCTTCCACTATTGAAAAACTCAGCAACATCAAAAGGGAAAATAAATTCCTAAAGCAACAAAGCATGTGCGTGCGTGCGTGCGTGCGTGCGTGCGTGCGTGCGTGCGTGCGTGCGTGCGTGCGTGCGTGCGTGCGTGCGTGCGTGCGTGCGTGCGTGCGTGCGTGCGTGCGTGCGTGCGTGCGTGCGTGCGTGTTTGCGTGCGTGCGTGCGTGCGTGCGAGCGTGCTGTCCTGGCGATGACCTGAGGACTGCTGGTTGAAGACACAAGAACATCCAAAAGACCACAAGACCTAAATCTGGATCTCAATCTTGTGAGTATTATAAAAGACCCATGCTTTAACTACAAACTGTTGGAGCTAGTCAGCTAGCATGTCACACTAGTGGAAAAATGGAGCCATTGCTAAGAAATGAGTGGCTCTATCTCAGCAGTTTAACAGTTCTGTCCTCATATAGCTTCAACATTATGAAGCTTTATGTGAAATAAAGCACTACATCCAATAAGCTTTTCATCTGTATTAAAGGGGCCCTATTATGCTCATTGTGGGGGGGTATGGGAGAGAAACTCCCTCTTGAGGGAACACAGGAAATGTAGCCTTTGGAGACCATTTACATGCACAAAACTATATAACACCACAAAAAATCACAATTAAAGTCAGCCTGGGTTGGCCTTAGTAAATAAGGAGTAAGTGGCACAGAACAGACAGTAATGTCCCATCGTGACTCTACGACTAAACTAAAGTGCTCACAAGAACCAAAAACTATTCAGCGAGGCTGCACTGTGTTTAGGAAAATACACAGTAGCAAACACATTTCAAAAAGTCTACTCTTTTAACTTCAATCCTCTTCTCTTTTTACATTTGCTCATTTTCCATTGTCCTGCCACACAAATGATTGAGAAGGGTTTGGACAGTAAATATCTTTCTGAAAGCCTATAAGTGTCACCACAATTTCAAAGCAGTTACAGGACTAGACATTTTTTAATAGTTAATAATGGGAATTACTGCCAAAAAATATATAACTACACCACACATCACCTATTCCCCTTCACTCTCTAGCTTGCTAATCCCAGTCTTCTCCCCACTGCTCTTTTTCTAACCTGCAAGGACACAGACCAGATGTGCAAATGTTTCTCTATGTTTCTGTTGAAAACCCATTCCAAAAGAGGCAGAGTGTGGGGAGAGGAATATTTGAATTCACTCCACGGGAGACTGATTTCATACATTTTGGCGGCTGCACAACCTTAAAAAAGGTAGCTTGGCTGGCTGAGAGAGAATGTTGACGGCATACCAAACAACATGATCCTAATGAGTTGGAAAATCCCTGGCCCTCCTGAGGACGGTCCAGATGCTACCGTCATGAGAAACGCTACTGTTTTATTGAATTCAGACTCCCCTCCCCGTCATTAACAAGGAGCAAAATATATTATTTGACCATTAAGGCATCCTAGGTGACATGAAGCGTTACATATTTAAAGAGTTATTCTGCTCTGGCTGCAGGTCCAGCACCCCACACTGGGCACAAGACAATTTGATCTTTATTTCAAAGTGTCTCATGTGAATGTGTATAATTGGAGACCTATACTTGTGGATGTGTGCTTGTACTGCTAGTAAAGGGTCTGCAGCAAATTTGCTCAAAGCTTATTAGCTACTATCAGGTTGACTTGTTTTGAGCAAATGATAGTCTAGAACATAATGTGATGAGCCCTGAGAAGTAACACTAAAAATGTCAAATTGCTGTAAGCTCATGTCAGTTCTTACAAATAACAGCAAATGTGCTTTCAATCATTTCAATAAATCACCCACAATGATGACTACATTAATATCTAATGCAAATGCCTCCAAGATGGACAAAGTGATGTATTCATTTCTGAATATTTGTGATTTGTGCAAAGTGACTGATTTGCCATTGCGGAATGTTTATCGCAAACCTACAATCACTTGGAAATAAACACAAGGAATCCATTTCAGAGAAAAGCAATGACAAAAACATGCAGTGCAAAATCATCCTTTGCTCTTCTATGATACACCTGTTTCCTTCCTCTGCCCACACCTAACACCATGTCTCTTGGATAAAAACCTATGTAACAAAAGTGCATTGTTTCATTTGAGGGTCAGGGTTCATTTCACTCACCAAAACACACAGAGATACATATATTGAAACAATCATCACACACAAATCACAAGTCCTGTTGCCCTGTCTCAGTATGGTTTGAGCAGCCCTAACAGAACTACTGGTCAGAGATCAGCACAAAAGACTCAGATTAATAACTTCATAATATGCTGTGAAACAACAGACAATGTTCATATCTCATATTGTCTAGAGTAGAGAATGTTGTTTACCTGGACCTCTGTACACCTCACGGAGCAGGCTTTCGCTGAGGGTCACCGGGGATCCATTGACCATGCTGTGGGTCCAGCTCTGACAGATCGCTTGGAGCAAAAGCGTCTGGGCCCTTGTTGCCTGGACAGTAAAGTGGGGAAGCTCAAAAATACACTCTGTGGTGGGGACCGAAGATCTCTTGCACCTGGAATAGAGGGACATTAGATGAAGAAAGACAGAGTTAGATAATGAATAGTATACGGAAAAAGAGAGAGAATGATGAAGTGACAATAATAAATAAAAGAATGGAGAGTCGCATTTAAGTGCCAACATACATTTAAAGAAATGGAACCCATTTCATGACTTCCATGAATCCATCAATATCACATCACAATATAAAACAGCTCATAGATGAGTGGCCAAATAGGTGGAACTTCATTCCAACAGCAAATAGAAGAATTACCAAGTGCAAGCCAAGTGTTCCTTAGTTACTTGGCAGACAGGTGCAGTTCTCCTCTTTGACGCCGACCATCTCTCCCCTCAATCAAAACTGTGATGATGATTTATGTGAAGAGATGAACAGCCCAGAAACCTGACCCTTAGAATAATCTCTATGCATTTACCATTGTATCTGTCTCCAAGAGTGTGGAGGGAGAGAGGTTGTGTGAATGTGTGTGTATGACAAGCTGATGAGTGGAGCGTTTAGGGGGATGAGGTAACAGCACAGAAGGATGGTGTCCTCCAGGACCCTGTCCATCAGAACCTCAGCAGACAATGCTCTCATTTATCACACACACACACACACACACGCGCATGCACACGCACACACACACACACACACACACACACACACACACACACACACACAAGATCCCATCCATGACATGAGGCCACCAACCAAAGTATGGCATTATACACAGTGCTGGGACTGACGGAGCACTTGTCATCCTCAGTTACTCTCCCTCTCCCCTTGTCCCTCCCTCCCTTTGTGTCCCCAGGAACGTCTGTTCACTGGAAAAACTCCCAGGGAGCCTGAACTCAACACTGCAAAACAAGCTGTTTGAGGTTCCACTGCTCTTTTCCTCTCATCTGTTCTGAGAAGTTCTTCAGTTGGGTGTTTGATGAGGTGCCCCCCGCCCTCACATCAATTTTTCGGGGCGTGCGTGCACATATGCTTGACTACGTATTGTAATGGAGGCAGAGAGGTGCTACTTAAATGGGCTGCCTCTTTTTCGGTGAAAATATCACTGTGACTAATTCCAGGGATGGCTGCAGCGTGCCAGGAACAAGCATCACAGTTCATTTAATCACACATCCATTTTGGTCTGCTCCTAGTTCAGAGTGTGGGATATGTCAGGGGGACTCTCCCTCCGCTCAGCAGCTCTGCAATCGTTTAACTCCTCTGCTTCCCTCCCTCTCCTTCTCTGTGTCTCTTTATCGTTCCCTTTATTCTGCTCCTGGGTGGTTCAGCAGGGTGACATGAGCTGTTAGCTGCACACAGGCAAGCCCAGAGTTCTTAACTGCCTGCTGTCTCAGAGGGGGACTACTATGAGACAGAAAACGAGAGAGAGTTTGTAAAAGAGAGATGTCAGAGGCACAGGAAAAACAAAGAAAGAGAAACTCCAAACCTGACAGGGTCAATGAGTTTACCCCGACAGCGCACATATACATTTTGAATTCCCTGGAACATATGGTGCATTTGGCACCATGGTGAACCATGCAATGTCATGCTTCTCTAAAAGGAAACCAACACTGTTTGAAGCTATACAGAAGGACATTAATCAAATCAATTGTCTTTTGTGTTTTTGTGTGATCAAACATGTGCATGCCTGTGTGTGTGTACACGTAGCAGATAACACTTTTGAACAAAAGAAAGTGAATGGGACCCAGTAACAACAATGTCCCCACATGCAGAGCAAATGTGCCTGCAAAGCCATTTCAATGGGAGGGCTGGCAAGGGATGAAAGTTGGTTGGCTTTTTCCAGTGTTAATAGCTTTTCAGGGTAGCTGTCATGTGCATGTGGTCGTCTAAAACTTTAATTATGCACCTGTTTTTATTATATTATGCCTGATTCTTTGCAAACAGCAACTTGGATCTATCAGCTAAATGGGAAGCAGAAACTCTCATTAGGGTGTTCTGGGAATGCTGGATGTGAGGACAGCCAGACACTCATCAGATTTCATTAAGTAGCTGGCACAGACTCTGATACTTGCTGCAACATGGTAAACAGCTTTTTGGCGAGCGGCTCTTTTACTGTTACCACAGCCTTTGAAAGAATCAAATGCCTCCAAGAAGTAGAAATAAAAGTGCTCACACCTGCAGCATCAACAGCAATAACAAGTGACTGAACTATACCATATAACTTGTGAATGGAACATGGCAAACTCACAAAATGTTATCCACTGGTTACAGTCAGTACAGTGTCCTTATTGGAAACAGTCTGTAGCCTGGCGAGCCAAATTCATTAAAGCATACTTCTTCTCCTATAATGTGGAGACCCACCAGAAGTGGTCCCTACAACGCATTTAGGATCCTGACTCATAATTTAACAAACCAGATCCTTGGCTTGAACTTACATTTCTCATTGAATAGGCAGCCTCTGACCTCACAGTATTCCTTTAAGTCAATAACTTTTTTATTTAAACACAGAGGCCCCCAGGAATACAATGAAATGATATTAAAATAAGTCAGGAGCCTTGAAAAATTAGGTGTTTCAATATTAGCCAATGAAAATGATTTCCTCTGGTGTGCTTCAACACCATTAGGCCTAATTTCCCTGTGTGTCCCCTGTTGGTGTTGTGACTGAGTGATGAACAACTGGACGGGCTAGCACAGGCCCCTTTGGCTGACCGGCTGGCACAAGTCTTTCTGTCCAGTGTCTCTGTCAGAATCACACAACAGGGCATGTTTCCTCTATGTACATGCTCTAATGTGGACATAAAGCAAGGACAATTAATTATTTGTAGTCAATAAAATGAATGAGTGAAATCTAAAAGGGAGTTGATGCCAGATGACCCACCAAAAGTATTTCAGCGCAAAACAAGGCTGAGAGCCATCTCATGAAACGTCATGCCATTGCTAGCATAAAGGTTTTACTGCCAAAGCCTAACCTATCTGACTAGCCGGTGGGTAACCTACGTCTGTACCAAACCTTTTTCTCATCCTTTTAGCTGAGATATATTTGGACAATTGGTTCTCAGGGTAATCAGCTTCCTGGTCTGTTCTGACTGTGGTCACAACTATATTTAGACAAATCCAGCTGGGGCTCTGACTAACAGGCTGTGATTGCTGCTTTACAGATGCAAGGTCACACACTAGCACATAGGCACACTAAGACACACAACCACAAAAATGCACATCGCGTACAGACACAAATTAGTGAGTGTTTGCCAAAAACACATATACATAGAAGCCAACACATAAGCTGTCACACAAGCACACATGTACACACACCTGTTCACGCTTACGTTCAAACCAATAACAGCATGTTGGTCAGCCAGAGCACATTCAGCAGCAGTAATGAGGCCACAGCTGACATGGGGTCTGCCGCTCTAACAACCTGTAACTGGAGCAATTAGAAAACTAGTTGCCAATTTTACAAGTTTGTATGTCTTTGGCGTTTATAATAGTAACAGAATGCCTGTTTGGCGAAAAAGGAGGGAAGAGAACAAGAAAAATACAATCAAACCCTGCAGAAACACAAACAAGAGAAAGGGTGTAACGGCAAGCATAGAAAAAAGAAGGATAGAGCCTGCAGACTTGTAGGTCATATGTTTTCTCCAGCAGTAGGGAGTCTCATTAAAAAACCCATTTGGAAAAGCTCCAGCAAAAACTCTGGAATAGCAGAACTTGTAGGTTGTTGCTTTGGACCGTTGCAGGCCAAAATAAACGTTCATTTTTGTTATTACTTGTATCCTGTACAGTAGCAAAAATCAGTTTCTTCCCTCTTTCCAAAATATAGTGGAACAGACAGCTGTTGGGGCTGATAGGTCAGCAAGAAATGTGGAGCAAGGTGTCTGATCCCTTAGACACAATCACACCTTCTATGAATCCGATGGATTTTCCATAGAAGAGATACTGTTAAAGATAAAAGTTAGGTTAGGGGAAGTATTTAAAAGGATAATGTAGACTAAATCCAAGGCAGTTAAGTAAACAAAGAGTTAATAAGATAGTCAATACATTTTGAATGGCCTCACAATGTGCTACTTTCTCTTGATTGAGACTTATCAGCGACCCCAATGTAATCCATTATAGGTTGACATATTTGTCTGATAGATACAACAGAGCCACCGTCTTGGGACTAGTGATAAGTTATCTAAAGTTTCTACAAATCATTCACTGTCACACCCTGCCTTAATTATCAATACAAACATTCCCCAACTCAAACAGTTAAACAAAACCCTCTACTGCTATTGTTTTCCTATTTCAAGAGCTTCTTTGGAGGGAACCAGGCTGAAAATGGAGGCAAGGCCAGACTTGACAGTTTTTTTTTCCTTTCGTTGTGGTGCAGATTGAGTTGAAGTATTGCAGTATTCCCCATCTCTCCAAGCCAAGGTCATTGACCCCTCTTGGAAATAAGTGAGTTAAAGGCTGCTCTCAAGTCCCCTCTTTTATCTCACTACAGTGTCTTGCAAACTTTCCAAATGAACAGTATAAATCACGCAAGCACTTCACACTGATCAACAACTCCTAAGTGAGCAACTTGGGGGATTGGAACATTTTGCCAAATGAGCTGGCATGTGAAAAGTTTGAAAATATTACCAAAGTAAAGCCAAGCAAGCGTACTAATAATCCTAATATTATTATTATTATCCTAACTCTTACAATTATTATCCTAACTCTTACAATTGTTTTATTTTACTGTATGTGTCACTGCGCATTGTCTCCAAGTCATTGGTTTGGTTGACACATGGTCTGTGTGATTGTGACCTGAGCGGGCCCTCTGATAAACCACATGTTGCAGAAATTAGTAAATGCATTTTGAGCAGGTAACTATGATTAATAAGTCATTAATAATGAGGACTTTTTTGGTTCAAGAAATATATGGCTTGATAAAAATATTAAAATGAATGAATACATCAAGCACCCAGTGAGATTACAAATGACAAACTGTGAGTTTCAGAACTTTGTTGATTTGAAGAAGGATCACTTCAACTAGCAGCCATCCTTTAATGCCACAATATATTTTTATTAGGGTTCATATTTAAATAAATTGATATTTACCTGAAAACATTGTTTACAGTGATTCTGCTTGTGAAATTAAGTTATTACAATTTTTACTTTATCTCACAACCACAATCTGTAATGACATTGATTCTCTGACTTCACCAAACATTTTAAAGTCTCCATACTGGATTAGATTAGGGAGGAGGCAGGGACTCAGAGTTCTGTGGTTCCCCGGGGTCAAAGGTGTTCCATGTGTGCATTTCTCTATCATCGGTCTTAAACAGCCCAAACTCTTCACAGAAAGAAACACTCCTTCCCTCTCTCTCACACACACACCGACAGCCCTCCATTCCTTCCATCTGGAGCACCCCTGACCCAAACACATACATGTGCTCACCACCGAACACACACACACACCCACACACACATTGAGATCCTTTCTCAGGAGAGGGCTTCATTACACAGGGATTACTAAAAGAAATGTTTTAATCAAGTTGTGCTGACAGCTGCAGAGCGCAAGGCGAGAAAACGGCAATGACGTGGTTCATCAGGCGTTAAAGGAAAACACATCAAGAGGCCTCTGTGTGTGTGTGTGTGTGTGTGTGTGTGTGTGTGTGTGTGTGTGTGTGTATGTGTGTGTGTGTGTGTGTGTGTGTGTAGTGTGTGTCTGTGAGCGCATGTAGCTTCCTGACTATGTCCAACATGTCCAGCTGTGGAGGACACGCGGTTCCTTATAAGGACACACAGAGATAGGAAACCTCACATGTCACAATAATTCAGATTTTCCTGCAGACTTTTGTACATCCCGTTGTCATAACAACAAATGCAGCAACAAAAGAGACACTGGCTGTTGTTTATTTTTGATCCAAATGAGTTATCCCCTCAAGTCTCTCAAGGCCTTTGACTTTTACGCAGACGGTTTATGAAGATAAGAATAGATACTCCGGTGAGTCTCCTTCCTTGGTCTGGTTAAATAAGGTTTCAATAATTGTTTTGATAATGTTAACAACAATGTTTCCTGTACCTAAATTCCTCTATCAGTGAAAATTGGATTGGCTTGTATGTGGGAAGCACTGGAGCAGTGCTGAGGTCTGGTGGTGAGGAGAGGAAAGTGGAATGCACACCACAGTAGATGATAATCCACTCAGAGCTGATAATCCACCTAACCTTCCCTATTTCCCACTGTTTTCCCTCCCTCAAGCTTCAGTTCCTCAGATGACTAACTCAGGCATTAATAGAGTCTTTCAGGCGACTGAAACCATCTACAGCTGCTCCTTGATTTACTATCTTGGCTCCAGGCTATTCATCCATACAGATAGATATAGATATTCTTGGATTGCAAGACTATTGCCTCCTGAGAACAGTACAGCCTATAATATACACATATAATATTTAGGGCATAGTTAAAACCTGCGTAGATTTAAGCTACCAAGTAATTGTAAAGGCAAGTAAAGCACACTGAGTGTCTGAATGCTGAATGAAAGCATGAAAGCTTCCATCAGAGCTGAGACGTCAATCACTGAGAGCACCAGCCTAGCAATTGCTGATGCCATTTCCTTTATACCAGCCTCCTCAATATGTCCATTGATCTCTGACAGTCATGAAACCAAATAAAACTGTCTGACACCAGATGTAGAGGAGGAAAATGTCTTACCACAAAGTTAGACAAAATACTTTATAGACTGTGCCACACGAAATGTGATTTTTTTACTGAAATATGATGTTATTGCAGCTCACAATTCTTTGACTCTGGAGCTTCAGTGAAAAGTGGAACAATATTACATCATATGCCATTCCAGGCTTTAATACACACCTGTTAATACATAAAGCTTACTTGTTGCAGTGTGTGCCTCTGTCCCTTCAGCTTGATCATGTTAAAAGGTTTTTTCTGTCTGAAAACATTCCCATGTTTTCTTTAAGAACAGGGAAGGCCTAGTTCATGTGTTGCCTTGTTCAACTCAATGTAATGCAGGCTGCTCTTATAACCTCCGAACCACAACTCAAAGCTGAGCATGACCACAGCAACCACACGTTGATACAAGGTCATTCAATTCATTCTATCCTTCAGCACACAGCAGACTAACTCTGCCTGACAGACCTCTTAGTTGAGATCTTGATGAGTGAAACAAGTTCTTACTTCATTATAAAATCACATTTTCATTGAGAAACACAATGGTTGACAAAGAAACTTTGTTGGTGACATCACCAGATCTGTGTCATAACTCAGTGAACTGAGATTTGACTTTTTTCTATTGATGGAACTCCCAAGTCAGTGTTCATCAGCCAAAATGATTATTCCTATTCAAATTGTCAATGACAGTAAATATGCCAAAATGTCTAGTAGCCAAATGAGAAAGCCATAGACAATGTTCTTACCATTCTGTTCATTTGTAAATTTGACTTGGATTTGTATGGCTCACTACTGACACAGAAAGCATTTGTCCTCTTGTTCTTGGCAGTGCTCTAAGACATAGAACAGGAGCAGCTTGCTAGGAATAACTATGAACAGGAGTAACGAGGCATTACAATCACACCAGAAGCCTCATACCTCAGATGCCTCAAGCAGCCTTCATCAATCACAACAAGAGCAAATCTAGAGTCTAGACTACTGGTCCAGACATAGTAGTAGACCTCTCAACTTCACATAAAAAAGTCCTACAGGTAGTGCTAAAAACTAAACCAGCCATGGACATTTTAATAAAGTTAGATCAATAATTAAATATAAAGGGAGAACCAGCATCCCTTTCTATTCTGAAACATTTGCAAGGCAAGTCAGCTTTTTGTGGCTATAAAACATGCACCTGTAATGGCACATGCTTTAAGAAATTATCCCCATAGTGTGCAGAACAGGGGCTGCTAAAAATGCCACATAAAAGATGGCATTGGGCTGAATTATGACCTGCAATACGACGAGCCACACTGCTGCTGGTTTGTTGGTTGGCTGGTGGGCCTTGGCATGCCTCCATATGCTGCTGCCGTCAGGTGGCCAGGCTTCAGGAATATTATATGGTGCGAGTGTTCATGTGTCTGAGTTAGAGTGTGAGGTTAGATTTTTAAGGAGAGCGCTGCAGGTGGCACTTCTAACATTCCCTCCCTTCTGCCACCTCCCTCCCTCCCTTCCCAAGATTTTTTCTTTTTCTCAGGCACCGATTTTATCTGGAATAACAGGTTTAACAGCCAGACCAAGTGAGACCCTCTCTGTAGAGTCCCTGTGAAGTTGGAAGCCACATACATTGCCTTTCATTAGGGATAAGTACAGCCTGATGCCTCTCAGCTTCACTTTAATTCACTGGGAGTGAAAGTTCATTTCAGAGGGTTTTTCGCTTTTTGCTAACCAAATGAATGCCCAGTTAGTAAATGGAAGTGTATAAGAGAGGTAGTAATCAGTAGTAATATTTGAGTACTACACCTACTGCCTTGAAATTTGATTTAGTCATTTCAGACATCAGTGTAATTCATTCATACAAATTACAGACGGGTTTATCTTACTTTAAAGTAGGAATATAAGTCTGTCTGAATGTGAGTATGTCCTTTTGTCCCCTTTTTAAAACTGTTCTTCTGATCGACTACGCTCTTACACACAGGTGTATTTGTGTGGCGCAATTTGGACAAGGCTGGTGCACCATTTGGCCTGAAACCTTTGAACAGTAAGTCAATGAAACAAAATTCAGACTGAAAACTCTCAGTAAGTGTCAAAGAGATTGCCATGGAATTGTATACAGATAATCATGATCTCCTGTTTGGATGTATCATCCTTACTTCTATGACCCTTCAACGTTTACTCTAGCGCAACCAGCTGGTTAACTTTTTTATATTTTAGTAAAATATCTCAACAACTTTGGACAGATAACATTTGGTGTCCATGCATCCAAGAGGATGAAATCCAATGCTTTTGTTGACCCCCATTTTACCTCTTGTGCTCCTACAAGTTGTGATTTAACCTGGAGGTGCTGAAAATGTTTTTGAGTAATAATTAGAACATGGATGCAAAAGCCTTTTGACTACATGCATCACATTGCCGTAAATGCTCACTCTTCAAACATTTCTAATTATACAAGTACAACACTGTTGTATGATTTCCATAATTGGTAAGATCACATTAAGCATGAAGTTCTTCAAGTTATCTGAGTTAGTGATGCTATTACTAAAGAAACCTTATCCCAATGTCTTAGGCCACGTTTACACGGAGACGAAAACGAACCTTAGTCGATATCAAAAAAGTCTTCCATCCACACGGAATCGGCTCAAGAAACGTGTCCGTCCACACGAGACCGCTCGACCCACTGGAGACGCTGTAGTACATATGCCGGGCCTGTAAGTGGTGCTGTACTTCCGCCACAAAATACACCAAAAGCAGCGAAGAAGACCCCCCCAAGCATGGTTGCCATGGTTGCCTGGTTGCCCTTCTGTTTATTCTCCGCGGTGGATTTAGCAACATGTAGTTCATGTAGTTCTCCATGTCCACTTGTTGCTGATGGTTGTGGTAGAGGAGCTGTAGATTTTGCACTAACATCTGTATCATGGTCAGTTGCGTCTGGAGCACGAAAGCAACCCTGTGATCCGCCATTGTTGTTGTTGTTGGCGAAACACATCAGCAATGACACGGGTGACGCGGGGGGGAGCAGAAGAGGTGGGGAGAGGCGGGGCTCCCCAGAGCGTTTCGTCCGCAGATCTACCCACCTTGGGAGCCGTTATCGTTTGAGGGCTCCGTTTCCGCGGTTCCGTTACGGCCTCGTGTGGACGAACCGTCCATACGATAGAGAACTGTAGCGGATACAACCAGTTTCGTCTCCGTGTAAATGTGGCCTAAGTGCCTTCTGTTTGAATCGACCTCCACAACCCAAGCCAAAATCTAGTGACAGTGATTGAGTGGACCTAAGCTTACTGTTTAACAGATAACACTCACTTCTAGTTATATATTAACAATTGTGAAAAAAAATTCTAAAGTTAAAATAACCAAACGACACATTTAATTCAGTTGGTTATGTAGTTTCCAATCTTTTAAGTTTATACACAAAGAATATGATCAGTAGGTTAAAACACTACAACTGAGCTGAGGTGCTCAGAATGTCATTTTAGGGGATTGGTAGAATGATTATTGCCCGCAGTCAACTGTAATGTGAAAATACAGAAAGTATTGGTAATACATATTGCATAATCAAAAAATGCAATATGGGGGACCGCAAGGTCAAAATGTGTAATTGCTGTGAAGCATTTACGATTTTAAAATTGCTTCTGCTTAAGAAATTGATGAAACAAAGACATTCCATAGTTGGATGGATCGAAGGTCTCACACACAATACCAAATGCCCAGTAAAAGCTTAGGCTGGCAGGAAGAAGATTTGAAGGCAGTGTACTTTCCCCAGTGAAAGCCCCTTGCTGCCCACTGTAAGAAGCCATAGCCTTTGCGGTGAGACTGAAGGAAATACGAGCTACAGTATGCAGTGGGCCAACTCATCAGGAGATGTACTGGGCCATCACAGACACCCAGTGCCTCTTCCAATCTGCTAGGATCACCTGGCAGTCCTTTACTCTGTTAGCTTAAGCATGAGCTGGCTGCATGTTTGGTAGAGCATTAGAGCGAGAGAGGGCGGAAGAGGGAGGCTAAAAGTGTGCACTGTCAACTTCTAATTTCCTGTTACTTATGGCGCATTTCCACTACAGCGCGGAGCTCGCTTTAAGCGTGCCGAGCGGTGCGGGGCCCGTTTTTGGTTGCGTTTCCACTTAGCGTGTTACCGGCTAGCAGGTACTATTTCACAGTTTTTCTGGCCCCATATAATCGAGGTTCTTTCCGGGCCAACAACCAGGCTGAGTCGGGCTGAGCATGCTAAACTAGAGAGAGAATCGCTGGCAAGGGGGCTACAACTACAACAAGATGAACATATTTGACCGTGATTTAATTGTAATACACGTTTCAAAATGATGCCGAAGTAACAACATACTGATACCGGTTAGTAAAAACCATGAATTAATGCTTTGACAAGTCTGCAGGCAGACGGCAGGCGAAAAACCTTTTGAATGCGTGTTTTCTGAATGGAGCTTGGCTAAGCTAACGCAGTATATGCTCCGACCGTCCACACTCACAACAACGGCCTACAGACATAAATAAACCAGCGACTGTATTCACCATGACACAGACAGTCTGTGGTTTGTACTTGTTTAACTTTTGTCTAGTTTCTGAACAGATATGAGGAGCTGTGAGCTCTGAGTGCTAACAGCTAACGGCTGATGTTGTTTTTCTGGGGTTCTCATTGAAGATGACGTCACGGCTCCGCCTACACTCCGTTACTATAGATACTACCCCAGTTCCTAAACTGTAATGGAAATGCGCCATAAAGTGAGCCAGTCCTAACAAGGCCTAACGAGGCCTAGCCATACGGAGCGAGGCCGAGCGAGGCTGTGTAGTGGAAATGCGCCATTATAGACATGTAGCTACATTTTACATTGGTAATGGAAAAAAGCCTATCCAATAATCTGCATAACAAAACTACTAAAGACTGACGAAGAGACAACAGAAAGCTTTTCCTCTGACCACTCCCTCACTCTTTCTGCCCCTTAAGGTCTCTTGCTCCCAGCTTTCTTTCAGATTTTCAGATTTTCCTGTGTCTGTTCAGAGAACAAAACATCTTGGAAAGGGTTGTTGTTGGAGTTACATCAGTGCTGAGGAGAAGTCCCAAAACAAACATCAAAACAGTCAGATTAAATGCTACCACCTGGTGGAGTCCATCTTTGGATTCACCATCGACCCAAAGTGTCACTCTTGCCTCAGCTCTCACCTTCAGGAGAGGAACTGTCTGTGACGGAACGTCTGTCATCCACAGACTGAAATGCCATTTCTCTAACATACTGAGAGCACAGTTAAGTCAACTGAATTAAATAAGCCTTTTAACTTGGAAAACTTCTACTTTTTCACTCATGTCAAGACTACTAAGCAAAACTTTGAGTCAGCTCAACAACCAAAAAATATACTTATTACTGTGGCCTGTTGTCCCTCAGCAACCTCTATTTCTGCAACCACTGTCTATACTTCTCTGTCCAACCTGCTCAAAACCAGTCTCCCAGGAGCAAATTGTCAGCTTGTGTTAATTGGATTTTGACTGTAGCGATACACAAATAGTGAAGCAAGACTTCCATGCCTCACGCTTAAACACAAAAGGTCAAATAAGAGTCACTTGCTTCTCACCTGTCGAAGTGTCGGAAACAATAATGATACATTTGGAGATGAGTAAAATGAGATGAAGTGTAAATAATCCTGTTACAGGTCTAGAATGATGTTGGATATTACGTCTTCACCTATTTTGAGGTATGATGGCAATGCTGTCAGATCAGAGTCTAGATAGACTAATATAATGTATATTCAAATCAAATGAAGATAAGGATTTCTGGTGCATACTGTTATTGGAAAAGTACATACTATATTCATCAAAGGCTTGCTTAGAACAAAGAATAACTGAGCAGTTTTTTTATGTGTCGAGGAGATTCTGTGAGAGGTTGACAGTGGCATTTCTAAGCGCTGGTCCAGGCTGAAAGAAACCACAGAAGGGCATTGATCTGAAAGGCTCTGTGGAGACGAGAAACATCTAGTGATTGTCAGCAAGAAAAATAACATCCGTTTGACATCTGAATCCACTATTTGAGGCAGGCAGGGCAGAAACAGGGGGGCTGGAGATCAAACAAGCAGCTAGAAGTCTCTTATTGGGAGCAGAAAGCGCAAGGAATCAGGTTCTGTCTACAGACAGGCTCACACACCATTGAATAAGGGCCTTGTGCTTTCCTAAGTGGCCAGCAAACCTCTGTACAGAAAATAAAATGTTTGCCTGGAGAAGAAGTCAGAAAAAGTCTAAACCATCTGCAGCTCTTTGACATGTTTAAATCTAAACTAATGGGAGGAAATCGATTCCCAAGCTAGTGCTCGAGCACAGGTTTCCTGCTCTAACAGGCACTTTGACTGCAAGGTGTGAAAGAGGGGACACAGTGTGTGTGTGTGTGTGTGTGTGTGTGTGTGCGTGTGCGTGTGCGTGTGCGCGTGCGCGTGTGCGTGTGCGTGTGCGTGTGCGTGTGTGTGTGCTTGTACGTGAATCACGTCTTAATTTCAAAGACCAAATGATTCCTTCATTCGTGGCTACCAACGTATAACTGTTGTTCCAGTGTGCTGAGATCAGATCTCTCAGATATCTGGAGGAAGATTGAGGTATACATAACATACCTGACGTGGAAAAGTTACTCGTGGATGGGGCTACAGAGCTACTAGAAAGACAGTCGAAAACGGTGCATTTCTCCGTCTGAATGTGGTGCACTTTTGCTAAATGTTTAGACAAATTGCTCGTGTTACCGCCCTTACATGCTAAACTCTTATTGCACTTTTGGTAACGAGCATTGTCCACATCGAGACGGGTAAAGTTTAACCACACCTTGGAGCGCTTTCTCTCCGCCATCTCTGCTGTGTGTGTGTTGCATGCATGTAGCAGCCGTGTGTGTGTAAACTGCCCCGCCCCCTCGCACAGAGACAGGGGAGAGAGATCTCTTGTCTGGATTGGAAAGATCGAAAATACATCATAGATGCATTTTGTTGTCGTATTTTGTATATTAGAAATGGAGTTGGCGAAACTAAAACTGCAATATAATGTTTATAATAATACATATGACATATATTTTTTAGATTTCTCCAGTACCGATAAAAAGACCGATAACGTCGGAGCTTAACGCTACTACGGTCTTTAATAATTCAGCCCCGGGGCCCATTTAATACAGGGGCTCGGTACCCATCCATATTCTTGCCATAATATGGATTACAACAGTAGTCAAATAGGGCTTTCCCCTGCACAACACAACTAATGGTCTCAAACACATTAAGAAGGCAAGTCATTCCACAAATGGACTCTTGACAAGGCACACGTGTTAATTGAAAACCATTCCAGGAGACGACCTCATGAAGCTGACTGAGAGAAGCCAAGAGTGTGCAAAGCTGTCATCAAGGCAAAACGGGGCTACTTTGAAGAATCTAAAATATAAATCATATTCTTGTTTACTAGATACTTTACTTTCATAGTTTTGATGTCTTCAGTATTAATCTACAAAGTAGAACAAAATAAAAAACTTTGAATTTGAAGGTGTGTCCAAACTTTTGACTGGTAGTATACATTTCCCTTATTGTGCTCGTTTCAACTCCTAGCCTCTGTGGGGGACATCCCTAATGAGTCATCATCTGTCTGGTAAAAGGACAGGGATATAGCAATATGTCTTTTCCTCTTTTTAGACTGTGTTGTCTTATTTTCCTCTCCTTGTGTTTCAAACCATCTGACAAATTGTTGCAGTTGTTACCCGATGACTGCATTTTTCTGTTTTCCCCACCGACCGCGGCAGAATAGGCTCATCCATTACTTTAAATACCCTCTGAGGCACTGCCCACAAAAGGCTGCAATCCTTTCTATAAAGTACAATACATGGGGATAACTTTTCATATACACACACTGTATACAGAAAAGCAAAGCATGCGTACAAATACCAAGCACGCATACACAGAGGAGGTTCACACCCAAACCTTTCTGAAACCAGATGAAACTTTCCATGAACGTCTGCCTCCCCACTTTGGTATGCATCTTCACTGGATTACACTGATGAGTGATTGTTAACTTTATTAACCATTTATTGTAGTTGAATTGACACTTTAGCTAACAAATGACATGAAAACAATGACCATGTTGACCAATTTTATATGTTAAATCTTAAAACAACACATGGATCTAATAAAAATAGGTACTCCAGGACTCAGCCTGTGGCAATTTTCAGCATACCAGTCTTCTTCAGTTTTTTTATATTTATAATAAACAGAGAAATCATGTTTTGAGATAATCTTTGGATACTTTTGCGGCTCAAAAATGTCGGGATGTTTATACTAAACACCCAGAAAACATTTTCTCTGTAAGGCTAAAACGATATGTTGTGTCAGCACCCTATTGAACTGTGCTTTTACCTACGCTGTAAAATGTATTATCTTTTCGATTTACACACGGCATCTATTGCACGTGTGTCCGTCCTGGGAGAGGGATCCCTCCTCTGTTGCTCTCCCTGAGGTTTCTCCCATGTTCCCCTTTAAACTGTGGGGGTTTCTCTGGAAGTTTTTCCTTGTACGATTTGAGGGTCTAAGGACAGAGGGTGTCGTATTGTCATACTGATATTCTGTACAAACTGTGAAGTCCACTGAGACAAATGTAACATTTGTGATATTGGGCTATATAAATAAACATTGATTGATTGATTGCTGCACATATGGATTTCAAAAACAATACTGTTTAAATAATCAGCGAGTGGACTTGGCAAAGATTGGCCAGAACGAAATTCAGAGAGACAAAACATTTTGAGACACAGAATCATTTGGGTGGATTAAAAGCAATGCATTAAGAGCAAAACATGTGACAAATTACGTGTTGAATTAGTATTGGGAAGAATTGGGTGTGATCTCTTTGAGACAATCCCAATCATTTTAAATAGGCAATATTAAATGTTAAGGCTTAAGAACAATTTGAGGTAGCTCACCAGTATGCAGGCATCTGGATCAGCTTCCCATAGAGCGCAGTGCTGAAGGAAGGGATGATGGGGATGAGAGGCAGGAAACCCCCAGTACTGTCCTGGCATGTCAAACCTGCCTGGAACCCAAACACCTGGAAAGAGAAACAGAAAGAAAGCAAGTGTGTGAGAGATGTTGAGAGGTAGAAAGGGGAAGACAGGGGAAGAAATATGCAGGCAAGAAAATGCATATGCAGCAACATATAAGATCAAACCATTGCCTTGATCCCCAGAAAGAAACATGGCAACTCTTATGATGAATACAGTGTCTGGAAAGAAAACACAGAAGCACAGAGCAGGCGTTTATTGTTCTCTCATCTCAATCGCCACTGAAATGCTTAACCCTATCTGTTCCCAGCGGACAATGTGTAGCGCTCTTACAGGCCGTGGCTATTGGCAGAAAAAAAAAAAGGCAAAATCTTTTTAAATACCTTTTTGTTTAACTCTCGATATATACTTAGTAGGGCTGTCAAGTTAACGCGTTAGAGCAGTTAAAAAAAAATGTAACGCCACAAATTATTTTAACGTGCGATTAACGCATGTGTATTTGTCCTCGGCCCGCCCCGTAGTTTCAGAGCCCAAAGGCTTGACGTTGTTGTTGTTGTTAGTTGGATGGTGGGAGATTCTAGCGAGAGATATGGATACAAAAAAAGGTGTTTTAAACAGCAAGCCAAGCACACAGCTGATGCTGACAGCCCCGCATGCCGCTTGCTTGCGGCAGACCACGCTTGAAAGTTTGCCGGGGACACGCCTGGACAACAACAGCGATAGCTAAATGGGTGGCTACAGCTTAACATTGTGGAGGACGAGGGGCTGCGTTAGATCATTCGGATCGCATCCAACGTGTCGACTGCACATCACAGCACATTATTTTGACCCACAGTGGGAACTTCAGTCTCATGCTTTGACTGTTATGAAGACAGAGGAGCGGCATTTCACCGACAACTGTAAACAGGCTTGTCTGTTTGAGCAACTGGCTCAGTGCAAAGAAGTAGACAGGGTTGGGAGAGAGTGTAAGAGAGAGAGAGAGGTTCCAGGTTGTTGTATTGAAAATATTCAGGAGAATATTTGTCATTGTTCCAATGATAATAACAAACATTTGCATAAAGCATATTTGTCCACTCATATGTTGATAAGAGTATTAAAAACTAGAAAAATATTCCTCTAAGGTACATTTAGAACAGATCAAAAATGTGCGATTAATTTGCGATTAACTATGGACATCATGCGATTAATCGCGATTAAATATTTTAATTGACTGACAGCCCTAATACTTAGGGTACCTTAAAGGGGACCTATCATGCAAAATGCACTTTGTGATGTCTTTTATACATACATATGTGTCCCCGGTGTTCCAGGGAACTCACAAAGTGTCAGAAAACACAACCCTCTCTCTTTTCCTCCATACCCAAATCTCTAAAAACGGGGCTGCAACGGATTTGATACGGGTGGATTTTTTATTTGCACCTTTTTGACGTAATGTAGGTGCACTCCGCCTGATTGGTCAACTCTCCACCAATCAGGGGAATGAGAGGTTGGGCCATGTTGACTCTCCACTCGTAATCACAGCAAGCATGATAACATGACGCTCGTGCCGGGGCCGTGTCACGCCCCCCTCTTCCGCATGGGGGCGTGGTCAGCTGAATCAGACCTTGCTAAGACAGAGCTGGAGTGAGGCAAAATGAGGCATGGCTAAAATGCATGATCTGTTTCGTATTTTGAAAATTAAAACGTATTAATATACCTTATATATATATATATATATATATATACCTTATATATTATTTAAATATAGCATGATAGGTCCCCTTTAAGTACAGAAAATTCATTTTTTCTTTAAAGATTTTTGCCCAAAAGTTTGCTAATTAGTTAGTAAAGTTCACAAGCACACTTTTACTGAATAATCGTGTATGCAGCCTGTTGCAGTTGCTCATATTAGATTTGTACCACTTTTAACTTTTAGCTTTCACAAAGAAGTGCCCTCTCTGAGCTATTTTAAAGAGAGAGTTTTTTTTGTTTTTTCTCAATTGAGTTGCTGCTTTTGTGCATTGATGCCGCTGTTGCACAGCAACCCCATGGCTACCTTGTTTACACCAGGGAGAAGCGAATTGTGCTGAAGCATAGCATAGCATATACATTTAGCATTTAAAATACTAGGAATGGATGAGCTAACGGTGTTGGCTAGAAGTCAGACGGAATATCTGGAGTGTAGTTTAATGTGCTTTATGAAACATGGCTTCACCTTATGGTTATATATTTGCAGGATATATCTGACAACAACATTCCCATTGATGGCTTCTGGACTGTTCAGACAATGTTTCCATCAACAACATTTCCAAAGTTTCTTTTGATTCTTCAGAGGGTCTCTGTGGATGACGTCCTGCCTCTTTACAGTGTGTTTTTACTTCAACTTGTATATGTATAAATATTAATTTATGACAGATTCAATACATGCAAGTGAAGGTCTACCAAACCAATTGTGCAGATGGCCGATAGCGGACATATAAAACGTTGGATGTGATGAGTATACCAAATGTAATTGTGTAATTGCCAAGCTAAGATGTATATATATTGAAAATCCTCCAGTGAAATGCAAGCTTGGGCTCATACAGCCACAGACGAATTCATTGCAGTTCCCATGGGAGACAATATTTCAAATTGTGTTTTCCTTTAAGCTGCCCCAAGCAATTTATTATACAAATATTCCTAGTTTTCAATTATGATTGGTCTATTTACTTCTTTGGCCTCCTTGTTGAGCAAGGCTGACTTTGAGTTCTTGCCATATCCATGGAAAAGTGAAACAATGGCTACCTGCTATCCTCAAGACAGTCACCTTAGCTTTGTCAGTCAGTGTCAACAAAACACAGATTAAGATAAGCCTTAGTTTACACCCGTTTCAAATCACTTCCTGAACTGGCTGAATTGCAGCCAAAATGACCTCGTCATGCTCCCACTGCCTAAATCCAGAGGAGGAATTAGTGCATTGGCAGATAGAGATGCTGATTGGCTTGTTCAGAAGGATATTTGGCCACAGACCAGTTGACTGTTAACCCTGCAGTGACCCTGTGATAAGGTCTACCAGCATGATGTCCAGCAAACAACCAGGCCAGACCAGGCCACACTGGGCCACCCCAGATTTCTCAGATATGTTGTCCAGGCTTCCTAAAATGTGGTTTAGCTGAATTTTTTTAAGCCTCCATAGTTCTATATGTACTCCATGGGACATCTGGGTCTTCAAGTAAACCATAAATGCAGAGGTGAAAACAAGTTTATTTGTAGTTTAATTATAGGATGATTCTAAAAGTAAGACCAATTCACAAGTGTAGATACTAAAGCCATCAGTTATGACTTTTTCTTAACTTTATTCTCAATGAATATCTACGCAAAGCGTGTGTATGTAAGTCATTTATGTGACAGCTATGTATACAATAGAACACATTTAGATAAAAATCAATAGTCATTTCTAAAGGCGTTGCTATGAATAGATACACTATGTTATAGTATAGAGGTATAACACATTATTCATACCATACTAAAAAAAGAATTTCAAATTCATTGTCAATAAAAGGGTCTAACAACATGAGTAGTATAGTAAGTAATAGGCATTTACACACTATATAACTGCTGAATTGTCAAAATCATGAAGCATGGGTGACAAAGAGTATGGACAATCTGCACAACACAGGATTGTACCATCCCATCAGTTTGGTGGGTACAAATCATGAAGAAGACCAGGGTTGGACTGGTCCTCATCAAAAAGCTCAGTGCTGAGATTTTTACAACCCAGTAAAAAGGGGTCATCAAGGTCATTAGGGTTATTTCATAGCGGAGTTACGACTGTGGCCGTGTGTTTGACCTGACAACTTCTGGCTAAGGTACATAAAAAACAACGGTAAGTAAGTATTTTGTGTCAATATTTTAGATAACGAGACCGCGGTAAAGTTGACATCATTAAATTAAACAGTTGCAATGTACATGATCAAATACATACTATGAGAAAGGATAAGATAATATAAGGTATCCTTTATTAATCCTACAAGGGTATAGTTTCTTAACGGACTTAAACAGCACATAACTATAATAAGAGAACCAAATGAGCAAATGCTAAATTAAACAAAGATGTGCAGGGTCTAACTCAGATCTAGATCTATCTTTTATTTGTATTGATTTTGTATGGCTTGTAATTGCATTGTTAAGGAACCTTACCAACCAAAGTGTTTCATTCATTACATAACTACACAGTAGTTGTGTATATGATAATAAACACAACTATGTATGTCACACTTTTTTAAATGTACTGACAGTGCAGCCAGAGTTGAAATGTGTGGCTCTCACCTTGAGGTAGAGGTGTGCATAGCAGTGATGCAGCAGGTTGTCAGAAGGCTGGCTGAGGCTGCTCACTGTGCTGACCAGCTCTGGAGCATACATGGGCACTGTGTGTTCAACATTCACCCTTTCCACCTGGAACTGTACAGCAGGTAGAGGGCGCACCGGCTGAAACACTGGCACGTTAACTAGCACCGGTGCAACCTGGGAGATATAAAAGGGGGAAATGGATTAAAGGCAGGAAACTGCTCTAAGTTAAGTCTTAAGTCAAAATGTCCTCATCAGGCTCCCTTGTGCATCTGGAGACCAACCTATAGTATTGCAGACCTTTAGTAATGTGGAATAACACAATACAATACACACTTTTCCCACCTCACCACAAGACTGCAAAACAATGTTATCTTTTTTTAGATAAATAACATATTCAGATATGTATATTATAAGTCATTTAAACCTTTTTAGCAAGACAGTTACCTGTTTGAAGGTTCAGTTAGTACCTACAATGATTTGTTCTTTATAATTATGTTGGCATATGTGTATTACAATCTTGAGGTCATATCATTCTCTCTCCATTTCAGTTTGTATGTATGATTTTCACACAATTATTTTATGCAGCGCATCCAGCATGCTTATTACCCTTCTCGAGGTTCTCAAGATATTATTTGCAAGAATGAAGTCTGTGTGCACTACCTTGCATCCCATGATCACAGGCATGAGTGTGTGAAGGAGGTTGAACTCTGCCATGGAGACAGTCACGGAGACTGAGAGGAGAGTGAGACATGTGAGTCTGGTTGGGATGAATTCCTCTAAGCTTGATATCTCTTCTGGAGTAGCTGCACCATGGCCCTCTTCAACCATTTCTAAAGAGTCACAACAGAAAAAAATGTTAGCTTTGTAACAAATATTAGAACATATTGCAGAGTTGCTTGAAGAGGCTGCAGTGTTCAATTAAACATTTAAAAAATAAATCTTTGTTGAAATGAATCTAACCACAAGTATATCAACTGTGGTGCATTATTTGAATAAAGTGAGGGAGTGGAAAAGTATTTAGATTTGAGGAGGACTGATTTATAGATAGGTCAGCTGTAAAGCACACCAATTTGTTTTAGTGGGCGCCTCTCTATTCGGCCTGCATCATTTAAACAATACAAAAGTATTTTTCAACAAAACCACCACCTCATATGCTAAATAAAATAAACAAGGACTAAAAAGGACTTTCAAGGGATATTCATTACAGTGGATGTTTCCCAGTATCTTTGATTTGAACTATTTCATAAAGAAACTCATTCAATAATTAACCAGAAACATCCGGAAAGTCCGACAATGAAGTGAAGCAAGTCAACTTGGAACAGAGGCGAGTAAGGTCAGCGCCCACCAAGGTAAGGAGGGACCAGAGCACTGAACCGCTAAACCTTGTGCAGGGCCTGAGGTGGACCAAAACCTGAGCACTTTGTTACCGAGCCGCCTTGGCTCTGCTCCCAGGACATGGGCTTGTTTCAGTTCAGTAAAGGTTCTGTTGGGCTTCATTCCCAGCTCCAAGGTGGGCTCAGAACCTGATCCCACTGCTGCTTTGCTCTTTGGCCTTCCGCCACAACCCGCTTCAGGTTCATCTGGCAGTGCCATGTCCAATCCAATCATATGCCAGCCCTCAAGTCAATATCCCCAGTCAGCACTCGACATGCAGATGACATGGTACACAGAGGCATGATTACACACCCGAAAACACTTTGTATTCAAAGCAGACAGAAAAGGATATACAAAAGTGTGCTGGCCAACACACAATGGCACACAAAAACTATTACTGTCACACCCTGGATTTTCTTGTCCAGCTCAACAGATACAGCTTTAAAAAGCATTTTACTGTGTTCCTTCCATTAATCTTAGGAACAATGTGATACTGTACACACATCTAGTTCTTGGGAGGGAAGTGATTTTTCATTTGTTATTAGCAAGAAGTGTATCAGGAGGAGTAAAACAAATTTGACAAGATGAGTAGAAATATAGTCAAGTCTTGACCCCCAGAGAGGAGGGAAGGGGAGGGGAGAGGAGAGGAGAGAAGAGGGGAGGGCAGGAGAGGAAAAAACACAAGGCATGCATTATTTTCTCACTCGATCTGTAATAGCTACCTTGGTGAATCATTTTGCCTCTTTTATCTACTCTTAATTTCTCAATGACTGTACTGAGCCTTCTCCAGACCAGAAAAATGCCAGATTGAGCACAGACACATATAGAAACAGGAAGGAACACACTGACCTACCCAGCTTTAGTTAAAAGCTCTGCAGTAATTACCCCATCATCTATTATTTATCGCAGATGCTGAAACAGCTGAAACCTACGGATGTTATTGTTTCGCAAAAATTAGAGTTATTGCTACAGATATTACACACAGACACACATTCCATGTTCTTTCACAACATCCCAAGGATGAGCTCATCAATAGCTGCATAGGGACTACCACTAACAAGGTGTTTGGCTAATCCTCCCTCATGTGGTGCAAAAGGTCACTACTTTCATGTACAGCTGTGTGTTGAAAGACGGGTTGTGTAAGGAAATAACAATGTGATGAGGATACTGTAAAGTGAAAACTGTGCGCTTTCTGAACATGTGCAGAGTAGAAAGGAGGAGAAGACAAAAGGAGAAATGATAAGAGACAGTATTGAATCAAGTGTTAGTTGAGTGTAGGGAGTATGGCAAGCTATCATTTGTTAGCTGGCTGTTTTTGTAGCTGTTAAAGAACGCTGAATGAAACAGATGGAGCAACTGTAGGAGATAACTGACCTGGCTGTGGTTTGCAGTAGGGTTCATACTCGTGCTCCATGGCACAGGTGACCATCTTGAGGATGCGGTGGACGGCACTGCTGTGCAGTCTGACTTCCAAAGCTCCCACCACAAGCCTCTTGATTGATGTCTCTTGAACGGCAGGTACTACCTCCTCCAAACTCACCACAGAGAAGTCCTGAGGCTCTACAAACAAAAACAAACATGCATACAATAGCGAAATTCTAAATGGGTAGTGCTCTCTTACAATTCGAGGATTCTTCTGTCAGTCAGTGCAAAAATGTAACAAGTCAAATGGATATGTCACCTTTTTTATTTCATGTACATGTGTTTAAGTATAGAATCCCAAAAAATGTTTGGCAGTGGTGTAACAGCAGCAGGGAACAGCTCTCACAGCCGTGACCCACTGGAATGATGAATATTCCAAATGTCCACATCTCTCACACAGCTGTCACTTCATTCATCACAGGCCCCTGTTCCAGAGGGCCACTTGAAAGACTCAGCTCCCCGGCAATAAAAAGTGAGAAATTAAAAAACAATGAAGGGGGTGGATGAATGGCAGTGAGGAAGAAAGAGGACAAAGGGTCACAACTTTCTTTATTTTCATTACATTCTACCACTGCACCAAACATTTTTGCATAGGTCGGGGGATGGGGTGAAACTTCCATTGAATTCTGGGGATTTATAAAGGGCATGTGCAATGCCACTTCCCCTTCCCTTCTTCAGTGAGATTTGGCTGCAATGGATTAGGCCTAATATCAACCATATGGCTGCAGTTAGAACGGTCAGTGGAATGATGAGGAGGCTTAAATTAGCTGGGATTTAGATGATTTAAAAGTGTCTCCATTTCCCAAGATTTAGGAAAAAGTTTTTAATCTGCAGCGTTACTCTAATGTGAAGTCAATGGTGAATGTGACCTAGGTCGGTTAGTGTTTCAGTTGACTCAGAGTTTATGTTGGTCCCATGGCAATGGAAACTAATTTGTTTGGTTGACACTGGATCTGGTCCGCGTCCGAGAAGAACAGAAACACTGACAGAAGAGAAGCATTCCAACTGGCAAGGGTAACCACAGCCGTCCCGCAGGAATTACACTGACACTTATCCTGCTGTCAGAAATGACTTTGACAGCTCAGGAAGACAGTATCAATGTTTTTTTTTAATTTAGATTACTATCTGTAGCTGACAGCAAGAGCAAACAATAGCCTAGTCAGAAAGAGGAATACAAAAAGGGAACAAGTGTAGGTAGTTGAGACAGCATAGATGACACTCAACTCTTCATCAATGAATATGTGTGAGTTGTTCAATTGGTTTAACCAGATCTACAGGCAACTGTACACTATATCATCACAATTATGCCACAGTTAATTATCACTCTAACTGGTCGTTTCCACTCCATCAAGCATGATGTCCTAACACCATGTTGTGTTAGAATTAAGGGAGACATGGGCCAAAAGGCTCTACTGTTACCGTTTTGCTATTACCCACAGTAAGGAGTTTCATAGAGATGTGTGTGTGTGTGTGTGTGTGTGTGTGTGTGTGTGTGTGTGTGTGTGTGTGTGTGTGTGTGTGTGTGTGTGTGTGTGTGTGTGTGTGTGTGTGTGTGTGTGTGTGTGTGTGCACATGGTGGGTTTGGGGGGGCACCTTAGAACTTGTGGTGTCAGTCAGGTGTCACAGCATTGAATTAAAAACACTGAACATTGCACACTAAAGCCAAATATAATATTTTGAAATTAAAGGGAAAATACTTTATCACTTAATGGGAAATTCAGATCTTTCAGACCTGTATAAACATTATTGAGTGCTGCAGTTGAGGAATGAGAAATCCTGCCTATCTTAAGGCTTCTGCGAGGAAGAGTGACACCTAATTAGCTGAGAGGAGCCCATTCACTTTGTCAAGAGCTTACAGGTAAAGAAAAACAGTGTTTCAACAAGCAGCGGGGAGAGAGAAACTCAAATACATGTCAGTGCAGACTAAACACCTCTGACAGCCGCCCTCCAGGTAAGTTTGGGGTGAGAGTGAGGACAGGAAGGGTCAAGGACCAGGTGGAGGGGACTCAAACAAGAACAGCTCTTTATTCAAGTTACCAGGGGGCTCCTTGACATAGAGAAGAGAAGAGCAGAAAAGAGAAGAGAAGAGAAGAGAAGAGGGGAGAGGAGAGGACAAGACAAGCAAGAGAAGAGAGGAGAAGTGAAGAGAAGACAAGAGAAGAGAGGACAAGACAAGAGAAGACAAGACAAGACAGGAGAGGAGAGGACAGGACAAGAGAACTGAACAGACTAGAACCGAACAGGAGAACAGAAGACAACACAAGACGAGACAACAGAACAGAACAGAACAATCAAAAAGCCAGCAAGTAAAAGATTGATGGGGATGAGGAGAAGGGAGAAGCAAAGAAAGCAGAAAAAGAGAACAGGACAGGTATAAAGAAAAGGCTGGCAAGTTAAGCAAACAAGCTCTGTGAGAAGGAATGAACTACACAATACCTTTGCTGCTGCTGTTCTCCATTGTGTAGAGGTAATCCATGTAGAATGCACCAAAGCGTTGAATGCCTGCTATCTCCGTATAGGTCTCCTGTCAAACAAGAGCAGAGTCAGGTAAACATGGCAGAAAGGGAGCAAACACGCTCACAGCATTTAAGAGTGCCAGTGCCTGGGGTCATGGTGGATACGGCAAAGGGGGCAAATTAGAGATAAAACAAAGGGTAATTAAGGGGTTAATCTTGTTTAGTTGGACATTTTTTTACAGGTCAACAATATGTCTGATATTTGGAACTTTTGTAAAAGACTTGATTATGGCAGGGGGTATTGTATGTCTTGAATCTGGGGTGAAATTATAACTAACCACCTTTTTCAACTATTTTATTCAGAAATAATGATAAAGAGAAGACACTTCACTAAATGTAGGCATTAGTAAGTATATGGTGCATGGGTTAGTCATTTGGTACACATCGGTTCTGTTCTTAATTGCTTATAGGCGATAGACTATCAATGGAAAGAAAAACGTATATTAAAAGACAGGACTTTATGACAAATCCAACAATTCTGATTAAACCTGTTTTAATGTACATTTGTCCAATGTTATTTGGAAATGGTGCGTCTTATGTATGAAGTATGAGTGTTGTGCAATATGTATATAATTCAACTATTTTGTAATGTCACTTTTATTCATTGACAATTATCATTATTGTTAACAACTAAAATCTAGATCTTGGCAAAAACTTGTATCTTTTTTAATATATATTAAAAATTATATATTATATATAATAAACTGTTACCACTCATCACTTATTCATGTGCAAGTTGGAGCTATTGACCCTGTGTTAGACAATATTTAAAAGCAAAAGTTCTATTGCACAAACCACTGGTTGAAAGAGAGAATAAGTGAACAAGCAAGAAACAGAAAGAATGAATGAGAGAAGCCCCCCTCGCTCACATATTCAACACCCCCAACCAGGACATACTCAACTTCTCTAAACAGACATTTCAATAGAGCCTTATCAGCAAGGCAGGTTAATGATTAATATTTATTAGGGGACCGCTAATGGCTCTGGCATGCTTTTGGATCAAAGCCAGTGGCTGGTTTCACGGCACCCGGGGAGCAGTGTAGGGAACGGTGCCTTGCTCAGGGACACCTCGGTAGCACTTGGTCTTTCGGGGACTTGAACCGGTGACCTTCCGGTTCCCAAGCCAAGTACCTATGGACTTCGCCACCACCGCCCAGATTTTTACTCAGACGCGTTGACTAGAAACCAGCCAGACCAGTAGATAGATGGATAGATAGAAGGATAGATTCATGTGGATGGATGGATGGATGGATGGATGGATGGATGGATGGATGGATGGATGGATGTCCAAACAATTGCTTCATTGAGGGTCATGACCATTTCTGAGCAGAGTCAACACTGGAGCTGAGAGTTATCTCATCTTAATAATGGCTTCAACACTACTGCTCAGATGGCAGTTATACACATTTAAATGATTTATTTCAAAGAAAAATAAGAAATTGCATTTAAAAAGTACACACTATTGTATTTAATTAGTACCGAATTAAAATGATACGAGCTGTACTTTGAGCTTTTCCAGATAATAGCTGAAAAAAGACTGAATGTAATATTATTGGATTATTGTTTTGTGACCTGGATAAAGTATTGTATTAACCACATTTGTATTCCTTTCTTGCATTTCTGAGAAAGTCACTTAAGCCACAGTAATATCTGTACAGAATCATCTTTTGTTCTCTTTTTTGGCAATGAAGACTTTATATTTCTGAAAATAGAGAAACGTATTTGTTTTAGTGAGGACTGTGTCAACAGCATGTGCTGTTCATGTAAACAGCATCATTGATTTCATTATGTTTAATGCATTCTCTTGTAATGCTGTTGGTTAAATAAGTGTGTTAGCCCTTAGGGCCAGGTGTGAGGTCTGTTTTGAGTTGGCTGTTGTCTGGTTTGGAACTGACTGCTTTAATTCTGCCATAAGGTATAGTCTCTGCCATCTTTCCTCCATCCATCAAAACATCTACATTATTTAAACAGATTCAAAAAAAAAATGTACATAAAAAATCCTAAACAAACATTTTGATAATATTCTTTGAAAGAGTAGTGTAGTCCCATATGTTGACCTTGTGATTAGCAGTCTCCAGGATGAACTCAGCCCTGACAGAGTTGTTCTCGGGACTGCGGTAGTCAAACAGGGAGTTGGTGAGGTAGGTCATTCCTTTACTGCTTAGGCTGTCCCCACAGCTGAAGAACACTGCATCCTACAGAGACAAAAGAAAATGAGAATGTGAACAATACTTAAGACATCAGAAGTCACAAAAATACTGTCCCTTCAATTAAACCATGGAATGTAGACAATGGAAAGTCATTCCTGGGACACACAATAGACCAGTCTTTGCTATGGAATCAGAGATATTCTACAAGTTATCATTCCTAACCGGTGCTTGTTGGGGGGCACATTTTATGTACCCAAGTGCTGTATTAAATGTAGGCTATTGAATGTGAAATGATTAAAAACGACTATAGATGATGAAAATATATTGCATGCAACTCATGTCGGGAACGGCACAAATGTTAAAGAGGCCTCTTGGCAAATACGTCATAGGTACATAGGCACAACTTAAAATCTAGCTTAGGAAGATAATCAATTACACACAATTAATACATACCGTATTTTACGGACTATAAGTCGTGGTTTTTTTACCTGTCTGGCTGCTCCTGCGACTTATACTCCGAAGCGACTTATATATTGAATTGTGTCTGATTGCGTTCAAACTCCGGCCAATAGATAGCACTGTATACAATCGTGACAACTGAAAACTGTTGTACCACGAAGAAGTAAAAAAAGTCAGGGCAAACCCGGAGGATCATGGATGTATAATAACAACTGGGAGGATGCGTCACGTAACTTTCCAGGATGTTGTGGGATGGATCGACACAGCATGGGCTTCAGTGACGACCGACACCATCCTGTCGGGATTCAGAAAGGTCTAATCGGAGCTGATTCTAATGGAGAGTCTGAGGACAGCCCGGAGCAGGACATGCTGCTTCATCCACACCTCTGTGTCGCTGTTAAACACTTCCACTGGAGTTGGCGGAAGTGTTTAACAGCCGCACAGAGGATGAAGACTTCAGTGGATAAATGCGACTTAAACACCAAAGCGACTTATATATGTTTTTTTTATCTTAACGACACGTTTTTTGATAAGAGCGACTTATACTCAGGTTCGACTTATAGTCTGAAAATACGGTAGTTGATGAAATTGCATTTATTTGGATTGAGCCCAAAAGTGTTGTCTATGAGCAGATAGCGAGACTGATGCTGACAGTCATATGTGTCAAAAAGGCAAAAATATGTCTTTCTTTTCCCAAAACAAACCATAACACATCTCTGTGTGAAGGATCTCTCGTCTTGGTGTTTACTTTTTCTTTCTTTATCTTTCTCATTCAAGTTTTAAGCTTTTTACATTTTTCATTGAGGTTCTTCAGCAGTTGTTACCTCTTCAAGTCGGTTCATGTTTTCTTCAAAATCTCGTATTCCCATGATGCCTTTCAGGCAGAGTGCCCGGCACCCCACAAAGCCTATTTGACAATCAAAGAAGGGCTCCCCCATCATCAGCACCTGGAATAAAAACCAGAGGAAGAGTCTTTAACAGCTATTATATAACAGAACAGAATTACAGAATTTCTATGAATAAATTACTTTCTTACTAAGAATGAAGACTCCATTTTTTGTGGACTTTTCACAAATAAGGTGGGCTTATTCTGGTATGATAAAAAGATCAGGGGTCAGACCTGAGAGTGGTGTGTGCATGTGATTGTGTGGTAGCAGTCCATCAGAGCAGTAACGTGTGGTTGACTCTGCTCTACCCGGCCGACAATTAAGCGGAGAGCTATCCAATAAACATTACGTTTCACCACACAATCATTACAAGGCATGGTTTTCCCAAATTTTACTAGCCATTCCTTTGCCTTTCAACACTCTCACTTTTGGTCCCAGTTCAGAAGGCTCACTCTCCTCTTCCACTTCTTCCGCATACATGACCAGAATTGGAAATCTCTCAAAACTGTCACATGTGGTAGTAAGCTTAGGAGCAGAAAACCCTTTCCTAGTTCATACAGGTAAACTGCCAATAAGGTTGAAAAACCGTATTATCTGTTTACACCAAGGGGCAAATGCGGAAAAGATCAGACTGGGGCCGACTAGGATTCAACTCTCATGTGTTGACAGGCAGAGACTAGAGACCTGGGCGGCTTTAAAATGTATACAGGAAGGAAATAAGATGAACTTCTATCCAACAGTGAATAAGGAGACACCAATAGTGGGAAAGAGAGGGGGGAACCGCGATCTTTATAGGTCTGTCCAATGGTTGCACAAGGGTACATGTTGTGAAGATAATATATATTTTTTAGATTAAAACATTTATCACCCTTAATATTACAAATAAAGTTGCAATCCAGAGCTTGAGATAATATGTAATCAGAAATGTTTATATACATTTTGTGTGCCTATTTTCTTATTTTGAGATTTGAACTGGACATGGGGCTGTTTAATAGATAACAAAAGTTAACAGAAAGCTGTCATTAAATAGTGTAGCTATTCTGTTTATAATATGGAATGTAAAAAATGTAGACAATGAAGTATAACGATTTGTATAAAACAATAAATGGCTTTAAAACATACATATTTCTTAAGAATGAAGCTGTGGCATCTTACCTCAATAGTGATCCCCTCCTGTTCCACACACAGGACCTCTCTGGACTTGACTTTCTGAGGGCTGTAGTAGCTGCTCTCTGACTGGGTCTCTGTCAGCTGAAAATATAGAGACAGCAATCATGTAATAAAAGGTTCAAAATTAACCTAAATTATAAGTAAAGATACCACTCAACTTCGATTAGGGAAATGCTTAAACAGGTGTCACAAAAATATACAGTAAAGCAAAAGACCATGAACGTGAAGCAATACAAAGACAAATATTTTGTTACAGTTGAGACTTTGTGACATTCAGAAAGTAGATAAGGTATTTAAAAAACATATTAATCAAGTCTTAAAATGTCAGTAATCCATATCTGGATACAACCAGTGAAAGCTATGAGCTGTTTGACAGAGTAAGTAACGGTTACGACAACAATACAGAGATGTCACAAAATGTCAACACTTAAAAAAACATGCGTCTCATTTTGTGAGGGTGCGTGTGTACCCACGATTGATTAATGAAACAGATATATGATTTGAAAAATATACAAAAGCTATTTAAGGATTGGCGTATAGGGCAAAAAGGCATTAGAAACTAATGCTAAAAAAAACACATAAACGATTACATCCACACAAGGACAGATGACATTTGTCTAGGCCCCTTCTAGCTTTATAAGATTATACAATCAGAACATGACAAAACAGCTCAAGACACCAAGAACTTAACTTGTTTATTGAGTGTTCAGGAACATTTATTAAAGTAGGGGAAAAATGTAAGTCAACATTTGTTTAGTATTCAGTCGAATTTATCAAAGAAAAGGCATAATGTACAAGTTATTGTGTGTTGAGTATTCAGGTGAATTTAGAGAGGGAGAAGGATTTTGAAGAGTGTTTTTTCTGTGTGTAGAGATAGTGTGGGTTGGGTCTGGCCACCTAGTTGGTGGAAGTGGAAGGGGGACAGAGCTGTGATGCTTTGAGGTTGTCCAGTTTAAAAAATGTGGTTGTAGTGAAGGCCCTAACCCATTCAACTTTTAACACAGGAAGCAGGTGCTGAGCAAAGAGCAGCTGTGCCATATTATCCCTACTGATGGAGCAAACTCTCTCACCCTCACTCCTTGCCCTCTTTCCATTCAGATGGTTTGATCACATGCAGCGGTCACTCTATCTGACCCGCAGGTCCCGTGGGAGCCATGAGCAAGGAGGTGAAATTATATGACTAATGAATTGATCTGTCTGTCTTTCTATGATAACTCTAATTACAAAAAAAAAGATTGCCAATTAAGCATTACCCAAGCTGGACTGTTGGGACATTTATGAATGAAGCTAGGCCTGAAACAATCTAACAGATTGAGAAGGTAGCATAGCATATGAGTACTAACACAAATGCTTAATAAAGCCAGTTAAACACAAAGCTACTGCTGCCACTAGCATCCCTGATTACCTCTCCTTAAAAGGTATTTGTCCCATTAAAAGGATTCAACACAAGTGAACCACAGTCACCACAGACAGACAGACAGACAGACAGACAGACAGACAGACAGACAGACAGACAGACAGACAGAGAGAGACAGACAGACAGACAGACAGACAGACAGACAGACAGACAGACAGACAGACAGACAGACAGAGAGTCAGACAGACAGACAGACAGACAGAGACAGACAGACAGACAGACAGAGAGAGACAGACAGACAGACAGACAGACAGACAGACAGACAGACAGACAGACAGACAGACAGACAGAGAGAGACAGACAGACAGACAGACAGACAGAGAGAGACAGACAGACAGACAGACAGACAGAGACAGACAGACAGACAGACAAACAGACAGAGACAGACAGACAGACAGACAGACAGACAGACAGACAGACAGACAGACAGACAGACAGACAGACAGACAGACAGACAGACAGACACTTTACCTTTGCTGAAATAGACAACTTCATATTTTTATCTTCACCATCTATCCATATTTTTATGTTTTTCTGGATATCATTTATTTTATTTTATAGCCACCGTAATTAATGTATTTGTTTATCTAAAATACATTTTATTTTAAGTACCTCTTAACCCTTAATTATATTTATATCAAATGTATTTCCTGGCAGTGTGATCCAGAATACTTGACATTTTTTAAACCTTGCCAAATCTTAAGGCACTTCATCTACCTTTGTTTGACCATTTCATTTTAATATTTGACATTAAGATGGGGTTATTTATTTTGTATTTATGTTTGTACACACGGAACTGTCATGCACCCAATGTGTGCTTACCCACATTCTGGCTTCAATATGGTATTTATAAATGAACTAATTCATGACAATGTGTGCATTTCTTAAACAGTTGATTTACCTTAAAGGTAACAGAAGCTTTGGTGCAGTAGAAGCCTATGGACACAATGGGGTCTTTGGGTGTGCGTTGTTGTGGATTGATGGAGATGCCTTCTGTCTCTCTCTGCTGGTAGAGGCCTTCCTCCATTTCCTCCTCTGTGCCTACGATGGCTGGAACAAAAGACCAAGCCCAGGTCACCCAACCCATGTCCCCATCTTCAGGACAACCAGACTGCATGTAGAGGTCTGTGCTGGAGAACTGGTTAGTCCCCTGTCCATCCATATCCTCCTCCATTCCTGAAGGGGATAAAGATATAATCAAATAATCTGCATCAGATGATTTAGATTCATTTTAAAACAGTTACAGTGTTATACTTTAAAACTTACAAAGATCTGGTGCACACAAAGTAGACACAATTATAAAAATGCATAACCCCACCCCTAACCCTTACACCTATTAAGATTTGTTTAAATAAATGGGGGGAATTGTCTTTTGCAAATTATATTTCAAATTTGTACACAAGTAGTAGTAGTATTTTTGTCAATATATATATATATTGCATTAAAATGAGGGCTCAGATTAAACACTTAATTCCCATGCTTTAAATCCTTTTAAAGATGCAGGTTCTCAGAACACACTGGTCAAACAGAGGGAAAGTTCTTTACAATGGGAGTGTATGTGCCTAAAGCAGCACACTAAATTAATTTGCCTTCGAGGTAGTTTAATACAAGCAAGATAATTCAGCTCTCTACTGAACACACACAGACAGCACAGAAAGGCAGACTCATGCAGGTGTGTGAGTCCAGTAAATGTGTTGGTACACTGCTGCACGAGTAGGAGACAGAAAGAGAGAGAGGAAGGAGGGCACAGGGGGTCAGCCAGCACCCTGACAGAAGAGAGCCCTGACTTGGCTCAGCGGATCATTGTGGTCAGGGCTTTCTGAGTGGTACCCAGCAGCACAAACGCAAGCAGTGAGGAGTTGGGTCACATATTTGATGTAAAGCCAGCAGAATGAAATGGAGGCCATGGAGAAAGCAGACTAGGAGCCATAAGCATTATCCAAGTTTGGTAAGGTGAGGTTAGAAAGAGTGGAAAACCTCTTTGCTTCAACGAATACACAAAATGCAAGCGGTTGTCTGGAGCACTGGCTAACATAAAACACCAGGTTCACAGCAAGTGAAGAGGGGAGTGTAAAAAGTGGTGGGAGAAGACAGATTGACGCTGGAGGAAGTATTGCCTGGATATACCAAAGGGCAGAGTTCCCAAACATAGTTAAAAAAATCCAAGGATTGAAGATTATTGGATGTAGACACTGTCAAAGGCCAGTCCTTGCATCACCAAAGCCACTTTACTCTATTCTTTATTCTTATCATTGTTTCTCAGCAAACTATATGGGGTTTAACAGGTTCCCCAAACCACCATGCAGAGCTTCGATCTACGATGCCGACCTCTGAACTCACCCTATCGTGTCGGTTTTTTTTACAAATCGGGAGAGAGGAAGCTAATGTCAGTACACAAGAATGTGTAATCCCGTTCCTAACAGCCACATAACCTCTGTGAGAGAACCATACTGTCCGTGAGGTCACAGCTTAGGAATCCCAGAGGCTAAGGCGCAGAAAATAATGACATATTTTAATTAAATCTTTCACTTTGCGAACTGACAGTTGGAAATCCCAAGTTATGGTTTTTAATATCTCTCCCTTCCCCCAACCTCCCTGTAGGATTGTATCTATCATTTCTAAGTTTCTTTATTTTTTTCCCTCCATGGAAGCCTTTGAGGTGTCAGTTCAACAAGTTAAGCTCTTTCGCTTCACGTCACAGCCTGACGAAGCCTGCGTTTGAATTGGAAGGCAATCAAAATAAAAGCACAATTACCAATCAAGTGATCAAAACAGACCGGCTTAAGAAGACTTTGATGTATTAATCCAAAGGAGTACCTCAAAAATTCCCAGAGAGGGATGAGGGCTGGCTAAAATGTATGCGGCTGTGGAGTTGAGCCTGACAACCACACAGGTATAAAATACAACCAACAATGTTTTCTGCTTTAACATAAAAGCAATTATAGTATGAATAGATCTGTTTGTGGACAACTCACAGTATCCGATTGGAACCACATAAGCATGCACATGTCCACAAGGCGCTCAGAAGCACTGTGTAATAGGATGTGTCAGGGTCATGGTTGGCCAAGGCCTCCAGGCAGGGATGTATTTTTGGGTAGGTGTGTAAGTGAGTGAATGGCTGAATGACATTGAGACAGTTAGAGGGGCGGAGTGATAGAAGGCAGTGCCCTCACAGGCCAGTAGATGTCTCCCCATGTTTATAGAGGGAGAAGTGGACTGTGTTATCTGACAGAGTAAAGGAGTCTCTGCTGGCTTCTTGTGCATGCTTCCTCTAAACACACACACACACTGTGTGTGTGTGTGTGTGTGTGTGTGTGTGTGTGTGTGTGTGTGTGTGTGTGTGTGTGTGTGTGTGTGTGTGTGTGTGTGTGTGTGTGTGTGTGTGTGTGTGTATTTACTGTTAGAGCCTGCTCTCTTCAAGTATTACAGTCATTGCGGTAAAATATAAACCACTCTGCAAGACATAAAACCTGTTTCTTCCATGTTCACAGATTTCTAAACTCAAATGGTCTGAAATTCTTGAGGTTTATAATACACAGACAGAAAGTGGCCTCTGGGTGATACATGTGTGATGGTCCCTTACATTTGATAGGACTCTAAGGACTCTGAGTACTCATTCAAACCAAACTCAAAAAACTTAAAAGTGGAACATCACAAAAGATGTTCCACTTTTAATTGGCAAAACACACATTCACATTAAGAAAAAGAAGAATATAATACGTAAGTATGTAAGTATGAGTAAAAAAAAAAAAAAAAACACGAGTACAGAGGGAATTGGAGCCAGATTACACGACTCACCACAGGCAGCCTATGGGAAATCAGATGAATGTGATGAAGTACTATGTATAAAACTGGGATCATGTTCCAGCAATCATGTGACAATGATTGTTTCCTACAAACCACAACCCACTAAAAATGAATATGCTGGGAGGCCAAGTCGTTCACTATAAGGGTCAACATACCTGAATGTTCATTACCTATCAATGTCTGTACTGGTTAGGAAGAATACACTACATATTTTGTATGCCTTTTAATGTAAATAAAAAAGCATTTGAGCTGTAACTCTGAAATTAAAATGCTGTAACCATATATTTCTGCAGAAGCCCAAACACCTCCCAACAAATACACACGCCCTCTACTTCAGGTTCTTCACGCTGTCAATTAACTCCAGCATAACAAGATCTGGAGTGCTCAGGTTCGCAGAGCTGGTCCTCACTTGTATATTTTTGTGATGGGATACTAATTCATTCTCAGAGGCTCCGCATAGCAGTAGCATGACAGCGTCTCTTACATCTGGCATTGGACACTGAATTAGAAGCTGCGCCAACTTGCAGTAAAAGTTCCAGGCCAGCAGGCAGGGAGCAAGTCAGAGGGAGTGAGCGAGTAGATGAATTGTGTTGGGTGCCTACCACTTCCCCTGCACCATTATTTCCTCCTGGTGCTACAGAGGCTGATTTAGCCCAGTGGGACCTGGGACTGGATCCTGTTCTATTTGGCTGAAATGAGGATGAGCAGTTGGGGATAGATGAGATGGGTGTTTAGGGAATGAAGTGGGGTTTATAAAGGGGGTGGCTGTAGCTATTCAAAGTACATGTGTATATGTGTTATATTGTGTGTGTATGCAAGAAAACTGGCTGCATGTGAAGGTTTTGTTCAGCTCCTGGATGTGGGAAGTGTGATTTTCCCACTAGTTCTCGAATCTCAAAGACATAGATGTGCCTGTGTTTGATTCATCATTGTGCCTTCCCTTCATCCTGCTCTCTCTATCCACATGGAGGGGATCAGGCCTGACGACAACGGTCTGTGTTGAGTTACAAGCTACAACTTTTGTTTGTGGAAAAAGCAGGAGGAGTGCACACCATGGTCAAAGTGATGTTAAATGTCCCGTTTAGAAACAACAGCAGCTTAAGGACAGACATAGCCCCTGAACAGAACAAGGAAACATGCAGGGCGTCATAGGACGAAAATGCTGTCTCAGGAAAAGCATCGAAGCGCTGTGTATGGTCTGATGGCTCATTTCAGATCTTGCAACCACATTTTTCCTGAGAGAAATGACTGCTGCAGAAACTGCATTGACACAAATGCTATATCGCTGTGAGACCTCAGTACATCATTTCCAAATCAATTTTTCTAAAACAGAATAATGGTTGTTTCTGCAAAGAGAAGGGCCCTCAGCTTTTAAAAAGAGGACTGCCTTATTCTACTCATTTGTAGGTGAAGAAATAAATAAAAAGCAAAAAATGACAACATGACTTAACTCATGTACTAACATATGCAAGTTTTAGCAACTGATGGTCATGATTTGGAAAATTGTACTGACAGAAGTTTTAGGGCAACCTGAAAGCTGATTAGTTAGGGAGCATTCACTTTTAAGCACCTAAGCATTGAGTCCCTGGTTTGACTCACAGACATAACATTTCCAAATACAAGGTGTTTTAAAGAAAATATGCCAAGATGTTTTCAAAATATTGAAGATAAAATAAATCAAGCTAGACTTTTTTTTAACAACAAATCAAAACAAAAAAAACTAACAAAACTTTTTTTTTGTCAGCACCCTCTCTAAAAAACGTACTCACCAGGTAAAATGTTGCCAGCCTCTCTGACTTGAACATTTCCCTCTTCTTCCTCCCCCTCTTTGTGTCCTCCGATTTCCCCGTAGTAGAGGGCAATTATCAGCTCCAAAATGCGGATAAACATGGGCAGCTGCTGATCAGTAATGGACAGTTTCAAGCTCTCAACCATTGTGTGGATCTGAGGATACATGGAGAAGAAAAGTGTGAAATTTGATGTGTTCAGTTATATGCTTAGGTGATTTTGGTGTGGACCCTAATAGGTAATATCTGCTCCGGTTTAAGTTATATGATCACCTACAGGTAAAAACACACATTATGATTGCAAGTGAATGTATAGTTTATCTACAAGGAAGTAGATATATCCCCAAAAAATTTAAAAATATTAGGACTAAAGAACTAACCTAGAGTTTTAGAGATTTAAAATGCATCAGCAAAATAATGAAGATGACCTTTTCTATCAGAAAAAGTTGTCATATGTCATACACTGAGTGGAACAATGACAGCAACAGCCTGTGACCATTAGTCAGTGAGCAGAGGACTTTATTTCTAAACAAAAGCTTTGTTTTGAAATGTAGCTAATTTGAGAGGGATTCTCAACAATCAGTGGTGTCATCTAAAAAGCTTCATGGGGGTTTCAATTACACAACATGTTCTTGAACAAACAATTAATAAGTTGGTAAATATAAGACAGTGTAGTCCTCCTTAGGGAAGCATTTCCAAACGTATCAAAGTGCCCCTTGATGTTTTGAGAGGAAAATTAGTATTAACAAGGTATTGCCAACTTTTCAAGTTGCTCACTTTGATGACGGATGGGATCTTGGAATTGATGTTTTCGTAGGTAAAATGAAGACGGGTTCTGAAGGAGCATTTGTACAGCAGCGGGTCCTGGTAAAAGTCGATCTTGCCACTAGCATTCCGCTTGTCCAAGCACACTGTACAGTCAGCAAAGTTGATCACTTTCCTTAAGACCAGCTCTGGAGCTTCATTGATAAAAAAGAAAAGAAAATGAATGTAGATACATTTTGCATTGAACATATAAGGGGTTGACCCATTTCACTTGACACTCATCCAACATGTGTATTAGACATGTATTCACACAAAGAAATGCAGGCTTTAAAGAGGTAGCATTAAACCAAAAACAATACAAGCATACACACACTAACAGAGAGCAGGCTCTAACAGTAAATCATTGTGTGTGCGTGTGTGTGTGTGTGTGTGTGTGTGTGTGTGTGTGTCTGCGTGCGTGGTGTGTGTGTGCGTGCGTGCGTGCGTGCGTGCGTGCGTGCGTGCGTGCGTGCGTGCGTGGTGTGCGTGCGTGCGTGCGTGCGTGCGTGCGTGCGTGCGTGCGTGCGTGCGTGCGTGCGTGCGTGCGTGCGTGCGTGCGTGCGTGCGTGCGTGCGTGCGTGCGTGCGTGTTGACTCTGACTCACTCGCCCTTGACAGACTAATAACAGGATTCATAATTCCCTGAATATGTTATTTTTCTTAGCAGTGCCAGTAACTACTATTGTAACCACTACTTGCTTTACTGGACATTTTGGAATAGGGCTCCCTTAGTTGGACACATCCATTAGACACTACTCTACTGAGGATCAGTCACTGTCCAGTGCATTCACCTGTTGTGTCTTTGAATTTTTATTTTATTTTTAATTTAACCTTTATTTAACCAGATAAAAAGCATTGAGATAAAACCTCATTTACAATGCTGACCTGGCCAAGAAACGTTACACAGCAACGTTACACATTATTACACATAACACAGACATGTAAAATACAGAGAACAAAACTAAGTAAACAAAAAGACGAAAAGCAGCCACTACATTGTGCACATTTGGGACAGTAAGAAAGGTGCACTACTTATTACTGCAAGAGCAGCTGGTGGTAAGGACCTCAGACAACTTCAATTTAAAACAGGCTATTGGGACAAGTGCCATCAGTTTGAGGTTTGATTGAAGGTCATTCCAAGACCATATTATGGACCATAATAAAAAAAGACTCCTTTTTCCAGCCTCAGTCCGCACAGCAGGTATCTGGAACCGTATCCAGGCACTGGATCTGAGGTTGTAAGAGTCACAAACTGGAGCAAATCTGGCACATATATATAGTGGAAGCTTACCTAAAATGGCTTTATACATTAATAAAAACCAATGCTGCATCCTACGCATACTAAGTGAGGCCCCAATCCAGTTAGGCTATACAGTGTGCAATGATGAGTCCTATAGGGTGCATTTGACATATATCGCAGTGCAGCATGGTAGAGTGGGTCAAGTTTGGCCAAAACAGTGGGACAGATGGAAATTAGCTTAAAGCTAAATCTGGCACTGTTACGCTTGATACATTTTAATGTTTTAAGTGTTCATTACCGTGCATTGTCCCTGCCAAATAAACGATTAAATAAATAAATAAACATGCTCCAATCAGACTGAGACTTCTCTAGCAGCTCACATTCTGCATTTACACAAACAGCCATGACCTTAGTTTGAACAAACAAACTTAAACACATATTGTAATAGGTTCCTGTCTCAGTGGATGTACTAGTTAATCCAAGAAATGTTAGTAGCCATTGCTCACCAGTAATGTCCATGAAGGCCCTCTCCCATATATCGTCCACAGTATAGCACTCTGCTGAGGTAATGTTGACCGACAGCACAATGTCATCCTCCACGTACTTAAGGATCAGGTTGTTCACCACAATGTTCACGTTGTTCACAACACGTCTGATCAGACTCTGCACGTAACCTGCGAACATATAAACAAAACATGAGAAACATCTCAATCTGCGAAAAATGTAAACTAAATTACAGTGGCGAGCCGTCAGGGCCCTCTAGGCCCTCTCTGAGGGCCTAAGATATTCTACAAAATAATATTTAAAAACATTAAAAAAATATTTATTTATTTTTATATTTAAAAAAGAAAAAAAATTGTTATATTTTTCATTAGTTTTACCAAAATAACTTGATTTAATTGTATTTAAAATACAATTTCCAAAGAAATAAATCTTTCGAATCTGCCTATTCAGTTTCTGTTTGAATGTGAAGAGTTAAATGAAAGAAGCTCGTCTCTGCGAGTTACTGTGAAGATAGGAGCTAATTGGTGGTCCTGCTGTAAAGTCACAGAGGGCCAGCTATAGTAACTGAACGACTGAGTAATGTCAAATGACAGTACAATTGACCAATCATATCTTCCCTCTAAATGGTTGGGTTTTATTATCGCGGACTTTATGAAAAGTTCCGCCCGCTGTGAAGCTTTTCTTGTTTCCATAGCAACAACAACTTCCTGTCAACAGCGTAAACTCGCCTTCAAAATAAAAGCATGTCCATACAAAATAGGAAGCCAAGCCAAATTACACTTAAGACATATATACAACTGCAACGAAAGTAACAAACACAATGCAATATCCTTTTCAGTTTCAAAGAACACAAATTGGGTTATTTACAGGTGTTGTTTTGTGTGGTAGAGGGTCGCTGTCATTGATGCGTTTTGCGCCCCGGGCCGTTGTTTTGATATTCCGCTGAAGTATACGCTGTGACGTAATAACTCTTTTTTTATTTATTTTTTCGAGGGAAGGGGGGGGTCAGAGGGCCTAGGTATAAAAGTCACGGCTCGCCACTGCCTAATTATAAATAGAAAACATATGCAAACATGTACATGTAGGTACATTCACTAACATATTGAAGTGACTGTTATTTTGTTATTTTGTATATATTGATTGTTGTGTTTTATCTTAATGTGTGCCTATGTGTAAATGTGTCTGTTGATTGTATATATAGAGGATATACATATTTATACATATTTGTATATTTGTATTATTGTATTTTGTATTCGGGATTGTTGGAAACGTTATTTCGATCTCTCTTTCTGTACAAACACACAGAAAAATGTACATTAAAGTTGACTTTGACAAACAAGAAGACATTGTAGAAATATAGCATAAAAGAGATCAATCCAGAGCTCCATTCCCTAAAAGTCAAAGCTATGTACTTCTGACCCCTGCTTTCATCAGTCGCTTGTAAATAACAATAATAATACATGTTATTGGGGTCTGAGACCAGAGGTTGGCGAAGACCCTATTGTAACAACCCCCACACACAAAACCGGGAAAACGAAGGGCGAAAACACAGAAACACACATGACAACATAGCGGCCATTTTGAATTTAACGGACTCCTCCTCAAGTTTCCAATTTCCTTACGGGGACAATAAAGTATATCGTATCGTATTTCAAGTTTCAAGGCTTTTATTTTCATGTGTGCATAGCTACAGTGTAGTTATGACAATGACAATCTTAGGTCAAAGGCAACACAATAAAACATAAAATAGTATGAGTAAATAAAATAAAATTGAATATAATAGAAACAGAATATAATAAAAACTGTGCAGAATAGTCTATATACAGTAATTGGAATATTGATATATATGATATATATGAGTTGCAAACAGATGAATGTTATGTATGTTCTTTCAAAAGTTCAGGTGTTTAACAGTCTTATAGCCTGTGGGATGAAACTGTCTCTGAGTCTGGTAGTTTTAGACCTCATGCTGTGGTAACGCCTGCCAGACGGCGGCAGACAGAACAGTTTGTGGCTGGGGTGATGGGGTCTTCTGTAATCCTTAGGGCTTTCTTCTTGAGCCGCTGGGAGTAAAGATCCTCCATGAATGGCAGCTCCGTCCTGGTGATGTGCTGTGCAGTTTTCACCACCCTCTGTAAGGTCTTACGGTTGAGGGCGTTGCAACTGCCGTACCAGGCCATGATGCAGCCAGTCAGGATACTCTCTATGGTGCACCTGTAGAAGTTGCAGAGTATCCTGGAATCCATGTTGAACCTCCTCAGCCTGCAGAGGAAGAAGAGCCGCTGTCAAGCTTTTTTGGTAATGGTGTTTGTGTGATGAGTCCATGTCAGGTCCTCAGTGATGTGGACACCGAGGAACCTGAAGCTGCTGACTCTCTCCACCGTAGTCCCATTGATGGTGATGGGGGTGTGTCCCTCTCTCTGCTGCTTCCTGTAATCCACATTCAGCTCCTTTCTGACATTGAGATGTAGGTTGTTATCCTGGCACCAAGATGTCAGTTTTCCGACCTCCTCTCTGTACGCCATCTCGTCGCCGTCGGTGATCAGACCGTAGACACGGAGCCGTTTGGCCCCCCAGAGCGTTTCGTCCGCAGATCTACCCACCTTGGGACCCGTTATTGTTATCGTTATCTGCGTTTCCCTGTCGGCCTCGTGTGGCCGAACGGGAAACGCAGATAACGATAACGGGTCCCAAGGTGGGTAGATCTGCGGAGTCTAAGCCCTATACGATCATTTTCTGATAACGATGACGCAATAGCCCCGCCTCTCCCCACCTCTCCTGCTCACCCCCGTGTCACCCGCGTCATTGCTGATGTGTTTCGCCAACAACAACAACAGTTTTCCGAGTGTTTCGAGCCAGGTCCCGGTATCTCGCAGGACAGTGCACCCAGCAGGTGCCTCCAGCAGACCCCCCCGCACGGCAGAGTTTGCGTAAGCCGAAGTCTAAAATTCTCTGGTCAAAATGTTGCTTATTGTTTAGGTGTCCTTTGACACTCAGGCAGTCATATAATTAGCTAGAACTAGCTAGATCTGATCGATATGGACATAAACGCGAGTGAAGTCTAATCGGACAGGAGAGAGGGATCAGAGATCAGCTGCTGCTGAAGGAGAAAAAGAGCCCTGCCTCTCCCCACCTCTGCTGCTAAATCCATCGCGGAGAATAAACAGAAGGGCAACCATGGAAACCATGCTCGGAAGTCTTCTTCGCTGCTTTTGGTGTATTTTTTGGCGGAAGTACAGCGCCACTTACAGGCCCGGCATATGTACTACAGCGTCTCCAGCGGGTCGAGCTGTCTCATGTGGAAGGACACGTTTCTGGTTCAAAGTTATATTTTTCCTTTTGCCATGGAAATGTAAATAAAAGAAGCTTGATTTCCATAATTACTCCCTCTGAGTATACTCCGCACCCTGCCAGAGCAGCAATTCAAACACTTAACTGCACACATACAATACACGATACAGAACATTATACATATTTATGCAGGATAGCCATCGAAGGCACAATTAAACTATATTAAAGACAAGTTCTGCCAATAATGATAATAAAAAAACACCAAATTGGCTTCCTGTGAGAAAACACTCAATACACATTCATTTTATAGTGTGAAGGCTTGACAGTTTATTTCATCACTTACTTTAAAAATGTAATGCATTACAGGATTTAAAGAAAATAAAATAGGAACCTTTATATATTGTGGTGATGGAGAGCAAGGGTTAGAGTTATGAACTTTGTACGAATGGAAAGAAACAGGAATATAGAAATAGAGGGTGAAAGATGGGGGTCGGTGAATTTGTGGTGAGGAGGCGAAGGGGCTTAGCAACCAAGCACAAGCAAGAGAAAAAGAGCACTGCGATAGATTGGGTTTCAGCAGAGCTGGGGGAGCCATCCTGCAGTGTTACATCCTGCAGTGTTACCAGTACCTCATTATGGCCACAATGACACCCAGAAACAGAAGCTTTGTAGGAAAAACTTACATGCTAAGGTCATTGCTCAACGAAGTAAGAAAGAACTTAAAATATTACAGACAGGGGACTTTCAACCATAAAATATGAAAGTATACAGTAATAAATCCTCCTAACCAATGGCATTATTAATTCCTTCCATTTACTGTTAAACAAAGAATTACAAGTTAAACATATAAACCTTTAATACTTTTCCCTTATTTTCCAAACCAAATGTTTGTCTTCCTGGATCCGCATGTCTGGCTCAGGGCATAACAGAACAGATAATTAGGCCAAGTGGTGCTGTAAACGAAAATATTTCCATGACTTGGTTAACTGTTCTGCCACTTGTACACACCTTACATGCATTAGCATAATCCAAATGACACAATTCTCATGAGGTTGCCGCCTGACCAAACAGAGTTGCAGGAAGAGAAGATGGCATAATATAAACACAACTCATAAACTAAATGTGTGTCTGACTTTGAGTATATATCGACCTGGCCGAATGTCACTGTGTGTGTGCGTGCGTGCGTGCGTGCGTGCGTGCGTGCGTGCGTGCGTGCGTGCGTGCGTGCGTGCGTGCGTGCGTGCGTGCGTGCGTGCGTGCGTGCGTGCGTGCGTGCGTGCGTGCGTGCGTGCGGTTCTGGGCTTAGTCAGAATGCTGCTGTCACACCTGCAGCCTGGCAAGCCATCACTTTACCTCCTGCTATTTCACTCTTTGTTTCTTATTTAGAAAGAGTATCTCTCTTGCACTCTCTTACACTTGCTATATCTCTTCTTGCCTCGCACTAAGTCCAGGGCCACAATTCTTCTCTCTGCAAGCCATCGCGCTGCTAGAACTTCTGTAAACAATTGACACAGCCAGCACCTGTGTTGCGGCCCACAGGGAAGAAGCCCACTTAAAACTGTTCAACCATAAAATGACTGGAAAAACCAGCTTCTTTATTTGGTCTTAGAACAGGCCAAGTGCTCTCTTCTGTGCAATACAGGAAATAAATACTATACTGTCCTTGATCTCCATTTTTCCTGTATATGGAAAGAATAAGTAGCTGTCGAGCGAAAGATTGAAAAGTTTCACACAAAAAATGTACTGTAAGGGCAACTTGCTTGCTTGTTATTCTGAAATATAATTAAGACAGTTAGCTATGTATTCGAGCAAATATATATAGCAGCTACTGTGGGAGCAGTTCACACAATTCTATAAATCCCTGCCCTAATTAATTTCCTAAAAAATATAAGGAAAGGGAACAAAGTGGGACTAAGGTCTAAATTCCACCATGGCAAGTTTCCTGTGGAACCATGGAAACACTGCAAGGCTGTGTTATTAATAGTAACTATCACCACCTGATTATGTTAGTCATTCTACTAGCTCTGGGGCCTCTTGTAGTAAAACTGTAGATTCACAGAACCAAACCATGCATGGTACAGCAGGTTTCCAGAACAGGACAAAGCTCACACTGGAGAAAGCTCCAGTCTTTACTAGTATGGGATATTCTCTTTAAGTAGCATTTTCCAGTAATACCAGAACAGCTGCTGTATTTAGTTTCTGAGCAAAGGCCCCAGTACCAGGACAGCAGTAGCACTGGACCATGGATTTGTCTCAGGAGTGTGTTTGCATTTCAGTCCATGCAAATCTCAATCTCCTCCAATCACACGCATACTTACACAACCATGCATGCATGCACAACTCTTTAACAAATAAATACATTTAGGTGCATGCATTCACGCAACCATACATACACATGGATTTAACACACAATATGAGCAATGAAATAAGCCTGTGTAAGTGCATTCTGTGCTTTTTTTGGCAGGACAGGAATACTACCTTTCCCTTATTTAGTTAAGAAACCAAAATAAAATCTAAATTTGGTCTGAGCAATATTATTAATATTTATCAAAATGAGAATGGTTGGGACTTGAAATTGGAATCCATATTTCGTGAAAAATAAGTAGAAGTGTAGTACTGTATTGAAGAAGTCACACAATAATATGATGTTGCGGGTGATATAATGTTATAATAAAATACCTAGTTTGTCAAGAAAGCATTTGGGCACACTGTTAAGACACTACTTAGTAAATGAAAAGAAACACTTTGGGGCTCTTCAAGAGAGTTCAGTTTTAGAACTGCTGATCTCGAACATAACTTTGATCCAGTAGGTAGCAGGCTAAAACTAGACTCAAAGTGAGACGTGCCACCAATAAATCTCTTTGAACCAATATAAAACAGAACACATTTTCTTCAGAGTGAATATGACCATTGCAGGAATCCCCCGAAACGGAGAAATGCGGTTCTCACAAACAGTGGCCGCTGGTCCCCCACAAGCAGCAGTAACCATAATCACTCACAGAGTCCCCTAAGGTGGAAGCACTTGGTGTTTGGTCTTTGTGTGACTACCAACCCCATGGCATATGAATTAACATCACTATTTTCCACCACATGGAGAACAGGGAGGATAAATTAATTCAGCATGTGAGAGCTTAGGGCCAAATGACTGGATAATTGCTGGTGGTTGCTTTTTAGTGTCGGCCGTGTTTTGTTTTGGTTGTTTTGAAGGGGAGGGGAGCAGACGCAACACAGAGGTTTGTCGACGTAGATGCTGACGAAGAAGGAAGACGGAGCATTGCCCTGAGATGGTCTCATCTCATTTTTTTCCAATGGCAATTCCAAACCAGCTGTTTAATTTGTTTTTAACATAATAAAGCTACACAGTTTACACTTAGCAGACTTGGAATACTGGACTCGGACTCGAGTCGGTCTCTATCAAGTTTTCTCTCGAGTCTAGATGTACTCTGCCCCAGGCGTGTGCACCTGCGAGGCGAGTTCACGTACCGCGCGCCCTCGCTCTTCCCAGTGTAAAGATGTGTAGGGACTTCTCTAAAACAATTCATTTAAGGAAATAAAACAACCACATTATAAAAGTTGACTTTGATCCCACAGAATGATTACTATTATTTATTTATGTTTATGACCCATCCCTAATCAAATAAAAGTCATTAAGTACATTGAGGGTTTAGTTAGGTCAGTGCAATGTTAATGAAGGCAATCTTGGAACTCGACTCAACCTTGATAATAATAATAATATTAATATAAAAAATAAGCGTTGTTTGTATAGCAAGTTTCATCCAAGAATTGCAGCTTTACAGCAGTTACAGACACACACGAGTATAAAGGGACAGCATCAAAGCAATGCAGAGAAGAAAAGACCATAACAAATATTGATTGATCAGAACCAAACCAACAGCTACATATAATCAAATATATCCACTCAGATTTACACATGATGGACTTGTGACTTAGTGTGTCAATTAGCCTATAGAAATTAAAATATGTTTGAAAAAAATAGAGGTTATACATCACAAAAATAGCTTTCGTTTTATGTTTTCCTTTTATAGTTTGTCATTGTCTTGTATATACTATCAAAGTAAAGTCAGGATTATAGCAATATTCACACAATGCTCACCATGAGTGAAACTGCATCTTTTGTGCCATTAACCATAATGGTGCTCTAGGAGGAGATTCAGGTCATAAGGTGGGCGGGGGTTACCTTGGTTGGTTTGTGGCTAATCGTTGCCCAACCAAAGAAAACTGTTGTGACATCACAAAGTGCCAGTGGCCAAATCTCATTGGCTCATTTCCAGACAGGTTTTTGAATAGGTGGATCAGTAGAAAAAGAGTATATTTTTTCCTGAAAGTTTCCGAATCTCTTAGCAAACTAGGACACATATTTATGTATAAAACACATGACACGTGGATTACCCCTAACAGGTGACCGTGACCTTGGTTGGTTTCGGCGCTGGCTGCCCCTTCGCTTTCCCTCTCCTATCCTGTATGTGGTTCTGTTTGTGCTTGTGCTCATGTATATCAACCTGTGTGTGTGATGTAGTAATTTCCCCCTGGGGATTAATAAATGATGTGTTCCACTTATTATTTTTATATTATTCTTAGGCAAACATCCTCTGCCTGTTAATTCCCACCTTTTAATAAGTAACACACACACACACACACACACACACACACACACACCTGGGGGGGATGTATTTAAGGCACCCTGCTTTAACAGCTGTGGAGAGATAATATCTCATAACATCAGCCTGGAAATGGATCCTCCCCTGATACAGGCAGCCGGGCGTGTAGGTTCATATATTCACGCATACTAGGGCTCTTGGAGTGAACCTCAATGTTGACGGTGACCTAGCTCTTAAAGCTCAAGACCCCCCTTCTTTCTCCTTACTTTTTTCTTCTTTTTTTCTCTTTTACACCCATTTCTTCATATTTAAGTCTCTCCTTTGCCAACTACTTTCTCACCGTAGCAGTTTTCTCTCAAACCCTTTTCCCTGCCTTTGGAACTTTTATTTTTTCCTATTTACCCCCCAACAGGTTTGATAAGTAGTGAATTAAATGGCTGACATTGTGCATCTATTCACACTTTAACAAATATTCAAACTTTACCTTTATTTTGATCTAAAAATAGACATCTTTAACGTTTTGTAACTGCATCTTGCACGGTTTGTGACGCTATTTAGGCAAAATCTGTCAACAGACACACAGACTTACATGATGAAAAAATACCCAATAGTCATAAATATTTTTGAAGGCTATTATCCAGCCCGAAACAAACAAGGCCATTGTCTCTAGAGGTGCTGTGAAGTGGTAGAAAAGGGCAGGCAAGGAATCCATGGCCCTGTAGGAGGCATGTGGTCAAGTGGCCTTGTTGATAAGAGCTATCACTGAGTGATTTATCACAGAGACATCCCCCACACTCTTTCTGGCTGATTTACTGGTTGAAATAGCAGTGCTACACAGCTCCTCCTAAATGCATTCTTACAGTGTAAACAGGTACTACCTCATTGGTAAAACTGGCCTCTTCAGGGATTGAACTACAACAAGCCAATAGATTTAAATGACTTGTTTGGCATTCCTAGAGGTTAAAAGAAAAAACACAATTTATAAGGGAGCTGCCTCCCTGCCCAGGGAGGTGGAATAATTTCACTGGTCCCAGGGCCATTACTCACCTGGGGGCAGGTCGGGGTCGCTGGGGGCCGCCTGCTGAAGGCGGCGGGGCTTGGCCACAGCCTTGGAGCTGTCTGAGACACTGCGACTGGTGGAGCTAGATCCACTCTCGTGGTCATCCTGATGAAAAGAGGATAGGTGAAGTGAACACAGGGTGAAACAGTTATTCAGTGCTCTTTTTTTGTATTATAACAAGATAAAAGTATTTTTTTATTTAACTTTAGTGTAGCCGTACAATAGGGTGGCAGTCCTAGCGTTCTCTAATATTTATATTAATGCTTTCATTATGGCATTGTTCATGCATCAACCATGTTATCTTGCTTGTGTTAATCTGGTTGCATATAGAGTTACTAATCTGAGATTTTATCTGACAGATTATTTAGTATTTCAGAATCAGAATCAGAATACCTTTATTAGTCCCACAGAGGGGAAATGTACGTGGTTACAGCAGAAAAAAGACATATGTTACATGCATTAAAAAGTACTAAGTTATGATGTAATAAAAAATATAAAAAATATAATAAAAAATAAATAAATAAAAAGTTACATAATATTCAAAATACACATCCTGTAACAGTTCTTAGGATTTAGCAGCCAGGTATATATAGCACAGTTTTAACGGCATATATATATTGCACATATAGCACATATTGCACATAGTTGGATGGTATTTAACAGCAGCAAGTTAGACAATTTACATAATACACATCTTGTAACAGTTCTAAGGATTTAGTAGCCAGGTATATATTACAGTTATTAACGACATATATATTGCACATATAGCACATATTGCACATAGTTGGTTGGTATTTAACAGCAAGGGGTGTTATAGTCTGTGTTGTGGTGTGTGTGTGTGTGTGTGTGTGTGTGTGTGTGTGTGTGTGTGTGTGTGTGTGTGTGTGTGTGTGTGTGTGTGTGTGTGTGTGTGTGTGTGTGTGTGTGTGTGTGTGTGTGTGTGTGTGTGGGGGGGGGTCTACTTGGGGCTGTGCTGGTTGTATAGTCTGACCACTGCAGGAAGGAAGGACCTGCGGTATCTCTCCGTGAGACAGCTGGGGTGCAGCAGCCTATCGCTGAAGGAGCTGCACAGTGAGGACAGGGTGTCCTGGAGGGGATGGGACACATTGTCCAGCAGGGAGGACAGCTTGGCTGCCATTCTCCTGTCTCCCACCACCAGTGTCCAGAGCACTCCCCAGGACAGAGCTGGCCTTCTTTACCAGTCTGTTCAGTCTCTTCCTGTCAGCAGCCGAGATGCTGCTGCCCCAGCAGGCCACACCATAGAAAAATGGCTGATGCCACAACAGTCATAAAATGTCTGAAGGAGTGCCCCCTGCACCCCGAAAGACCTCAGTCTCCTCAGCAGAAAGAGTCTGCTCTGTCCCTTCTTGTACAGAGCAGCAGAATTATCAGTCCAGTCCAGTTTATTGTTCAGATGAACGCCCAGGTATTTGTAAGATTTCACAATCTCAATGTCCGCTCCCTGGATGTTCACTGGTGTCAGGGGAGTGTTGGCGCCGTCTGAAATCCACCATCAGCTCCTTGGTCTTCCCTGCGTTGAGCTTGAGGTGGTTCCTCTGGCACCAGAGGGTGAAGTCCTGCGTCAGGTCCCTGTACTCCCTGTCATCCTTGTTGGAGATGAGGCCAACGATGGCGGAGTCGTCAGAGAACTTCTGCAGGTGACAGGTTGCAGTGTTGTGGGTGAAGTCTGCAGTGTAGAGGGTGAAGAGAAACGGTGCCAGCACCGTCCCCTGGGGGGCCCCCGTACTGCTGATGATGGTGTCTGATGCCCCTTTCACACCAACGCGGTTCCAGGGCCGGTTCGGAGCTAGAGCCTGATAAGCACCGTTTTTTTCCTGTTCACACCGCAGCGCACCGAAAACCGGTGCTTACCAAGCACCAAAAAATGGTCGGTCTAGAAGCAAGAACCGCATACGTCACGCTTACGCCGGAGGCAGGGGCATCAACCTGGATCAGGATCAACCTGAGCAATAACAGTTTATGGCGAGTACGGCAAATGAAAGTTGTAACCGGGTTGTAACAAGCAGTAGCGCTGACCAAAGTGACTAGAACGCAACCACACACTTGTTTGTACCTTACTTTGACCATCTGTGCGCTGTCATTGATCATTGTGGAGAGCAGGCAGACGTTTTGTTTTGTATTATAGCAGCTATCGGATGGAATCAATACATGGGCTGCACAGGTTGTCATGTCCAACTATCACAAGTAGAATCATAATGAAAAATATGCCGGTAAAATGTGCCTGTAGAAAACGGCTTATGCCACAATAGGATAGCAACAAGTAGTCAAGATAGTCAGTTTAGCTTTGGTTGCTATGCTAACATCACCCATTTCATACCAGAGAAACTTTCATAACAGCGTTGTGATGCCAAACAGCGGGCAGCACTGCAGCGGGCAGCACTGCAGCGGGCAGCACTGCAGCGGGCAGCACTGCAGCGGTCGGTAAATGCCGCTGAAACACATTAATAAACAATGAACCACGGCACTCTGGAGAAAAGTATAAGGGTTGAGAAGTAGTTATTTAATTTAATCTGGCTTCGTATGATTAAAAAGCAACACGATCATCGACCCGACGCCGTTGGGGAGAAAATCAGCAACGTAAACGGTGACGTCATGATGCAGCAGCGGCAGCACCAGTCGGGCTCTGGGCGGTGTGAACAAAACGGGGGCTGAAAATAAAAACCGGTTCCGAACCAGAAGAGCACTAGCACGGAGCTAGAATGGGAACCGCGTTGGTGTGAAAGGGGCATGATTGACACTCCCTGGTCCTCACGTACTGTGGACGGTTGGTGAGGTAGTCCAGGATCCAGGAGGTGAGGTGGTGATCCACCCCCAAGAGCTGCAGCTTATCTCCCAGGAGCGGGGGCTGGATGGTGTTGAAGGCACTGGAGAAATCAAAGAACATGATCCTCACAGTGCCCCCAGCTTTCTCCAGGTGGGAGAGGGACCTCTGCAGCAGGTAGATGATGGCGTCATCCACCCCGATGGCAGGCTGGTAGGCGAACTGCAGCGGGTCCATTGATGGTCCCACAAGGGGCCGAAGGTGTCCAAGGACCAGCCTCTCCAGGGTCTTCATCAGCTGTGATGTCAGCGCCACCGGCCGGTAGCTGTTGAAGTCCTTGGGGTGAGGGGTCTTTGGCACAGGTACCACACAGGACGTCTTCCACAGTTGTGTATTAGTAATACATTATTTATTTAATTGAGGCATTTATCTTGTTTTCATTACTTTATGCATATGCACCATTACCATTAAGGTCAAAGTGTACACTCAGTACAAAGTGGGGTAATGCTTCCTGACGCATGAGAAAGATTGATAACCAAAATAATTAAATAAACTTTAGTAATAAGAACCAATGCAACCTGCCTTATTTAACTATAACACGTGTATTATTATTTTAATTAAAATATTGGTGTTCCTGTAAGATAAGCAAGTATCTTTCCTCCTGCATGGCTATGTGTGCAATGAACAGAGGAGCATTTACCATACATAGTTTTTTAGCCACTTATCACACTAAATCTTCCCCCTAACCTAGCTCCCACCTCCATTTAACAAACATCTCCGTGGGCTCTAAAAATAAAGTCTAGTCCTTAAGGGTGAAGGTCTCTCCTCCACAACTGCACGTCATCTGTACTCAGAGACTGTTAAGCCCAGGAATGCAAGGTTAAGATGTGTGTGCGTGTGTGTGTGTGTGTGTGTGTGTGTGTGTGTGTGTGTGTGTGTGTGTGTGTGTGTGTGTGTGTGTGTGTGTGTGTGTGTGTGTGTGTGTGTGTGTGTGTGTGTGTCTGTGTGAGAGAGTGCAAGTGCGAGTGTGTGTGTGGTTTGTAGAATGCCTCAGACCATTTCACTTAGAGATTAGGTGCAATTAAACCGTAGGGAAATAGGGACAAAAAAAGACTGACAGCCAATGACCTTCACTCAACTACTGCTTGGGTAGATACAACTTTAACTTAAGCCTAGTAAATCTATAAATGCTGAAAGAGAGAAAAACACAATAACGCAATATATTCAAACACTCTCCTATAGATTAAGCAAAAACCGAGGCTATCATATCTTATGTCATCAAGTAACAGACATTGGAGAACGTTCCATTACAAAAAAAGAGACTGACTTTGTGTGGACTTGTAAAACTTCTACTAGCAGACTGTCCCCTTCTCCAGAGGGTCTGGGTCATTGTGTTTCCAAGTTTTAGGAGGGACGTGTTAATTGCTTGTGAATCAAGAGTTCATTATCCAGGGTTATGGAAATAAAATGTGTAATATCAGTTGTTGCATGCTGTCAACAAACATTTGTTACATTTAGAATATAGTCAACACATTTTCAACCATAAATGATCATTTTGGAGAATAGGGAGGATCAGAGCACAAAATACATGCTATGACTACATATGTAAACTTCTACTCCTCTATAACTACTATGTAAATTAAAGTAAAGTAAAAAATAAGCCTGCAACATAGGATAGTAAAGGAAGAAAGAAAACAAAGTAAAGAAACAATATATAATAGCAGCTCGTAGGTAGTTAGACAATTTGGACAAAGAAAGGGGGAAATCACATGTTTTTAAAATGTAAAATGGGGGTAAGTGTGGCAGAGTGTCTAAGGAGTCACCATATATCCTGACCAGGGTTGGGAGGGTTATTCTAAAAATGTAATATTTTACAATTACCAGTTACCTGGTAAAACATTTACTCAGTTACCTAATATAACTATGACAATATTAAAGTAACGTAACCTGATTAATTTATAGGAATCCTGCCTATCATTAAGCATAATCTGGCTAAAGACCAACAATGAAACACAAGAGCACATTCTACAGTTTAAAAAATAAACAGAAAATGCATTGATAGTTTAATACAGTTAGGCTCACACACTCTATTTTATGAACATACTGGTTTATCTACTGAAAAAAAAAAAAAGAAACCATAAAGCAAATTCATGCTGAGGAGTATAGATACACACTTAAAGTATTAGCCTATAGGACGCAGAGATGGAGTACTCGAGTCCTGGACTCGGACTCGAGTCGGATTCGAGTGCCGATTTTCGGGACTCGTGACTCGACTCGGACTCGCGCACTGATTGACGCGGACTCGAACTCGGACTTGTGAATTCTCGCGCACGATGGCTCTGACTCTGACTCGTGAATTTTTAGCCCACGTTGACCTGGACTCGGACTCGTGAATTTGTCGCCCATGATGACTCGGACTCCACTTGTACATTGACGCTCCGACTTGGACTCGGATTCTAGCAAGTTTTGTCTCGAGTCAGATGTACTCTGTCCTGGCGTGTGCACCTGCGAGGCGAGTTCACGTACTGGGCGCGCCCCCGCTATTCCAGTCTAGAGATGTCCAGAGACACAGCCCGCATCGTGCTGTATGCTTTCACACATTTTTCTTCGACATTGGGAAAGAGCAGCGCAAAATGCTCGTTATGTGGAAAAAATATTGAAGAGAAGGCTCCATAACACATTACTCTAAGGATCGAGTTCAGACATGTAGGTAGGCTGTCTTGAACACTATCATCAGAGTAATGTGATCAAATCAATAAATAAAGATTCAGTCGATAACACGAAAGCACATGGCTACTTAACATGCAGGTCATTTTGCATGGTAAGCAGCCATGTGCTAAATAGCCATGTGCTTTCTGGGGCTTAATCTTTATTGATATCATTCAAACATTCATAATTGTAGCATCCCCGGCTGAATGATGGTTAGACTCTCCAACTGATGGTATCTGTTTATTGCACACCCTTGCTTGTATACAATCATTACCAACGTAAGAGCTTGTGCCCTTATCAGCCAGGTGCTAAAAACCCAATGTATCTATTTAGTATGTTAATTTATTCGTCATTTATCCGTCATTATACATGTATGTCAAGTGTTTACACTGCTCCGTTGTCCATTAACTTCCGGTAAAAGTTCCTTCAAAGTAAGAGTCCCGATCTTATTACTATCAAAATAAAAGTGCAAAACGAAAACTTTACCATAGGAAAATATTGGCATACAGATACAATCACTTCTCTAAAAGGTAACTCATTTTAAATATAGTTAGACATATTAAAGGTCATTTACAATAATAATAATAATAATAATATTAATATTAGTAATAAGCTTTATATTTGTATAGCACCTTTTATACAAGAATTGTAGCCAAACTCGCTTCACAGCAGTTCAATAGACAAATTAGTATAAAATGACAGGATAAAAGCAATGTAGAGGAGCTACAGCTACATTTCAACAAATATATCTACTAAGATTAATACATGAAGACTTGTGACTCGGACTTGACTTGGACTCTTCTTGGGTGACTCGGACTCAGACTCGAACACAGGTAATGATGACTCGGACTCGACTCGGACACTCCTTGGGTGACTCGGACGTGGAATTGGACTCGGAATTGGACTCGGACTTGACACCGACTCTCCCTAGGTGACTTGGACTTGGACTCAGATTCGAAAAGTGGGGACTCGAGAGTGACTTGGACTCATGAATTGGTGACTTGACTACAACACTGATAGGACAGTACAGCTTACAAAGAACAAATACAATTTGCTCTTTTTAGTTTACCGTATATTAGTGGGGCAGCTTAGCTAGAAATTCCATAACAATTGTGCATTTTGTGATACAAGCATCAAATTTGGTACACTTGTAGCCAAAGACATATAGAAAAAAATTAGATATGGAGGCATCATGAATTTTCAATATGGCGGCCATTTTTCAAGATGGCCGCCAGCGACAACTGTTGTTAGATGGAATTTCATATTCACGATGAATATTATGTGATCGAATCATCAAATTTGGTACAGTTATAGCCAAAGACATGCAGAACATGAAGCCATTATGAATGAATTTTCATGTTAACAATGGATATAATGTGATATTGAGGCTATAAGTTGAATTTTTCTACCATGCATAGCACTTGGGAACTATCGTTTGGATAATACATTTTTCAAGATGGCGGCCAAGATGGCAGCCAACTAACGAAAAATGGTAGTTGCAATATAGCTGCATAGACTCGTCTGATTTGGGTTATCTTTGAGTCGATTCACTTGTTTTTTTTTATTATTCTGGGGCCAGTTGCACCAGTAGTTACCAAGTGGTGACTAGGCCTAGGTGTTGACTAACTCGAGATTTAGTCACTACTAAATTGAAATGGGTTGCACCATTCACGACTAGTTCTTAGTAACAATAGATAGACCAAGAATTCAGAGCAGGTAACTTCACTGTCCAGAAGACTAAGAGGGTGTTTTCCTCCATAGCCATTGACCAGGCCCATGAGCAAATAAATGCTTGCATCAAAGGAGATGGTGGTGCTGTGGGCCTCACTGACAACCCCTCTGCACTACTGCGTTGGATGGTAGCAGGACCAGAAGTTTCCCGAACCATACAGGAGTTTGAGACTAGCTCCAAGAAACCGGGAAGACCAGATGACACACGTCACCATGATCAAACAACAAGTGTCCAAGTTGCATTCATCAAGGATGTCCGCTCTCTGGTCAGTGCAATGGAACACCTTGGAAACCCCTTTGAAGAGGAAAGCAAGGACCTCATTGCACTCCACTCAAAAGAAATTGATGGGCCTTCAGCTGTTGAGGCAGTCAGCAAGGTGAAGCAGACAGGACAGCACCAGTTTGAAGCTTTTACTAGAGAGTGTCTTGTGAAAAGAACAAAGCCAATAGATGATCCCATACCAAGGAATAAGCTGATGGTGTTTGGGACTTCACCTGTGAGGAGAGTATCAAAAGACAAGCAGCAATTGGTCTCTCTCAAACAAGACATGCAGCTCTTTTCAAGGCTCTACATTGCTTGCCAGACCAGAGAAGGAAACCTTCATGAGTTCTTCCGACACGAAAACCGGCCATGTCCCCCAGCGCTATCTGAAGGGGGAGGCCTTCGCTTCGGAAAGAAGAGTGATCTTCTTTCATGCCTGGAAGATGTCCATAGTGCATATTCTGATGGCCCCAAGGTTACCTGCACTATTTTAGATGGGGCAGCCATTATCCAGATGTTCAAACCAACGTCTGTAAAGACCTTCATTGAGTACACCCAAGAGATCTTCATTCCATATCTCAACAGAAAACTTGGACATGTGACCAGGCTTGATTTGGTGTGGGACCGCTACTTGTCTGAGTCCTTGAAAGCTGCTACAAGAGCAAAGCGTGGGGAAGGGGTGCAAAGACGTGTGGTAGGCTCTGCACCCATTCCCAGGAACTGTCAAAGCTTTCTCAGAGTTGACAGCAATAGGACTGAGTTGTTCACCTTACTCTCAGATGCTCTGCTCAGGGAGTGTGTGCTGGACAACAAACAGCTTGTTGTCACAAATGATGTAGATGTCCTCAGCAAGCCACCACTTCATGGATCTGTCTTCAACTGCTCCATGTACACACGAGGAAGCTGATAGTCGCATGTTATTACATGTGGCCCATGCAGCAAGAAATGGCCATCAGAAAATCATGATACAAACTGTTGATACTGATGTTGTGGTGCTGGCTGTGGCAGTTGCTCAGGGTCTCCAGCCAGAAGATGAGCTTTGGCTGGCATTTGGAACTGGAAAGGGTTTTCGATACCTTGCAGCCCATGAAATTGCAGCAGGGCTGGGGCCTGAGAAGGCACGTGCACTTCCAGTGTTCCATGCATTGACGGGCTGTGACACTGTATCCAGCTTTGCTGGCCATGGGAAGAAGACTGCATGGGCTGTATGGACTGTCTTTCCAGAGCTTACACATGCCCTGTTAAAACTATCTTCTGCACCAGATGACATACCACAGGAGGTAATGGCGATGATCGAGAGGTTTGTTATACTGCTCTATGACCGAACCAGCCCATGCACATGCACAGAAATAGACACTGCAAGGAGGAAGTTATTTGTGAAGAGGCACAATGTGCTGTCAATCCCACCGACAAAGGCTGCCCTAGAGCAGTGGTTCCCAAACTTTTTGTGCCCAAGGCACACCAAAGGACAAGTAAAAATCTCAAGGCACACCTATTGTGCAAAATAGCCCTTATAACACGTGTTATCACTCATATCATGTAAAATATCTCTAAATGTGCATAATTATTTACTAATGCCAAATAGAATGTGACAAAGACAACTATATTACTTAGTTTTTAGAGAGTACTTGTCCATGGACAAGTGAGTTTGGCAATTTACTTGTCCGAATACATTTTTCACTTGTCCAGAAAAATCGATCGGCATCGTATTTTACATTTTCCCACGGTTTTTACGGTAAGATTTTACTGCATCACACATAGGGTTGGGTATCGTTTGGATTTGAACGATTCCGGTTATGCTTTCGATTCCGGTTCTTTTCGGTTCTCGATTCTGGTTCATTGAGAGGGTAAAAATAAGTCCCATGACAAACTGGGAGAAAAATATATTTATGAAAACATTAAGTCAAATCTTTATTCCTATTTACAAATCACTTCATACTGTTTAATTTTGTTACGGTTATTGAATACAATTATATAAAAATAATTGTTTAGTTAGTTCTAAGTGGTGCAGTTTGAGAATGTACAATTGGCCCAGTGTCCTCTGATGTTACACTGCAACCTGCCTGTGAGACAGAGTCCAACCACACAGTCTGTGTGTCCAACACATGTCCTGCAATACACATGCTGCAGCTGCCCAGCTGCTCACTGTTTGTAAAAGTAAATAAATAGTATTTTCATTTCAATAATGTACTTTCTATAACCTGCTTCATAAACAATACTGACATCCTGCTCCTCCGAGTCTGGGGGTCCGGGGATGTGAGGACCGCGCGAGGACACAGACAGGGAGGCTGATTGAATTCATAAAGGAAATGGCGGTCAATATTAACAATATAGGAGCTAAAACGCTTAATAACCTTCATTACATGTTAGAGAAAGAACATAAGAAAGTTTGACAAATATGAGGCTGTTAAACGGGCAGCGATCCGCTGTGTGTAGAAAGAGAGAGAGATAGAGAGAGGACGCTGAGCTGCACCGTGCAGCGATCAGCTGATACGGCAACACGATACGGAGCATAGGGAGAGAGCTGCGGTCCGCCGGGCTCGGCCTCCGCCTCCAGTCCTCACAACTCTTATTAATCCCGGTACCGGACAATTGTTATTAACTTATTTGTTCTTACTCGGAACCGAGTTTTGCTTCCCAAGCCTGCCAATGTGCTACGCGTCCCGTCCCGTCCCGCCCCGCCCCGTCTAACAGTACAGAAAGCGGCGAGATGCATTTCCTTAGGAATCGACAAGCAAAACCACAACAATGGCGGACACGGACAATTTACGAATTAGTTCTGCCTTTTGTAAGCTGAATTTATCAATAATTTGTCAATAAATAAGGGCGAAAAACGTCACTTGTCCATCGGACAAGTCAATTTAAAGATCTACTTGTCCGATATTGTAAATAACACGTCCCGGACGGTGGGACGCGTGCTTTTTCGCACACTGCTGTATTATGAAATGCGTGCATACAAAGTACTGATATAGTAAATTAAAAAATAATTATTTTAGTTATTAGTTGTATATTGCAATAATAACGTATGGTTGTCACAAAATCCCACGGCACACCCGGACTTGCCTCACAGCACACCAGTGTGCCGCGGCACACCGTTTGGGAACCACTGCCCTAGAGGAACATGAAAAGAGAGCAGTTTACCAAGGAGGGCATGTGTGGGGCCAGATGCTGGTGTCTACACCAAAACTACCTTCACCATGTAGATGGGGCTGGTCTAAGACATCTGAGGGCTACTATGCACCCTTCTGGACATGCCTACCAGATGCAGGCCAGTCCAGCTTTGAACTTTGTCTCCTGCCAATGTAAGAAGGGTTGTGTTAGGCAGTGCAAGTGCAAAAAAGCTGCCTTAGAGTGCACAGCTCTCTGTTACTGTGAATGGGAGTGCTGAATGGACTTTCCCGCGCTGGACCTAGTTAGACAGTATCACATATTTTGAGTCTTGAATTGCAGCTTCTGAGCAATTCTGAAGTTCATACATTTGAATTCAGATTCATAAAAAATATATGAATCATCCAAATCATGATATATTGCAACTAACATTTTTCGGTAATTGGCTGCCATCTTGGCCACCATCTTGAAAAAGGTATCATCCAAATGATAGTTCCCAAGTGCTATGCATGGTAGATACATTCAACTTATATCCTCAATATCACATTATATCCATCATTAATATGAAAATTGATCTAAAAACAGTTGTCACTGTCAAATTGAAAATTCATGATGGCTTCATGTTCTGCATGTCTTTGGCTATAACTGTACCAAATTTTATGATTCTATCACATAATATTCATCGTGAATATGAAATTCCATCTAACAACAGTTGTCGCTGGCGGCCATATTGAAAAATGGCCGCCATATTGAAAATCCATGATGCCTCCATATCTAATTTTTTTCTATATGTGTTTGGCTACAAGTGTACCAAATGTGATGCTTGTATCACAACATGCACAACTGTTATGGTTATCTGCCCCACAATATGGATTAAGAGGAAACGAAGCATGTGCTTTGTAATATTTAGTTCTTTATTGAAAATGTATTGTGATTTTGTTAACCTGCTAGTAATCCACATTTTTTTTCTAAATGTACTAGTAATCCGATTACTTCTTTTTGTATGTAACTGTAAGGGAATATAGTGGCCTTCCATTGTTTCTTGATTATGTAATCCTGTAACATGAATCTGTTACAGCTCAAGCCTGATCCTGACAAATTTAAATGCTGAAAGTGTCAAAACCAAATAATTTTGGCTATCCATGCACACACACTTCATTTACACATACTCAAATAAGCTAATAAAACCCCCTAGTCACATATTTCATGCCATATATGCTGTATACACACATGCCATACACACTTCCTTGGCTCTACTATTAAATGACAATGAACCCCTTTCTCTCAATAAAGATTAGGTTTTAAACATAATTCACATTAGTTGAGTTGTGGACACACTGACAGAGAATCAAGCATCTCCCGTGCAGGTAACATAAACATGCAACGCCAAAAGAGACAAGAGAGTAGAAATGGCAGAAATATTTACTTTTCTTCAGAAAGGGCCTTTTCTGTATAGCTACACCATGCAAGCAGTTCTTTCCCCATCAGTGAGTTGTGGGAATTGGTATACATAAGGGGAAGAAAAATAAATACTTCATCAAGATTCCAAAGGAAAAAGACTAGAAAAATTATAAGATGTGCATTTTTGCTGCTCATTATTCACACTTCATTTGTTAACTTGTCATCACTTCAAACACTGAATTTTGATTATTTGGAGATTTTACCAGGAAAATTAAATGACTGCTTTCAAAATGAGGTAAGTTTATAATGAGACATGTTCACGTTTTTAGGTGTTTAGTGTACATTACAATACACTACTCTAGCGCTTTAGAATAAAAACAGTGCACTCTCATATCTATACCTAAAGGGACTGCCTAGCTCAGTAGGCCAAGGGTACATTGAGTTCAACAAATCAAACTGCAACTAAAGAACAAGACTGCCAAATTTGGAAGTAGCGCAATTAAGTGGTCAATGTCATCATGGGCACCGAGTAATACTCCAGAGGCGAAAAATGCCTTTTCAGAGGAAAGTCCTGGGTCAAATGAAGCCTGCCTCAGCTGCTGCCGGGTAAACTGATCCCTCCAATGCCACGGCAGGGCACAGGACAGGGAGGGAGGGTGGAGGGATAGAGAAGGGGGGAAAGACAGAAGGACCAGGAAAAGGGGGGTTGCTTCCCCTGCAGGCATGTCAACTCAGCTGTTGAGCAAAGATGATGGTAGCAAAAAAGGAAAAGAGAGAAACTAGATAAGATATGAGTGGAAATAAATAACAATAAGTGAAAGTTAGGTAGTGAGCTCGCGAGAAGGTAAGAGACAGCAAGAGTGAGAGAGACAAGGCACAATGAGACCGAAACGGAGGCAAAGAGAAAAGGAACAGGTCCTGCAGTGTGAGTGGCAGGCAAGGGGGACCCCTACTAGGAGGGTAAGGGGGCACCCATGCAGGGTTAGGGCGCAGGAAGGCCAGGCCTGACCTTTGTCCCCCTGCAGACGGCTGGCTCAGTCAGGCCGGGGAGGCCGTGTGTTCAGCCCGTCTTGAGGGTCGACCCTCATCTGAGCTGCTGAACACATAGCTAAGCCTCATAGTTCTTGTCCTTGTACAAACAAATGATCTATTTGCACCGATACCACAAACCAGTCAAGTCTCAACTGCCATTGGCAATGTAATCTGTATGTAAATTGGCCTATAAACAGGGGTACACATAACTGGTACGCAGGTACGCATGCGCAGCACAAATCTGAATTGCGTAACGTCACTTGTGTCACTACGCGCCTTGGCGTAACTCAAAACATCAAAAACAAAACACATATTTCGTCTACACGTGTTTCTTGTAAACACTCAATGGCGTAAACGACTAGACATGTCAAAAAAAACAAAGACATTAAGCAGCTACGTTGCCGTTTCGCTCCCTGCAAAAGATCTTCGGACTTTCTATGACTGATTGAACTGGAGCTGGGCGAGCCACGCAGGACATAACCGACGGACCAGTGAAGCTTTACAGGAGGCAGAGGCTTAGATCACTGGACGACAGAGTTGTTCACCGTGTGCACAGACAGGGTTAACGTCGGTATGAACAACAGAATTGTGCCAAAACTCGCCAACTGGCTGCAGTGGGAGACTCCCTGTGCACATTCTGTGCCCCGCACACACTGGAGAACTGCGCAAAATCAGCTGATCACAACGTTCACGCTCTGTGGTCAAGCTGCTGCAGTTTTATTTACAACAAAGTGGAGTGAAACACACAGTTGCAAACTTACTCAGGGTGTTAATGGAAGAGTTTGAAATCAGACAGAGGTGGAAGAAGTACTCAGATCTTGTGTAGGAATACTCTGTTACAGTAAAAGTCCTGCATTCAAAATGTTACGTTAGTAAAATTAGAAAAGTATTATCAAAATATAGTTAAAGTACCAAAAGTAAAAGTAGATTGGTCCATTTCAGAATAATATATATGATATGTTTTATAATGATTGATCATGAAAGTGTTCTCAAAGCTGGTAAAGGTGCAGCTAGTTTTAATGACTTTGTATACTGCAGGGTAGCTTGTGAATTTACTCCAGGTGGAACTAAAGTCTGATTTAAGACTTGATTATATTTCACATCATTCATCCAGATCTGTAAAGTAACTAAAGGTATTAAATACATGTAATGGACTAAAAGTAAACCATTTACCTCTGAACTGTAGTGGAGTAGAAGTACAAAGTAGCATCAAAGTCAAGTAAAGTACAAATATCTCAAAATTGTACTTAAGTACAGTACTTGAATAAGTGTACTTAGTAACTTCCCACATCTGAAATCAGATATGACTTCAAGTCATGTGATCATTTCTTAGTATTTGATCCTTCAACTTGGCCTCAGGAAATGCAAGGACTTCACAGTTTTGGCAACAAGTTTTGGAGAAAGCAAATCGGAGGCTTAAAAAGAGACAGGGAGTTGCATCTTCATCATCTTCATCATCTAGCATGCAAGAAGTGTAAATAGAGGACAGTGAAGGAGACACTGAGGAGGACCACGCTTCGTGTGGGGTGAGTACCAAACACTGTCTCCTGGTACTCATCTGAGTAACTCACAAAAAAAGTGATGTGCATCCCTGCCTATAAAGGCAAAACAATGAATAATTACACACATTTTTTGGGTAAGTGGACAATTTCAGCCTTTGTCAAGCAGATATGTGAACAGTGTGGTGTAATGACACCTAATAGGACAAAGCCTATTTGAATTATTTGAAATGAATTTTTCCCAGGATGCTGAATAAAGTCTTTTAAATCGGTTATATATACTACTAAATAATATATACATTACTCAGTGTTAAGTCTGGGGGAAAACAGAATAATGGTCTTACTGCACTTTTTTATAATTTTAAGCTTTCCCTTTGACATATGTTGGCCTAAAACAAAACTGCAACAGCTTGTTTTTTACTGCACAATGCACATTTCTTAAAAAAATATAATCTGTAACTTTCTTTTTTTCTCCAGAAATAATCAACCTATTTTTATATTTTTGTTAAACAGACAAAAAATGTTTTGGCAGGGATTAGCAGCTGAAACCAAGCATGCCTGCTATTGACTTATTTTAGGAAGGCAAACATTTTCAAAACTGGTCAATTTCACACAGTTTCAGCAGATGAATGGTTGCATGCAGAAGAACATTGCTGGATAAACACACTCTTTGTTATTGTTGTTTTTCCCCTGCAGGTTGCTGGCAAAGTCATGCTGACATCAAAGCCGCAGGCCTGGAGATTGGAGGCCAGGCAGTGGAGGGCAAACGCCTATGGAGTGAGAAAATAAATGAAGGAAACCCGATAGTTCCTTATCTCAGAGAGACCCCCTCTTCCCCCAAATCACTCACACACACACACAAACACAGACACACTCACTGGGTCTGACAAGTAGGGGCTCTGTCCCCCATGTCAAGGCCCACAGAGCACCATCCCTGGGGAGGATCCAGCAATCAGACCTCATCCCTTGTAGAAAAACACTCACAGACAACACATTTAGTCATATAATAGAAAAAAAGCCTAGGGACTTGAGGGAGACCAAATGCATGTGATGGGTCCCTTATTAATGTTCTAGAACTTTTAAATAAATAAAAAACTCCTATCATAATACACAAACCTCACATCTTGAAGCTGTTCACAATAAAGCTTGATGTCAAATTCTCTTTGCACATTGTATTCACCTGGCCTCCCTCCTACTTATCACTTACATTTCATTTATTTTAACTTCTTTTCATCCCTAACCCTGTCATGATCTTAGTTTTGTGTTTATATTTTCAGTTTTATTTTGAAACGTATCAGCAGCCTGTCGCTGAAGGAGCTGCACAGTGAGGACAGGGTGTCCTGGAGGGGGGGGGGGACACATTGTCCAGGAGGGAGGACAGCTTGGCTGCCATTGTCCTGTCTCCCACCACCTCCACAGTGATGACTCCTGTTTCCCACCACCTCCACAGTGAGGACTCCTGTTTCCCACCACCTCCACAGTGAGGACTCCTGTCTCCCACCACCTCCACAGTGTCCAGAGGACTCCCCAGGACAGAGCTGGCATTCTTTACCAGTCTGTTCAGTCTCTTCCTGTCAGCAGCCGAGATGCTGCTGCCCCAGCAGGCCACACCATAGAAGATGGCTGATGCCACCACAGAGTCATAGAAGGTCTGCAGTAGGGCTGAACGATTAATCGACTTTAAATCGAAATCGCGATTTGAAATGATGCAATTATCAAATCGCAAAGCCTGCGATTTTTTTTTGTTTTTTGTTCTTCTTGTGTGTCAGTCATCCACACTAATCAGAAGTGCTGTGCTCCACATGTACCTGTCATTGTTAACCAATCAGAAGTGGCCCATGATAGTAGGTGATCGACAGATTGATCCAATCACCTGCCAAGTATTTTTGAAATACTTTTCCAAATGGCTTCCAATGGAGCTTTCCTAGATAGTTTGGTGAAACAAACCATCTGAGTCAGGTTAGTAATGTTCCATCACATGTTTTACATCTATTACAGGGTGAATCTTAAACTGAAGCTTGACTTTGAACAGGGTATATGCAGGAATCCTGAAGTCAAATTTATTACCTTTTAAGGTCTTTTTAAGACCCTTTCCATACATTTTAAGACCTCATCGCCACTTGGAGTTCTAACCGGTTACATTGGCGACACACTTTACCTCACATTTACTATATACAGTATTGATTGTCCTTCCTCCTTATCTTCCAACCATTTGGACGCAAACTTGCATTTCCCCATAACGATGTTGTTTAACAACCAGCGTAAACGGGCCTTCGCGCGCTATCAAGCAGTGAGCATGCGATGTCCTGTTCAGATGACGTCAAATCCAACGGGATGCCATAAATAAACTACAAAGAATCACACTACACACCTACGCAATGATTAAATTCAGGCAAACTTTAGAATACAACCTCTTTGGACAATTTATATACTTATTGAAAACAAGCTACAAAATGTAATACCTTGGAAAATGCCGTTTAATACTTTTTAATACTTTTTAATACCCTTCATTTTCGCTAAATTGATTTATCAACTTTTAATACTTTTTAAGACCCCGCGGACACCCTGTTAAAGCAACCCAACGGAAGTTTCATGTAAGTTTAGTTCTTTCACTCCTAGCTCGGGGGTGCTAGAGACGGGAGCACGTTGATACGACCTTCCTAGCCGGAGATATGGCCGCATTTTACAATAAACTTCTGTTGGGTCGCTTAAAAACAAATATCGCAAATCGAATCGCAATATCTGTCAGAAAAATCACAATTAGATTATTTCTCCAAATCGTGCAGCCCTAGTCTGCAGGAGGGCCCCCTCACCCCAAAAGACCTCAATCTCCTCAGCAGGTACAGTCTGCTCTGTCCCTTCTTGTAGAGAGCAGCAGAGTTGTCCTGTGCCTGATTGTCTCATTGTGTCCACCTGCTACCCCTGTGTTTCACCTTCCCTCCCCAGCTGTGTCTTGTGATTACTCTTGTATGTATTTAGTCTTGTCTTCCTTTGTGCTCTTTGTTGGTTCATCGTCGTTGTTCCCTATGTCGGGTCCCTGGTTCGCATGTTTTGGATTCCCCTGGTCTGCCCTTGGTCTCCTACCTTTTCCCGGTTTGTTCCTAGTTTTTTGGTTGTTACTTTTCTTAGTGTTTAACTTTGCCCGCCCTTGGAGTTTTTGTGTTTTTTAAGAAACAGCTTTTATTTTAATAAAGCTGGCCTTCAGTTTATATTCATTTAGTTGCCTCCTCTGTGTTTATACTGCGTTTGGGTCCTTACTTTCAACCCTGACATTACCTACCATCTCTGTTCTTTTAATTGAGTATCTTTGTGTTGTCAACTTCTTCACCTCTTGGTTCTAGACCTTCACATCCCAGTCGGAAGCTTGTTTCAACAGTTCTGACCCTAGTTCCCATAACAAAGGTCTCCAGCTTGCTCCAAGAGGAATGACACGGGAAAAAAGGATCCCTGTTTCAAACTTACAGTCACAGCTTGGGATGGTTCCAGTAATATCAAATGTTTTTCAGCTATGATGACGAGACAACCCCACTGGAATGTTAGCCGAGGAGAACCGAGCTGATCGCAGATGACTCAAATTACATTTTCTTTAACGTCCCTTGGCCTCGAAAACATCCATCAGCTCAACTCAGAATTAGCTGCTAATGGGTTTTTAATGAAACAGTAACAAATGCAGAAAGCCATTACAACATGATTAAAGACAGTGGCTTCATTTTCTCCTCAAACCCTAGAAAAGGCTAATGCCAGCCAGAACTGTGGACTAATTCTTATTTACATTGACAAGACTCATAAAACTTCAACACAAACAACTACACTACAAATATACAGTAATGACGAATACTTACATTCAAAAATGCATGATCAGCCTTACAGTGTAAATATAAAACACAGGAGAGCCTTGCAGCTGGAATCCATGGCAGATTGAAGGGATTAGACCCCGAAATGAGCTCAGATTAATATCAGATCGTGTGACATTCTGAATAATTATCTCAATGAAGACAGCTCATTACAGAAATGCGGTATCTTGTTTCTCAATTATTCCCTCTTCAAGTAATACAATCTGCTACTGGCGGGGGGGGGGGGTCCTGAGATGTACACAATGTGCTTCAGTATTTCAACTGTGTGTACTAGTGTACACCTTTACTCTTTTTTCCAAAAAATAATTAAGTCAGTGTACGATCATTATTATTATCACTTTCAGTTCCTGAAAAAACTCAAGCTCAAAACACTCTTGTTATTTTCTTTATAGTCTAATTATGTATCTTTAATCTGTGTTTTATCAAAACCTTCATACCTATATAACTTTAGGTTTTATTTAGAATCATTCCAGAAGGACGTCCACCTAAGCATATTTCATCCCAGCAAACTGTTACAATAAAGGAGCTGAGTTACTGTTTCAACCTTCTTTATTTCAAAAGTCACCCAAAAAATAACATGTTCATCAAAGAGGGGGAAGTAGGGAGGAAAATGCATCATCGACAACACTGGTGATGTCATGCAGGAGGACACTGCCAAAAGTACGTCAAACTGGCTATGTTTATTATCTGCTTCCAACATGCCCAGGACAACAACAAAGACAAACAGGGATCTACGTTATGGATGAAACCCACAGGAAGCAACATATGACTTCTGTCTTCTAAGCATATTTTGGGACATTTTTGTACAACTATTGCATTATCTTCAACTGAGAAGATACAGTACTGGGTTGCAGTTGTACTGATATTTTACTAAAGGGACAGTGAAAGATCTGTTCGCTGCGGACAGTTAAACCACCTTGACGGTCAAAAGACACCTTTGAGCTTAGGGGCGTACCTTTTTACCACCAGAGGTTTTGCCATTATTGTCCAATACTAAATGTGACCTGCTCCATTGAAATCAGTCGCATTGACCCGAAGACACATTTTGAGTTGTATACACTGTTGGAAAGAGGAGATTCCTAGCTTTCTAATGATATCAGGATTGTTGTTGTACTCCAAATATTAAGCAAAATATGTCACATTATATAATGACTGTCACCGAGTCATCATTTTGAGAAAAAGGCCTTCAAAGTTTCCTCTTCTCTGGAATCCATCGATCTGATTGATTATTAGCGGAGCAAATGATCAAAATACTACGGAGGGAAGATATTTTCGTTTGGATTACTGGTCTAGGGGAAGCTCGCGAGTGTGTGTGTGTGTGTGTGTGTGTGTGTGTGTGTGTGTGTGTGTGTGTGTGTGTGTGTGTGTGTGTGTGTGTGTATACGTGTGTGTGTGTGTGTGTTTGTGTATTTTTGCGTTTGTGTGTATTGTTTCCCGGGGAAAACACTCACGAGAAACACCGGCTGTTGTTATGCCTGCTGTGACGTCAAGTTACTCCGTTCTCCGCTTGTAATTATGACGTTACAAGCTTCAAAGTTGTATTTATCATCTGAATTTGCCGAAACAAGTTTAATATTCTGAAAGCCAAGACTTTGTTTATTTGAAATCAGATGAAAACAAAATGTAACGGACCCTGCCGTGTTATCTATGATTACTATACGCCCTTGCTTCATAATTTCAGCGGAGGGAGGGGAAGCGGCGCTCCGGAAGAGCAGAGTGGCGAGTGAGAGCTATCATCTTCCCTTTACAAGCTTCAAAAATGTATTTGTCGTGTGATTTTGGAAATAAAAGTGTCATATTCTGAAAGCCAAGACTTTGTTTATTTAAAATCAAACAAAACACCCGAACCCCGAAAAACTATTTTTTTACGCAAATACACGTTTATTTTGAAATGAGCCGTTGCGACTTCCGACTGATTTCGATAGAGCGGGTCACAAATGTGATTAGATTATGAACCCAATACATTCTGCAGTATTCTTTTAAACCCAAAAACATTTTATTTCGTCTTATAAGCAAACTTCAAGTTATACCGGCAGAAATCAATCCTGTCTTAGCGGTACAGTAGCTGTTGCTGCTCCAGTTAAGCTGTGCATAATTCTCCAATAATCTAGTAAATCTATATTCATGTATTATGTATGTTTCATAAAAAAAAAGGTGTGTTGCATGTTTCCCCACAACAGTGAGCAGGTCAGCAGTATGATATTTTAAAGCAGAGGGAGGTCAGAGGTCAGAGGTCTTTCATCATTGACTATATAGTTTGTGTTCCAAAGTTGTATTCAAACTGAATATCTTGGGTCAAAGTTCATAGCTCTATTCCCAAGAGTTGATTAAAAGCCAAAACCAATGAATTCAGACAGGCTAGTACCTAGTTCTGATATACTATTTATAAAATGTTGCCCAGTGACCTTTTGATGCTAAAATACATTGTTTCTACTGGTGACCTGGGTTGCGGTCGAATAGTCCAAAAATCAGCTCCTAACGTCTATCCCTATCGTCTATCCCTTGACCTCTGTGTGAAACGTCACGGGGTTAAGGGATAGTGGATAGGAGAATTCAAAAGGATTTAGGAGAAGAGACTGCGGTACTTTAGAGAATCCGACTGCGCTTTCACTATCCGACGTATTTATGATGCGCCAGTGGACGTCATAAATGTGCGTCTGCTGCTGTGGGGAAACTATGGAAACTACAGTTTTCTATACAGCGGACCAGCGTTTCCGCCAGGGGGGGCGTCTTGCCGTCATTTGACGCCCTTATTCAGCTCGGGACGCCCTGAACTCAAAAATATTAATAATTTTTTTTTATCGCTTGAAATAACGAAAAGGACAAGGACATCCCTCTTTTGGAGGGGCAAAGGAGTCTGGTGGGATTCTTTTCGGAGTATTAAAGATCGTTTGCCCGACATCGGCGGTGCCTGCTACTGGACAACACGGAACGTGCGCGACTTGGACGCGATGAGCGGTGCTAGTGGAGCACGCGCGTGAGCTGCGAGCACCAGAGCCTCGCAGCGGCGAAACTGAGGCTCCGTGGTAAACCGTGGTAACATGAAGAGCCGTTTGGGAGTCGAAACAGCCGGCGCTTTAAGAGAGCCGAGCCAAATGATCCGGCTCACTAACGTAAAAAGACAGTATTCCCCCCCCCCCCCCCCCCGCTCTCGGGGTGGACGCCCTCTCAGCTCTGGTCTGGCGGAAACACTGAAGCGGACTACAACATGGATGTATAATAAGAACGACGGACTACTGTAAACTCATCTAGAGACTCTGCACCGTGCTCGTCACCCTCTCCCTCCGGTCTACATTAATACAAATGATCCCAATACGTATGATTGTATGAACTATGAAAAGATCTTAAAATCAATACAAATGTATTTATTATAAACGTTAGTCCTTAACATCTATCACTGTGTATATTCACCATTCAAACATCTTTTAAAAGTTGAACAAACCCCACACAGCTCAGTAAAGACTGTGAAATGTTGACTTTATTTGATCATTTCAGTAAAAACTAACGTTCATATTTCTCTTTTTGATTATAATACTGATGAACGTTCAAAACAAAGCACTTTGGCAAGTTACAGTTTTAAAAAGCTTAATAAGCACCGTAACTTTCATGATATAATTTCTCGGTCATAATCGGTTGTTTCCATGAACGGCCGAATGTTGTGTGACGGCAAATGCTGCGTCTGCAAGGCATTGTGGGGCAGCATTTTCTCCTCTCCTTTCGTAAAGGGAGGTCCAGTGGTTCCTAAGCTAAAGGAGGTTATAAAGGAAGTTTGAAACCTCCTTTCCTATCATCTAGAGAATTTGAACGGCACTTATCATGGCTGCCACTGAGGTACTTCCGGGTCATTTCACTCCGTTAGGAGCTAAATGGACTATTCGACTGCAACCCTGCTCTTTAACTTGTATTACACCTGACACACATTACTGTTGTCTCAAAGGTGGAAGGATAAAGTATTGCGGAAGGGGACAGAGAATGGATAGCAAAGAGTGTGAAAACAGAGTGATGAAACAACAGTAGGAGATCAAAAAGCCAGGACAGAAAAGAAGAACAATAGTAGTGTGAGTCAAAGGGAAAGTGGGGGGGGGGGGGCGCACAACTAAAAGAGAGTGAATGAGACACGGAAAGAATGGGAAAGGAGGGATAACTTGGTCCTGATTTAGATCTGAGAGGCTCTGGTCGTTCAGATGTCTCCTTCAGCTAACCGCAAGCCCAGACTGAGCATGTGAGGCATGCTGCTTACACTGGCACAGCTACCCCCTAATGCTAATAACTGCAATGTGTTACACACACACACACACACACACACACACACACACACACACACACACACACACACACACACACACACACACACACACACACACACACACACACACACACACACACACACACACACACACACACACACACACACACACACACACACACACACACACACACACACAAACACACACACACACACACACACACACACACACACACACACACACACACACACACACACACACACACACACACACACACCTCCCTGAATGCATATGATCCCATTTTAGGCAAGTGCCTGCAAGAATGTTTGGACAGCAAGCATGTGCTCACTGCATTGCAGCTAGAATCATGTTGATATATAGTCCAGAACTTATGCTCTCATTCCTAACATTGTCATTATTAAAACAATAATTGTGTACCCCCTACACATAAAATGGGGGATAGGGTAGTTAAGAGGAAAAAAGAGTAGTAACAAAAGCAAAACTATTCAAGGTTATATCAAGGAGACTTATTTATACTGTTTTTTCCCATTTCCCATTGCTTGGAAAAAAATGCAATCTCTTAGAAGATGCATGTCAACAACAGCTTTTACGCATCTTTGCACTGCTTGAAAAAGGCTGCTCCTGTCATGTCCAGCAGTTCACCTCCCTGTGATCTAACTGCCCTCAGGAGCACGGGTCTGACGCAAATCCCCCTGTGCCGCTGTGGTATAATAGGTGTAATAGCTCTGTGATATTGGAAGGGAATCACACCTTCGCCTTTGTAAGATAATCACTGGTACGCTGTGCATTTAATGTTGTCTGGTCCCAGAACCAACCCATCTATACCCAGATAGCCCTTTTGCAATGTTCCACAATGAAAGAAGAAGAAAGGACATGAGCGTTTTTTCACACACACACTTCCTAAATTATTGTCACGTTCCTACATGACTTAATAGATTAATAATATTGGTAGTTATAAAGACAATGAACATCATATGGGGAATTTCTATATTGGGCGAGATGCTGAAAACCAGTTGTCAGGAACTGCCATTTATCTATCAAAACATGAAACATCACACTTACAAGTGTTGGCAATTATTCATACACAATATTAAGCACATTATACAAGATATAAGCACCAGCCTCCAAGAACAGCGCAAGCAGTGGCTGAAGCTAGTCTGACATCTTAATTGCACATGTGAGGTGCAGCTGGAAGGCACGAACTGTAGAGGCCTAAGTGTTCTTTGAGAGTATCAATGTTCTGAAACCAGCAAGATAGAATAAATCAAACTGAGGGAAATGGGAGAGGACTTTCCGTCAATGTTGAGAAATACCAAAGCCATATTGCAGGAGGTTGGAGCACACAAGTGGACTGCAGCAGGCCTAATGTTTGCATAGCATTTATACTCCGGGTTCCAGAGCAACTGAGGTACTGCCGACATTCATCATCTTACTTGAGGGATGGAAAACTATCTAACCCAATCCTTGTCGAAACTCAAGTCTGATATTGTCTTCATCAGTGCTTTAAAAAAAAAGTATTTTTCATTTTACAACTCCAATGGAAGACAAACAAATGAAACAAGATTTTTTTTTATTCAAAGGTGAAAGATATAAAAGGTTATATTTATGTTTCAAATCTTAAAATGGGATACAAACATTTAAATATGTCTGCCGTATATTGTTTGCAATGTTACTTCTATTTCTGAAAACGTTGCGCTGACGTAGAACTACTAGTACATTTGCGTTTGGTTTGAGCAAGAATCAGATGATTTACCCTTTGTTTACTCCAAGATTTGTGTTGTTTTGAGCTGTTATGTTATATATTTGTTATATATTATCTATTATATTATATAATGGTAATAGAAGTCCCAGCATGCAAAGCTATAACATAAGCAGCAAGGTTAAACCTCAAGTCTTACTTTAAACTTAGAAAAAAGGTTTCTGAAATGCTAACATGACTTTACCTGGTACAAATAACCGTCTCAACCAATCAACATCAAAATAACTCCTCTCTGTTCTGTTTCAGCTGAAGATTATAAATGTCAACACGTTTTTTATGTAAGATTAGGAGCACATTCAAATCCATTAGTGCATGCTAATTCCTATCATGTCAGTCATTTGGCAATATGGTTAATGTACCATGTAACCATGTTGCTTACGATGTTGTAGATCTGTTTTCTTTTTAAAATGGTGAATGGTGGCCAGATAATGGCATGTTAACAATTTCTCCTTTGCGCAGTTTCTTTGGAAAAAAAAATGCAGTGTGTCCAGTGTAATCTGGAAATATTAAAAGAAAAAAAGGCTTTAGATGGTGTCATCATTTCTATAATAAGAGGGAATTTATTTATTTATATGTAAAAGGGGTGAGGGTCTGTGTCATTAGTCTGGGGTCTAGGGAGGCGTGTGGTGCAGTGGGTTGAGCGTTGTTGTTCGGGTCAGGGGGGCACAGGTTCAAACCCCACTGCAGCATGTCGTTGTGTCCCTGAGACACTTCACCCCAAATGGCTCCTGTGGGGATTGCCCACAGTATTGAGTATGTAAGTCGCTTTGGATAAAAGCGTCTAACAAGTAACATGTAATGTAATGTAATGTAATGTCTAATGGAGCACCCTGAGACATAAAACATAGACCAACCACAGTTTGTCCAACATGGAGTCATACAAGCCTACCTTTCTCCACTGAACATTTGTATACAAAGGAACTCAGTTACTGTGTTACTTTTTTTGTCGCTTTCAGTCTCTCTCAAAGTAAAATAAATCGATTCCTCTATACATGTTGTTAGAGCAATAACATGACAAGAATATAGTGAAAAAATGAACCAGAACTGGTTGAACAAGAACAAGGAAGACTTGTCTGTGCCGCACTCCACTAACACAATTAAATAAAATGAAAGCCTGTTGTGTCATATTTACACATTACACATGGATCAAGAAATAATATACTATATTTAAACTAATGTAAACATACTCCCTAATTGAATGCCTTCTCTTCTTATAGTGTCTGTATAGATTCAATACCACAAAGCATGTGGTGTTCCTAATTGAAACACAATATCTTCCCCGAATTGCTGTCAGAAGAAAGCACTAATAAAGCAAACATTTGCCTAAATTGCAAGATAATCGTTTCCAAGACAGCAATACAACCAGGAGCATTCAGCAAGTAATAAGCTCCATTGAGGGACTGCTGTATTCCGGATGGCCTGAGAGCAGGGATTAAGTAGTGGAGCGGCAGCATCCTGCCCAAAGTGTATTGATCATCACTTGACTCACTGGATGCTGGGAGCCGTTTGGTTTAATTCTGCAGATGATGCTTTAAATAAGATTGGAATTCCAAACAGAAACCAGTACAAAGGGTCCATTAACGTTGAGAAATTGAATAAATCATGCAGTGACACTGCATGATTACTATATTCACATCAGACACACTATATTCACATCAGACAGAGAATGAATAATTATTTCAGCATCAATTTAATATTAAAGCCTTATAGAAATATGATCAGAGAAATATATCCAAATCTTGGCAATAACAAAATAACAAATAATAACAAAACATTGATATAACATTTGCTTGTTTATTAAATATATGCACATCACAATTGCCTAGAGATTTAGCTGTATCATAAAACAGACAATTGATGCAGGCTTTCAGGATACGTTTACATATAGGCCTGATAACCTTTGCACATAAAGGGTTCCATCTTCATAGCCATAGAAATACTGGCATTATTCTGAAAAAGTATATACACATATATAGGGCCCTTCGTACTTCAATCATTTCATAACAATACCAAGCGAGTACCTCTGAGGTTCAATCTTCTGTCCCTTTATAGTTATCTTTCTCTCTCATTAGAACACTTGCTCTTACTTCCATCATTACTCCATCTTTTTACTATCTACAGTCAGAGATGGGTTTTGTTACTGCTACGGGGGGTTGGATTCAAGAAAAATTGATTCTCCAAAGCTCCATGTCTGCACCCTCTGTCTCCTGAGTCCTGAAGAAAGGGCCCTGCTGAGCCGATGATCAGACGGATTTGTGGTGCAATCTCTGTAAGCCATTTGCTCCCTGCGAGCCTGCAGAATCAAAGGCAAGATTTCCGGATGGCATTGGGACAGAGATTATCCAGTTTGTGCTATCTGATTGCAAACTTCCACAGGCTGTTTTCTTTTCCTTGTTTAACGTTTCCTGACTTGTAAAAGATGAGTTGCACAGGCACAAACTCACTGGGGCTCATTCGGTCGGGCGAGACTGTTTACTATGTAGGCTGACAGTGAAGGTACTTTGATTGCATATTTCATGTTATACTAGATGACACATACACTCCTGATCAAAATCTTAAGGGGGGAAAAATTACAAGAATTCCCATTTTGCAATGGTGGATCGTAACCAGGTTGTAAGTAGAGCTTCAAAATGCAAAAAGAAGAAACAGGAGCACGAGACCAAAAATAGAGAGTAGGCAATTTATTGAAAACTGAACCTAGAAAGGCTGGTGGGAACGTTGCTCCATGTGGTGAGGATGGCTTCACGAAGGGCATCCACGGTCTGGAAGTGGCTTCCATTTTTGTAAACTTCCCTTGCTATCCATCCCCAAACGTTCTCAACGGGATTTAGAGCAGGGGAACATGCAGGATGGCCCAAAAGAGCAAGGTTATTCTGTTAAAAGAAGTCCTTTGTCAGGCGGGCATTGTGAACTGCTAGATCATGATGGAGCCTCCTCCACGGTGCCACGTAGAAAACATCTCCAGTGGAATCTCCTGGTCATGCGAGTTACTTTGAAAGTCATCAGGACCATCCAGGTTACATTTATTCTCTTCAGAGAATAAAACATTCTTCCACCTTACAATGTCCCATGAGTGGTGCTCCCTTGCAAAGACCAGACTGGCAAGTTTTTGGCGTGGGAGGAGACATGGCCTTCGAAGACGTTTTTGTTTTTTAAGTCCTTCTCTTGCAGATGCCGCTTATGGTTATTGGGCTGCAGTCAGCATCTGTAACGGCCTTCATTTGGGTCGAGGATTAGCTTGTGTCTTTTCGTACATCCCGTAGGATCCTCTGGCTCAGCGCAGGTGAAATTTTTTTTTTTGGTCTACGACTTGACTTTTTGTCCTGTAACCCTCAGGATCTTTTAAGAAATGTAAAATGACCGTCTTACTGCGTCCAGCTTCGGCAGCGATGGCGCGTTGCGAGAGGCCTTGCTTGTGCAACTCAACAATCATGCCACGATCAAAGACAGAAAGCCTTTTTGCCTTTGCCATCAGGAGGTCATGACAGTGGGAATGCCTGAATGAAAATGACCTGAATGCCAGATTTTTGCGCAGATTTCAACTTTTTAATGCTATGATCCTAAACTATTTGTGTTTGAATTTAAATGCAGTTTTCAATAACTCGCCTACTCTCTATTTTTGGTCTCTGGCATTTTAAAGCTCTACTAACAACCTGGTTATGATCCACCAGTGCAAAATGTGAATTAATGTAATTTTTCCCCCGGTCTTAATATTTTGTTCAGGAGTGTAGTACAGTATAAAGTCCTAGTGTTTTTAATTGCCATTTAGAAGGTCAAAATGTTTTACAATCTGTGTGTAATTGATTGTTTAAAATTAAAAAGTAATTTATTAAATGTAGATTATTATCTAAGGTGGTAGATTTGAGCAGATTTAGCAACAGAATAACCACCTGGGGGTTTCAAAGAGTCTTCAAAAGAGGGTTCCCTAATTCACATGTATTACCCATTATTTGGGAGCAATGAGGTCTGGTAGCGTAAAGCCCTACAAATAGTTTGGAAAGAATCTAACAGTAAAAGGGGCCAAGTTGGAACGTATGCCAAACCAACAAGTCTCAGAGGCACCTCCCCAAATCATCTTGAATCAGAACACATGAGTGGCAAATGCACTCAGCAGCCATAAAAGTCCCAGATCAAGCAGAGAGCTGAGCCAAAACCAGAACAGCTCTCTTCCGTAAACCCAAGCCCTTATCTTTGTCTCGTAAAAAATAAAGAGTGCCTGAGAGTGTTATGATCCAGTGTATGTGCTGTCCAGCCAGTCCCTTTCTGTCTGTCTCCTCATCTTCAACGCAGTTTGCCAAGATAGCAAGAAAAAATAAGTGTGCACTTAGTTTTGCAACATAACATCAATGTTAGCCTTTAGGTCTTTCATTAAGGCCTGTGTTCAATCTTGCCAATTTAGGTTAATGCTACAACTAGCTACATAAGACAAGAGCAAAACTCAAAAAGCCACACAATAAATTATATCTCAGACATGATCCATCTCCTCATTATAGGGGGAAGCTTGGGGTGGTGATGCCTTAATCAAATGATGTGTATCATAGCACAGCTCCGATCCACCACAACTAAGCAGAAAACATTGAAATGACAATCACCTAATACAAATATTAAATATACCAAATAAAGACAAACTGGAGTGAAACTGATAAAATGTAAGATTCCTGCTAAATCCTTCCATGTGATTTCCATGGGGATAACCCGATACTAGATACTAAAGATGTGTTCTAATAATAACTCCATCTTCCATATGGCTTTATATTTAGGAATTGAGTTTTTTTTTTAAACATAGTTTTAAACTGTTATTAGATTGCTTTTTGATTTAGAACCGCCTTAGATCAAACAATTCATTAATTTCAAGTAACTCAAGAGGGCCACATTGAGTGTGACTTTAGACAAGAAGAAAGAAGTTAAAGTTGACTACAAAACCTTTTATCCCATGACCAATCTCCTGTTACATACATTGAGCTCTTAGGCATAAACCAGAGCTTAGTCTTATTTCATGACTATGATGGCAATGAATCTGAAATCTTAACAAAAGTGGTCCTGATTTAAAAACCCAGATGTGTATTAAAGGAAGTGTGTACAGTCTAATCAGCAAATAATGCCCACAGCTTTAGGAAAGCTTTAATCAAGGAAGATTTCTAAGCTTGCTTCAGAGCACCATGTGACTTTAGGACACAAAACTTAACTACATTACACTCTTACATACCTTATGTATTTTGTTTGTAAATTACTCTTGTATGTGAAATAATTGTCAAAAACAAGTGGACAACATGATTTCCTATTACTTCACTTTCTGCACTTTAAGTGCTCATTACAGCTATATTTAAGCAATTACACCGTCAGCAGGAGCTGTAATCCCTGCTAAACCCACAAACGTCCCGATTTGCTGGAAAATATAACTTTGATCTACTCGTGGTTCTTTACAGATGGGCACTACTGAGCCATCTGAATATCCCTAATATTACCTAGTTCCTCTCAGGGGGAACACAATATTAAAAAGTTCCAAATAATTCTGGTCAAATTACACAATAACTAATGAACTTAGGATGTTTTAACAGGCCAGCGCTCAGGCTTCAATGGTAAATATGAAAACAAAACATATAAATGATATTATTTATAATTTCTACACTTGAGCTGCATGATCCCCACCACAAAGTTTCTGTCTACTGGACGAAAGAAACACTAGTTATCGACAACATATAAATTGTAAGATTGTACATACACTTGAAACCCTGTGGGCCATCAACAAAATAACTTGAAGGCTTCAGAAAGAACTGTCACTGCACAGATTTCCATACACTTATGCCAAACTCCTTGCATCCCTGCATCAATCTGATTAAAATGTGACCAATGATTTAAACAAATCTCTCAAATTGTGACATGTCTTCATTATTTTCTCCTATAGATTTCTCGTGATGTCACGTGATAAGCAACTTTCCCAGTCTGAAAAAATAAACATGGCGATAGTGGAAAATCTGAAATTGTAGGATAGTTTGGCCATTATAATGCTTATTTATCGATTATATTTTGATAGATATTCTGAAGATTATTTCAGGTCTTGCCAGGAAAACGTAGTTATGTTACTATCATAACCAAGCATATTATTGACTATCTGAGGGTTTTGCAATGTACAATGAACCTGTATACATGTGTAAAAGTCAAAAACAGGCAGCTGATATGCTTGGTTATGATAGTTACATAAGTGTTGTACATTAATAGTAATGGTAAAAGTAATAGTAATATTGTTGAGGTTGAGCTGCAAAGGGTTCACTGGAAAGTAACCCTGGGATAAGGCTGTGTGGGGGAAATGGCAAAATGTAAACTTGGTCGTAGGAGTAAAACATACATGGTTGTAAAGGTCTCAATCTGGAGAGTAACATCATGTCAGTCTGAAGATTATAAGCAGGTCGTGCTCTCAACTGTTCACCTTTGAACCTTGGCCTCTGAGAAATGTTGAATGCGTGTCATTCTGTTAGAGAAGGGTCTACAACCATGGGACCAATTGTTATATAAAGTGCACTTGACCTAAGCTATGTGAATATGCCTAACTGGGTAGAATCACCAAATGCGGGCGCTGTAAAATAGTGACTATAATGATTTTTAGTAATTTAACGGTTAGATATTGAAATTCTGATTCCATAGATGTATCTCCCATCACATAAAACCCCTGACTATACTTTTATATATATATATATATAGTTCATCAATGTTTGGGCTCAGGCTCTGAGCTGAGGAAACCCTCAGGATTGAGGAAGGTGTGCGTGCAATATACTGGCGGGCCAAATCTAATAGTAATTAGAAATTATCCTGCGGGCCGAAATTAAATCCACCACTGGCCTGATTTGGCCCCGGGCCTTGAGTTTGACACATGTGCATTAAGGTATAAAGCATGATTTCTTTTTTTTTTTTTTCTTTCTTTTTTTTCTTACTGTATAAGCTACAACTGCCGAGGTGCCCCACCACTAAAACATCCAATCACCGAGCTTGTTGACTAATCGCAAGGCGGCGTCTCCACACCGATAGCTGAGGATTATGGGTAGCTGTTACAAATTGTTTTGTGAAACTGGGTTGGAACGTGCAACCACAGAGATCACAGAGGGAGGCGTGTGGCGCAGTGGATAGAGCCTTGGTGTTGGGATCAGGGGTCACAGGTTCAAACCCCACTGCAGTCAGCATGTCGTTGTGTCCCTGGGCAAGACACTTCACCCCAAATTGCTCCTGTGGGGATTGTCCACAGTATTGAGTATGTAAGTCGCTTTGGATAAAAGCGTCTAACAAGTAACATGTAATGTAATGTAATGTAATCACATGTGGCAAATATTGCTGACTAACAACTTTGTAACAGGTTGAATAAAGATCAAATAAAGGTAATATAAGTTACTTAACAAATCTAAAGCATACCAGTAAACTGGCTGCATTTTCTGGACTTAGGTCTAGGAACACAGTAGTCAGCGTCCTGCCTGCTACTCATGTAGGAAAGCAGTTTAGTGGCTCATTTAAATTCCACATGCTAGAAGGACTTCTGCTGTAAGTCTGGCTTTGCTCCGAATTGTGTCTCATACCACTGGTTAATTTGTCCAAATGTCCTTTGCATTCCCCCACAATCTTTTCTTGACTGGGAGCCTTTTACAAAACATCTGAAACAAATAGTTGTTTTGAGAATCCGGTTCTGGTAAATGACCTTAATATGATGCATAAAGAAACAATTTAAAATTGCCATCAAACTGAAACCTGATCGCATGAGCAGTAGCCACCTGCATAGTATGATATTTGCCATTAGTTCTGGGCAGCTCAAGCTCATGTGTTACAAATCTTTTTTGCCGCAGTCTATATAATTAGCTGTAATTGATTTCCCTCAAAATGTGTTTCTTCTGGGACATCTGGCTTCGAAAACTTCAACCTTCCCATAACGGCCCAGCATTGAGCTACACTTTCATTTTTAAAACTGTATGGGTGGCAAAGGTAGGACCAGGCAAAAATACATTTTAGGAAATGGCCTTCATATACCGCAGCAAAAAAGTTTAAGTTATGACTAAACTACAAACAATAATATAAACATATTTCTTGAAATAACATTTCCTAATTGATTTTACAAAGACAACATCTCAATCTTGATGCGTAGAGGGGAGTTTTCTTGTAAACCAAAAACGTTTTACATTCTACATTCTTCAGAAAGACAAAATGCAACTGCTACTAAGCAAATGAGAATTATTGAGGTCTTACAAACTTGCTTAATACATATTCATCTCGCTATCAAGTCGTAAAGCCTAAGCTTGTTTTATTTTTTCCCAGAAGCTTTTGAAAATGTAGATTACAATCCAAAGTCATCGTTTTAAAAGTTTCATAATTTGCAATTGTGATTTTCTTAATTCTGGATGCTTTGATAGCTTTCAATTTTTTTCGCCAGATAGGATATGTCTTATAGGTTTAAATGGGCACACCTTGCTTAAGCACCAAACCAGCATGAAATACTGAGTTGCACAAGCAATGGGACTGTCAACTAAAAACTGGTTGAGGCCAGCAGTGGTTAATATACTTGATTTGCTATACACCTGAAGTTAAAAATAGTAAAAACGATACTTGTGTACTTGTTTTTTCAATTAACTACTTATGAGGGAACAGCAATATAGAAAACATCAAATATCACAATATTTTGTATCTAATACCTCAATATCAATACAGCGACAGTTCTTTACCGTGGCCTTTAACAACATTTTTACACAATATTTTCACCAGATTTAAGATACATAAATATCAGTAATGTGGATAGGGCTTAGTGGGCAAAGGCAAATAAAACAGCTGGAACAGTCTGTTAGTTTGGAAAATTGCATCAGTAAACTGTATAGCAGGCTTTAAAAACATAAAAAGTACCATATTTACAAAATGTACTATTGATATACTTATAATATGTTATTTAAAGATTAAAAACAAGTTTGAATTACTTGCAGGTAACTGTTGCAATAATAAGAACACATAACGGGGGGTTACTTATTGTAACCCTAGTTATATAAGCACAGGCGGAGCCCTCTACTGGACTCTATGGGTACTACCCTCAATCATGCTATGCGAGCATTCACCTACTGAGATATCTATAAACGTAGCCGGCCCCTCGGGGCGGGCCTACCTGAATGCGCGCGCAAGCCCACCGTATATAAGGTCACGTAGTCTGCCTGCATCGAGCAAAATCCCCAGATACCCCACCTGCTGGTGAGGTATGGGACTGCTCTTCTTCCAATTGACCGCAATCCACTTGGATCAATTGGGCTGTGTTTGCCCCTTCCCTGGACCTGGCCATGACTATGAGGTCGCATTATAAAACCCTCATGCCATGGTCGCGAAGCGGCTGAAGCGCTGTGGCCACACATTTGCTGAACGTGCGTGGGGATAGGGAGTAGCCAAACGGTAGTCTGTTGTACTCGTAGGCTACCCCCTGGAAGGCAAAACGCAAATACTTTATGTGCTTTGGAGCAATTTTCGACATGAAAGTAAGCGTCCTTCAGGTCAATGGTTGTGAACCAATCGCCCGGCTGCCCTAGTTCCAGTAATTGGTTTACATATGGAACTTTTTGCAGGCAATGTGCTGATTCAGGCTGCGAAGATCCAGAATGGGTCTGAATTCTCATGTCTTATTGGGAACCAGGAAGTACATAGAGTAAAGCCCCTTTGCTCTCTCCTGAAAGTGCACAACAGACACAGCCTGTTTTTGCAACAGGGCCTGAATCTCTGTTGAAAGGAAACCTATCTCCTCCTGGGCTGATAGATTTGCCTCTCTTAAGCCCCTGAATGGAGGAGGGACGCTGCAAAACTGGAGTGAGTACCCCAGTTTCAGTGTCCTGTTCATCCATTCTGTCAGTACACAGCTAAGCTTCCATTCCCCATAAGACTGTGTTAGGGGGCCGGCAAACAGCTGTGGAGTCGCAGCTAAGAAGCTGTAGCACTCTCTGGCGGCCCACTCCGCCGCCAAACCTTCCATAAAAGGAAGATTGGCTCATGGGGGGCTGACACAGAAAGCGCCGATTCTCTACAGAACCCTCATAACGCCGTCTTCACACAGACGGTGAAATGCATAAATCGGAGCTATTACACTAGGCGAGGTGTGTTTTCTGCAACATGCCGGCCATAATGTCCCTGCACCCGCATAGCGCTTTGACAGCACTTCCTGCGGTTAATCACACTCACATGCGCGCACCCACTGGCTGCCTCCTTTACTGGAGTTACAACTGGGGCGGCGAGTGGGAAATTGTGTCTCATAATGGGTGCCCAATTAACATCGTATGAAACGGATCTTGCCGATTTCAATGAGACATTATGGGGAAATGTGGAATTGTGGAGAGAGATGACTCTTACTCTGGGATGAATAGCCGCTTTCACACCAAGTACTTTGCCGTACTTAGTGCCCAGCACTTAGTGCCAGCACTTAGTACCCCCATGGAACTAAGTACAGAACGTGTTCACACCCGAATAAGTTCCCTGAGGGAAGAGTACGCAAATGAAGCCGCTGACGTCACTTCTTCTTCTTCTGCTTTGGGTTTACTGGCAGGCCGCAAACCACTTCACGGCGTATACTGCCACCCAAAGTTCCCGGCCGGAAGTCCCCGGAGTTGGGGACTGGCTTCAGTAGAAGCTGCTCGGACTCCCAGCAGCTTCTACTGAAGCCTTCCGAGTAAATCGCCAGAATGCCGACACCTCCTCATCACTCCACGGCTCCCATGTTTTTTTTTGTGTTGCCATAAGTTATTCTCTCTCTGTTGGTGCGCGGGGCTAATGCTAATGCTAAAATACAATGGCGGCTTCACAAAACTTTTCAGAGTTTTACGGGGCGTGGTTTGCAATTCGCCCAGCCAATCGAAATTGGTACTTTTTTCTCCCCAGGATAGTACCAGCAGGCACTAAAAATGGGGGGAAAAGTTCTCGGAATTAAGTACTCTGTTTGGTGTGAACGCAAAATTCCAGGCACTATCGGAACTAAACGGGAAAAGTACGGGTAAAAGTCCTCCTAGGATGATAGATTTGCCTCTCTTATACCCGTGAATGGAGGAGGGACGCTGCAAAACTGGAGTGAGTAACCCAGTCTCAGTGTCCTGTCCATCCACTCTGTCAGTACACAGCTGAGCTTCCATTCCCCATAAAACTGTGTTTAGGGGACATGCTAGCAGCTGTGGAGCCGCAGCTAAGAAGCCGTAGTACTCTCTGGTGGCCTACTCCGCTGCCAAACCTTCCATAAAAGGAAGTTTGAGAAAGGGCCGATTTTCTACTGAGGTCCTTGAACGCACCGCGGCACGCTCTCGTGGGGCTGCGGCTCCGTCATAATGCAGTCTCTTTGAAACGGACATTATGGGGAAATGTGGAATTGTGGAGAGAGATTAATCTTACTCTGGGATAAATGCAATCGATTTTACTGAATGCATTTCTAACACACACATTACTCTAGAACTAGGGTTACAAAACGTAACCCACCGTTCTTCTGCGGAGGTCCCTGAACGCACCGCGGCCACTCTCACGGGGGCCGCGCGCCTTTGTATTAACGCTGTGTTTCACATTCCACGGTGAAACGCATTAATCGGAGCTATTATACCAGGCAAGGTGTGTTTTCTGACAACAGCACGCCGGCAGTAGCGTCTCTTGAACCCGCACAGTGCTTTGACAGCACTTTTTGCGGTTTATTCCACTCCCGTGCGCGCGCCCACCTGCTGCTTCCTTTACTGGAGTTACAGCGGGGCGGCGAGTGTGGGACAGTGTTCTGTCCTCTGAGGATGAGCAAGAAGCAGCATACGCCAAGCTGCGACTACTCCTCATCCACGTGACCAAGGAAATCGATCCAAAGAGCCCTTCCGTAGACACGGGGGCTCCCAGGAGATCATCACGGTATTTTTGGAAAGTGCCATGCGGCGTGATCCCCCAGGGACATCACAAGGCAAGCAGCGGCGGCCACACCTTAGACCAGGCTATTAATTTGGCCGATGCTGCGGCCAAATAATCGCTCTGATCCGGTGAGGTGGGGGCATCTTGCGGAAGAGCAATGAGCGAGATGCCCAACACACCCGTGTTTATTTGCAGCCGCCCTGTCACGCGGCATCGGGGCAGAGGCTCTCTACCCAGCATGCTGCCTGCTGGGAGCAGATGGGCTGCCACGCTCGGCCGCCATGGTCATCACCAGGGGGAAGTACAGACCTGGGCGGTGGACTTCCATTGACGCCAGACCCGGAAGTGCCCGACAACGAGAAGTCCTCGTCATCCTCCTCCCCGGCAAACGGAGCCATCTGCCCCGCAGGAATGGCGAACGTGAATGGCACCGCCTCGGCCATATCCTGGTCCCCCAAACACTCGAAGCAGAGGTGGTGGGGATCGGCGCCCGCTATTAAGCCAGGGCACGAAGGGCTCTAGAAGTGGCGACTCCATGAAGGTATGATAACTCTTTCTTCTTCTTTCAAACGTTTTACTTTCTCTGCTTCAGTTGTTGCTCGCTCGCTGACGAGAAAAGGATGACAGTCAGGAGGCGTGGCCGCCGTATATACGGTGGGCTTGCGCGCGCATTCAGGTAGGCCCACCCCGAGGGGCCGGCTACGTTTATAGATATCTCAGTAGGTGAATGCTCGCATAGCATGATTGAGGGTAGTACCCATAGAGTCCAGTAGAGGGCGGAGCCTGTGTAAGATATAACAGTCTTTAAAGCATTTCATATTTTAGCATTCAGCATAAACTGAAAATGAAATGGTAAATTGTAATGTCTCTTCATGTGGTCTTTGCCTGGGTACAAAAATAATAACTGCATTTGTTTATTTAAAACAAAGGCAGTTGAAAAACCTTTGGAAACAAAGAGAGCGCATGGAAAGAGAAAGCCTAACCTACATAGGCATGAAAAGAGTAAGGGCTAGTAAATAAGGAGAAGATCTGGTCGGTCCTGCTATGGCCATATAGTGTGATGAAAGATAAAGCACTGACCTGGGCTCCATCTCTCAGCTTCAGGATGCACTCCATGGTGTTGATGGTAATGACCACAGGCTCCGAGCCCAGCTTCGTCCAGGGTACGTGGATACGCAGCTCATGGATATGACCACTCATGAATGTAAAGGGCAACTTCAACTCCTATTAGTATGCAAAGACATATCAAAAAAGAAACAAATAGCTATTTAACTATAGTTGGAATAATATTTACCATAGTATTACATCTGCCATGCAGACAACATTGTAAAGACATGTGGTTATATGACTGCTGAGGCTTCAAGAACATTTGGATCCTTCATCCAACCAATTCTAAACAATTGTTTGAAGCTAATATTTGAAGACAAAAGGATAGTAAAACAAGAGTTACATATTGCATATTGGTCATGCTTTTTTCAAAACCAGTCAGATTTTCTCAGAGGCAGACAAATCATTGTTCTGCATCTTGAACCACTCTATGTGAGAACAAGGTCCATGAAACCAGACTGCCTACGGACAAGCTTTACATGACTCCTATGTAAAGTATGTCTGCAGGATAAATCCCACAATGTTACACAAAAAAGTATATTCTCTTCTTTTCAGATCAGGAAGAGGGTCTCAACATTTTTTAAAAAAGGTACTGTCCAAATGAAAGACAGTAGAACCATGGAAAAGGAAGGATTTTGACCAAGGATTTGACATAGCATTACACATTATAACCCTAACACAATTCGGTTGTCTTAAAGCTGCTTCCAATAAGATCTTTCATCACCAACTCTGTTGGGTTAGGTATTGTTTTGGTCTGCTTTTCAGAAGCAGTCAGAACTCACTCAAAATAAAACATTTTATTTGAACTCATGGCAGATTCATCTAATCCAGAAATTACAAGTGTAAAAAAATAAAACTGTGTCAAAAATAAAACTGCAGGAAATCTATCAAACTGCTACAAAAAGAATTACAATAAAGATTCTGTGTTTATGCCTGGCTGATTTGCATCGCTCCTTTTTTCTGATTGTAGTCCAGGAAATAGAGTGTTACTAAATACACATATATACTGTACCTAAGGAGTAGACTGAATGGAAAAATGGGTAAGTGGGCTACATGCTTAACCTCAACATATTAGTTCCAACATATAATCTAATTCTGAAACTATTGTAAAAACATCGTGCAATGTAAGCACTGTCATATTGGGTGCTTCGCCATGTTAACATTTCTAATTGCATAATGAAGACATTCCTTTATATATCTTAACTGTATGTTGTATTTTCCTAGATGAGCATTGTTAAATAGGCTCTATTCTACTTTTTGGGGTTTTACCTCTCCTGTTAATTCAGTTAATACACACATCTTCCGATGCTCAAACTTAAACACATCATCAGTGTTATTTCGTGGAGTCATTGGGTGTTTCGGGTCTTGCAGCAGACACCCTCTTCCAGGCGACCCGACCAAGGTTGATCAGACCTCAGCCTGTGTTCTACAGGTTTTTGTACATGTAAATGGTCTGCAAAGGCTAAAATCCCTGTGTTCCCTCCAGAAGGAGTTTCTTTCCTACACACTCCCCCCCACCTGCCTGAAGTGCCAACATTGGACACCTTTGTTTACTTCAGTAACATAATGACATCAATGTGTTACACTTGCACTTCTAATGGCTAGTGTTCCAACACATTATACGCTAAGGGGCGGAACTTTTCTAACACATCTCTAAGCGGTTGACCTATTACAACAGAGCCAGCCAGCTAACCAATCAGAGCAGACTGGGCTCTGATTTCAGACAGAGGGTGAAAAGAGGTGCTGCAGCACAGGCAGTAAGAGAAAAAGAAAGAGCTTTTTGAACATTAAAGCATGGAATCATGCACAGTACAGCCACTAAATATAAACCTGAAAAATAGCATAATAGGGCCCCTTTAATAAACAAAAGCCATAAACAAAATATAAATCAAATGCAAAAATTGCTACAAAAATAATATAATATGAATGACATGATAGGAGCAAAAGACTTAAATCCTTTGCAGTAAATATTTTTCTAATAAAATATGCAGGAAAGATACATTAGTTTTGGAAAGTGTATATGACTTTGATTCCCTTATAATCATTAACAATCAAGACACTAATGGTAATCCGAGAACCTGTGTGGCTGGAGCAATATGGACCAGATATTATGTATAGACATGAAAACATTTCTCCCACAAGCTGCACTGAGCACTAGCTCATATCTATAATTTGTCAGAACTTAATGACATTCAAGCAAATAAACCATCATGTGCCATTAAATGAGAAAATGAAATCTCTGTCATACTAATAAGTCTTGTCTTGGTCTTGAAATAGTTTAAGAGTGCAGAGGATATACGGTACCTGTTCCAGCACATCCAGCTTCAGGTCCAACTTGCTGAGCACCACATCTCCTCCCCAGAGAGACAGCTGCAGGTCAGATGGCTTTAGATTCTTAATATACTTGTTCACATAGCTCATCAGGAGTGGTGTAACATAGGACTCCAACATCTTGTGCTTGTCCTGAAAAGGCATCAAATATTGAACAACACAATTTGTCATTCAACACTGTCTTTGTACATAACACATATATATTGCACATGTTTGCACACATAATGATCTGTATTATATTTTAAAGCCCTCCACTTTCAAATATAATACACTGTAGTTTGCGAAATATCGTCATATATTGTCCTAAGTGTTTTAATTTTTTTTAGCTTTTAAGGTTCTTAAATTTAAAGGTGGTGTAAATAATTGTCTTTATTCTTTTTTAATGCTAAATAGTTTCTTTAAAATACTTATTTGTATTATCTTTATATATGTTGACCTACTATTGAAACTTATTTTCTTTTCTTATTGTTTATGTTTGCACCAGACACAAAAGCAAATTCCTTGTATATGTAAACATACCTGGCAATAAACCTGATTCTGATACTTCAATCGCCTTAATAAAATGCTTAACCTAAACAACAGTATTGTGCATGTCAGCTCACTGGAAAGGCTTATGGGACACTCATGGAGCCACAATTAATATAAATAAGTAAAGTAAGACTTGTAATAACAAGTCAAAATATCCATTTGAAAAGAAGCTTATTAATAATGTCATCATTGTTCCTTGGCCCGAGGCCGAGACAAATAGAGACTGTGCCTTTGAGGCTGTAGCTCTCAAACTTCTGAAATCTCTCTGAAAAGCAGAAGACATTTTGACAATTCAGAGTAAAAGAAAACACTTTTACAAAATTAAAGCACGGCTGAATTTAACTGAGCAACTTTAATTTCATGGTCTTGGTTTAGACCCTTTTCACAGAAGAAAGCGGCATGTCAAAGTAGGAAGAGCAAAGGTGAGATTCATAACGTTAACAATGGCTCAATTCCATTAGAATTCCAAGTAAGCTCTTCCTGTGCTACTACCACAAGTCCAAATGTGATAAAGAGAAGTTATCCTAAATAAACAAATAACTGCAAGGAAAGAAATGTTAAAAATCCATTATTGCAGTGGCCAAATGTATTAAAAAGCCAACATGTTTAAAACAAATCTAGGTATTTGTCAGGGCAAGTAAAAAACAGAACAAACGGGTGTGGCCTCACCTACCCGGATACTAACATGGCAGGTGAAAGAAATTCAAAAAAATAAACAACACAAAATACCATGAGGTAATAAGAAAAATATATGATACTAAGAAGCATAGTGCAGAGCAAAACAATCAATACGATATATATTTTACAAACAACATGTAAAGGGCAGTACGAGAGCCACTTGTTATCAATATGTTTTTGTTTCTGCATGCCATGTCTATTTCAACATTTGGTCTTTTAGAAATGATATTTACGCTAAGCAGAGACAGAATGGGAATTCTGTTCACATGAGCTGCATTTCAAGGCTTTTATTTTCGCTGTTGACTAATAAATGTCAGTGGCCATACTTATTAACGTATTGATTTACATCAGCGCTTGAATTAGCCAGCTTGCTAATATGAATCAACTTTTTATGCGAGCGACTATCAAATAAACGCCAGCGGTAGTTAGAAACTCCATTTCCAAACACCGCACAATTTAACTAAATATAACGTAAGGGTTAAAGGAAGGAGAGTCGTGCTATGTAGTAAGAAATGTAACTTGTGCGGAGTAGCTAGTTAGCCAGATAGGCTAGCTTTGCTCTCCTGTCAGTCTAGTGATACACATTAAAGCAGGGAAGCTAAGCTAACTGCTCCGAAAAAGTCAAGCTAACTTCGTTTGGCTTCATAAAACGTACAGCCACAAGTAAACATAGAGAAGCCAGCGCTTACCGCGTGTCTCCTGTTGCTATACCGTGAACTCGATGTTTAATATAACATTATCATCCTGTAAATAGATGTTAGCCACATCACTCCACGGCTTCAGCCGAAACGTCATCAGTAAACAACACCACCGCGGCTTCCGTACATCTAGTGTTGCCTTTGGTAATGTGGGACATTTTCCAATCGCTTTACGGTGGTCTTCAAACCTGCACCCCGATAATAAAGAAACGACTGTATCTGTGCCATTTCGTTTGAAAACATATAGTTTAACATTTATATTGTTTCAATTCAACTCATCAATAGCCTGTTTTAGATAAATACGTGCTCGTAGTCCCACAAGTGACATCTCCGATAAAGGATTTCCGAGGAGCATGGGAAGGTATCAATTCACGTAAAATTCGTCATAGCTTTCGCGCGACCCTAGGCCTTACATGGCTGTGGAAACTCACATTTGTCAAGACACTAGACAGGGTCGGGTGCGTTTAATGGGCTTGTATTCCGTTTTAGTTAATAGTTTCTTGGGGGAAAAAACTAATCAGTACCACAATAGAAAATAAATCCAGATAAATGTCCGTTACTTTGGGATTACGTCAATATCTAATCGAATGCAATGCAAAATAAATACAAAAGGAAATATCAATTGGCCTACTACTACTAGCCTATGTAAGACAACAGAACAATCCATCTTTCCTATTTCTAAAAGATGTACCAGTAATCTGATTACGTATTTTTTAATGTAAATGTAAGTGATTACAGTAACCGATTTGGTATCCTTTTTACATAATCCCATTACTGCTCAAGCCTAAAAGTAGATTACATTTCTCAATGGGCAGCTCCTAAGTAACCTTTTCTTGAAATTATTGAATTATCTATGTAAAAAACAATAACAACAGAAAAGAAATGCAGAGATTCAGAACGAGTAGGCCTATGTTAAAGTCAATGAAAGTAAGAATCTTTATGTCCCGTCACACACGTGATGTGTATGCTTTCTAAACAGTGTTTTGGTCATCTAACCGTTATGATGGAATGTCATTATCATGGTCAAATAGCCTGATCAACTGATGCTCACTGAAATGTAGGCTATATATAAACTGTTATTGGATTAATATACTGCGTTGGGTAAAATAAAGCGGCGGGAAATTATCATGCCAATACCTTCTGAAATCGAAATTATATTCTAACTATGCAGCATCACCTTGGAAATTACAAGTGCATATAATGCATATATATGTTTGTCATGATAACATATGCAATTATATGCATTCAAATATTACATAGGAATAATTGTGGTGAAAAGTCTTTACTTCGAAATCAAACTTGTACACATTTTATTTCTGCGGCCATTCGGTCATGTCAAATCATATCTCTCTTTCTGAGGATTTCCGTGGCTGCCAGTTTTAAAGTGTTTTAAAGATAATAGGCCTACTATAATAACTAAGTAGAGTTCATTTGTCACAACCTGTCAGTACAAATACATCTCAATAACTGCCAAACCAACATGGTCTTTCACTTGAATAATGAGCAATTGTTTAGGTCTTAGGGATGTATCAGATTGTTGCGCTAAGTACAGCCCGGGTCAGGAGATCATGGAGGCAGCGGAGCCTCTCCCTGTCCGTTAGATAAAGCCTGCTGAGTACACAGTCCACAGGCCTGTGTGTGTGTGTGTGTGTGTGTGTGTGTGTGTGTGTGTGTGGTGTGTGTGTGTGTGTGTGTATGTGTGTGTGTGTGTGTGTATGTGCGTGCGTGCGTGCGTGCGTGCGTGCGTGCGTGCGTGCGTGCGTGCGTGCGTGCGTGCGTGCGTGCGTGCGTGTGTGTTATAGTCACAGTCTGACATTACCGTTTATTTGAATGCATTGTACGTGTTCAAATTCAGTAGGCTATAGCATTACAATTGAGGACGTCGTTTTTTATTTTTTCCAAGTTGAAATAAAAAAGAATTAAACAGGCTAAACGAATTGTAGATAGAGCAGTGGAAATAATTCACATTTGAAGAAATTATTATATCCAATGGGAGCATTGGCTTAATGAAAGGACGCTGAGGAATCTGAATATGATTTAATATAGGCTAGTGATGGGTAATTTGAATATTTTTTTCTCGATCTTAGTGTTGTCCACATGGTGTGTCACCTTGTTTGTATTACACGGTATCCTTTTTCTGAGCTGCACATTATGAAGGTAATGTCCTGTTCGAACTTCGAAGAGAAGCGTTATGAGAGGACCTGTTAAAACAATATCAATATTTTTCTTTTTCTTTTTCAATGAAATATATTTGTATAGGCTTCACCAGTTAGGACTATGGTTGACGCAGTCTGAGTTCATAATTAAACTTCAGGCTTGTTGTCGTTTATACATACTTGATTAATTGTAACTATGCTATAATATGAAACTTTATAAAATAATAAATAATAAAATAGAATATATATTTATATAAAATATTAATGAGTAACTTTCTCAAACAATGATTTGCAAACCAAATACAAAACCTCAGGTTTTTGTCCTTATTATCGTCCATCATCTTCATTATTATTAGCGATGACGTGGCCTACACAGTCCATCTTTCATCAGTTGCCTCGTTTTCAGGATTTATTTTTCGGTGATTAATAGTTGTTGTTCTTCTCGGATTGAAGAGATTGCTGGAGAGGTTTCACATTGTTACCTTTACATTTGGAAAATATTCAGAAAATCCTGCAGTTACCTGTAAACGAGAGCGGTGTTGAAACACCTGTTGTTACTCAAACCCTTATTTTCGAGCCAGTTTAATATATATTCTCAAACAGTTAATTGCATTGTCAGGTGAACATGGTACACTATGCCAGTAGCCTGTGCCTGAAGGCCAACTGGCCAAAACACAGAAAGGCAGAGAGAGGAGGGGGTGTTATTTCTCTGCACCGATTATATACATTCAGGGCTGCCCCTGGCCAACTTGTGGCCCCAGGCAAAGTTATGTGATGAGTAGCCTCGCAGCGGCAAAACTGTGGCCCGCTTAATTGCGCCGCATTTGCGCATAAACTGGGGTGCGCCGCATTTGCGCTTCAGATGAGGCTCCCTCCGCAAAATGAGGTTCCCTCCGCGAGGTGAGGCTCCCTCCGCACGATGAGGCTCCCTCCGCAAGGTGAGGCCCCACGCAGTCTGCGTGATCTGCGTGTAGGGAGGGGCGGCCCGGGCCTGTAGGCTATATATTAAATATTATAGATATTCGGACACCGGGCATAGCTATGGTTAATATGTAAGCGATTTAACCGATCAAAGGTTAGTTGGATCAAATCCAAACATGTACATCTTTTATAAATCGCATTTATACAAAACAGTCTTAACCGATGCTTCTATCAAAGCAACCATCTCCCGGAAACGTATTCTGTATAATAATTATACTGTGAGAATAAATCATTATTTTTAAACTATAGCCCACATAGACTATAGGCTACTTAAATTAGCTTTGACTCGAGTTGTGCGGCTGCTCAGATAAGTAACATGATGTTTTTATAAATTAAAAATGTGCTCAACAACAATTGGTAGAGGGTTGATGTAGGTGTAAAATAGGGTCTAAAAAACTAAATGAAATCAGTTGTATATCATTTTTTTTGTTGGTTCTGTAATTGATGGATTATTGAAGCTTGATCAATTTCCCCCCAAACATATAATCCGTCAGCCAGGTCTCATCTCCTTCGGTTAAATTGTGTCTTTGCGCTGGAGACTCTTTCTGTCGCTTTGAAAGTCCACCGACATCACAGGTGATGCAGAGACAGATGTGATGAAGCTTCTAATGAGGCGAAGAGAACACGAATGAGCCTCTAGGATCTAGAATAACTGAGCTCCATAATTAAAATATTTACACTCAACACTTAAAGGGGGATGGTGTACATCTGTGTAAAAATCGTAATATGATTTTCATTTTATTAAATAAACATTCGGATTGTTTACCATAATCAATTGAAAAGACACATCATTTTGCATTCCATACTCATAGCTGCTAACGGATATATCCTGCTGTACTGTAAAACAGAAAAATAACAACAGCTCTCACTGGCTTTAAACATAGGCAGTCATTGTTCATAGGAATCGATTTTACCTAAATATTGCTTTTTGGGCTTTTACACTGCAAGCAGATCATGTAAAAAACAAGGCATATGCAAATGTATCATGGAAATATTTAATTATACAATACAATTTAACATACTTTAAACTTATGACTGTTTTTTGACAAGTTTATAATTTCAAGGTAAGACAGAACATAAAAAAAACATTATGTACAGGGTCTAGATATTTACAGGTGGTCTGAAAGCATGGCTCTTGAGATGTAACCACATCCCACTCTGAATAGTGCGGCAGTAAACGTGTCCTGATTTGGAGATTGTCTTTGAAAAAAAATAGTCGTTGACTTGTCTTGCTGCTTTTTGTCCATTATTATTTTTGTTAGTCTGTCCAGGCTAGTAGTCCTGATGTGGGCTGTGCGTCAAACTGTGCCGTCGCAAGTCACAGTTGCGCCGAAACACCTTTCCGCAGCGGCCACAGCTGTAGGGCTTGATGTCTGTATGGGTGAGAAGGTGAGTTTTCAGGTTACTTCTTTGATTAAAGGTTCTTCCGCATGTGGGGCATTTGTGGGGAGACTCCTGTTTAGATTTGAAGCAAGCAAAGGATTATTCCCTTTAATTGTATAGAACGTCTATAGCAAAGCTTTCATTCATCTCAATTTGTTCACTATTGCGTCAGATATAGCGCTCACTGATTTACACAAAGTTTAACACAAATTGTACTTGTCTCTCATTTTATTTTTTTATTTGAATTGGTAATTGGCCATACGAAACTGTCCAATGAGAGTGTGAGCCCCATGTATGCAGTAGACAGTGAATTATGATCATAAGGTATCACATAGTTTAGTGAGTATAAAATCATAGTGACTGTTAATATGTCCAGCTTACCTGCATATGTAAGGTTTTATGGACGGCTAGAGTTCGAGACTGACAGAATCCCTTCCCACATTCTTGACATTTGAATGGTTTTTCCTTGGAGTGGATGTATCTGTAAAACAGAAATGACACTTAATCAAATGTCTGCTCAGGCATGGATTCTCTTGTAGCGGTTATAAACCCCAGAGTCACAGGGCGAAACATCTATACTGTGCAGCATAATGCGTTAAAGACCTTTAGCGCCCTCGTGTAGAACTATTTGGCAAACGCCTTTATTTGGTAGCAACATAAATAAAAAACACATATTTTAAATGCAAGTGACGAGGTTATTTAGATTAATACACATTTGGGATTAAAATTATTTGCATAACCGGGAATACTGCTGGGAATATGTGAATGTGCAGCACCTTATCTGTTCAAAAATGTATCTTACCTGTGGTCTCTGAGATGGTCCTGCCTTCTAAAAGCCTTGTGACAAATATCACAGGTGTAGGGCCGTTCGTCTGTGTGGGTCCTCTCGTGGATCAGGAGGTTGTAGGACTTGGTGAAATGCCTGCCGCAGAACTTGCAAATAAATTCCTTTTTAGTCTTGGATGGGAGCCTGCCCCGGGTGGGCTTTCTGTCCGGGGACAGCTTGCTCAGCTCGGAGATGGTTCCCCCTAGCCCCGACGCCAACTTCGCCAGATCCGCAGCCTTCGGTGGGTCCTCCTGAGTGGCAGCGAGGGCCAGGTTGGCGAAGTCAAACCTCGGCCTCTCCTTGTGCAGCAGGGGCAGGCCGTTTGCAAAGCCTGCTTGTTTAGGGTGGAAGAGCTGCGCTGCGGCTGTGAAGGGTAACGCTGGGAAGGAAATCCTGGGGTCCACTAGACCCTGGGCTGCTGCCATCTCTGTGATCGTCGACCTCAGGCCTTGGATGTGCGGGTAACCAAGAGTCCAGTGGTTCATGTGCATGGTCTGTACCGCGCTGAGGCCGTACAGCCCCTGCAGCTGCTCCACGGGGAACGTGTTGACGGCCTGCAGGAAGGAGTAGTTGGTGAGCTGCAGGGCCGGGTGCAGGGGGATCGGAGCGTGCAGGGCTTTGCTCCCCATCTCGGCTCAGAACTCAGCAGAAGACACGGCAAATACCCTGAGAAGAAAACATACGAAAGGATGAGTGTTGTGAACAAATGCAACATTTGAGCCAGTATTAACAAAACGGCTCATCCACACATTCCCTTTGAGATCATGTTAAAGTGAAAACACCTGTTTGACTGTAGACTATTTTAACCTATGTAGTTTTGCTTTACTAAACTGACAGGATATATTCATGATGTGCGCTAACCAAAGGAAACGTATTCCCACTCTAATTTAAAGTGGGTAATGTGGACTCAGATTATTTAGCAAATTAATGATTATAATAATTTTATAATTTGCCAAAGGTGAGGGAGCTGATGATAAATGCATTGAAAATCGTTTTAAGTGAAATCCTGTTCGTCAGAACAAACACGAGAGAACATACACACGCAGTAGCAAAAACACAGTGTGTCCCATAAAGACGGAGAGACGCTTCAAAGCGATTTAATAAAACAAATCAGTCATCGAAACTGTAATTAAATTAAGTGGGGGTGAAACACTCATATGGCATCGATTTACACTTTAAATTACACATGAAGAATAAAAATGCTCTAAATCTCATTGAAGGTAGGCTAATTAGAGAAGACACGTTGTAGTGTTTCACAATGAAAAACAAGTTTCTTCCATGTTTTTTTGCAGAAGTTTGGAATTTTGCAAGCAGCGATCAAATCAGTGGGTGAGTCAGAGCAGAACACAGAAATGCTGGCCCTTACCCACAAGAAAGTGAATTTAATCCCTGCTAGAAATGCATGTGCTTTTTATTTTCATATTGGTGGAACGTAGCCAGATAATTTATTCGGCCAAATATTTATCTTGTAGGTTTCTTTTCTAAATGTGTTTTCTTTTAAAATAATATAGGTTTCCCAAGAAAACATAGTTGCAAATAACTTCTGGGCCTTTTAACTTCTCTACAGAACAAGTTTACATGAAGATGAATCTATCTCCACAATGTAGGACACAGGGTGAAATATTAACAAGAATACTTGAGACCCGATGCCCCTGTTCCTGGATGACAAGGGGTGTTTCCAGCCCGGAGGAGAACCCCGTGTTCACCCCGTGGCCAGGTCTCCGCCGGAAACTGCGGTGCGACGGCGAGCTGACCTTCAGATTTAGTCGAGAATTACATTTAAAAAAACAGTTTCCTGTATTTGAATATTTTGCTTAGCGGTTTTTGTCAGGTCAGATGAAATCGTATTTGATTCAAATATTTCACAAGGGTGCAGAACTTGAACCTTTCTGGAGATTAAGACATGGTTCACACTGCAGAGTGAAAGTCCAGCCGGAGGGCTGCTGCTTGTTTCGGTCAGTTTCATTACATTTGTTCCACAGATCTTTGAATACTTTGCTTCCCTTTCACAGGCGGGATAGGGTTAAATGAAAGTGTGCACAGGTGCAGCCTAAGTCACCATGCAGGCACTTGTTCTCCGATCATATGAACAACTGTGTTCAACCTGTTCTCTCAATAACCTTTGGACTTCACTTTGACAGCAGTCTCAACGCCTTGCCGTGTTCTTTTAGGCTAATCCTTGTCAGTTTCCTTTTTTGGACGAAGCCTTTACATTTCTTTAAATCAAGACTAGTTTTTATGAACTGCTTGTTTCGGGATGTTATGCACTGAGGACAGAGAACAGTGCTGTCAAAACGTGGGTGAACTATGACCTCAAGGTGTTGATCATCACCAAGCAACCACCACTTCTTAAACAACATTTAATTTAGCTTACGCTCATGGTACATTTTATATTTGAATTACCATTTTTGATCTATTTGGTTTGAGCTGAAACGTAATGTAGGCTATTATCTTTAAATGAAAAGTTCTCCAAAGGAAGTTGAGAGTCCCTCCCTGCAGAAGACTGACATGAACACTAGCAAACAGAATCTTACCCCAATAAATAGCTGCAAAGGGTCCTGCGTTATGCCAGTAATCCACAGGAACTAAAGAGGCCAAGAGCTCCAATAAAGCGCCGCTGAAAGTTTTCCAAGTCCATGAAACTTTCATGAAGCCATGCGGTCAGCTGATGTCTCGGACCTTTGCAGAGATCTGACAGCTTATAAAAGTAAGGAGGACTGACAGCAGCAGAGTGCGATCCGTCCGGAGCTGGGGCTGGAAGTGTGGGCAATGCGCACCGGTCCTCACTTTTCAGGGCTTCGGGGCTCTGCAGCGCTCAGACCGCCCTCCGACACGCCTCCACCCCCCTCCTCTATCATTAACTCCAATGTTCCTCCTCTGTTTATTTGTGTTTGGATAGCAACTAGGGCTCTAGACCATAGTATGAAGCGTGTTCTAATCTGACACCTCTCGTACCACATAGCCAAGGCTGATACCTTCTTTAAAGACATGATTGGAGGGGCACGAGGAAACCCTGATCGTTTGTTCCTCCAGAACGTTCTTGTGGATACTCGAGCAGTTTACAAGATTTTTTTGAAACCATCAAATCCAATTGAGAGAGCGGAGGGCAAAAGCAAGAGCCATCGCTTTAAATCATTTTATTTAATTGTGGTAGGATAAAGAATGGTGTGGTGTGTGACACCCTGCAGCATGGCGCACACACAAAGTCAACGGCACGTGTTTCTTCTGACAATTAGCTGCTCTTTTCTCACTTCTCCACAGTTTCATATTTCTCAGGAACTTCTGGTTTATTTTATCGTTATGAAAACGTCACACGGGTTGCAGGTTTGCCTGTGCTATTTACAGCTAAATAGGCGTTTTACCCGAGTCAGCTCCTAGTTCTCCAAACATGAATTGTCCTTTTATTATTTTTCATATATTGTGTGCAATTAAATAGTTTGTCATTTGTTGAGGTAGGCTACTATATGAAGACAATGTGTTGTATCAAAACTATAATTTTTGTTGTAAAGATACTAAAGTGTGATTCTTTTTCTTACCATTGTCCAATCTTTTGATTAAATATATTAGAAGTGGCACCGTGAGAGATTAATTACACTGGTTTTGAATTACTTTGCGGTTGGTTTTTCGCCACAGATTAAATAAAATGCGAATTTGGTAAGATTTATGACAGCCCGAATCACACACACACACACACAGACACACACACACACAGACACACACACACACACACACACTTGCCGGCTTCGATCAGCAGGTTCATGTAAACGCAAATGTTTGATTCGTCACAGAAGGAATTGTTGAATATACATTTAAAAAAAAAAGACATTTTAATCAAAGATAAAAAGAAAATGTACTTCGTGAAATGTAGAATTACTAGGATTGTTATGAGCCATTTGTTATAAATAATTGTAATGAAATATTTTGATTCTCTAATTCTCCTATAATTTCACTGCGCATGACAGAGCGACAGGAGGGGTAATTAAGTTTTGAACAGGAATATGAAATGTATGATGCTGAGTGCAGCAGGACAAATAGCTGTTGTCTCTTTGCACACAGTTGGTCTGCAGCGCCGCCTATTGGCTCCTCAACTACACAACAAGCTCTTCCTCATGCGTTAGAGTGTTTGCGGCTCTGGCAAAACTTCAATATTTCTGACCATAACCACTTCAAAAAAAATGTATAAATGCTGTATCACAGTGTGGAATTAATACTTGTCAAACAATTTATATTTTTAAAAAAACGAGTCATTTATCCAACAAAACAATAACAGTTAAAATATGATTTAAAGGATAATTGGAGATAATTCATGCAAGTCTTTAAACCCGAGTTAATTCTTATTTTGCACATGCCAGATCTCCGTTCATTATGTGCGAGATAACAACCATGTCGTTTTTCAGATGAAGAGCTGCAGCACATTGTGCACCCTGCATGCTTGTGGTTTTCGTTCGGTTTCATATCACCCGGGTCCCTGTCTTCACTGTCAGAACACTGAGCATTGCGGACAGATTATAAGACACATAAAACCCCACATTTTTACATTAAAGACGATGACATTTTCTCAACATATCCGTTTCACGAAATGTATAACAATTTTAATTGTGTTTGTGCATTTTGGTCCTTGGAAAAAATACATTAGAACAACCAGCGTTTTTTATACCTCCTAGCTGCTCTATAATAGGTACAATAACCAATAATTCAGTTTCAATTTAAAACAAGGTGGGTTACATTATTTTCCTGAGGGAATTTAGTTTTTTTGTTTGAAGCTGGGAAACACTAACGATGAATTATAATGCTTTTAGTATAATTCTTTAGTGATTTGAACTCAGATGTATTTGATAGTAAAATGACTTAATGACTTTGCTTCATGCCACTTCTACATTTGGTTTCCTTATAACTACTCTGTTACATTACTGTCATGATCTCAGACCATGATGAGGTGTCGATTTTCGTGCTTTTATTTTGCCTATACATGTGGTTGTATCTGCTACAACTCCAATACATAACAATCTGAATAGCATACAAAACGTTTAGAGACTGGCCTTCTATTTTGTTTCAGTTGCTACGTGGCTTGTATTTGTCGCTTTTATCTTACAGTTACACCAGCTATTTCTATTGGATTACCGTATTCTTTATAGTAGTGCTAATATCAGAGCCAGTGAGTTAGTGCCTTGCCCTGAGGCCCCTGAGGCCCCTGAGGCCCCTGAGGCCGCCATCCTCTGACCGGGCTCCTCACAGAGGCAGCTCTGCAGCTGCCAGGTCTAATGGACGACACTCTTCCAATAACAGTGCACCGACTAATAAAGAACTACAGAGCTCTCATGGATTTGCCAAACACCTGCCAGGACTTCATTTAGAAAGTTTTTTGGATGTATATGACATGACCTATTCTGTTTTTTTTAATTTATGTTTTAAATTTGAGCCCTATTCAGGATTTTTCTTAATTACATTTGTTAATAAAATGTTTGGCTCAGAATATTGAGTCAGATTGTGTATTCCTCTTTGGGTCGGGAATATAGTTCAGCTCAAGGGAAAATGTGTTGAAAATACTCTGTTACAAGTAAAAGTCCTTAAGTAAAAATTATACTTAAAGGTGGGGTAGGTAAGTTTGAGAAACCGGCTCGAGATACACTTTTTGTTATATTCCATGGAATGCTCTTAACATCCCGATAGCAATGAATATCTGAAGTGCTTTGACAAAAAATCCATTAAAAAATGTCAGCTGTGGAAGTCGTGGTACTGTAAAAAGCACGACGAATCATTTTTAGCCGGCCCGGCTAAAATAACTGGATGGCCTACCTGCCTGTCAGCCTTCCATCGGTGCACAAACTTATCTCGTGCCCTCATTGGTCATGTGCGCGTTCGTGTGTGTTGGAGGAGGGGCTCTGTAAGGAAGTGGCAGATTTTTTCCGGCTGTGTATTTTCAAATTCTAGCGCACTCGAGCTGGTTTCTCCAAAATTACCTACCCCACCTTTAAGTAAAAGTAAACAAGTGTAAGCTTTAAAATATACTTAAAGTACTCATACTCAGAATGGCAATTCTTTTGATTATAATTATTGATGCATTCATGAATTTGCTGCATCTGATCAATCTAATGGAATTACTTTATGTAGTTACTGCTGGGTATAGCTTGTGAATTTCTCCAGGTATAAATAAAGTTTAAGGTATGTGCTATATATTATTAAAATATTTCAATAATTTGAATCTGAAAAGTAAATAATAAATGATAATATTAAATAAATACATTAGAGTAAAAAGTACAAACATCTGATATAGCGGAGTAAAAGTACAAAGTAGCAGAAAATTGAATTACCCAAACGAAGTACAAGTATCCACAATGTAGTGTAACTTAAGTACAACTTAAGTAAATATACTTAGTTACCTTCCACCACTGCCTACAGATTAGGTTGGAAGCGTTTTTTTTATTTGTTGAATAGTGAAATAAATGTAGAAAGTCAGTGTCTCGGCTCTTAAGATCTGACTTTTCTCATAAGATATAATATTCAGCTCCAACAGATTCCTGTGTTGTGTAACCTTGCTCTCAAATGTCATACTCACATGTCGTCGCTGACAGAGAGCGTGGAGCTGCTGCCGGCTGTTAGAGTCTCTCTGTGAGCCTGTCCTCCTGTGAGCCTCTTTGAGCCTGTCTCTCTGTGAGTCTGTCTCCCTGTCTCTCTGTGAGCCTGTCTCTCTGTGAGCCTGTCTCCCTGTGAGCCTGTCTCTCTTTGAGCCTGTCTCCCTGTGAGCCTGTCTCTCTGTGAGCCTGTCTCTCTGTGAGCCTGTCTCCCTGTCTCTCTGTGAGCCTGTCTCTCTGTGAGCCTTTATCTCTGCAGCCTGTCTCTCTGTCTCTCTGTGTGCCTGTCTCTCTTTGAGCCTGTCTCTCTGTGAGCCTGTCTCTCTGTGAGCCTGTCTCTCTGTGAGCCTGTCTCCCTGTCTCTCTGCGAGCCTGTCTCTCTGCGAGTCTGTCTCTCTGTGAGCCTGTCTCTCTGTCAGCCTGTCTCTCTTTGAGCCTGTCTCTCTGTGAGCCTGTCTCTCTGTGAGCCTGTCTCTCTGTGAGCCTGTCTCTCTGTCTCTCTGCGAGCCTGTCTCTCTGCGAGCCTGTCTCTCTGTGAGCCTGTCTCTCTGTAAGCCTGTCTCTCTGTCTCTGTGTGAGCCTGTCTCTCTGTTCATGTTGACAGACAGGATGTCGGGTCCATAGTGTAGGAGCAGTGTGTGTGGGGGGGGGGGGGTTAACCTGTCACTCTTACCTGTGGTTTCAAAGCCCCCACATCCCCACCTACACTCTCACTCATCCTGTCCCAGCAGCTCTCGGATGGGTGTTTTTCCTTCAAAGACCCCCATAGTCATATTTTCCTTCACATCTCACTCTTTTACATGAAATTGTGCACAGAAGAAGGGGTATATGCCTCCTTTGCCTCATGGGTTGTTTTCATTTGAGAGGGAAACTGAATCCTATAGTGTCTCTTTTTTGTATTTTGTAAGTGTTTCTCTATATTTATTAAGCATGTTTACATAGCAATATAAATAGGAATATATATATATATCTCTGTTGGTCATTGTGAGGTGTTTCTATAGTAATATATGTTTGTATGAAGTTCATTTATAACGTCATTTTTAAAAGAAACCACATTTCACTTTATATGGATTATTTTTAGAAGTTTTGAACACATATCACTAAAAAGTCAGGGCCGCATGTCATTATTAAATATTAATAATTCCATAATATCAATCATGTTAAAATAAAAATAAGTAACCCTTACTTCCACGTTTATAGGCTTACCTTATTTATAAAGGGTCTCACAGAAAGCAGATGAAGATGTCATTGTGCACAACTTGACTCCCCTGCACTGTGCAGCGCTAACACACACATGACCTGACTTTGTGCTTGATTGTACAAGTTTGCCCCCTATTGGTTTACCTTTGAATTACTATTGCAAAATGTCATGTTCATGTAAAAAAATGTGTCGTTCTGTGCTGATTGCATTATTGTCATTCTAGATAAATGTTCATAAAGGGACAATAAATAGCCTCTACTCTCCATGAAATCAGTTGTGTTCTCTCAAAAAAAGGCAGATGTGTTCTGTTCTCTTTTATGCATATTGTCTGGAAATGCACACTGTTTCATATTTCACATGCATTACAAACAAGAGTAAAAACTAGGAGGTAAACTCATCAAGTGTTTATGTGAGCAGGAAGAGGGGACTGCAGTGTGTCAGGAGTATGCACTGCATTCCTCTGGCCTCCTGCATAATCTCTTCTCCATCTGCTGTCCATTGCCACTCTCTTCACTGGTCTCCTGCCATCTGTTTAACAGTGCTCGGCACCTTTGCGTGACCAAATGCCTTTGCTCCTTGCAACGTCATCCACTTTGCCAGAGAGGCATAGAGGAGAAAACCGCCATGATATCGTGCTCCTTCAACCAATAAAACCCACCAGTTAATGCTGCTCAAGCCCAGCACCAAATCCCATTTGTCAGCAGAAAGCTTCCTCCGGTTGTCTGTGCTGGCCAGGCGCTTCTGTAGAGCCCCCTGCCATTAACATGACATCTTTAGTTATTTGTTGTCTGGGCTGATGGTAAGCAGACTGAGGAAGCAGGGAAAGGAAGGAGCGAGAGGGATCTGTGCATGATCAGAAATGTGTGTCTAAAAAATGTCTGATCAGATATCTGAGCTCTGCTGAATCATCAGCTGGTTTAAGTGATTGCTTGGTAGTCTACAAATCAACACCAAGTCCACATTCATCAGGGTTTCCTTGTTTAACACCTCTTTGCGTCATTTATTGTGGATATGTGGTCAAATCTAACAGTAGCTAAGATTGCGGGAACAAAGGCACTGTTAATAAAGTCCTTGTTTTATAAGAAGAGCAGTGTCAACATTGTTTTCAGTGCATGTTTTGTACCTGTGTTGGGATGGAGTGATGGGAGCAGGTAGACATTTGGGGATGGAAGTGTGAAGAAATGATGAAATGGATGGAAGAAACTATTTAAAAAGAAACATGGAAAGATGGAAAGCGGAAACAAAGATAGAGCTGAGGATTTGTGCAGAGAAACACTTCCCAGCCCATAACTGTGTGCACATGTGTGTGCATGTGTGTGTGTGTTTTGAGGATCTATGTGTAAAAATAGGTGATGGCTCAGTCTTCACTGCTACAATATAGGCAGAGAGGGTCGTATCAAACTCTCGGGAGGGTGTTATCCCAGCTGTAAGGTCACTTCGGTTTTGCATTGTTATATGTGCTCGTCATGAAAAGGTATTTTCTCAAAGCATGTTCTGCAGCTCTTCATGGCTCAGCTGTGACAGGCGTGACCTTTTTGTTGCCGGGCGGGGATTCTCTGGATTCAGCTGCTCTGCTGGTGTAAAGGCTGCGGAGCTTTTTAAAAGGTGCCTTATGCCTTATTGCCCTCCACACATTGCCTCATCGTCTGCCTCTTTTTAAGCTGAGAGCTGATTTTACTGGCTCAGAATCTACTTGGAATGCATTTATGGTAACACTTTATATTAAGGTATACAAATTCACCATCAACTAGTTGTTAATTAACATGCATATTAGCAGTATATTGGCTCTTTATTAGTCATTATAAAACACTTATTAATCCCTTATTCTACATGACCATAATCATGCCATACATTTTCAAATGTATGGCATGATTAGAGTGCTCGTTATCATGCCATACATTTGAAAAGTGTCAATACATGTTCAGTACAAATTTTAATAGACCAATTAGCATAAAACTGTACAAAGACCTTAATCGTTCTCTATCAGTCTTTCTACCAGAAAGAACTGTCTACTACAGGGTCACAAAGATAGATAATAGTGTCAAAGCTTTTGACTGACAGTGTAAATATCAACTTGCTATCTGCAACATCTGCTACCTTTCACAGGCTTCACACTTTATATTTTGTCCTGATGTCATGCAAAAGCATTCCAAGTGGTCCATTTCTGTGATGGTTTCCACGCCAGTAAGTCCAATCAATTACATCCAAATGATCTTTCAACATACTTTGTGTACGATTTCCTCTAAGTCCGCAGATAGTTGCCTTGCAAATACCCCAAAACATATTCGTGCAGTTGTGACGCGCCAAGTCTCCTTCAGCTTCATAAACGGACGCAAAGAGCTTTCAACTGATTGCAATTCATTCCCATCGGCGGCGGTATTTGACGCTCTGGGAAGCCACCGCATCGGTCCATGTCGGCGGCACTTAAAGGCAATGTGAGCGTCCATTCCCATTGGATAACGGAGGATTTTACACCCGGAAGTAAGTATTCTCCTTACTGTCGATTGATTTTACAGTGATATCTGCACTACTCATCAACTCAAAAACACCAGATTATCCTTGTTAATTACACAACATTGATTGGTTTAAATTGTGTACAACGCTTTTGTATTTTTCCCCTTCGATTCTGAGAAACAAATATTTTTTCGGAGTTTAGGATGGCAGAAGACACTACACTACCCAGAATCCTCAGCTATCGTTTAGGACTACAACATGTGCTTTGCTTCACAAACCCCGTGATTAGTCCTCAAGCTCTGTGATTGGATGTTGAAGTGGCAGAAGTTTACGCCGAGCATCCAACAGCACTTTGAAATGGAATGAAACCCATCGACGGCACACTATCCAAAACAGGACTCGAACGTGTCTTACCCCCCCCCCCCCATCTTAGGTCACGGGCTCCTCCAACAGTGCAACGCAATAAAACAAAAAGAAAAATAGTAAAATAGTGAAATAGCGCAATAAGAGTACAAGTGATTGGAATATGATATTAGATAAATCATTTCTAAGTAGCAGCCAGATGAATGTTATGGATGTTGTTTCAAAGTTCAGGTGTTTAATAGTCTTATTGCCTGTGGGATGAAACTGTCCCTGAGGCTGGTGGTTTTAGTCCAGATGCTGCGGTACCGCCGACAGCAGACAGAACAGTTTGTGGCTGGGGTGATGGGGGTCTTTTATAATCCTGAGGGCTTTCTTTAAGTTAACCTGGTATTTTTACTCCACTACATTTATTTTAGTTACTTTACAGATTTGGCTTAATGATGTGAAATATAAACAACCCTTAAATCAGACTTTAGTTACACCTGAGTAAAATTCAGGGAAGGTGATTGTCAAGTGCCAACAATCAGGAGAGATATGGATAGTTGGTGCTTGAGAAGACTAAACATTTATCTGCAGATCCCTATAAAGTATATTCATTACTCGTTATTCTCTACTAATAGTTAATTAAAGACTGTATATAATGGCTATTTTGCACATCCCTTTCAAGATTTCAAGATTTTCAAAGGTTTATTGACATATCATATACACAACTACGGTGTAGTTAAGCAATGAATGAAAAACTTGGGTCACAGGTTTCTCAACAAGACATCTATCAATATGTGTGTATACCTCCACCATTAAACTGTCATATTCTGCACATTTCTTATTCTATCTACATACATCTTATAAGAGTATAATAAATATGTATAATATTGGTTAAAATAAGTGCTTCAACATAGTTAACATTGCAGGAAAGTTGATTGTCAAGTCCCAAAACAAACCATGCAATATATTAAATGTTAAGTACTTTGTCAGGCTTAATATTGATCAGATACCCCCAAAGCTTTTTGCTTACATGTATTTAAAAGAAGACCTTAACCTAAAGTATTATTTAATGTTTAAATAAAGCCTAATTAGTTTGTCTGTTTTGCACATCCTCCTATTAATATCTTTGTACATCCGGCACCAAACTGTTTATTGTAGAGATCATTTACAGTATCTTCTTGATATTTTCTATTCTATATTTCTATCATTGACCTTCTACTTTCCTCCTATTTTGTATGTACTCTTAATATTTAAATGTTTTCATCAAATATAACACATTCAACCAAACATGCAGCAGACCTTAGGCAAGGCAAGGGAAGTTTATTTAGTAAAAGAATAGTTTCCGGTCTATTCTGAGGCCCGATCTCTGTAGATAAATAAAGAACTACGACAGATGTGTAATATTTAATGCAGCAGAACCATTTATTACAATGCATTCATGTGATGACTTTCAAAGAGTAAAGCAAGCACTGCTGAATAAAGTATGATTTGATCTTTTACGAAACGTTTTTTTCATATGGAATGCAGTTGGAGGTCAACCAATCACAGAGCTTGAGGACTAATCACGGGGTTTGTCGAGCAAAGCGGAACGATAGCTGAGGATTCTGGGTAGTGTAGTGTCTTCTGCCATCCTAAACTCCGAAAAAATATTTGTTTCTCCGAATCGAAGGGGAAAAATACAAAAGCATTGAACACAATTTAAACCAATCAATGTTGTGTAATTAACAAGGATAATCTGGTGTTTTTGAGTTGATGAGTAGTGCAGATATCACTGTAAAATCCATCGACAGTAAAGAGAATACTTACTTCCGGGTGTAAAATCCTCCGTTATCCAATGGGAATGGACGCTCACATTGCCTTTAAGTGCCGCCGACATGGACCGATGCGGTGCTTCCCTGAGCGTCCAATACCGCCGCTGATGGGAATGAATTGCAATCAGTTGAAAGCTCTTTGCGTCCGTTTATGAAGCTGAAGGGGACTCGGCGCGTCACAACTGCACGCCATAGGACCCTGACCAAGCGTCGCTATTGGACTATCAGGGAGTGAGACTACATAAGAATAGATCATATTTGTTAAGTTTTATTATGGGAGAATTACTATTCTTGTGGTACTACTGCCTTATTAGGCCCATATTGAGCAGAGCATATTAAGACCAAAACTCATGTGCACCAACTTCCTTACTTGCAATAAATAAGCACTAATTAGAGGGTTATTTGAGGAAAAACTCTCAACTAATGGCTTATTACTTGTAGAATATGGTCAAGTAGAATAAGGCATTAATAAGTGTTTTATAAGGACTAATAAAGAGCCAATATACTGCTAATAAGCATGTTAATGAACAACTACTTGATGGTGAATTTGTGTACCTTAATATAAAGCGTTACCCATTTTTTTATGGGGAACCTTTCCTACTATTTTGGATAATAATTCTGTGTTTTTTATGTGAAGGCTATGGCACCACAGTTACAGCAAAAGTAAAAAGGATGCAAAATATGTAAATTCAAATGTTTTAATATTAGATCTGTTAGATTATTGGTCATAGAATTTAATTGTTATTGCAATCGTGGAAATATAAATAATTATAAAACTTCATTATAGTGATCAGTCTATCTATTTCCACCTGTTTCTAATCTGTATGCTAAAATAACTGGATGATGCCAGAAAATAACAACCTGATTGATTGAAGTGTTATATGATCGCGTGTTGTATGCATTGTTGTATGCTCACTTTGTAAATAAAATGAGCGTCCAAATGGCCACACTACAAGGCTAAGTGAAAAAGGAAAGTAAAAAAATAAGAAGGACATCTCCTGGTCGATATTCAATATGTTGTTCACTTAAGAATGTCAAAAGTACTTGAGTGAAAAGTTACAACTCGTAAAATTGTTATCAATCTTCTCATTTACCTCTGAGCAAGACAGCAAATAGGTTCATTTGCCTAAATGTCAAACTATTGCCTTGAAATTGCTTTGAAAAAATCTGTACTCGTCCATGTTTCTTTAGCAGTATGTCTCCCTCACTGCTGTTCATCCCGAACCCCCTGTCTAATCATTGTTACTGAAGTTTTGACTTTGTGGGTGCGAAGCGACGCAGCTCTGGGTGAACTCCCTGCTGCTGATCAGCTCCTGCTGGGGGGTGATGGACAGTAAAACCCTCGCGGCACCTGTTTCCTGGCTGTGCTCATGTGCTGTTAATAGGCTGATGAGAGACATTAACAAAGTTACTGCAGTACACTGGAAGGATAAATCAACAGAGCGGGAGAGTGCCTCATCCAGTCTGTCAGAAGTGACATGTTTAAAAGGTCCCAGTGACTGCTGCATCCGTCCTGTACCTGGGGTGAGATGGAAATATGGAAACAGCGCAAGGACGCAGTGATGAACGTAAGGGATAGACAGATTGGGTGGAAAAAGTAAAAGACAGAGGAATAAATGGAGGAATGGCGGAATTAAGGCTGTTTAAAGAAACAGTGAGGAATGGAGCACAAATCAAATCAAATCAAGGTTTATTTATAAAGCACATTTAAAAGCGAGGTTTTGGTCGAGCCAAAGTGCTGTACATGCAAATAATAAATAACACGTTACTACAATCTCAAAACAGAAGACAATAAATTACAACAGCAAATATAAAATCAAACACAGGGAAATGTCAGGAGTCGTGCTCCGCTCTGACTAGAAGGCCAGGGAGAAGAAGTGAGTTTTTAGTGTTGATTTAAAAACCCCTAGGGTCTGGGCCGACCTCACATGGAGGGGCAGAGTGTTCCAGAGCCTGGGGCCAGCTGCTGCGAAGGCTCGGTGCCCTCGGGTTTTGAGCCTGGTCTTGGGCACTACCAGCAGCAGCTGGTCAGCAGACCTTAAAGCTCTGGCTGGGGTGTAGCGATGGAGGAGTTCTGCTATATAGGCCGGAGCCAGCCCATTTAGGGCTTTGAAAACAAATAAAAGGATTTTAAAATCAATTCGGAACCGAATTGGAAGCCAGTGCAGTGAGGCCAGAATTGGGGTGATGTGGTCACGCTTTTTGTGGCCAGTCAGAAGACGTGCAGCTGCGTTCTGCACTAGCTGCAGGCGTCTAATTGAGGCCTGGTCCATACCCACATACAGAGCGTTGCAGTAATCCAGTCTTGAGGTTACAAAGGCGTTAATGACCCTTTCTAGGTCTTTAAAAGATAAATAGGACTTGGTTTTGGCCAATAGTCTTATTTTAAAAAAGCAGGATTTGACTACGGTGCTGACCTGCTTATCAAATTTAAAAGTGCTACTGAAGGTCACTCCAAGGTTCATGACAGAGGGGAGGACGTTCTCACCGAGAGAGCCCAGAACATCAACCGGAGAGGCCGGAGGCTGGGGTCCAAAAAAGATGACCTCAGTCTTGCTCTCGTTGAGGTTGAGGAAATTTTGGCTCAGCCAGGATTTGATCTCTGTTAAGCAGTCCATCAACTGCTGTAGTGAGTGTCCGACACTTGCTTCGAGAGGCAGATAGATCTGTACATCGTCGGCGTAGCAGTGGAAGGGAATGTTGTGTTTAGTGAGAATTGAACCTAGGGGCAGTATGTACAGTAAAAAGAGGATGGGGCCCAGGATAGAGCCTTGGGGAACCCCACAGGTAAGAGGGGCTTTGGCAGAGGAGAAGGCACCTAGCTGCACTGAGAAGCTACGGTCTGTCAGGTAGGACCTGAACCATGCAAAGGCAGAGCCTGTGATGCCTGCGGACTGTTCAAGCCGTGACAACAGGATGCTATGGTCCACAGTGTCAAAGGCCGCTGTCAGGTCTAACAGCACCAGGACAGCTGGGCTACCTGAGTCGGCGGCTAGGAGCAGATCATTAAAAACTCTTAAAAGGGCTGTTTCAGTGCTGTGCATAGGTTTGAAGCCAGACTGAAACTTTTCATGGATGCCATGCGTGGTTAAGAACGACTGTAGCTGGACATAGACTACTCGCTCCAGGGCTTTAGATAAAAAAGGTAGTGGGAGATGGGCCTAAAATTTGCGAGAATGGAGGGGTCGAGATTTTTCTTTTTAAGTAGTGGCTTGACCACGGCATGTTTGAAGGCAGCTGGGACACATCCTGAGCTAAGAGAGGTGTTTATAAGTAATAAAATACTTGCTCCAACTGATTCAAAAACCTCTCTGAGAAGGCGAGAGGGAATGCTGTCTGAGGTGCAGTTTGTCGGCCGCAGGTGCTTGACTACATCCGAGAGAGAAGAGAGGGATACAGGCTCAAAGTGGTCGAGGACAGCAGGCACAGAAAAGGAGCAGGATCTGGGGTAGCACTAGTGTGGGCTAGCCTAAGAGCAGATACTTTTTCAATAAAAAATGTAAGAAACTTATCACAGAGAGTAGTCGATGGCACAATAGAAGACACATCACAGGGATTAATAATAGAGTTGAGGACATTAAAAAGAACCTGAGGTTTATGGCTGTTTTTGGAGATTAACAGAGAAATGTGCTCTGTTTTGGCTGCTTTGACAGCCGTCTGGTAGTCGGAAAGGCAAGCACGAAGGATTTCTAGGGAGACATGGAGTTTATCCTTTTTCCATTTTCTCTCTGCACGCCTGCAGGTGCGTCTGAGAGCACGAGTACAGTCATTGAGCCACGGCTCTGAGAGAACTTTGGTGCGTCTAAGCGTAAAAGGAGCAACAGAATCCAGTATTAGGGTACATGTCGAGTCAAACATGGAGATAAGCTCATCAGCACTAAAAGCACAGTTCACCTCTAATTTACAGATCAGGGAAGCATTAAAAACATCAGAAAACTGTGAGGCAGTCAAGGGGTTAATTGAACGCAGACGACGCGCAGGGGCACGTGATTCGACTCCTGCGGAAGGGATCGAAGTTGTAAACAGAACCGGTAAATGGTCTGAGATACGCGTTGCTGCACAGATTTCATCCACAGAGACAGACAGTCCAAACGATAATACTAAATCTAAAGTGTGTCCTTTTTCGTGTGTTGGGCCAGCCACGGACTGAACGAGACCAAAAGAATCAAGGAGATTTAAAAAGTCCCTAACCAGAGGTTTGGACTCGCAACACACATGGACATTGAAGTCGCCGGAGATCAAAACACGATCATATTTCACCATGATCCCGGACAGAAAGTCAGAAAAGTCATTTATGAAATCCTTATTGCACTTTGGCGGACGATACACGACTGCGCAGAGCAAGGCGAGGCCCGGGTTCAGTTCAAAAAGCTGCAACTCAAAGCTAGCGTAGCTAGTTACAGGGTGAAGCAGTCGGCATTGGAGGTAGCTCTAAACACTGATGCTATGCCCCCACCATGGCCGGTGGTACGGGGGGAGCTGAAGAATGTACAGTCAGGAGGAAGAAGTTCAGAGAACGGTGTATACTCGCCAGCGTGGACCCAGGTCTCCGTCAGAAACATAAAATCCAGTTCACGAGAGGTGAAGAAGTCATTTAACAGGAACGTTTTGTTTGCTATCGACCTAGCGTTTAGCAAAGCCATGCAAAGTTTTCGCTCCGGGCTTGCCGAAGGTGTAGTGCGTCTCAGCTGACGAAGAAGTGCGTGTTGAACGCCGCGCGGGCCGGGAGCAGTCAGTCGGGCAGGAGGAGCTGTCAGCGGGCCCAGCAGAGGCCGCAGCTCCGGAAAGACAGGGCGAATCCATCGATCCCTCACATGGCGTGCAGCGGGAGGGCCATGACATCTGATGCGCGGATAAGTCCCAGAAGAAGCCGTCAGGTGTGCTTTTTGATGGACCAGTGTCCCACCACGCTTTCCCCGTCGTCTAAAGTGCTTTCGGCGAGGCACGATGCAGGGCAACCGGCGCAGGTAGGTGGGAATATCCGACAGTAGAGGGGGGGGGGACGATTTATGGTTGCCAGATGTAGGTTTGGGCAGCAATATAAACTCCAGGGAGGGTCTGAGGTGGAGGAGAGTTTGGCGACCGTAGACGAGCAGAGCAGAGACATTCTGACAAACATAAAGCAAAAGCAGGATAGCTAAAGGCAGAGAGCTGAGGGAGCGGCGAGCCGACACAGGCGCCATCTTGAATCCTGATATACAATGGCTGAATGTTTCTCAAAAGTTGATGTTTCAGACTCCTTGTCATGATTTAGTGTAATCAGACTTCCTTGAAACATCTCTCTAATGTTGGCGGATGAGGAATGAATAATGCTACAGGCCCAGTCATTTTCCCACATCAACAGCAACAACAATAACTTTCATCCTGTGTGATTTCAGAGGCAGGAAACGGCTTTCCACTTAAAAAAATAGGGCAGATCTTGACACTGTTACAAGAAGAACTCTCTCAGATTATCATATGAACAAAGGACAATTTAATTAAATGTACCTATAAAAAAAACATTTCTTCAATGTTATCATTTATTTGCCAATGAGTCACTGTTCTTTATTATCATAAAAGACCAAAAGACAAGGTCTTTCTCAATGCCAAACATAACCCTTGTTGGCTTGAACCCAACCTAGTTGCTCCTCTCCCTCTCAATTTCCTCACGTTTTTTGAGCTAAAATACACACACACACACACACACACACACACACACACACACACACACACACACACACACACACACACACACACACACACACACACACACACACACACACACACACACACACACACACACACACACACACACACACACACACACACACTAGGGGTTTCACAACTACCATTATTTACTAGTCGACAAGTTTTTCAAAATAGTAGTCGACTAGTCGACTAGTTGTTACGTCATAATAAAGACACACAAAGAGAGGTGTAAAACTGTATTTTGTATTGCAATGCATACAGTTACGTTAAACACTGTAACAAAGCAGCATTTTAATTTGGGTTACATGGCTGATTAAATAAAAAACAGTAACTGGACTCACCAAATCTACTGCAAAAACTCTGTTAAGAACATAAATGCAACGTAAATCCTGTGCACATTGCGCAACACTTTACTCGCTGTCACTGTCCTCCTCGATAAGGATGTCCACCCTTCCAGGTTTTTTGGTTTGCGTTAAGGAAGACCAAAGCATCAACATGTGAGGGAAGGAGGCTTGACCGCTGTCGGGTGACAGTGGTGCCTGCCAGGGAAAACATCCGTTCACTTGGGGTGCTGGTGTAGCCAGGTAGCTCCTGGAAAGCTTGGCTAAACGTGGGAAGCGGTTCGCGTTTTGTGCCCACCACTTCAGAGGGTTATCCATTGTGGGGATATGGGGTGTCTGCTGGCAGTAATCCCGTAGCTCATCCGCGCCACTGTTGACCCGTGTTTTCTTGTTGCTCTCGAAATGAGGTCCAAACAGCTGTTCAAAGAGGGGGTGCTATTGGAGCACGCTCGTGAACTTTTAGCGCCGGAGCTAAAACTCAAAATGTAGAGTGCATAGGTGCGGCGCATTTGCGCATAAAATGAGGACCCCTGAATGTCGGGCGTGTTTTGCTGGAGCATTTTGCAGCACCTCAGCGCCAATGTCGGCATCCTCATTTCCCACGTTTGCCTCCATTTTGTTCACGACTAGTCGACTAGGGCCTACAGCGCCGACTAGTGGTAGAACTACTCGACTAGTCGACTAGTCGAGTAGTTGGTGAAACCCCTAACACACACACACACACACACACACACACACACACACACACACACACACACACACACACACACACACACACACACACACACACACACACACACACAGTACATGTTAATTAACACAGTCTTTAGGGAGGTTGCTGTTTCTCTCTCATCAGTCTCGTAATCACTTCCATTCCAGCTATGTAAAGCAGCGTCTTTTACTGATTTATAGGATGTATGTTCACAACTTGTTGCAAAGGAAATGTTTGACCACCAGGAATACGTTATAAGCTTCTGCACCCATACAGTAACACAGTCAATACAGTCATACATGGGACTCACAGACAGGAAATATTGTTTTATAAATGTCTACTTAGTTTCTGAAATGTAGTTGTGCCTTTAATAGGGTTTTAAGCTGTTTACGACATATGGGCGGGAGTGGAGTTATTGGTCAAGGGGGGACACCTGGGCGGCTGTGGATATTGGCAGGTTGCACAGCTTCACCAACCAGGTCCTGGGGAGGTCCAAATGACCTGTTTTATACCAACACTGGTGCTTTGTCATAAAAAACAGGGGGAAGTGGAGTCACAACTGGAGTATTTGTTTGATGTGAATGGAAAGAAGTCCCCCTGCGTCCAGGCCATGTGAGTGTTGTGTGCTGCTGTGTCTGATGGGATTTGAAATACGCAGAAAAACAGGCTACTTTGGCTATAGATTAGTGTCCAGGTTCTGGTAAAATACTCCTAATACCACAGAGGAAAGAAAACCACATTCCCCTCTTTCTCTTTTGGATGGAAACTGACTCCTGTCACCGGTATTTGAATGCTGTAATTGGACGTTAAGGGGCTTGCAGAGAGAGGTGTGATGTAGCGTTAAAATGGCTCACAAATCACATATTTGTCACCTCTGTGGTGGTTCAAATCCTGGCTCTGGCATTCTCCAGGCACACCACTCCTATTGCTGCTGCTTTTAAATAAAATTCACACAACAATGTCCTAAAATGAGACAGGTATAGAATACTGTTGGCAGGGAAGGGTGAAGGTTTAACTTTTCCAAAAATAATGTTACCTGTTACTGCAACAAAAAAAAGTGCAGTGTGCGTCAGAGTGATAGATGGTGTAAGTGTATTCCAGTATTATGTTCATGTAAGTTAAAGGGCCCTCGGGTTGGTCTGGGAAGCACATAATCTCAGTCAAAGTGCTAGGCTGGATGCACCAAAGCTTTATTATTAAACACCTATGAGAGGCTTAGAGCATGTGGAGGCCCCTACACATCCAGCTTAACACTCTCTGGTGGCTCTCATCACACGTTCTTGCCATTTGGGCATGAAATTAAAATGCTTCTTAAGAATCCATTAACTACTAAGCATGAAATAAGAACTGCATTATTATGCATTGATACTACTTGAAAAGGCAATCTTTAATACCCTTAGAATGTGCTGTCATGTCATTCTCTCCAGTTTTTTTGGCATCTTTTCATTCACTTTTTATCTTTGAGGAGAGAGTATTAAAAAAAGCTAATAGCTTGGCAATATGTTTCAGAGTTGATGGTTCAAGTGAGAATTGGCTATAAATGATATGGTATTGATTTCACATGTGGAGTAGGAGTATCAGGGCTCAGGCGGGAGAAGAGGAAGGGGAATGCAGTATTTGGGATGTGCATGGAGGGTTTGCTGGAGGCTCTGGGGGACCGGGGTCCGGCTTCACAGCTCTGGGAGTTGTTAAACATACTATAAAAGTTCCAAATTCACTATTATTTCGGCCTTTTAGATGTATATATCTAATGCTCATGGTAGATGTATTACTGGTTTAAACATGGAAATAGATTGCTGCTCCCTTGGTAACAATGTACTTGATAATTACAAATGAGCTCATAAAGACAACAGTTTTTGACAAGATCTGGCACAGTAGATCTGGTGGTAAATAGTGACTCGTACATGTCTGTTTAAAAGTTATTGAAAGGAAGGTCCTGTTGGCAAGATATTAAGATATTAGAATCATTCCATTCAACAATGAATGACGTGACTAGTTGTACATATGTTGCTTTCACTACTGAACCCTCAGATAATCACCACCTGACTCTTGATTTCCCTTATACACATTTTCCAGCTCATTGTTTGTCAAATGTCCTGTTTTCATTCACTCTCACCACTCTCACAATAATGTTTTGGCTAGTCGTATGTTTTTATTTTAATTTAAAAAAGCTCTGATAAACTAGAAAACAGAAGAATTGAGCGAGTATCAGCTGAACATTGTTGAACATTCACCAGCAAACAAGCTGGATGTTTGGCATTGGTGGAGAAAAGAAACACAACTAGAAGAGCTTAAATTAGAGTAATTATTGCAATTACATTCACCTGGCAGCCAGAAGCCTGAAATTAAATGATGCTAAAGTTGCTCAGTATCTACTGGATGAGTACATAATAAAATGTATGCTAACAATTTGCCATAATGATGTAAAAAAATCATGTTTCTTCTGCCCCAGATGGCCAGAAAATTAGTTTTTGCAAGTTTGAAAAACATGGATGGATGTGGATATCTAGCTCGTTTTTTTACCAAATGTTTTCGTCAACAGATGCTGTCAAAGTAACTGCAGAGAGGAAGAAGAGACAAATGTGCGTTATTACAGCATTCACTGCAGTGGCCAAGTTACCATCAGAAACCAGCTCCATGTCTACGACTCACTTCCCTTACAGCCCCATTCAATTCTGCTTTGAGTGGGGATACATTGTGGCAGTCATTAGTGTACCAATCAAATTAAATACATGATTGAGAAACATCTGTCAAGGCTATACCACTGTAGCAGCTGTTGAGTAATGATGACTCAACCCAAGCTAAGTTCCCCATTATCATTTAAAAACTATTTTCAAACATTGAAGACATATTGAAGAAATAGAGAAAAATATGAATAGATTTTATGAAATGCAATCACATGACAGAAATTCCCTCTTATATGATCTTCAGGATCATATATTATACATTTATACTTGTCTCAGACCATTTAAAGACAGCATCATTGCTGGTTCCTGGTGTGTTCCTTGTGTTCTCTATCATAAGTTTGATGATCTTATTATTCATTAACTCAATTATCATTTTACACACCCTGTAAGTGGTGTTAACTCATAAGTGTTATAGCACAAAGTAAGAAAAAAACACCATATTTCCCAGCTCCTCACACTGAATTAACAACACAGTGTAACGCGTCCATTAAGGTGATTTCATTGGGCTGTGAAACCAACGTGAGCAATTTTCCTGACCCCAATCAGGTCAGACAGCGGTACGGGGGTCACCAGGGGTTATATAGGGGCCCCTCTGGATTGACAGGCAGGGAACTGTAAACCTGGAAGACCAGGAGCTCGAGCTCCATGTGTTTATCTCGCTGCTTTCACAAGTGATGTCACCACGTTGTAAAAAGATACAGTTCTCGGCGGCCCCGTCCTTTTGTTACTATTTGAGAGAATAAACACAGGCAAAGTGCATGGAGAGAGATGGAAGCGGATGACTGTGTGGCTCGAGGGTAAGGGCAAGCGGGCTCCTGTGGTGCATGGTGTGTCCAAGAACTTGAAATGGGCTGTGGGGATCTGTAACTGTCCAGGTGCTGCAAGCTGGAGCCCAGCCTCTGCCGGTCAAACCCTGCTCACTGGTGGGGAGGGAGGTCCTGCCTATAAATATTCAGCCATCCTGCCATTGCAACAGCAACAAAACACCAACTTTTGACGGCCCTTCTGAGACCTCAACTGCGTGTCTAAATCATGGTGCGTGTGTGCTCTCTTGAAAGGAAAGATACGCTGAATCACATCCTAACTTCAGTGTCTTAAGTTCTCATTCCAGCTCCTTTGGAATTCAATAAATATTCAGGATCCACTTCATATCCCTTGCTTTCTTCTCTAAATTTTGTGGTATTGCAAAATAAATTCTCCTTACAGTACATTGGTCAAAGTAGCGATGTGTGGTATAAGTGTAGCCGTGTGCATAAAAGCAATGAAACAGCTTGTGTTTTATGTGGCCTCTCCCTGCTCAGACAGCTGGGTGGTTGTTGGGCAGTGTTGCTACAGCGCCGGGGGTCCTGCTCTACTGCAGCAGTGGAAGTCCAGGGGGTCCTGCTCTACTGCAGCAGTGGAAGTCCAGGGGGTCCTGCTCTACTGCAGCAGTGGAAGTCGAGCTAAGCAATTGCAGGCCAGCTGCAAAGGCAGTAATCAGACAATACCTGGATATTCAGATACCATAGATAATTTAGAGACGCCTTAGGCTCTCAGAAACTTTTGGCAGATTTAGCTTTTTTTGCTGGGATTCACAGCTTTTCTGCTTTTCTCTGACTCATGATGTTCCATATCCCAACAAACCTGACCACTGAAATAACATAGCAAGTCTTTAGGCCTCTTTGGTCATTTTCTGATAAGACCTCTGCTGTCTTGCTCCATCTTTTGGTTCAAGTGTACTTGAACAGTTTCTTGGCTTGGATTTTTATTAGCTTTTTCCGAGCCTCAAAGAAGTTGGCCCGGCCTGGTTCTCCCCAGAACTTTCCCACTAATGAAGTGCACATTCTACCGGAGCGCTTGGCCAAGCTGGGTTCCTTAGCCATCCCTTAATGGGAATTTCCCCTTCTTCCATGCATCCCTGCCTGCCTAGCTCTCTGCCTCTGCCACTCTGGTGTGTGTGACTCATGTCCTGAACAGCCAGCCATGGGGAAGTTCACTCGGTTGCCGATGTTGGACTGGTTGGCTAGCTGGCTGGGCAAATGGCTAGCTGACTTTTTTAAAGTGCTACCTTATTGATTGACTGGGGTTCTCAAAAATAATAAAGGTTTAGAGGAGAAACTGAGTGACTGAGTTGAGCAGCGGACAGTGCCAAAAACAATACACCTGTAAATGTTAAAGCTGCACACAGGATTGCATTACATTTTCCAAAATTAACCATCAATGCTGAAAATAAAACAAGGATGGAATTGATTATTTCAAACATGACTGCTTGCTTCCACGTGGTTAATAAACCAGAATTAAGTCAGACCACCAGAGTCAGCACCTGTTGCTCTATTTCTAAGAGCAAATTAACTCCGGCAACTTTATTTTTTTTCCACGAGGACACTCTCAGCATCTGACATTTTGCAGTCTCTTAAGCACTGGAAAAAATAATCCTTGTATGTTTTTGTTTCACAGCTCACTGAGGATGAGATAGTCATCCCCAAATCAACCTTGAAGAGCCCACACTATCTGCGTTTTATGAGGAAAATCCACCGGGAGATAAAAGCTGGGAATATACTCCGTGACAGAGAAGGTCATGCGAAACTGGCTGGTTGTAGTGTGGCTGGACATTTGACGGTGCTTGGATTCCACTGGGCCTTCCACTCTCTAAAAGGCGGCATAATAAAAGCAGGTCTCCCTTGGAGACATGGCATACGATAATCTTTTCTGTCCACAATGGTTACAACACTGTTAAGTTAACCTTCATAATGCCAAACAAAGGGCTGGGAGCAGCAGTATTTGCACATGTTTATTTCCACACAAACTTTGCTTACGTTTTACATTCAAAGAATGCTGTCGGGCAAGCAGTCCTCGCAAAAGTTTTACAGCCCCTCATGAGCTTTAATCTTGTCAGAATCTAGGTCTACCGTAAGAAAGCACTCCAGAGCTGCCAGAAGGACAGTATGCTGAAGACAGAAGACAAGCAGCTAGACTCTTTAGGCTGTTCACTTAATTCCCATTATAAGCCCTTGTTATGTACCTTTTTCACACTGGTGTATCTTTGCTGCTCTATCTCTCTGTAGCTAGGCTAGTGTTTTTCTGGTCAGAGAGTAGCTCTCAGCTCCCTGTGGGTGCTTAATCGTTGGGGAACTTTTCGTCGGTGATGAACTGTGCCTGAGGGAAAGAAATGTACTTTACTGTGACCTGACGAGTTTAATGAGGGAGGAACAAGCTACATATGCAAATGATAAGAAACAGGAACCATGGGCAGACACACACACACACACACACACACACACGCACACAAAGTTGTTTGTTGCAATCCAAGCAGCCTAGAGGTGAGCAATGCAATCCTTCGAACCCCAAGTTTGCAGGCTTCCACCCTGCTGAAGTGTCCTTGAGCAAGGTGTTGGATCCCTAGCTGCTGCTCTGTGGCTAAACCTGCCCTTCTTCTGGAAGAGGCCAGGAAATATTTCCCTGAGGAGATAGTATAAATGGCAAATTATTATGTGCATATGACATTTAAACCTTTGGATATTTGAAGAATGTTTCTAAGCAGAGATGATGACCAGTGCTTGGAGATTCCTCTCCTGGTTTAGAGCTAAACAGCTGCTAACAGTCCGACCTGCTGCCGCTGGCTGGGTGGTCCGTAGTCTATTGAGCATTAGTGCCCCATTACTTACCTGGCTGCATTGTTTTACTTTTTTAATACTTAGCAATTTTTGCTAAGCACTTGATGATTTAAAGAGATCCATAAAAACTGCTGGACCGTGACACTCAAAAACCTGTGTTGGCTGGGACTAAGGTGGACTGAGACATTTGGAAACAAGGTGGAGCTATAGGGTGGGTTTCAATTTAATATGGTTGGAATATATATTAATGTACTGAAAGGACTCCCTTCAATTAATGTATCCCAACAAGGTGTTTTCTTTATGTCTTTACACAGAAATCCCCCTTAGGTAAAAGACCACTGAAACAGCCAAAGTTTTTATTGAAACCAGTTTATATAATCATTTAGGAGGGTAACCATGTGGCAGTGGAGGAGAATCCTGCTGTACGTAAGTCTGCCTTACACATTGCCTCCTCTCTTGCTGAGCCCACAGCACAGGCTCTATAAAACCTGTGGAAGGAAACAAAAAAATGTTGTGCCAGTGCTTGGTCCTACAATAGAACATGACCATTTTTTTGGAGCTAATTGTTTTATATGTGTACATGCAGCAGAGGTTAATGGGTCAGTGAGGATATGACATAAAGCTTTAATAAGCCTATTAAGTTATCTCAAAGAATGCCACAGTGAGCATGAACAATCACGTCCCTATCCAGAGAGCCAGCATGGGAAAAACTGTCTCCCACAGATACCATGAATATGTTGAAGTGATAAACAAATGATGGTGACGGAGTTTAAATATGGCCATTCTTCATGTGGTCGAGGCAGTTTAACTTGGAGCTTACTGTTCTGTTACATCCATATGCAATCACTGAAACACTCAGCATGAGCTTTTTTTTATTAGATCACATAAAGTAAACAGTCCCAGTGAGTGTTTTTGATAAATGCAATTTGCTGCTATGCTCCTTTCCAGGCTGCATCTTGTGTTCAGCCTGTTGTAAGTTAATTTGCCAGATCAACTGAAAAAACAGAGACATCTAATGGAAAACACTGCCCTGGCATCTACACCGCATAACGGTGGTTGTCTAAAGAATGGGAGCCCTTTAATGTGGTGATTACAAGGTTTCAGTTTGAAAATCAGTTTCCGTAAAAAGAACGCGCTTTTCCGCTTTGATTTTTTTCCTTATTTTATCCCTATTTCCTTTCATTTGTTGCTTTCATTATCAGCTTTGTTTTTTTTCCCAAGGAACCTGCACAAAATCATCTCTTTTGTGGTATGAACTCTTTCTCAACTAACCTTTTTTTTTTATTCACCATATTTAGATTTTTTTTCTCAAACATTGGACAAGAGTGAGAATGGTGGCTGCAGCTGGCTGAATTGAGCGGTCAGAGGTACTTATTCATTTATTTTTGGTGAGGAACTGTTTGACACTTACGGAGCCCCTAAAGGTTCATGGAAAAAAAAAGAAAGCATATCTTGCGCACGAGAAAGTATATCGTTACGATATACTTTCTCGTGCGCACGATACACTTTTTCGTGCGCACGAGATACTTTCTCATTCGCACGAGAAAGTTACCGGTGCGCCAAGTAGGAAGTGGAGCACACAGGAGACAACCGTTTCATTGCAGACTGTTATGTTTATGAGGGGAAATGGCAGTGCATACATTATTTGAGATATATTTCAAACTCGGACTTCATTTTAGGGACATTTTGGCCAGTGGTGTAGAGATATTTGTTTAAGCACCGGATTCGCAAAACAGGAGAGTCTGTGAACCAGTCTGCCTTGATCTATGAATTCATGTCCGTGACTCTCACAGTATCTGCTATCTGCGCGCAGAGAGCTGTGTCTTTTACGCACCGCCTTCACTGTGTTTACCTTCATTAGAACAGCTAAATAGATATCGAAACTGCTACGTTTTAACCACACACACACACACACACACCTCTACACACATCGAACTGCACGATTATTCCCCCTATTACTCGTTTTATGAAGGAGATGTCCAGTCACCAGGGCACATGATGTGTGTGTGTTTGTACTCTGCTCAGCTCCGCTCTGTGTGTGTGTGTTCGGTGTATGTGTGTGTCCGACACCGCTATTTGTTTTCAAATTACCATGAACAGTAATTTACACACATCTGGCTAACTCCATAGGTATATGTGTATTCCCAAGTGAAAGAAGTTTGTTTAACTCACACACAAACATACACACACACATACAAACACACGCCCTGGCGACCAGACATCTTCTTCATAAAACTAATAATATGGCGTAATAATCGGGCAGTTTGATGTGTCTAACCATAACAAAGTATCTTGTGCGAATGAGAAAGTATATCGTGCGCACGAGATACTTTTTTTTTTTTCCATGAACCTTTAGGGGCTCCGTAGACACTTCTGTAGCAGCGGCATACTTTCTGTGTGACCTCGTCCTTTGTGCTGCTAGCTCTTAAACACATAGATATGCTGCTACAATGAGATTTGAGGTTATTATAATTATTATGTATTTAGGACCATGCATAAAAATACATTAATCTCCAAAAGAGAAGAGATTATGAGTTTTAGCTATTATCTAAAAATATAATGTATCTAAAAAAATCAACAGACACTTAAAGCATTACACAGTCTCTGTCACACAGATCAAAGTACACATCTATAAAATATAAATATAAGCACACTTATCCGGTAGAGCTTTAAAATTACAATTAATTTTAACTTAAAATTTAAATTAATTATCACAAGAGTGGTTGATCAATATCCTTTTTTTTTTTTCGCCAGCTGGAAACATATTCCAACGCTTGAAGGTTCTCTTTCAAAACCATCTTCTATTCTGATAAAAGAGCATCATGAAGAGGAAGGAAGTTGATTTGACCCTAAACCCAGTGTCCTGCTGGCTTACAGAAATCAAACTGTCATCTATAAATCAAACTGAGTTTAACCATTGCTATATTTCTTAATATAGCTCAACCATCAAGTGTTCTAATCATCATCATAACAAAAATCACAAGTTGTCCCTCTGAGGTTTTGTGATGGATCTAAGGGATGTCTAACTTAAAGTGAAATAATCATGTTATTATATGTTCTTTAACTACTATTAAGATAAGCACACACACTTCAGCATATGTTACTTTTCATCATATTCACAGCGTCGGTCCAATTGACATGGACACAGAAAGTAGGCTCCCTTATTTTCTCTGTGTGTTATTGTTATTCAAGAGTACTTGCTGGAATATTGGGCATATCGATTTCTTTTAGCCGCAGGCCTTCTTGGCCAGGCCTCAAAAGCCTTTCGCTGCAAGCTGCCAGTAGGCCCATTTCTGCTACTCTTATTTTTAATATAAGTATTACGTGACTTTGCTCTCTCAAGGTTTCAGAGGGGAGGAAATAGCAGATTGAATGTAAACAAGATTAACTTCCCTCTCGCGCGGCCAGCTGCTGCTTCGATGCACTCGGCCGTAGATCTGTGTAGAAGCACAGATATCAGCCCTGATTCTGTCACTGTCCTGCGGGAAATTAAAAGGAGCTGCTTGCCTTTCAACGGCAACATAACGTTGTAATATTAGTTTTTCATTTAAAGATGATTTTAGCTGCTCCAGGTGCTGGTATTTTTAAAAGCATGAGGTTTATATCTTCTGTATCACCTTCCCTCCTTTGGTCCTGGAGTTAACCGTCCAGCCTTGGTTCCTGCTCCCTCAGCCATCGAAAACTATATATAGCAGATTTGCTCTTTCAGAATATATTCCACCTGCCAAAATACACTGGCCCTGTTTTCTTAACCTTGTGCAGCGATCTGTGTATTTGGAGGGTAAACGCAGTGAAAGGCTGGCTTAAAGGCGAGGTAATGACAATGAAATGTCTGCTTGTGTTTTTGGAAGCTGTGAAACCACAGCAGGGAGCTCCCCATAACTGCTTCATGCTATTACTCACATCAGAGTGATATTGATATGGATTGCTGCTGGAATGCTTTCCCTCCATCCTATGCTGTTCTTTCATAAGCAGTTATATCTCTCACAGGCTCCGCCCTCTACTGGACTCTATGGGTACTACCTTATCATGCAAGCATTCACCTACTGAGATTTCTATAGACGTAGCCGGCCCCGGGGCGGGCCTACCTGAATGCGCGCGCATCTCACTTCCGTATAAAAGGAGGCCTCGCCTCCTGACCATCATCCTTTACTCTTCAGCGAGCGGAGGTGATACCTAGCACTGAGTCTGAGACGTTTAAAGAGAAAGGAAAGCGAAAAGAGAATTATCTAAATGGAGCCACTCCTGGAGCATCGAAACTGCCCGTCGTGCCCTGGCCTGATTGCGGGAGCGGATCTGCACCGCCAGTGTTTGCAGTGCCTGGGGCCGGACCATGCCGAGCAGGGAATGGGCCAGACACCGGCCTGCATTGCCTGTCGCTCGATCCCGCAGCTGAACCGCCGGCATCGTGCGGAGCACTTCTGGAGGAAGCTCGGCCCGCAGGTGCACATGGAGGTAGAAGATCCGGACCTCGAGGTGGTGGACATGGACGATCTGGAGGACGTGCCATTTGAATTCGCTCTTCCGAGGGATCGCGTGGTCGACTTCACTGAGGGGGAAGATGACGACATCTCCTTGTCCGACTCCCCCGCTTCCGATGGCCAGGAGGGTCCAGCACTTAGGTCTGCGCGACTGGACTTCCCAGCGGTGATGACCCAGGCGGAGGAGCGTGTAGGCCTACCGCTCCCCCCACCGCTGCCACCGAGGCCTATAAGCCGCCTTAGGCAGGGGTTTTAAGGCCCGGTGCTTCCGGCGCAGCCGGCCTTCGTCTCGCCCCCGTTGCCAGACATCTGGCAGTGTGTGGAGGCGACATGGCGGCGTCCATTGAAGGCGAAGGCCTCAATAGCATCCATGTCGGGCATTATCAGGGTGCTGGGCCGATCAGACACGGTGTGTCCTGGCGTGCCCCCCCTCGATGAAAGCCTGGCGGCCCATCTGTTGCCGCGAACAGCTGGTTGGGCGGAGGGGAAAAAACCTCTGCCCCCGCTGCCGCGGGACCGAGAGGCCCTGGAATATTTAGATAAAATGTTCAGGCTCGGTGCACAGATGGCGGCTGCGGCCAATAATCTAGGCGTGTTGGGCGTCTCCTTGATTACTCCTCAAGCAGACGCCCCCGCTCTCCCGTCTCAGGACGGGAGTGATTATCCGGACCGCTGCATAGGTCAGATGAACAATCTGGTCCATGGAGTGGCCGCCGCAGCAGGGCGGGTGATGTCCTTGGCCACAGTGGCGTCACGTCATGTGTGGCTGGGACTCACCGCGCTGTCAAGGAAAGACCGAGTGGATCTCCTTGGAGCCCCCGTTTCAACGGAAGGGCTCTTTGGGTCAATAGCCTCGGTCACCCAGCGTTTTAGCCGGCTGGAGGAGGAGAGGGCGCAGCTTAGTCGCATGCTACCGCCAGCTTCTCCTCAAACAGCGCAGCGCGCTCCTACGCGGTCGGCGGAGCGCAGCGCGACGGCGAAACGCAGGGAGAGGCGCCGGTACGCAAGTCCCGTTCCCAGTGGCGGTGCCAGGGTATGGCTGGGGTAGGCTACAGCCAGTGTGCGAAATACCCGTCAATAATCGGGGGGGTCCCCATCTCCCGTTTATTGCGCAATATACCGATTTGTTTTTAAATGTTGGAGTCAAATGCATCAATCTGGTGCATTTTGAGGGGAAAATAAAGAGACTAGATGTAGACAGACAGTCCCCCTGTTTGAGGCAGACCCACATTTGCGCAGCGTTGCGTTCACAATACATACAAAAAATAAAGAAATCCTCAGGCCAACAGGCCACTTAACAGGCCAGGCCATCGGGAAACCTCCCAGTCCTCCCGATGGCCAGTCCGGGCCCAATCAGTAGTCTATAGCAGCGTTTCTCAACCGGGGCGCCGTCTGGCGTCTTCAGGGGTGCCGTCAAATAATTCTATATTCTGACGTTCATATGAATGAATGAATACGCGACCGTTAAAGAGCCGTCTGTTTTCGATTCTATGCGAGGAAATGCTTTTGCCAGCCAAAATAGATTATATTTGTGAAGAAATGTTTTGAATTATGAATACTGGACATAGTAAGCTTAAAAACATTTTAGTGACCATTGCAAGTGACAAATAAATATTATAATTTGAGACCCCCCTCAAATGTTGCTGTTGAGGCTTTCAGGGGGGCTCAGGTGTTAATCGGGGGGGTCGAGCTCCCCCGGACCCCCCCGTATTTCGCACACTGGCTACAGCCATACCAAGAAATGGCTTAACCCCACCTTAGCCCCACCATGAAAAATTATGTTAAAGTAAGCATGTTGAGAACACGGATTGCGAAAATATACTCGACACGACCCGTATATTTCTGTCCACAACACACAAACTGATCCTGCTGTAACAACAAAGTGCACGTTACTGATGCAATATGGTTGAGACCATTCGGGCTTATGCTAGAAGAGGGGTGCAAGGAATAGTCTAAGTAGTGGGTAGTAGTAGTTTTATACACTAAAGGTGTGGAAATTCTCTCGCGTTATATCAGCGCGGCCGCGGTCAGATCAAAATGCCTCCGAATGCAATTTGAATGGACCTACAGCCAATCAGAGCAACGAAACGTTGGGTCTGCGTCATGCATTACTGATTGAGATCAATCGGAACCGCCATTCAGTATCCCCATTGGATCTTCAACGTGTACTATCATACGTCACGTTCACAGTGATCCCTTTTTATTTACAAGACAAATGTGCCGTTTTATTTCATACAGTTCAATTTTGATTGAGACAGGGAAATAATCTAAACCTCACGCGTGGCGTTTCACTGTCAAGGGGGGCGATATAGCGTGTATGTAATTACATTTACTTTTTTTTTTCAAAATAAAACAATTTCCCGATTTGGATCAACAAAGTACATCTTATTATCTTATCTTAACAGAACTACGCCTATATTGCGTACAGCGCCCATACACTATGGCGGCCCACCCCCCCCTAAATCAGGTAAATTGAACTGCCCCAGCCCCGCAGGCTGTTTATGTCCTCAAGGAGCGAGGGGGGCGGGTCAAGTGTCACTGACTGACACTTGACCCGCCGCCTGCTGTGACTCGGGAGAAAAAAACAAAGACGGTAATTAGCATGTCGAAAAGAACAAAGTTATCTGGTGCCCGGGGAAGAAAGAAAAGAAAAGAGGAGGAGGACAAACGGGAGAAAGACAAAGGTACAGTAACGTTAATGTGATGATGATTAAACAAAGTAAAAAAATGTATTGTAGTTACCGTTGATGTAACAGTTTTAACTTGCTAGCTTACTTTTAGACGATAGCAAGGTCGTTTGTTTGCTAATCAATAGTTACATTTAGAGTTAACGTCAATTATTACCGTTACTCCCACCTTAAATTCAGGGACATTTGGAAAGAGTTACATCACCTGCTATATATCATCTACTATATCTGTTGAGGTGAGCCAATGTTTGCCATGCTTGTAGTAATAGGCTAGCAGTAATAATGATAGTCATTAAAATGCTATTCCTTTTACATCCCCTCAATAATTTATAGTTGTAGGCCTTTAATTTTATTGCCTTACAGTTTATGCTGTCTAAAGTATGTTCAATAATCAATAGTGTAACGTTTACATCAGTGTTGAAATGCTTGTCACTACTGTAAATACTGCATACCTTAGCCTTTATCTTTAATATGCTATATTACAATGTATGTAGCTGCTACTTTGCCATCTGGTAAGTCGCAGAATCTGCAGGTGCATCTAAAAGAATAACTATATCATAGAACTGTTTTTCTTTAATTTAATAAAACAAATTAATCATATATTCTAGATTCATTATGCATGAAGTGAAATATTTCAAACCTTTTTTGTTTTAATTGTGATTATTACAGCTTACAGATCATGAAAATCAATAATCCTGTATCTAGTATAATATTAGATAAGGATTTATAATACAGATATTTCGATCTTCTGAAAAGTTTATTGAAATATGTACTCAATACTTGGTCGGGGCTCCTTTTGCAGAGATAAATGCATCAATTCTACATGGAGGCAATATATTCCATGATATTCTAATTATTTTGTGAGCTGCTCCTGTTTTCTGATTTCTATAATGTGTCTTAGGTCTAGCAAATATAATGCATCTCTTGATGGTCACATATACTTCTCTTCTCTCTCCAGATGCACTTTTGAAATGTTTTGGGCCTCATACCACCTCAGCAGAGCCCAGCCCTGCAGCATCAAGCGCTCCTGTCCCTTCCACCTCAGCAGAGCCCAGTGATACAGCATCAAGCGCTCCTGTTCCCTCCACCTCAGCAGAGCCCAGTGATACAGCATCAAGCGCTCCTGTTCCCTCCACCTCAGCAGAGCCCAGTGATACAGCATCAAGCGCTCCTGTTCCCTCCACCTCAGCAGAGCCCAGTGATACAGCATCAAGCGCTCCTGTCCCCTCCACCTCAGCAGAGCCCAGTGATACAGCATCAAGCGCTCCTGTCCCCTCCACCTCAGCAGAGCCCAGTGATACAACATCAAGCACTCCTGTCCCCTCCACCTCAGCAGAGCCAAGTTATACAGCATCAAGCGCTCCTGTCCCCTCCACCTCAGCAGAGCCAAGTTATACAGCATCAAGCGCTCCTGTCCCCTCCACCTCAGCAGAGCCCAGTTATACAGCATCAGCAAAACGGCAGTTTGGTTATGAGTCTCCAGATGAGCCTATTGATGATGCACTTAAAAAAATGGAAATCACATTTTTTAATGTGGTTGTGGATACAGCCCTCTCTTCACTTGATGAGAGATTTCAGCACCTTGAAGAGGTAAATGACAAGTTTGGAGTGCTCATCAACTTTCCCACCACATCAAACGAAGAACTGCCAAAGCACTGTCAAACCCTGAGCTCTGCTCTGACCCATGATGGACAACCAGACATTGATGGTAGGGAACTTGCTGCAGAAATGCAAAATGTTCCACATTTGCCATCAAAGAAGATGACAAACATGGAACTATTGACCTTCCTTCATGAGAAGAAGCTGACCGAAATGTACCCAAATTTGTGGGTTGCTCTGAGAATCTCTGCCACTCTTCCTGTTACAGTGACTGCTGCTGAAAGAAGCTTCTCAAAGCTCAAACTGGTCAAAATTTACCTGCGAGCTTCTATGGGACAAGAACGTCTCAGTGGACTATCCATCATAAGCATCAACCATGTGGTCTCAAAACAGCTGTCTTATGATGATGTCATAGTTAATTTTGCTTCAAGAAAGGCAAGGAGAGTCAGGCTAAGTAAGGTAAGGTGTTGAGGTGTGAGATTGAGGCCTGTAGTATTTTAATGGTTGGATTTTGGCTAAATCTTGCTTTTAACCAAGACTGAAGTGATTGATAGCAAATATTTCGCTACCCAGAAGTAGTATGTTTAAGTGTTCAGCAAAGCAGCTTTTGTTTTAAATTAGTAAATGTTTCTGGGTTGTACTTCTTACACATCCAGCTCTTAAGGTGAGGCAATTAGTCTCTCACGGACTGTATATCAGTACAGGTGGATTGTGTGCCTGTCAGCAGAGGAGCAACTTGTTGCCCTGTCTGACCTCAGCAGGGAGCAAGTGGAGGGGCCATGTGTGAATAGGCCTTTAGAAAGCACTGGTGTGTTGGCGAGGCTGCTGACTGCAATTATAGGTTTTAATGTTGTATTTGTGTTAAAATAAATAAATCTCCCAAAAAACGTATACAGCTTCTGTGTGATTTTATTAACATTGGAATTTTTTTTCCAGGGCCGGCCCTGGTTAGCCCTACCATAGATTACCCAACAAAAATACTCTGGCGCCGCCACTGCCCTTACCTGAAGCGCCCTCCAATTCTTCGGCCCACCCCGCGGGACCGGCATACCGGCACTCACGGGGTCGGGCTGCTCGACCTCGGCAGACTCAGCAACAGCAGAGAACCGCCGGGTGGGGCGCTCCACCATCACGCAGCTGATGGCGGGGGGAGGAAGCGTCTCAGCGGATCTCTCCACCCGGGACGCTAGGGTGAATCCCACCTCCTCCCTGTTTAATGCTCAGATCCCTGTTATTAGAGTGACTAATAAAAAGAACGTTGATCTGTATCCAAGTCTGAGTGTCGTTTGTTTTCACAATCCTGCACTGACACACATTGTTGACTGTACATATTCACCACTCGCTACCTCAGTTGTTGCTCCTGTAAAGGAGATAGCTAGTGGGCATGCGCAGATGAGAGAGATAAACCGCAGGAAGTGCTATCAAAGCGCTATGCAGGTACAGGGGCTTTTTGGTCGGCGTTTTACTGTCAGGGAACACACTACCCCTAGAATAAAAGCTCCAATTAATACAGTTTACCGTAGTGGTAAAGGCTGCATTATGGCGGAGCCCGCGCTCTCAGGAGCGCATGGTGGTGCATTCAGGGTGCTCAGTTGAACACACTACGTCTATTAAAACTCTGATTAATGCGGTTTACCGTAGTGGTGAGAACGGCATTATGGTGGAGCGCGTGCTCACACAAGAGCGCGCGACGGTGCGTTCAGGGACCTCAATAAATAATCGGCCCTTTCTGTGTCGACCCTCCATGGGCAAATCTTCCCTTCACGGGGGGTTTTGCGGCGGAACGGGTCGCCAGAGAGTATCACAGCTTCATAGCTGCGGCCCCGCAGCTGAGGGCTTGTCCATTAACACAATGTTATGGGGAATGGAGCCTCAGCTGTGTGTTAACGAAATGGATGGACAGGACGCTGAAACAGGGTTATTCACTCCAGTTTTGCAGCATCCCACCTCCATTCAGAGGCATGCGACAGGTAAATCTGTCCTCTCAGGAGGAGATGGGTTTCCTCTCAGCAGAGATTCAGGCTCTGGTGCAGAAACAGGCAGTGTCTGTTGTGCACCCTCAGCACAGAGAAAAGGGTTTTTAATCCATGTACTTCCTGGTTCTCAAGAAGACAGGGAATTCAGACCTATTCTAGATTTGCGCAGCCTGAATCGTCACATTTGCCGCAAACATTTTTGCATGTTAACCATAAAACAGTTAATGGGGCTGGTGCCTTCCGGGCTATTGGTTCACCACCATCGACCTGAAAGACGCATACTTTCATGTGGAAATTGTGCCAGAGCACAGGAAGTATCTGCGTTTTGCCTTCCAGGGGATAGCCTATGACAACAGACAACAGCACCACAGTGGCTTATATCAACAGGCAGGGCGGAGTCCGCTCCGCCGCCTTGTTGGCCACAGCGGAGAGGCTGTGGATATGGGCTTCAGAGGTGGTGTTATCTCTGAGAGCCCTCAATATCCCGGGACTGGAGAACAGGGGGGCCGACTTCATGTCGAGGGGCGGCCCCCTGCCAGGCGAATGGACGCTTCACCCGGAGGTGGTGAAGCAGATCTGGGCCCAGTTCGGGAGAGCGGAAGTGGATCTGTTCGCCAGCCGGCACAACAGCCACTGTGCCCTGTGGTTCTCCATGGCCCTGAGCGAGGGGTGGACGCGTTTGCACACGAGCCAGGCCAAGGAAGCTGCTATACGCCTTTCCACCGCTGCGTCTCATTCTCCCTCTCCTGGGGAGAGTGAGGCGAGAACGTCTGGCAGTCATTCTGGTAGCACCGGATCGCGTCGGGGCTCCGTGGTACTCAGAGATGACACAGATGAAGGTGGGCCAGCCCTGGGCAATCCCCCAGTTCTGGGGGGCGATGTCTCAAGAGGCAGGTGCAATCGGGGCGTTACCCACTCTGGGCCGTCCTCTCCAGGCTTGGCTCCTGAGAGGGACAGGCTGAGACAGGGTGGATTGTCTGACAGCGTTATTCAGTCTATCCAGGCAGCTAGAGCAGGATCCACCACAGCCTGTTACAGGCCGAAGTGGCTGGGATTCCAGCGATGGTGTGAGGAGCGGAGAATAGAGCCCCTATCTTGTGAGTTGGGCTCTATTCTATCCTTCTTACAGTTATTGGTGGACAGAGGGCTTGCTCATTCTACGGTAAAGGTGTATGCAGCAGCCATCTCGTCCTGCCATGAGGGATTTAACGGCAGGTCAGCCTTTTCTCATCCACTGATGTTGCGGTTTTTACAGGGGGTCAGGAGGCTGCGCCCAGTAGTGCACGCCTCCGCCCCGCAGTGGGACCTGCCGCTGGTGCTCGAGGCTCTGGTCACAGAACCATTTGAGCCTCTGGAGCTCTCCTCCCTGAAAGCACTGTCGTGGAAGACAGCATTGCTACTTGCCTTAACGTCAGCCAAAAGAGTGTCCGAGTTGACCGCTCTGTCGGTGCACCCGAGTTGCCTGTTGATTCGGGTGACCGGAGCGGGGCGACACTCAGACCGAACCCCTCCTTTGTGCCCAAGAGCCTAAGGAGTGCGTTCAGGTCGAGGGCTATTCAGTTGGGGGAATTTAGTCTTCCACCCCATGGTGGGGCCAGGGAAGCTAAATTACACCTCCTCTGCCCGGTGCGCGCGTTAGCATGTTATGTAGAGCGCACAGCTACCCTAAGACGCACTGAACAGCTGTTTGTGTGCTTCGGGGGCGGGGTGACTGGAAAAGCTCTGTCCAAGAAACGCCTGGCAGGCTGGCTTTGCGGAGGCATTGCACACGCCTACGAGCAGGCAGGGAGAGCCTGTCCCGCGGGGGTCCGTGCGCACTCCACACGAGCTGTGGCTGCATCAACAGCTTTATTCAACGGTGTGAGTGTGGAGGATATATGCACGGCGGCGTCTTGGTCAACGCCAGGCCCCTTCATAAAATGTTATCTCTTGGATATGTCTGGCTCTTTCTCAGCGTCTGTGCTTGCTGGGGCAACACAGGACTGGTGAGGAGGGGGGGGGGCTGTGGGTCGGTTGGCATCAGACCCCCTCCCCGGGCGTAAATGCGCTTACATTTCTCCGGACCCCTGGAGGGTCGCGGGGTGACGTAAGGTGCTCTGGGCCCTTACAGGGCTGGAGGACTCCCCTCGCCTGCATGGGGGCAGGAGGGGGAGAGCCCTCCATACTATAGTCTGTACACACTCTGCACGGGGTCAGTGTTTGAGTGTGGGGACATAGGGGGCACTTGCGCTCTCCCCGTGCTCTTTAGGGACTCAGGAGAGAGGGTGCATAGTGAACACAGGGCTGCGGACTTTCTCTGTCTGCCTATAGGCGGACGCAGGAGAGCCCTCAGCACTGTTTTTGAGCACACTTTTTTGCGAGGCAAGCGCGTCAGGGTGTGCTCTATCGGCCGCAGCCCGGACTTCTCCACGGTTACAACCGAGGGAGAGGTGAGTGAGGCGCAGCGGCTGCTAAAGCCGGTCAGGGACAGTGAGGTGGAACGGTGTGTTGGACGACAGTGCATACATCGGGGCTCCGCCCACTGTACCCATAGAGTCCAGTAGAGGGCGGAGCCTGTGAGAGATATTACACCGGGTTACGTATTGTAACCCTTGTTATATAAGCACAGGCTGAGCCCTCTACCCTGGGGCACTGTCTGTCCTATACCGCTCGCTGAAGAGTGGTGTAGGATGATGGTCAGGCGGCAGGAGGTGAGATGCGCGCGCATTCAGGTAGGCCCGCCCCGGGGCCGGCTACGTCTATAGAAGTCTCAGTAGGTGAATGCTTGCATGAAAAGGTAGTACCCATAGAGTCCAGTAGAGGGCTCCGCCTGTGTTAATATAACAAGGGTTACAATACGTAACCCGGCGTTTCTTCCTCATGCTGCAGACACTCGTCTGAGATCGAGGCTTCTGGCTTCAATTGAAGAAGAAGAAGACATACTTTATTCATCCCTACAGGGACATTTCTTTCCCCACTCTGTTGTGTTTACACACATTACACACACAGGGGAGGATATACATGCACACACACAACCTCATGCAGAGGAGAGGTGGCAGAGAAGCTGCCAGTTAGCCGGCGCCAGGGATTAGTTTCCAGGTTAGGTGCCTTGCTCAAGGGCACCTCGGCAGTGGCCCCGGAGGTGGCACCTCTAAAGCTACCAGCTCACTCGGCGACCCTTCAGTTCCAATACCAAGTCCCTACAGACTGAGCCACTGCCGCCTTGAAGGAGAATTACAGCAAAAATATTTTCTTTTAGAAAAGTAACATTAATAACATTGACGTTGTATAGTTCATTGATCTCATACCATAACCTCATTTTTCTTTACAACACCACTATGATTAATTTATTATAATACAATGAAGTCATCTTCACATGTAGAAGGGTAATGGTTTATTGCTCATGTTCCCAAACTTTTAAGACCATGTACCACTATTTACCAAACCAAGTGTCCCAAGTACACCACCACTTCCCTTCTCAGGATACCAACAATGCAATTAAAGAGACACCTTGCCCAAATAGTTTTTGCTTTTTCAGAATTGGCCATGCTTGACAGCTTTGCGTGTATCTGACTCATATTCATTATTCAAATGTTCTTCTGACTCTAACATGTTTCAGATTTTTAGCCAGTTTTTTGGACATTGTAGCCATTGTAAAAACACACCCAATCCAGTGTTTATATTACATTTCAACATTCACCCATTCACACACACTCATTTACACTGATAGCAGAGGCTGCCATACAAGGTGCCAGCTTATCATGCTCTCATCTATTATTCACACACACTCAGATACAGATGGCAGAGCCTTCATGAGCATTCTGTGTTTCAGTATCTTTCCCAAGGACATTTTGATACGCGTACTAGGAGGCTGGGATTTAATTGATCCTTTATTGGCGGACCACATGCTCTACCTGAACTGCTACGCTAACTTGGGCCAGCTAGACTGCATTCTTAGGTCTTCTGCCATGCATCCTGCATACCACCCAGGTGGAGTCTGCACACCACAGTGGTGCGTGGACCATAGAATGGGTATCACTGGTTCATTGAGGGAAAAAAAAGAAAGGAAAATATAATTCTGCTTAAATCTCTTTTTTTCTGGTCAATTAACCTTAGTTCTTCTGTCATTCATACGCACCAAAACCAAAAAGACACTGTTTTTGTTTCCTGAAACAACTGATTTTTGGTGTTGTAAGAATCGCTAGTCCACGCTTACAAGAGCAGCATTGAGTAATATAATACATGACAGTGAGCAGAATTCAAACAGCATCTTTTGCTTGGAGTGCAATCAAATGGAAATGTCTAACAGAATCTGCTTGATATTTTAAAGAACATTGCTTCTTTCCAGATGCAGAAATGTGTTCTGAGCACTGTAATCAGCCATCAGTGTTTGTGCTCTTTACAACATGCTAGCAGACTCTAGTGAGAGTCATCAATGCAGGAATGTGACGGACAACAAAAGCCTTCCACATAAGTACACTTCATCTTTCACTTCAACGCTTTAATCTTACACACACACATTAATATCCTCACCACATATGTTGTTCATCCTAACTTCCTCATTTTTTACACATTAGGAAGTTCTCAATAAGAATAAATCACTAAATATCTATAGAGCAATATTTCTTCCCTTGTGCCCAGTTTAGCCATGCTAACAACATGGCTCTAGCATTGGTTTGTTGGTCCACTGCTTTGGTTATTTCCACAGAATTGATGGTGACCAGAGGATTTAGCCAAAAGCTTTTCATGATGCCCTTAGTTTCCCTGCAGCGCCACCATGAGGAAAACATTTGTCATTTTCGGGGAAATGGGGAAAAATAGTTTGCCATGGAATTTGTTACACATAATACACATTTGTTCATGTCCCCCTCAAGATGAAAATAATTACTTATTTTTTCCTCCCTTCACTTTGGTTTGCAAGCAAATACCTGGAAAACTGACACAATTCCCAGCAGCCTCAGCTGTAGTTTTACACGTATTTAGTGCTAATATGCAAGTTGTTATTTTTTGCTAACATGCTAAACTTGCATGGTACCCATGGTAAACATTAAACCTGCTCAAAATCAGCATTTTACTATAGTCATTTTGATGTTGGAATATGCAAACATCAGTACTGAGCTTATGAAAATACAGACTTACAAAACTTCTAGCGTGGCTTTACAATTTTTAAGTATGTCTGCATATGTACTTATTTAAGAATAAGTACATAAAGCATGAAGTCAACCTGCATCAAAATATAGCTTTTTGAAAAGTGTCTTAAGATGCTTCCTTGTTGATGCCAAGCTAATTGTGTGGATTAGTTCTGTATTTGTTTACATGTTTGTTGAGTTATAGGATGAATGTGCAGCTTTAATTAGAGAACAGGAAAAGATCAAACTTCTGTCATCAGACTGTTTTCTGTTTTAAAAGTATGGATTCAAGTTCTACATTAACAGCTAAAAAAATAAGCAATTGTAAAAGCTGCTTTACACACTATAACATGATGTGCTATCATGTGTCACTAAAGGCTGCCGGGGGCTGGTTTTCATTCTGAACAGCTGATTTCAATTACTATAGTTTTTTCTCTGCCCTTCTCTAATCAGTGAAATCAGCTGATAAGGTGTTGGTTTGAATCCCTGCAGGGCAACCTCCATGGCACACGACTCGCTTTAACAAAAATGTCCTTTCTAAAAGGCAGAGGCAGACAGGAAAACATTGAATTGACAGCGGATAACATGACTAATGGACTTTAATTAATGGTTATGTTGTAATTAAACAACAACATGATCACAAATACATTCAAAGGAAATATCTAACTTAATTATATTTATATTTGAAAGCCTGATTGCCTTCAGTAAGAGTTCATGTGTGTGGCATGGGCAGTACCCGGCACCCTTAAACCCCCACCCCCTCTCCTGTGTCTCCCCTTCTCATTCCCAGGCTCTGAATGTGGGTGTCCCACCGGGAATTCAAGTAGCACATGAAGCCACTCAATACTCCCTGTTTAAAGGGATTCATTGCAGACTAATTGGGATAACATGGCTGGAAATGTTGACCTTGGTATTTCTAAAGAAGGTTTCAATTAACTTGTAATAAGGCCAAGCAGCCAGGCCCTCGATGGTTCCTCCTAAAGGGGAAGAAAAAGGCGAAACATGCCCCAGTTGATGGTTGGCTTTTCTTAACTTTGATTAATCACTCTCAGAGTAAGCAAGCAGGACTGGCAAAAATAATTAGAAGGGAAAACACCCTGCTCTTGCCCGCAGTAGCATTTAGAACATAGATTGGGTTACAGGAAGATATGTCAAAGTGTCTTCTGTTCCTCTATTAAATACAGATAAAATACAGTTTTGTGCTTGCATCAAACAAAGTCAGCATAATTATAAGATATGTTTGGTCTGTTTCTAATAATGACGTGGCCCTCATAATCTGCCATAACATTTTTTAAATGAAAGCTCCCTTTAACCACATGTTAAACTGGCTCTGACTTACACATGTTACTTTGAGGAAGTTTATTATTTAGCATTATATTGTGTACAGACACTTAGATCTCGTAGCTCTGATCCAGCAGGCCTAAAAATGGGCTGCCAGAGTTTTTGATTTGGTACAGGAAGTGAAATGAGCCACCTGATGAGAGACAGTGGAGTTCAGGCTTAAGATGTGCCTCTCCTGCCGCTGAATCAGCACTTCTATTATATGCATCAGGTCATCTGGAGCCACCAGCTGACCTGCAATGAATTATCGTTAATTCTCAAGGCAATAATGGAGCGCATTGCTGTGGGCTGCTCCGCTGACAGGAAGACACGAGCACGACGGGATGAGGAGATGGACTCTGCAGATTGAAAGTAAAACTCAATGAATTTCCACTCCCTTTCATGTTGCTGCGGTATCACCAGGTTCAGAGTTTTGTGTGTTTGGCTTAGTTTTCTTCTTCTCCTCCTCCTCAACTTCCTCCCTAATTCTTCTTTCCTGCTATTTCGAATGATCATGAGTCCAAAGAATGTATTTCTGCAAGTGTTTAACACGCTGGTCTTTGAAGCACAGTCCAAGTGGCTGCTTGGTCTGTGCTTTGTTGTTCTAAATGCTAGCTGTATTAAATCACCTCCCAGTCCCCAGCCTGTGTGCCTCATATTCTCCAAAACTGCATACATTCTCATGGAGAAAGTCCTGTTCCCCACTTCTGAGGCTGTCCAGGGACTAGGCTTATTTACACAGGATTTGATGCCATTCTAATATCACTGTGATACTCTAAATACTGATTTTTGTTGCTTTTTGAGCAGTTTACAAATGCAAATATCTTCACTCTTGAGACAGGAGCTGAGTGAAAAAAAATGTAGAGCTTCTTTTTCCCTTCCAACAACTACTTCTTATACCCTGTTAAACCAAAGCTTAACAAATGTTTCCAAGCAGAAGATGATAGAAAATACTGTAGATGATAACTCAAAGATGATGCTATTTTCCCATTTTTGTATTGGTACTTTTACTTCAGTAAATAATCAAAGTATAACTCCAACCATTGCATGAACCAGACAAATACCTCATTTTAACAGTACAATTACCTTTGCATTCATTGAAAGCACAGTGGCTTGTGTTTGCTTTTTATTTCCAACATTTGGATTTGATTCTTTTTACAGACCGTCTAATAAAAGACTGGAATGATGGAAGGACTACGGAGGACATGCAGTAAAGTGGGTAAAGAAAACACACCTTTCTTTTACAGCAGGGCATAAACAGTAGTTTATGGTTGCAATTTTACTGTCATATTGCATAAGCAGGGCCCCTTTGGGAAATAGGTTAAGCTCTGACTGAGCTATGCTCTTATGAAATTGATATTATACTCCTACACTTAAAGGTCCCATGTCATGGCCATTTCTACTGATCATAATTCCATTGTTGAGGTCTACTAGAATAGATTTATATTGTGCAATTTTCCAAACTCACATTGGTTTCTCATACAGCATCTCTGTATAGTATGTGTATTCACTCTCTGTCCTAAACGGCTTGTTGGAGCTCCTGCCCCCCCCCCTCCCTGTGAGCCCAGTGTGCTCTGATTGGTCGGGACGTTGCGAGGCTCGCTGCTCAGTGAGCTGGCTTACTGGTGTGGTTTCCGGGTCTGCGATACAGCGGGACAGCGCGAAACTCATCCAGAGCACACACAAACATTCACAGCCGAAGTAAAAACAATAAGTGTGGCTTGATATTGAGTAAGAAAAAGGTTTATAAACGCTGTGAGAATGGGTCTGCAGAGAGCATTTCTCCGCGATCCCAACTCGTCTATTACCAACCAGGGAGCTCTATGCAAGTCAATGGGACTCCCTGTTAGTTGAAAATGTACGCCCACTGCGTTTGATAGTGACGCCAAGGGATCCTGGTGTGTGAGGAGGTTCGCGGATTGGTCCATTTTGGTTCCAGGAAGAAACAAATGGAAAAAGAGAAATCTCCAACGAGGCGTTCTGGGGCAGCATAGACAGATATTTTCTGTGTTAGAGTTTTACTCCCTACAGGGTGTACTTTGAGGGTTTGTGACTCTGCAGATCGTTTACATGCAGAAAAAGCTACATAACACACAAGGGGATGGGTAATAACCAGAAAAGCATGACATGGGACCTTTAAATGAATTAGAGAAAATTAGCTTGGAGGCATTGATCAACCAGGATTCCACTCCAAACTCCCTTTTTTGTTGGATTCCCCCCACCCTTTTTGAGATATCGAAGAAAAATTACTATGTGGAACAGGCTTTAGTCCACTCCGGATTCTTTTGATTTTTCTTTAAAATATTTGGTACCACTTTACAATAAGACTACCCTTATAAAGGATTCATAAAGGGTTTATAATTAGGTTATGAATTAGGTTGTAAACACTTTATTAATCATTAAGAACCATTTATAAACCAGTTCTAACATAGTTTTCATACATCAACACAGGCTCACTATTTGGCAAGATGACTAAGCCTTATATTGGCTACTTAGCGAGAATCAACTCAGTGAGCAACAGATACCAAGGATGCTGGCTGATGAAGGAGACGAAGTAAGCTAAGTAGCCAATATAAGGCTTAGCAGTACAGATAAATGTGGGCTCACTATTTGGCAAGCAGCCGCTCAGAGTCGCCCTGTTTATCTCATGTCTTATGAAAGCTTATTAATGATTTATAAAGTGTTCACAACCTAATTCATAAATGAATTACAAACTATTCGTGAACCCTTTATAAGGGTAGTCTTATTGTAAAGTGCTACCAAATATTTTTACTGGATGCATAAATAACTGATTGCACTGATTTTCAATGTTCCATAACTACATTATGGATGGAAAATAAGAAAGCTACCACAGCAGATGTCCATCTATAACTTTAAAAATAATTCTCCTCCAACTGCTATTGGTCTGAGGAAAGATGAGCCACTCTTATCAGTTCTCAGCGTGCAGCCTTCACCTCTGCTTTATACAGCCTGGTATCTGCCTTTTGTCAAATAGCTACCCTAATTTTATAGCTTTACCACCCTTTGTGTAGCGTTCAAAGGTTCATCCACCCAAAGATAACAGTTTACAGTAGTTAATTGGTGATTAAACGACTAGATGTCCTTGTAAAATGTCGCTACCTGTGTTGTGGTTTTAAAAGAAAGTTTTAAAGATGTTAAGAATTTCATTGGGTTTTAAATGGAAGTGTTTGTTTTAAAGTAGTAATGATAGAAAAACCTGTAAAGATAGATGGCATGACCTGATATGTTGTAACACTTAAGAGTGCACAGCATAAAGATGTGGATATTTTCATATTTATTGCTCAAGTTAAGTCCTCAACGAGAGATATGTACAGTTTATTTTAATTTAAGAGGTGCTGGTAGGTGGATGTTGTAAGAGTGAACATATACCTCCATGAATGTCAAACTATTCCTTTAAGGGCCCTATTCTGCTTTGTGGGGCCTGTGGGGTGTTCTATAGGTTGTTGTCCTTAAACGCCTCCGTTGGACTCCATTGTTTTTTTATACTTCCGGAACAAAGTGGCATCACTATGGAACACTGCTTCTATTGGCTAGCACGGCAACACATTGTACTGATAGGCTAAGGGGCGGGATATTTTCAACACATCTCTAGAGGTTGACCAATCAAAACAGAGCCGGACAGCTAACCAATCAGAGCACACTGGGCTCTGGTTTCAGACAGAGGGTGAAAAGAGGCGCTGCACCAGAGGCAGTATGAGAAAAATAAAGAGCTTTTTGAACATTAAAGCATGGGAACATGTCCCAGTAGAGGCCTGAAATACTAATATACACCTGAAGCATAATATGTTGTCTTGAAACCATTTTTATCTGTTAAGGAAGTACAACTTTCTTGATCAAATGTAGGAAACCTCAACTTCTTAACCTTCTTTCAAGTGGTCGAGCATAGCGTGAGGCCCCCACAAAGTTTAGCTACTGCAGTCATTTTCAGAGGCAGGTAATTTTACACTTGGAACTGGTTTGCCAGTGAGATAGGCAGCCACCCCAGCCTAAGCTAAAGCTCTAAACCTGTGTAATTACATTTTAAGCAGCATTGGCTAGTTGAAATACCCGGAGTAATTAGTTTCGTTTTTTGACTCTATAATCTTCTCCTTTTGTGTTAGGGTTTGGCCTTTTCGCTGGAGGGAGACACAGATCAAGTTAATAGGTAGTATGGAATTATTTTACATAGTTAGAGGTAAGAATACAATGACCCCTTCCTTCCTCCATCATCCAGCCACACAGAGACTGAAATGTGTTTTGGGAGTTGTTTCCTTTTATTAGGAGTGTAATGGTAGTGCTGTACAATTATAAAAGCTGTTCAGAGGCCTTTATAGTGTTCATTTGTGGTAACACCTGTGTTTCCATGCGAGAGAATGAGCTTCTGATGGTGATGATGAACATAGAGTGTAAAAAAAAGTCCAGCCTGCAAGTTGAGAGCCAAAAACATGGTTATAAAGTAATCTGTTAATTTGTTACGGCTTCGAAGAGACCAGCAAATCCTCAACTCGGCCTGACTTTTAATTTGTTAGCTATCTCCATGGCACAGTTGTCACTGGCTTTTAGACTGTCCCTTAGAACCCCCCCGACACCACAACCCCACACACCCCGCCCCTGCTCGTCCTTCTCCTTGCCTCTTCCTCTCTCCTCATCCGTCTCTCTCCCTTCTCTGTCAAATGTTTATAGCTGATGGCAGATAAGATTATTTCAGCCCTGAACCTCTCAGTGCCAGCTGCCTCAGACCTTTGCTCACAATAAAGCCTAAGATGCGTTCCGGGCAGGGGGAAGATTGTTGTAGTTGGAACTCATCCTAGGTATATATTGATAGGAGGTTGAGGTGCAGAAAAATAAGAACACCATTTTTTGGCTCGGCCTATCATGGCCGTGTTTAGAACTCCTTACTTGCATACTTGTATTGAGCACAAACAGGGGCAGTGGCACTGGGATTAAACCCTTATGATGTGTTCAGTATGCAATACACAATGTTTATTTTTTTATTTGCCCACCAGGAACATAGTAAGTCTCCCACAGTCCTCCCATCTTTTTTCACTGCCAAAGATATTGTGAAACATTTGTGTGATTTGCTGAGAAAATATACATTCTGAACACAGTATATTCAAGAGCATGAGCACGATCCAAATACAGCGCAGATGCTTTATATTTGTTGCTCTTTGTTAAGAATGATTTTCCAAAGCTCCAAACATCATTAAGCAGGCTGAAATGTGTTTCTTTTAAAGTTGCATAAAACAGGAAATCTTGTAATGGACACAAAGTTGGATACATTTTGAGTATTTCTATTTTATACATGCACCTTTTTCAAAGGGATTCTGTGTCAGTCCCTGCATGTAAGGCTCAAAACACCATAATGAAATGCCCGGACTAATCCAGCTGAACACACTTCAACCTGTCATAGTTGGAGCAAGAATGGCTCATGAGTGGAAAATTAATCTGGTTTAATAAAAAAGAACGGCATCTGGGTTTGCAATGAAAATTGTTACAATATGTGAAAAGGTCATGCACAGAACATTGTATTGACCTCAAGCAACCCTGGAATTCTTGCGGTTGAACAAACAGTTTTCAAAACACATACTATTGCAAATGCACAGAAAGAAAAGGATATCAGCATTTTATCAAAATGTCTTCCAGCTTGGAGCAAATGCAATACAACTTGAACTTGAAACTTGCATTGAAAAGGTCCTGAGCATTTTAATCGTGGACAGCACAGTCAGCATAGTAGTTTCTCATCATATCTTTGAATTTTATCGCATCTTCTTTAGCTGTCCTCATCCAGAGTTCATTCAGATAATAATTCCCTGTATCTGCAGGTTCAGAAGCAATATGAGGCAATATGTGGGTGTTGCTGTTGTCAGTGTTATCAGCTGGGCCAGGCTGTCGGCCAAGCTTTTTTGTCGCATTTCAATGTGACAAAAAGAGTTCAAGACAGAGAGCATTTAGTTTTTTTATCAACAAAAGAAAATGCATATGGTGGATTGAATAGACTTATAGTCCCATGTTCTTAGTGTTATCTGTTGCATAACAGTCTTTAATGTTGAAGTGTCTAGAGGGGAAACCACCCCAGTGGCGCCCTCTAATTAGCAAAAAGGCAAAACAAGATATAAACATGAACTGGTGAGGCGTTATAAGAGCTACTGTCTATTGATTTCTTGCAGTGACTTTGAACATCTCTTAAACTCATGCTTCCTGATTAATGGACTTCACTTCAGTCTATTGCTTTATTAGTGTCATTAGAGGAGCGCTAAAAGAGGCAGGACTATGAATTTCCCCCAAGGGCGATGAATAAAGTTTCATCTTCTTCTTCTTAATATTCCTGGACGTCAATTTTATGATAATTTTTACTTTTTTTCCACTACATTTTAGAAGCCAATATTGCACTTTTTTACTTTACTACATTTATTTTACAGCTTAAGTTACTTTACATAATCGGATTTCTAGCTAATACATAGTTATGACGATGAAAAACTTAGGTCACAGGCTCCTCCAATAGTGCAACACAATAAAACAGAAAAAATTGTGCAAGTAAATAGTAAATACAAAAAGAAAAATAGTAAAAAAGTGAAATAGTGCAATAAGAGTCTACAAGTTATTGGAATATGATATATTAGATAAATCATTTCTAAGTACTAATAAACTATAAATCAACTAATATTTTTGGTTACAATTTTTGGTTACAATATCCTGCAGCAAGTTATTCAAATCACCTAGACATTTACCAGAATTATAGACAATAACGCATCAAAAATGATCATCCTGTAATTTCATATGGTTCTGAAAAGGCCATTTCACGTAACAAATTATTTGAATTTTGGTACTCAGGTATTTTTTGATGCTAACACTTTTGTAATTGTACTTAAGTTAGATTTAGAATTACTTGATTTATTTTGATTTGTTTCACTAAATGTTTTATAATGCTGCTATTTACATTTGTAATACTTGGAATGTGTAATTATTATTTGATTTTATATTTTTAATATGTATGCATGCCAACTAACTAAATATTGTTTTTATCTTGTGTATATCATTATTGTCTCTTTGCTGTAATGATGTCAATTTAACCTCTTGGAACGAATTAATGAATTCAGATTTTTTCTCAGAATTATCGACCTTTACTTGTAACAAAGTAATTATACAATTAAGTATTGCTTAAGTACTTCTTCCACCACTGCTAAATCCACATACAACGCTTTATTGATACACGACAATTATCTTATGCTGTCCCTGTTTTGTTCAATGGAAGTTTTCCAATAACTATCAAACAGCATCTAAGTTGTGATTAATATCCAGCAGTATTTACATTTGTTTATTTATATGTAAGAGGAAAAAAGAGCTGATTAAGAAAATAGTTAAAAAACAAAGATTTTCAAACTATCAGAAACTTTCTAATTTAGAAAAAAATCCATGGAAACCAAAAGTTGTTAATACATATTACAATTAAATGAAACTACAAATGTGACTGCACAGAAAGAACCCTGTATTTCACCTACTGCACTGTGTCAATAGAGATATAATGCATATGTCTACTTCCTTCTGGAGAATTGCTCTATGTGTATACTTTAATGTTATGTTGGTCGAGTTTATAACGTCCAAGCAGACTGGAGCCAGCCATTTACCTTCACTGTTTTCAGTCTGTTGACTCTTCCTATACTGCTCCACTCTCACCTGACCCAAAGAGCTTATGTACTTTAATGTGTTTGCATGTGAACATCTGCTCATCAGTAGACAATATGTATTTGTAATATTCTATACTATGTGTGTTTGGATGGATGTAATGCATTTTCTCTCAGATGATTGGAGGGTTACCTCATCAGCTTATGGTATGATGGCTGTCGACCTTTCAAAGAGCAGCGGTTGGGGGCATAAAAATGAGCTGATTGTTAGCAGAGCAGAGCAGCAGATGCCTGTGATAAGATAATGATAAGGCTGCTATCTGGCTTCCACATCGATAAGTTGACCACATCATTTCATAGTGGCCATTTAGTATGTTACCTCTGTGGCCGGTGGTTCGATGCTGACAGAACAGCTAACAGGTCAATTAGAGCAATGAGGCCTGCAGGCTAAGTGAGTGGTGAACAAAGAGGGTTCAGAAAATAAAGTGCACCTGTCTACCTACTCTGGGATGTAGCTTAAGCTATATAATATTGATCGTGATGCGATAAGGACAGGTCGTTGTATCAATAAACAGACGCTCCCTATTCCTTCGCTTGTCACCGTCGGTTGTACTATCCCTTTCTGCTGTGTACTTTTAAATCCACCCATCCTTTATTATTCCAAAATCAATCTTTTATATAAACCGTTTCAGTAATACTCAGTTCAAATTGAGTCGCATGCTACTTTGTTGACCTTATGAATGGATCTATGCAAATATGTACTGCTGCTCTCTTGTCTCCTTATCCCTCTTCCATCTCTGGTTGTGCCATCACCAACACGCACAGTGCAGTGACTGCCCAGTACAAAGGTGCTTTTTTATTGGTGCCATTCTTCATCTTCTGGAAGCCGATGACTACATAATAAGGGCCTTGCATCTGATTAATCTATCCGTGGGTACTGACAGCTTGCTATCAACCATGTTTGGAAGTCTCTTATTATTTTTTAGATAAGCAGCACTGTGTAGAAGCAGAGCTTACTGACTGTCACTCAAAAATTCCCCAATGTCTTTGGATGGATGCACCTCGCACAACGCACCCAGGAATGAAAGCTAGCTCCGGTCCTTTTCCTGTTAGGGAAACTGTGGACTCGATGTCCTGACACGCTGGAGTTTGTGCAACCTGCACAAACTCCAGCTCACCATGATTACAAATGGTGAAATGCAATGTAAAATTACCGAAAAAATACCAGCTCACTAAATCACAACCGCTCAAACCAACTACAAACTACTACCGCGGATTGGGCAGAGAAGGAGTCCGAGAAAGTTGCTCCCCCATGTGACGTAATATGACGCGTTTGACGTTAAAAAAAAACAGTTTTTAGTAGCAGAGCTCAAAACGGCTCCTTTCCCCTCTGAATTATTGCCCTTATGTCTTGTAAAACATATCAAATCCTGCATTAACTTTTTTAATTGTAATTTTCAGGCAAGGTTAAGCATAAATCTAGTAAAAAAAAAAACCTGCAAGTTGCTCTTTAACTAACCACATCGGGAGGGATAAAGGTTTCAACCGATGGCGAGAGACAGCTAGGAAGGTAGACTACAGTGACGACCGGACGAGCAGGATAGCCCGTGGTCGAAATGACCGGCAGGAAGTGAAGGCCCGAGGCTAGCAAAGTTAGCGAAGCACCGAGGAACGCCGGTCCCCGAGTCGAGCTGACGACCGGACGACAAGGATAGCCCGTGGTCGCAACAGTCGGCGGAAAGTGAAGGCCCGAGGCTAGCAAAGCTAGCCGTGGTCGGATCACGTGAGTAACAAGGCAATTTTTTCGGAGCTATCTACCCAAAGAAGCTAGTGATTAAGTGATTAAAGCAAACCTTTGGTCTAGGCATGGAGAAAGGAAAGTGATGTTTGCCATCGGGGAAGCTTAAAAGGTCTATGAGGAGACAGAAGCGACACAAATTCACCTAGTGAGCTATGAGAGTTACGAAAAAAAGCTTAAAAATGTAGAAATACTCATTAAGGAATTAAAGGAAATGCACAGCACCTGGAGGGGATGGGCTCCTGCGACTGCTAGAAAATATGTGGAAGAGATAGTGCGCCAGCTGGAGAAAACTTCAGTGCGAAAACTCACTTAAGCGTCAAAAGGAAGCTGAGTTTAACAAAGCACGCGGTGCAGCAGAGTTGGCATGCACCGCAGCAGAGGATGAGCGCACCAAGTTAGCCGAGACCCAACGTGCGAAGCTCACCGAGATTCAAATTGCTGCAGAGGAAGCACGCATTACAGCAGAGGATGAGCGCGCCCAGTTCGCCCTGGTTCAGCTAAGGCAAGACCAGGCCCAACGCTCTAAATTGGCCGAGGCTCAGATTGCAGCAGAAGAAGCACGGTTTGAACTCATGAAAGCGCAGCATAAAGCAGTGGAAGAGGCGCACACTACTGGCGTGGCAGGCACGGAACCCAGAGACAACCCGATGGGAGCGATATCAAAGATACGACTCAAGCCGGTAGGCCTTCCCAAGTTCAGTGGCAGTATGAGGGAGTTTCAACGCTGGAAAAAGGACTGGGAATCTTTGCAGAAGCAGGGAGAACTGTCCGGGTCGCCTGAAGTCAAGAAGTTCCAGCTTCTAGACAGCATGGAAGAGAAGGTAAACAAGGATGTCACATTGGCCAGCTACAGTACAGTCGAAGACATGTTCAGAGTACTGGAGAACCGTTACGGGAACAGGTCCACGATTGCACTGCAGATCGTCGCAGAACTGGAGAAGATACCAGCTGTGAAAGGAAACCAGCCGAGGAAGGTGATAGACATCATCCAAGCTGTGGAAAAGGCTTTGGCAGACCTCACAGACCTCGGGAACCCTGGAGCCATCGACCACCCACTGATGATTAGGTCTATAAAGTAAGCTGCCCGACCAGGTGAAGCGAGAGTGGGTCATCTTCAAGGCTAAGCCCGAAAACGGTGTCACCCCAGTCAACCATTTCAATGCGCTTCTGAAGTTCCTGAAGGAGCAAGAAGAAATTCTAGAGAGCTTGGAACAACTGAAAATAACAAAGACATCTGAGAAAATGGAAAAGCCGCAAAACAGGTTAGAGAGAAAGTATGCCTACACAAAAGACACCAGAAGGGACACTCCAGAAGGTGATTGCGTCGTGTGTGGAGAGGAGAAACACAATAAAGTTATTCTTCTGCAAGAAGTTCAAGGGGTTTGGCTTGGCTGAGAGAAAGACTGCTGTGAAGAAGGTAGGAGCATGCCGCGTTTGTCTTGGATGTCACGACGTGGTAGAAGAGTGCACAGACAGGTTCCTCTGCAACAGGGAAGACTGCCAAGAGGGGACCTCCTCGGACCACCACTACCTCCTCTGTCCAAAATGGGAACAGCTACCAAAGGGGAAACTTGGAAAAGGCAGCGAGAGGGTAAGGGAGCTAACAGAAGAACAAAAGCTAGCCTTATCCAAATGTTCCCCAGAGGCGGCGGCGGAGATCAAGAAAGCTTTCAGTAACAGCAACAAGACTTCAGTGACAAGGAGCGCTAGGAAGGATGAAGGTGGACTTCTGGAGAATAATAGACTGACCAAGCACCCTGTCATCATGATGCTGTTGGAAGTCACTGCCAACGCGGGGCAGAAGATCGGAGCTGTGATTGACCTCGCATCAGACACCAACTACATCACTCATGTAGTGGCTGACAGGCTCTGTCTGAGCAGAGAAGAAGTCACTCTGATTGTGCATGGAGTTGGAGGAATGACCGTGACAGTCAAGATGAAGAGGTACCCCCTGCGAGTAAGAGTCAAGACCCCCAAAGGTACTGTGAGGGCTGGAGGAGATCGCTAAAGGGCATCGGAGCGTCAGACCTGAACAGCTAAAGAGGTTCTTTCCGGAGGTTGCAGCGGAGGGACTGAAGAGACCAGACCATGTCGAGCTTCTCATCAGTCACAGAGAGGGGAGACTCGCTCCACAAAGACTGAGGATAGTTGGAGACCTCGTCTTATGGGAGGGCCCACTAGGTAAAACCGTGGGCGAAGAAGAGACCAGGAGTCTGACTCAGGAAGAAGGCGGAGACCAGGAATACAACTGCAACAAGGAGAGAAGTTCTCGAGTGGTGGAAGTGGGACAGCATCGGTGCAGCCTGTGAATCCAGGTTTGGTGGGTGTCGCTGCGCGACATGCCAGCCAGGAGGAAAGGAAATTACCCTGGCAGAAGAAAGGGAGCTGGAAGTGATTAATGAGGGGCTGTCCTACATGGCCAAAGATGAACACTGCCTGACTCCGCACTGGGACGCACAGAAGAGGAGTGGAGGCCACCTTCCTGAAAACAGAGAAGCAGCTCAGGAAGGAAACTGAGTGGCAGTCCGCCTACAAAGGTCAGATTCACGAGATGGTGGAGAGAGGCGCGGCAGTAAAACTCACCACGGAGATGATAGACGGCTGGAGAGGACCAGTGTGGTACGTGAGCCACATGGTCGCGCCGAACCCCCACTCAGTGACGACACCAGTGAGACTGGTCTGGAACAGCAGTCAACAGTTCAGGAGGGTCAGCATGAACGACCTTCTGCTTAAGGGGCCAGATGTGCTGAACCCCATCAGATCGGTCTTACTCCGATTCAGGGCGGGAGAGCATGCAGTCCTAGGAGACATCCGAAAGATGTACAACTTTTCTTGGCTAAAAGAGCGCGAAGTCCACCTGCACAGGTTCCTCTGGAGAGACACCCCAGAAGAGGACATCGATGAGTACGCCATCACCAGGGTAAATATTGGCGACCGACCCGCTGGGTGCATCGCACAGTTGGCGATGAGGGACACCGCTCGGCTGCCCAGGTTCGCGCACATGGTGGAAGAACGCAGGGTCCTGGAGGAGGACAGTTATCTGGACGATATCTTAACGTCCCACAATGACCCAAAGAGACTGGAGGAAATCACAGAGGGGGTAGAAGAGATCCTGAGCGCCGGAGGCTTCTCCCTCAAACCATGGGTCAGGTCAGGCCAAAGTGGGAGGCAGAGGACTGCGGAGCAGGTCCAAGCTGGAGCAGTAGCAGAGCCAGGGGTCAAGACACTGGTACTCCTGAACCAGTTAAGCGACGAGGACAACAAGGCTCTGGGGATTGGATATCATGTGGACCAAGATCAACTTTACATGATGACCTCGATCAACTTCTCAAGAAAGAAGAAAAAGATGAGAGTGGTACTGAATCTTTGTGAGGAGGAGGTAAGACCAGAAACGCCTGACCCTTTGACTAGAAGGGAGCTACTTAGTCAAGTCAACTCTATGATCCAATTGGCCTGGTTACGCCTGCAAAGCAGAAGGGGACTATCCTCGTCAGAAGGGCCTTCCAAGAGGCAGAGAGAGGAAGATTGACAAAGGAGACTTGGGACAGCCCACTCTCAGGGAACCTCCGAGAAGATGCTATCAAGCTGTTTGAGGAGTATGTGAGGCTGAGTAAGGTCAAATTCCACAGGAGTCTCACGCCATCCGGGTGGAAAGGCAAACCGTGGGGGGGTCACGTTTTCAGATGGGAGCGATGACGCATACGGTGCCGTGATGTACCTGAGATGGGAGTCAAAGCAAGGGGTCGAGGTCAGCAGGAGATGGGAGACCTCCCCCCGAGCGAACAGAACCTGCCGCACCCTTTGAGTACACCACCGTAGACCTGTTCGGCCCCTACACGGTGAGGGACATGGCGAAAAGGAGGACCAAGCTGAAGGTCTGGGGCGTGGTGTTCTGCTGCATGGCATCACGGGCTATGCACGCAGACATCGTGGAGGACCTGTCCACGGAGGGCTTCCTGGGGACTTATCAGCGGTTTACATCACTGAGAGGTCATCCAAAGAAGGTGTGGTCTGACCGGGGGACCAATTTTGTTGGTCCCAGACACGCCTTAAAGGACCTGCATGACTTATTGAGTCGATTGGACCAGCAGGAAGTCGGGGGGAAGGCTGCAAGGAATGGCACAGAGTGGGCCCGGATTCTCCACTCGGCCGATTCGCCTCATCGGAATGGCGCAGAAGAAGCAGCCGTCCGCATAGTAAAGAAGGTGTTGGGGAACGTCGGGGGAGGAGACTGCCTCACGGGACTGAAATTCCAGACCCTGCTCTACCTGGCGGCTAATCTCGCCAACGAGAGGCCGATCGACGCCAGGGCTCAAGTCCAGGAGGATGTAGTGCAGGTCATCACCCCCAACTCCCTGTTGCTAGGGCGAGCGGGGCCCAGAGGAGACTTGCGAGGGTTTGAGTTTTCAACCTATTCGTACAAGCGGCTGAGGGTCATCCAGGGCGAAGTGGACAGGTTTTGGAGGCAGTGGAGCCAGCTGGCTGGGCCGAACCTGTTTATCCGACCTAAATGCCATCGAAGAGCGCGAAACGTGGCGGTAGGAGACCTGGTTTGGTTGGCAGATCAGAATGCCCTGAGAGGTCAGTTCAGGTTAGGTCGGATTGAGGGCGTGACCCCCGTCGAGAAAGGAGTGGTCCGAGATGTTACGGTGAGGACATGCCCTAGCTGTCCCGCTTTCCTTGGAGGAACAGGAGGATCCCGAAGACCCGGTAGGAAGGGCGCAGACCGGATACCCACCACCGTGCTTCAGAGGGACGTGAGGAGGTTGTTGTTCTCCTGCCTGTCGAGGAGCAAGGAGATCAGGAGAGAGCGACCCCGTAATGCTGGCTGTGCCTCTGCGGGGGGACCTGGCTTCGGGGTCGTTGAAGATTCCGAAGTAGAGAACTAAGAAGAAGGAACCTCCTCAGACACCACCACCAGAGCAAGGTTATTTAGGTTGGTGGCCTCCTTGGGTCATCCGACCAGGAGGCCAAGTGGGAGGTGTGCTGTAAACTCATGTTTTGTGCTGGTTGTATGAGGGTTCAATTAATGGGGTTCAGTTTATGTGAGTGTGACTTTAAATCTGGGTGGAGATTCGCAGGGTTTATTGATATGGTATAAATAGAGAGAATAAATAACTGAACGTCATTGAGATTGAGGAATCAGGAGAGGCCACTAGTAAGTGTGATTATTATATTGAATGTGATTTAAGTTGTATGGGATATGTGTGATCCTAATTGTTGTATTGTTGTTGTCTTTTTTTCTTCTAAGGTTAACAACCTATTTGGATTTTTGATTAAATTATCAAATCTAGGAGTTGTTTCCGTCCATCTTGATTTCACCCATACTGTCGGGAGATAGACAGTATAGTCTTACTGACTGTATACATGTAATTAGTTCTTACACAACTGACTTTATCTTACACAATAATTATATATATTTAAAAATGTGCATTTTAAGAAATTATTTGGGACAAGGCTTACATTACAAAATGAACACTTAGATTAAATAACTTCATAGCAATCCGCAGATCTGAAACAAAAAACAAATCAAAAAAATGTATTGACAATATACAGTATTATAAGATATAGCTAACACATAAAGGATACAACATTAATACTAATAACTACATTAATCTTCATTAATAAACCTGGTCACTATTGATGTTTTGTGTTCTATATCTTACCTATTTTCACATCTTTCATCAAAGGTATAAACTTGGTTATTCTTTTTTAACCAATTCCTTGTATTTATTTAAAAATTGGGTACCACTTTACAATAAGACTACCCTTATAAAGGGTTTACGAATAGTTGTAATTAATTTATTAATTAGGTTGTGAACACTTTATAAATCATTAATAAGCTTTTATAAGATATGAGATAAACAGGCCAACTGTGACCGGTTGATTGCCAAATAGTGAGCCCACATTTATCTGTACTGCTAAGCCTTATATTGGCTACTTAGCTTACTTCGTCTTCTTCATCAGCCAGCATCCTTGGTATCTGTTGTTCACTGAGTTGATTCTCCCCCCATCCATATTGATGTTTCTTGGCATCTCTTATGACCATTTATGAATGAGTTACTACCATTTATAACTGCCAAAAGGGAGCCTTATTGTAAAGTGTGAAACACATTCCCATTTATTAATGAGTTACTACCATTTATAATTGGTAAAAGGGAGCCTTATTGTAAAGTGTGAAACAAATCACCATCTATTGATGAGTCACTAACATTTATAACTACTGAAAGGGTGCGTTGTTTTTAAGTTTAATACACATGTCCATTTATGAATGAGTTATAACATTCACGCTGACCTAATACACCTTTTTCAAGTTAGATGCAACCGAACCAAGCAAAACATTTTATTCACACATGAAGAAAATCAGGACTCATAGTAATGACTGTTTAGTATGACTGATACACATATTTAAACATAAAAGCTTTTCTCAGACATAAATGAAAGACTTGGTAAGACATAATGGTACTCAGACTGGAAAGGCTTTGTGTATATCCTTGAACAAGCGTCCAAGCAGTCCATCAGGGTGAACAGAGCCAAGCCAAGATGACCATTCAAGAACCTTGAGGTGTTCCTCCAACAAACTCTCTGTACGGTTTCCTCTCAGTCTACACTAAAAAAACTGACTTTTTGGTGTAGTAAAAAACATTTAATTAACTGTCATACTTTTTACATGGTAATATCAAGATTCACAAAGAACTAGAATTTCTTAAAGGTCCCATGTCATGCTTTTCTGGTTATTACCCGTCCCCTTGTGTGTTATGTAGCTTTTTATGCATAAAGAAAAACGGTCTGCAGAGTCACAAACCCTCAAAGTACACCCTGTAGCGAGTAAAACTCTAACACAGAAAAGACCTGTCTATGCTGCCCCAGAACGCCTCGAGATTTCTCTTTTTCCATTGTTTACTTCTTGGGTATAGTAACGTATTTCGGGTATAGTGACGTAACGTAACGGCTCCGCAGATTGGTCCAAATGGACCAATCCAAATGGACCAATGGAACGTCTCTGTTACGTTACGTCCGTGGAGCCGTTACGGTCCGTGGAGCCGTTACGGTCCGTTACATTTGGACCAATCCGCGGACTTCCTCACACACACACACTCGGCGGGACGTTGCGAGGCTTGCTGCTGCGAGGAGAGCGGGACACTGTGAGCTGGCTCACTGGTGTGGGGTCGGCGGAACTCAGCCTGGGCACAGACACAAACTCCCAGCCAGGCTGCGGGTGTGTGTGTGTTTCAGGCTGGGTTTCGCTGTGTCTCGCTGTCTCGCAGACGGCCACTGGGCTCACAGGGAGGGGGTGCACGAGCTCCAACAAGCCGTTTAGGACAGAGAGTGAATACACATACTATACAGAGATGCTGTATGAAAAACCAATGTGAGTTTGGAAAATTGCACAATATAAATTAATTTGAGTATACCTCAACAATGGAACTATGATAGAAATGGCCATGACATGGGACCCTTAAGTAACATTTTAAATGTATACACCTTTTATTCATGTAATACATTTACAGTGTGGGAGTAGTACGTTTTATTATATATTTACTCATAATATTTAAATTATTTATAGTCACTGCTCATAAACCTTAAAATTCTAAGTAAATGTTAATCTAAAACCATAGTAGCTGTTTGAATCCGCGCATGCGTCTTGACAAGACAAGATACCCGCGTTTTTGGACGACGGTTCAGTTAGGTTTGCACGTTGAAGGCTGTCGGAGGAGCTGCATGGCTGGAAAAAGTGTTGGTAAGTTATTGTCTCTCTGTTTAAGACTTATGATAATATATGCATACCTGCCAACCCTACCGATTTGGGCGGTAGTCTACCGCTTTTGACATGTTTCTACCGCCTACCGATTTAGCTGGCTTTCCCTACCGATTTCAATCTTCCCAAATTATAAAAAATAAAAATGCCTCTTGGCGCACCATAGACAATGGACTCGACTTTGGCTCCTATCCAATGAAATTGGATTTGCTCATCACGTGATTAGTGTTCGGTCTTGGCGCCCCAGTGTTGTTTATTCACATCAGAGATGTTCAACAATACACACAGCTACAGGTTTTGATATGGAAATTCCGCAATTAATAGAACCCCCGAGAAGAAGAAGCCCACCAAGCGGTGGGACAATGTGTTTAAAGCCAAGTGGACAGCAGATCACGAGTTTATCAAGGTATCGTGGAGAGGAGAGAAGCACACGAAGGTCTGTTGAAAGGGAAGATAAACATCTTCAAAAAATTCACCTGCTGCAACTGGAAACCAGACCCTGAACTTCTCAAGAAAGCCAAGTCTGCTACATACCAAGCATTAAAGTGACTGAACATTGTATGACCAATTTTTGTGAAAAATGCAAAAAGTGATGCAATATATTAAATACATGGTTTATACCTGTAATTACTGTGGTTCCATTTCTTCTGATTACCTAATTTGGGCGTGCACATTTGCCACTCGCAAACCTACCTCTTTTGGATTTGGAAAGGTTGGCATGTATGTATATGTGTCTTTGTGCATAATAGCCTGATTCTTGTTTGCTTGAACCATGTTAACGTTTCTGTGCATTAGTTCACAAAGTTGAGAGATTATGTTTAGATAGGCTATGTTATGTGCTGTTAGCTAGCTAACCTTAACTGTAATTTACCAGATAATAAAAAAAAACACTCACATGCATCTAAAGAAGCATAGAATAGCATTGTCAAAAGCAGGAGAGGAAAAGTAATGTTAGCTGATTTAGCGTTAGCCGCAGTTTTCGCAAATTTGCTTTATCATCCTGTCAGGTTATGGTTACAATGGATAAAGAAAAGACATGGCCAGAATTTTTTTAAACATTCAAAAAAATATGTACAGAAACCGAAGAGGTTACAGTGCTTGCATTATGTCAAAGACGCCAATCTATTGTGTTGTATAGATATATTAGCTACTGAAATTAGCATGCTAACTGACTAGCCCTGGCATGTCCTGCTTTCAGGGCCGTGGGAAGTAGGGGTGCTGAGGGTGCTGCAGCATCCCCTGGTGGAGGACAGGGAATCTGCACTTCCACAAGATTAAATAAAAATATAATAATAACATATTATAATAATACAAAAACAGTTTCATTCAATTGTGTTGGTTATGTTCATATACTGACAATATTTAAATTATAGGATGTGGTTTAAAAACGAAGATCTTATTTTACACATTTTGAGTCTGGTCGGAAATGACGTCAAGCACATACAGACAAGTTAAGTACAGTACAAGTACAGTAACAGGACATACTATAATGGCGGCACAAAAGCGAATATTAGATTTCTTTTCGAATCCTTCAAAAAGATGTAAAATTGATTGCAACACAACCTCGGACAGCATACCAAGCAATAGCTCAAGCCCAAGTACCTCGGGAAACTCTTTGCCAAGAGAGAACGTCCCTAACACTGTTGAAGTCGTTGACAGCTGTCAAAAAGAGGATGAAGCTAGCGCTAGCAGCCAAGTGCAAAGAGGAGAGGGGGGAGCTAATGCCAACGGCTCCAAACCAAGTGAGGCTGCAACTTTAACGCATCCGTGCCAGCCTCGTAACCACGTTTTCCCTGGTAGGCATTTCGGAAAGGAAAACTTTTCCGGTTCTTTTCAACCCGGCTGGTTTGATAAGTGGAGATGGCTTACCTACAGTATAGAGACTGACAGCGTTTTTTGTTTTGCATGCCTCCAGGCTGTGCAGAAAAAACTAATATCTTCAGAGTCAAACCATGGTGATAAGTTTTTTGTGGGGAGGGGATTTTCCAACTGGCAAAAATCAACTGCTAAATTCAGTTTGCACGAGAAATCGCCTATACACACAGAGGCAATCAGGAAACTTTGTGGATTACAGCAAACTCCAATAACTGAACTTCTTTCAGACTGTGTAGTTAAAAGACAACAGACGGCAAGAAATGTCCTGGAGATTTTGTTCCGTTCGATTTCCTTTCTTGGAAGAAAGGGATTGCCATTTAGAGGAGACACAATGGCATTCTCTACGAATTTATGTTGGAAAGGACGTATAATTTACCCAAGGAAAGAGAATGCGTTATGAGGCGAGACAACTGGGTCAGCAACACCATACAACATGAGATTATCTCCCAATTTGCGCATTCTGTTCAAAGGACAATAGTTTCCCGTGCATCTGGCTGTGAATGCTGATGGTACAACAGATATCAGCACTGACGAGCAGTTTGCCTGCTGCCTTCAGTATGTGGACAAGGATCTGGAGACGCACTGTGACTTTTTAGGATTTTACAACTGCCCAGACACTACAGCAGAGACACTTTTTACCTGTTTGAAAGACATTCTACTGAGACTGAACATTCCTATTGCTCATCTACAGGGGTATTGCTTTGATGGTGCCGCCAATATGTCAGGCCGTTTGTCCGGTGTTCAGGCCCGGCTGAAAGAAGCGAGCCCACACTCACTGTATGTACACTGTTGCAATCACGCCCTGGATCTTGTACTCCAGGAAGTCACACGTGAGGTAAACCTGATTGCAGAAGGACTCAATTTTGTGCAGAGTGTTGCTGTGATTATCAAAGAGTCGGCGAAACGCAAACAATTGTTTTAATCACTATTTGGCTGTGAAGACGTCATGGTTAACATTCTGGGTGTATGCCCAACACGATGGTGTGTGCGCACAAAAGCCATTCAACGCTGTTGCGCATTATACTCTGTCTTACTGGCAACACTGGAGAGTTTGAAGGAGGACAGAAGTGTGAGAGGGGATACCAGCGCCAAAGTAGCCGGACTTCACAAACAGGCCCTCAAAGGCAAAACTCTTTTCAGCCTCCGCGCATGTGAAGCGCTATTTGGCCCTTATGAGGCTGTCGCGAAAACCCTGCAGAGCAAAAAGGCAAGTGCACTCGGTGCCATTAATTGTGTTAACCTTTTGATGGACCACATTAGTGCCCTGCGAGTTGATGGTGTGGCCGGTATGATCAACGAAGTGAAAGAGATTGCTACCCGGAACGGCCTAAAGATGCCTGACGAAAATGAATACAGGGTAAGCAAAACACCTGCCCGGTATCGTCAAACCAGAAAGGCTGAATCTCTGCAACAGGCAACGTATGATGTCAGATGGAGGACTGAATTTTACGAGGCTGTGGATCTGGTTCACTCTGAACTCAGCAGGAGATTCGACCAGGACGGGATGAGAGTAGCGGCATTCAGGGAGAAGATCACAATTGACGCAGCAAACGGAAAACCGGTTGCGGTACTGGACGCAGAGGCTTTGAAATTACCCACGGGGTTTGACCTAGGCCGACTGCAACTGCAGCTCCAGATGTTGGGAGGTGTCTTTAAAGAGACTGTTCACAAGACAGTACAAGAGGTTGCATCAGGTCTGTCAGAACTTCATCCTCAGACAAGATCTCTTTTTGGAGAAGCAGAGAAGCTAATGAAACTCTGCATGTGCCTTCCTATATCAGTTGCATCTTCGGAGAGAAGTTTCTCCACACTCAGACGCCTTAAAACCTGGTTGAGGAGCAGCATGTCCCAGAAAAGACTTACACACCTTACACTCATGCATGTGCACGGAGACATCGTTGAACAAATGGATATACAGGACATGATGAAAAGTTTCCTCAGTATGAATCCCGAGCGCAAGAACACCTTCGGAGTATTAGCATAAGGTAAGAAATTTTTGTCATGCACGAACGCCATGTACAGTGCCTAGGCCTACTATTGCTATTTTTAGTATTAAGATATATCTGATGCCGTTGTTTTTCCTGTGTCAGTGGTTGTTTTGCAATATGTCAGTTTTGCAATGTGTCAGTTTGCAATATGTCAGTGGTCGATGTATTTATTATTTTGTGGCATTGTGTTTGCCCGTGCTTGGGAGGGAGTTACAGTTTGTGTATCCAATCATCCTGTGTCTGTAGTCGCTATTTTATCATTAAAGTTTGGCTTCGGAGGACGTACCCAGCCGCTGTTGTTGCTCATAATCATTAAGTATCTTTTTTAAATGAAAAAGAAAAGAAAAAAGAACATACAACCACATTTGCAGCATATACAATTTAGGTATTTTTTCTTACGTGTTAAGAGTAGGATTGTGCTTATGCTTCTTATACTTCTACTCCACTACACTTTGGAAGACATTGTTGTACTTTTTACTCCACTACATTTATTTGACAGCATTAGTTACTTTGAACCATGAGATTTGTTCAAAAATAAAATCAAATTCTAAATTATGATCTATTATTATGGATTAAGCTACCCTGCAGTATATAAAGTATCAAAAAATTATTTCTACGTTTACTAGCTGCAACATTATTGATGCAACACAAATTGGCTTGGGGCCACTGCTGGTATTCTCATGTCAAAAAAATACTTTTATATTACCATTGCTAAAATATTTTCGTCATACTTAAAGACCCAGTGAAGTGTGCGCCGGTGCATGATCTGTTATGCTAATACGTATAGTAATGACCAAAATTGTCCATTGGAACCCATATAAAAGATGTTGGAATAGCAACGAATTTGACGAGTTGGAATTTTCCGCTGGGAAATCCACCTTCGTGGGCGTGGCTTGCGATCTACTGCGTGACGTCAGAAGATGGGCTCAGCCGAAGTGTTTACATTCACCACCGTTCATTTTGTCTCTGTTTCAAAGTGGAATTTACCAACGTTTTTGAGCGAGTATTTTATTGGAAAGTGTTTCGCAGTCGACTGGAAGTGATTGCCAATCGAGGAAACCTGACAATGGAGGCGACAGTGAAGAAAAAGGGAGGAAAAACACACGGGAAGCGATGCATTGCCGCTGGCTGTGGTAATGTCAATTCTGCCGAAGTGGCGATGTTTCTGTTCCCAAAAGATGAAGGTGAGTGGCTGGTGTCATTGTTTCGTAGATTCGTAGATTGTTTATGAAAAATAAAGGCCACTGTGTTTGTGTTTACTAACAAGACTATCATGGCGGCGGCAGAGCTCAAGTCGAGTTTCTCCGCCTGGAGATATTCTCACTATTTCACTTTTGTCGAGCACAAAGAAAAGAACGTTTTAGTTAAATGTAAGTTGTGTCTTGGCGGGTCAAAGATCCTATCGACTGCCCAAAACAGCAATTAAAATCTGTTGAAACATCTGCAGAAACAACATGCTGGGACGAAGCTAGTAGCTAAGACCACAGACCCAGACTCATCCGACGCCACTCCACCTCCACCTAAGCAACAGCGGCTGGATTGGCACTTTGAAACATATCTTTGTGTTTGTGTTTGTATAGACCACATTGCTTAGCAGAGTTCAGTGATGCAAATGCATGTCAAGTTGATCAACAGGTTGTATTATTCTCCGATGCAATAACAGTACTGAAATGAAGGCTACAGTATAAGGGCATTAATGGGTGCCCTTTTTTAAGTAACTAAAAAGTTACTTTTCACAGTAACGCATTACTTTTTGGTGTAAGTAGTGAAGTAACTAGTAATTGTAACTAGTTACTGGTTTTCAGTAACTAGCACAACACTGCATGTGAACATGAATGTTGCATCATGCTATGAACAGATGAATGTATGATCAGGTGATGGCCAATCCTGTGTGTAGATCTACTCTAGATCTATGACAAAATATTGTCCTCAACTAAATTGACTTCCATGGCCACTTTCCTCATCTATCCTGTCCGAAAAGCTGTCAAAATCACTCATTTCTCTCGCACCAGTATCACTTTCCGAAGTCTCCGCCATGTTTACAATCACAACTGGGCCCATCTTGTGACGTCACAGCCGCTATCGTCTGCAGCAGCGGTAGGCTCAGACGGCCGTTCACGGGATGAAAAATTTGCGATGTTTATCTCGTCCCTCGCACTTCCTAAAAAATTATTTTAGCCATGAACAGGTACAATTATATGTAAGAAATGAAACTGCCATTTCATTTTGGCGCAAAAAAATGCACTTCACTGGCACTTTAAAATGTCTTATAATTATATTGTTGTTGTTGTTTTTTTACAGTAAGTGAAAGTGTTTTTTCTGCAGTTTGAGACCTGTGAGTTAGTGCATCACTAATTATAATCCAGTGATATAATAAATATTATTCTCAAATGAGCCATTCTGCATAATGAGTACTTTTTACTTTAAGTATATTTTGATACTAATACTTTAGAATTTTTACTTAAGTAAGGTTGTGAATGCATAACTTTTACTTAGTAAAATATCCGCATGATTCAAGCATTCTATTTTCAGTTGTTTCTCACTTCATTTTTCTTGTAGATTGTATGCAGGAGGACAGACGCAGTGATGCAACTAAACACGTCCTGAAGATCCCGGTTGTCCATGGTGCCAATGGAGAGGATCCAGTGGATGCAGCCCTCCTGCTTGAAGGCAAAGAGATGATGCCAGGATGTGGCAGTACTGCCAAGGCATGCACGCTGCTTATGGGGCTGATTTATGCCTTAAACCTGGCATACCCCCCAACACTGCGCTACACTTTCGAGGTGTTCCAGAAACTTTTTCTCGGACTGGATGGGATTAAGCTGACCCCGAAAGTACAAGCTTTAAAGTTGAACCTGCTGTCTTAAAGACATGGCAAGAAACAATCTTGGATCGTACATCTCAACTGACTTCTTGATATGTACCTTCCACTGTCCTACATTGATGTTTACCTTAGCTGTTAATCAAAATGTTAAAATGTATTAAAGTTTTAATGGCATACTTAAAGTGCACCAATTCAGAGTGCCGGTTTAAATGTTGCAATTGCTCAGTTTCAGGGAGCTGTATGTTTTTATTGAAAGTTTAAAAAGCACCACTCCAAATCTATGTTGATGGAGTAGATTTGTCTTGTGGCAGTGATATTTTTATTTTATATTTTTGACAAGTTAATGTTGGTTAATAGTGATTTAATTGTTTTACAGAACAGCAGACCCATGGGTTAATATTCACTCATACTTTAATATTTTTTTCAATAGAGCAAAAATTACCATTCCATTCATGCCACTGTTACAGAAAAAAATGATAAAATCTACTTATTTACTTGTAACAGTAACTATTACAGATATATAAGATTTACTTAATAATTTGAGAACAGTGATGTTACTGTCCATGAAGAAAATAATTAGACTTTACTTAATTAGTTAAAATAAATATAACGTGTAACTTGAACATTATTAAGTAAGATTTACTTAAAGGTGGGGTAGGTAAGTTTGAGAAACCGGCTCGAGATACACTTTTTGTTATATTCCATGGAATGCTCTTAACATCCCGATAGCAATGAATATCTTAAGTGCTTTGACAAAAAATCCATAAAAAAATGTCATCTGTGGAAGCCGTAGTACAAACATTTTAGCCGGGCCGGCTAAAATAACTGGATGGCCTACCTGCCTGTCAGCCTTCCATCTGTGCACAAATTTATCTCGTGCCCTCATTGGTCATGTGCACGTTCGTGTGTGTTGGAGGAGGGGCTCTGTAAGGAAGTGGCAGATTTTTTCCGGCTGTGTATTTTCAAATTCTTGCGCACTCGAGCTGGTTTCTCCAAAATTACCTACCCCACCTTTAATATCTTCACAAATGTTACGTCTAGTGATAAGTACATTTTACTTGATACTGGAAAGTAAGTTCTACTTGATAATACAGCAGTAAAATATACTTAAAAAATGTGAGTGCAAATACTTACTAGGATTTAATCAAGTAAATCCTACAAGTCGTTTCTTTCAGTGTACGGACATGTCCTTTGACGGTCGACCAAGCTCTTTCTATATGTTGGATATGACTGCCAGTCTGGGGGTTCACAAACCACCTGCTGTGGTTTATGGTGTAGTGGTTGTACCTCATGTTACTCAGCACTCTCCTATATGCCCTCCACTCATCACTAATAATGCTACTTCCTGACTTAACATGCCGTCTAATCAGAGGGACAAGGTGGCATCTTGATCGTTTCTCCACTAGTTTCAACACTAGTCTCCGCCTTTTGTCTTTAACTCCCATCATTCCGAACACCCATTTCTTCCTTCTCCAGGTATGTCCAAAGCGTCCACGTGCATAGTAACAAAAATAAATCACAACATCATCTTAGTTAACAACAAAATGCACACAAATTACAGTAAAAATGGTTGCACATCATGTTTCAAAATGCCATACTTGTTTATTAGGTGCATTCTATAACATCATTTAAGGATAATTATACAGTAATGGTCCATATTGATAAAAAAATAAAATAAAAAAGTATTCTCTTGTTCAAGAAACCCCAGTCTATAACTGCCGAACATAGGAACTGGGTACAGTACCTTCTCCCAGACACAAATACTCAAATAAAATAGTTTACTTTATCAGCATTGGTATTCCCAATTGCTTACTATTTATTTGATACCAATTTGCTAAAACAATTAATACAAAGAACAAGGTGTGGGTTCGTTCTTCAGATATGACTGTGACGTTAACGTGTAAGCTCAATAATGAACTCCAGCTCAACCAACCATATTGTAATATCTAAGTAATCATCTTCAAATATGACATTATTATTTGTAATATACACACATCTTATTGTGAGGTTAATTTCACATAGCCTACACTACGCCGCTCTTCAACACTACTTTGACGTTAGCTTGTCTACATAATCGAGCATAGCGAATTCAAATTAACCTTAGCGATGCATAAAGTTACCTACCTTATAAAATATCTCTTTAACTTACAAGGATGACCTTATTTTACCTTCCTCAAACAGAAGACGTTTATTCTACAGTATTATCACACTTAATGCTTAACACTTCTCTATTACGTTTTAACTTGGAGGCTACGATTAGCATCGTTAGCACAGATATAGCTACCACTTGCTTACATGCTAACCCAAGCCTTAACATTCATTAACGTTAGCTGACTAAAAACATAAGCAACACATAAATAAAGTACTCGAATTTCACTTACCGCAAAACCGCATTCATGCACCGTCTGTTTAGCCCGAGAGCCCCCAGTAGAGGGGGCTGCAGGTTTTTTTTCACGAAACTGTGTCTCAGGGCTTCTTAATATTTAAAAACCTATTAATGTGTCATACCAGATTAACGGGAAGAAACTCAGCTAAACGACAATAAACCATTTTTACCAAAACAAAACACAAGTCTCATAAGATGCGTCTAAATGACCCCTGAGAGAAAAAATGCTAACGCACTTAGCACAGAACTCAAGGTAAAAATACCCTCATTACTTATCGTAACTGCACATACAAGATATCAGATTAAAGATGAGATTCCACAGATTATATAAGTATTAGTATCATCACTGAGCAATCAGAACTCGCGACAGGGGAAGCAAACACAGACATCACAACACGTAGCTTTAGGGAGCATTCACGGGAGATCGTCACCTTAGCTGTTATTCTGATCAAAAGTCGTGTTCAATGGCATTAAAACGATAAAAACGCGGCTGAAGGTTAATCCAATGTGTCTGTCACTTTGAAAATATTATTGATAATCCATAATTCCATTTTTATGTAAAAATCGGAGATTTTATATTAGCTGCTAATGGTAGCCACCAGAGTGTATCGCAGCTTCCGGTTCCGGGGCATTCTGGCTGTGCAGCACTCATTCACCAATGGGTAATGTTTAGATGGATTTTAGGAACTTCCCCTTGATTCTATTGGCTCTAACGGTTAAAAAGAGATGTCAATCATCAAAATCGAACGAGGGGGGCCAGAGATATGGAAAATGCACCCAAATGACCCCAGAAGTGGGTTTTTTTTCTAAATCTCTCTGAAAAGATCAAACTTCACTTGTTTTGCATCAATCTTGATACAGGGTACTTATTATATGTTATAGTTTGGATTCCTAAAGCTTTTAGTCTACTATCCCATCATTCAAGGGGGGTTTTCACTATAAGTAATGTTTTTTTTTTGGACGGACACTATAATTTACATTTTTTTACTATGTTCAATCTGAATTTACTTTAAAATAAAAACATCTATATTGATTCTGACTTTTCTACATCCAACTCACAGGTTTATCATTGCTTTGAGAAAAAAGATTATTAATTTATCCCTTTTAGAAGTGAAAATATGGTCATTTGTTCTGGGAATGTCATTTTCGAGCCTGAGACCTGGAAAACAGGCTCAGGGCTTAACAGGTTAACCACAAAGCAAGTCACAATAGTCCGATATAAGCATGAAGAATAGTCCACAAGGTACCAGCACAACAAACACGGCCGAGTTCAAGTTATGTTCCCCGGATGAGGTGAGCAGGCTGAGTCCCTGTAGCATCACGGAGCTGCTAGCAGAGAGACAGGAAGCTAACAGCAGCAGTCACTGGACTAATTTATGCAAAACGTTAAGGCTTAATATAACTTAAACAATAAATGGTAGTAACTCATTTATAAATGGTGATTTGTTTTACACTTTACAAGGCTCCCTTTTGGCAGTTATAAATGTTAGTAACTCATAAATAAATGGTCATAAAGAGTTGCCAAGAAACATGAAGATGGATGGGGGGAATCAACTCAGTGAACAACAGATACCAAGGATGCTGGCTGATGAAGAAGACGAAGTAAGCTAAGTAGCCAATATAAGGCTTAGTCATCTTGCCAAATAGTGAGCCTGTGTTGATGTATGAAAACTATGTTAGAACTGGTTTATAAATGGTTCTTAATGATTAATAAAGTGTTTACAACCTAATTAATAACCTAATTATAAACCCTTTATGAATCCTTTATAAGGGTAGTCTTATTGTAAAGTGGTACCAAAAATTGTTTATTCTTATCACAAGGAATAGGTAATAACATTTTTTTATTTCCTGTGTTGTTTTCCCAGGAATTAGTGGATACTTGTTTAGAGAAACACCAAAAATATTAGACATTTTTCTTATAGCCGTTTCCCAGAAGCCACCTTACATTTTACAAGACCAACATGTATGACCTTTGGGTGTCTTAAAGTTCAGAATTAGAATCCTCCATGGGTAATATTTCCAGTAGTTTGAGTTGGAGGTGTTATGAATGTTTTTGCATATTAGTTCCCAATAGATCTCCTTTTTTTAAATGTCAGAAAAAGCTCTTTCAAGTGAAAAAAGCCATATTGTGACGAAAATGTTGAATTCTTTCCCAGGTCAGGAAAGGAATTGTTGGCCCTCTATTGAAATCTTGTTTGATTTTGATAATATGTCTTTTGAGTAGAGGTTATCAAGAATCTTTTTTATAATTAGCCCAATATATTTTAGCCTTTCCACTCCCTAATGAAATGGATGTCGTGCTTTGAACGCTACAGTTTAGCTTCAGGACTGGACAAACCAGAATTTCAAGACAATACCTCCATGTATGCAGTGGGCGATGATGTCGAAGATATTTAAAAGTAGTACCCTTCATGGAGGGACAGCAAAAGTCATGCAACGCCATCCTGGAGGCTTTCACATCACATTTGTGAGCAAGCGGAATGTTATCTTCGAAAATAAACAGAAACAATGAAGAACCCAGTGAGAGTGTTGAGTTCCTCTAAATACCACTCGGGATCTCATCAGCCCCAGAGTATTTCCGGCTTCACATGTTGCAGATGTTGCAGAAGATGGTGTGGTGTGTCATGCCGACAACATAGTTATCTCTCTGACTGACATCAATTCATCTCCATCAACGACTCCAAATCCCCCACAGCCCCCGTCAATCATGGCGTCCCTCAGGGTTCTGTACTTGGTCCCCTTCTCTTCATCATCTACATCCTCTCACAAATCCTCCGTGAACACCAACTCCAATTACATTGTTATGCTGATGACACACAGCTCTACCTATCAACAAAATCAATTTCTAGCTCCGGACCTGGGGCGACAGGGCCTTCGCAGCAGCTCCCCCTCCCTCTGGAACTCCCTCCCCAGTCATGTCCGATCTGCAAAAACTCTCAAGTCTTTCTAACAGCCCTCAAAACTCACCTCTTCACTCTTGCCTTCAACGCTTAACCCTATAACCCCACGCCCCTATTCCACCTAGCTTAGCTCTTTTTTCCCCCTTTTTTTTTTACTAAGGCCAGACAAAACCCTAATATTCAAGAGGCCTTTTTTCTATAGGAACAATACAGTGATTCTGATTGTAAGGAGATTTTAAAGTGGATTTGGATTGTTCAGCTTCACTTGTAATAGTGAAAGCACAAAATTCAACATCAGGATGTGCGAAGTGCGCTGCTCAGCTGTGCGCCGCCGTATGCTCTGTTCGTCTTGACATTGAGCTGCTGTGATGCAAGTCAAACCTGATCTGACCATTAAAGTATTATCGTATCGTATCGTATTATCTTATTGTATCTTATCGTATACAGTCTTTTTAATAGGTACCATTTAACTTTTTACAGGGTGAAACATGAGCCTGGCTCGTGCCCGCTCAGTTAACAACCTCAGTCACTCAGTTGTTGCTAAGTGTCAGTTCACCCTGATCCTTCATTGAGCCTCTGTTTGTGTTCTGGCTAGACATCATCTATAATGAGCGCTGATTAGTTAACTTGTTTAAATGCCTCTGCTATTTCAGTCTCTGCCGCTCAGCCATCCAGGCCCAGCCCCGCCACCCTCTCCCATCCCCCCGCATGGGGGGCATTCTTCGGAGGTGTCTGAGCCAGAGTTAGAGGCTACTACTGGGCCACAGGGAGCAGCCATGGAGTTCATGTTCAACTTTATGTAACATGTGAAGCAAATTCAAATTCGATTTTAAAGTTGCAATCTCCTTATTTTGTTTTACTTTCCCTTTTTAATTAAGAAAAACAGCTTACATGTCTTTGATTTCTGGCCAGCTTGTCAACTTCTCCTTATTCTTTTTCTGTTCTAACACTCTACAGATGTTAAGAGGTGGGGGTTTACAGTCACTGTGTTGCCAAGCCCTCTTGAAGCCACACTGTAAAAACGGTTCCGATGGTTTAGTCAATAAAACTCTATTTTCTAATGTAATTTACTTGCCCTAAATGGATTTTTTTTTCAATGTGCGTTTAAATAAGTAACACTTAAGTAACAATGAGTACATGTTTTAAGAACTCATTAATTTATAAATTAATAGTCACATTTTCTGAACTTTCTTATAAATACGTTTTGGAAAACTTCATAAAAATGCTTTTATCAACGCCACGGTCATGCCACGCCCTCAAACGAGAATACCGCGGTGTGAGACTGCCTTTTCCTCTTTACTGCAATTCATCGACAGCTGTACATGTGCTTGCTTCTGAACTACTTCAAATAATCGTTAAACAAGTAAGCATACCACCTGAGTTATTAATTGCTGCTTTTTAACTAGCAAGTGTTATTTACTTTTCTTGTATTCACTGTTTCGAACGGAACATCGACATTTTAATGCATACCAGCGCCATCACTGCTGTTAAAGTTAGACTCTGTCATGCTCATGTAGTCTATTTTTTCGCGGAAATGGTGTTGGGCAAAGTTTGCATCAAGTGCTTACCTATACAATTCTGTTAAAAGTGGTTAAGTTAAGAGTATGTATTAAGAATCAACTCCGCAAACTACTTTCCCCTGTGCCGCTCTAACCCCTAGATTCCACCGGGAGCGTCTGCGCTGCGTTACGGCTACGCCACGCCACGCTGCGACCTCCTCCTGCGTCATAACCCACCGGGCGCGTTTCAAAACGTTGCGGAAGCGGAGCGTCGTGTGTGCAGGCTCGCAGTTGTTGTTGATTTGGGCATATTTCCTGGACATTTATTTGGGGGATGGGCCTGGGCCGGATGAACGTTCCACTTCCTGCCTGCGCTACGGCTGCGCCGCGCTGCGCCGCGTCAAAAATAGGATTCATCCTATATTTTAGAAATTCCTTGCGCCGAGGCGCTTCTGGGACGCTTCAAGCCGCGGCGCAGCGTGGCGCAGCGGGTCTGGTGGAATAGCACCCATTGACTAGAGTGGCCGCGATCGCTAAAAACGCCGCTGCGTGGCGTGGCGTAGCCGTAACGCAGCGCAGACGCTCCCGGTGGAATCTAGGGGTAAGCGTTGGCCGGGCTCCGTCATGCGGCCGCGGGGATCAGAGGCTCTGCTGCCGAGCATGTTGTGCGGTAAAATACCTCCGCTAAAACTATTCCCTACTACTTTATAACCCAGCGGTTATGTAAGAGTAAGCTACTAATGCGCCTATTTGATATTAATTTCTCTGTATGTATTTCACCGTTTGTTTTACTGTGAGCTATTTATTATATTTCTACAATCTAGATGTGTACCCAATTTTAAACTCGTTGTCTGCAGTTACAGCATCGAGTTGTTATTATACAAAATGAAGTGCAAACTATATTTTTCATGCTTATGCAACACTATAGATGCAAATCCATGTTTGAATCTGCAGGAGAGTTTACGTTAGGTTACCTCTCAGTAGCCAGTGACGGAAGTGCCATTGACTTCAGTTAAGGTGCATTCAGGTGCAATTCAGTAAAAGTGTGTATTGGGCGAAGATGTATTTATAACGTCAGCAGGATGTGTTCAATGTTGTCCAGTAAAATGCAGTCTTTAGCGAGAAATATCAATATATACAGTTGTATTAAGGAGATGTTTTAATACAACATAAAGTAGATATTAGATAGTATGAAAACGAGATAAAGGAGTGTATATTGAAGTAATTAGGATCCGCTGTGTAGAGAATCATGGAATTTTACTGGTATCTACCAATACCATCCTTAATAAATGCCATCCTTATAAATGTATATAGGCCTATATCCAATACCGTTTTAAATGATAATTATTTTTTAATTATGTTTGATTCCATTAATTGAATTAAAGATGTTGTAATGAATTCTACTGAAATGATTGTTACATTTTCATCATGTAACTATTTTGTTCTTTTATTTGCCTCACCAGAAAACAGTCACACCTCCTCTTGAAGATATTTTGCCTCCTGTTATCGACTTCAGGTTCACATCAGGTAAGCCCTCAAGTGTGTCAGACTAAAGTTGTTGTTTCAGAGGTTAATTCAAGACGTGTTATGTTTACATTCTAATATAATGAGCATCAGGTAAACGTACCCATTTCTATTTTTTGAATCACAGATGGGATGGAGATGTAAACTATGCAGCACTAGTGTCACCACTCAAAGTGATATTTTAAAACATTATCAACTCCATCAGGGAACCTTTGGACAGAAACGTGCCTTGCCCTGCATTCATGTAGACTGGCCTGCGCTCTCACTTATCAAGATAAAAGTTGAAATAATCGTCTGTTCTTATTTATTCTAGGACCCATGTGCCACTTTATATAAATCTCTGAGCATGAGGTGGGCTTAAAAATAAGTAGTTGGACATTTTATGAACTATATCAATCTCATGACTATTACCTCATTCACACCAACGGTGTTTCAGGGCCGGTTCGGAGCTGGAGCTTGAAAAGCACCGGGTTTTCCTGTTCACACCGCAGCGGAGCAGCCTCTTAGCTCCGGAATCCGGTTCGTTTCAAGCACCAAAAAATTCTCCGGCTCGAGCAAAAGCACCGCATACGTCGCGCTTACGTCGAGGCGGGGGCAGGGGCAGGGGCAGGGGCAGGATCAACTCCTGAACAACAACAAAAAGCCCGCGTTTTATCCAGTTTGTACACAACGATGGAGAAACTTAACAAGCAGCAGTGGTCCACTGAAGAGACCAGCTACCTACTGGGAATCTGGCCTTCCGAAGAGGTACAGAGGAAGCTGGAGCGGAGCACGCGGTCCAAAGCAATTCTCCAACAATTGCAGAAAGAGATGGCAACCGCTGGTTTTTACCAAAACCAAAACGAGTAGCGCTTCAACACAATCGGCCATTGTTGTTGTTGTCGGTGTGAGCTGTGAGGGGTTTCCGCGCGGTTTGGCTTTATGAAGCAGGCACGCAAACGGTTACGTCATGACGCAAACGAGGACGCAATGACGCAGCACCAGTCGGGCTCTGAGCGGTGTGAAAAGAGCCGGAGCTAAACCGAAGAACCGGTTCTGAACCTAAAAAAGCTCTAGCATGGAGCTTGAACCGGAGTTGCGTTGGTGTGAATGCGGTGTATGTGGTTCATTTTCTTGCAAACCAGCCTTTTTTTGATGGCTTAAACCCCTTGTAATGCATGTGAATAGCACCTCTCTTACCGTCTGTTAACAGCTAATGTAAACTGGCTGTACTCGTTATGATTTCAAGACGGATTTGATTTTTGTTGTTGAGGAAAACACATGGTGTGTCCTGATTTGTACTCAATTTAGTGTTTCGTTTGTATATACAGGGAACAGCAGAGGTCGAAGTGCAACAGAGGCTCGTGATGCACAGCATGAAGTGATACGCTGCCCACGAGCCAGATGCAGTTGGAATAACCATCAAGTAATAACCATGTGTCTCCATGTATGTTAATGTTTTGTGCTTTTAAATAAACTTGTTACTGTTTTATGAAAACTGTTTTGAAATAATCAAATTTTAATAAAATGTATTAACATGTCCATAACGTTCCCTTTTTTATATCTATTTGTTTAATCTGCAATGTTTCGATCCTATCAAATATTTAAAGGGTTGGATTGAAATCACCAACTCAAAAAATGCAAAAGTTGACTAAACTCTTAAAATGGCTTGGAAACTGTTGACACATTATTTTTTAAAGTTTTAGCAAAGTAACACATTCTTGAGTAGAGGAAAACTAAAAAAGTACATTTCACCAACTCAAAAAATGCAAAAGTTGACTAAACTCTTAAAATTGCTTGGTAAAACTGTTGATACATTATTTTTTTATTTTTTTACCAAAGCAACAGTTTTTACAGTGCACCTACACCAACTGGACCTCACCCCTAGGCTGTTATTCTTTTCACTGAGAATTGTTAGAAGGGAGACCTCTTTGGTCTGAGTCACTGATGCTGAGTAGTGTTTATTTGTCAATGCAAAGCCAGTCTCTCCTTTCCAGCCAGCCGTAACAAACATTTTAGAGACTTTTTTAAACACTACTCTACAGGTTCTTACTTTTTTGGATGTGTAATAGCATCCTTAAGGTGTCTGATATCTGCTGTCAAGAGCACTAAATCTGATGAACCCAATTCACAGCAATCTGAGGTCAAGTTTTCAACATTACAAGAAGCAGAGACCTTTATCTTCTTGGTTTCTTGCAGGTCTAGCCACAGTGTTGTTCTTGTCATGTGAGAAGGGCAAATGTCTTAACTTAAGTGTGTATAAGTGTATACGTGTTTGCCTACGAGTGTGTTCGCCTCCAGGGAGGCTTTCAGTTGTCCAGAGATAAAGATATAGAAGTGATGGGCTCTTTGTGATGCCCTTTGTGGGAGGAAATGTAATGGAAATGGCTACATTAGTAGCAGATGGATAAGTTTCCTGGATCTCAGTCACGGTGGAATATTAGACTGCCCCACACTCATACACCCCACCTCTTTAAATTTGTTCAACAGATTTACAGTGCGATAGAGACGGAGTGATCGAACTGGGGAGTGTTTATTTGCCTGGGACCTCAGGCACCAAGGGTTATATTTTTCTGTACTTTTTTCTGTTTCCTTTAAAAATGTGCATCTGTGCGGAGTGTGTGCTTATGTATGAGAGTAAATTGTATTTTGTGGGCTTGAGTAGGAGTATGTGAGGGACTGGCTGTGTGGGTGGTTCAGCTGAGGGTTGAGTGGTTGAGTCAAATGACAGTAATACATTAATTCACTTTAGGGCCTGATGATTGCATCATTAATCACATTTATTGATGATGTGTTAGGCTGACATACCTCTGAGTCCCTTTTGTTTCACTGCAACAACCCAACAACGGCTGACTGAGCATCTAAAATCTGTCAACTTGTGATGTATTTTGCCACATAAGAAAATCTAATACACACACACTGAGATATCCATTACGCACCTCGGGTCCCCTTTCTCAATTTGAATTAACTCTGAGGTTTCAAGTTGAGGGCTTATCACATCACAGCTCACCCTGCCCAACACCAGGAGCTGAACATAATGTCAGTGATGTGATTGGAAAAAACGTTTATTTAAATAAAATCTGATGCAAATTTGTTGTGCTGAAGGCAATAACCATGGGGTAAGTCAAGGTAGTTATAAGCTTGGTGCATATTTCCTCAGCTGTAATGCCTTTGTTTATACTGAGGGAACAGTCACAGCAACAGAATCAAGCTCTGAGTTTTTGCTGATGAGTGTGATTAAGCTGGAGGAACTAATGGTTGTGTATGGAACAAACCAAAACAAAGACTGAGCAGGTAGCTGATTTGGTCTGACATTTGTGTGTTGTTTTGTTGATATTTGAAGTTATTTTCCCCGATCTGGCATGTAAATTCCACTTTGTTCCACATTGTAGTGCAATTGAGGCCCAGTTGATTTTGGCTAATTAAGCCAGACTCCTGAATGTTTTAATGTAAGTCAGTGATTAGAGAGCTTCCAGAGCATTCTGAAATGAAAGCCAAACAGTTCTACCCCTGTTCCCTCTGTAGTTAAGGTGGATTTAAAAGGGGATTTCTTACAGATTAATTGCAACACTTGCACATGCATGGAAGTTCAGCATGTCCTTTAGACACTTTACTACAGCGTACAATTTCTTTCTCCAGACATGGAGACATGCGTCATCAAGACATGCGTCTGTCTCAGTTATTCTTCATCGGTCCTCAGTTTCAGTCTCAAGCAGGACCAGAACATTCACCACATTTGTGGAAATTAAAGCAATGTTGTACTAAAAAAAACATTATAAGTGTTAAACGTTCATATAGTCAAAACATGGCAGTCAAAGTAGGGTTGTTGTTATGCACATATAACACATTCTTAGGGCAATTTCTTATCACGTTTTAAAGGTGGGCCTCCTTTTTTATTGGCGGCTGCTTTCAGGCATTTGACCTACAGCCATAAGCATTTCCCTCCCACTTGTTATCTTGCTTTCCCCCTTCCTTGACTCTCATTTTTCCTTACCTACTATTCACTCCCTTTTTTTCTTTTACCAACCCCCTTTCTCATTCCTTCTACTTCTTAACTGTTGAGAATGCCAAATGTGTAACCTTGTTGATGACCTTAGAGAGGCCAGGCATTTGTCATCAAAAACAAATCTATTGACTAAGGTGATAAATACATTAAAATAAAAGCTGACAGCTTTCACCTACGTGGTTTTCAGTTATTATTGCGTACCATAAAACAGGCTTATAGGTATGATTTAATAATGTGATTACTACTTTTAATGTTATTTTGTATTATTGGACTTAAATATAACTATAATATACCAAATTCAAAGTGGTTACATTTAAATGACTGAAAAGATAGGCCACCTTCAAACCTTATTCAAACCTGATTGTGGTCCTCTCCACTGATCCAGGCAGATCTGATGATGCCCCCAGCAAATGAACTCATGGGCACAGATAGACGTGTGTGTGAGAACCATGATATCTTTAGATGGTGTGAAAGTCTGAAAATGCAGACGGACCTACACAGTGGCCGGCCCCCCCCACACCACAGTCCATCCTTTTCAGCCCCTATACATCACAGCCCACTGCTCCATGTTTGCTCCCAGATAATGCTATCAGAGCTGATAACTGCCCCTGACCCCACCTTACTTTGCCCCCCTGACATCCCCCACATGCTGGGCCACTGGTTTTTCAGCATCAGCTGGGATTTAGAAGGGTGAAGGAAATAGAGAAGCCTGATCCCCATCCATCCCATCCTTTAACCCCCACGTCACCCCAAGCTATCCAGACTGAAGCACTGGTGGACCTCAACAATAAATCTCATCACTACCACACCCCGGACTCAATCAGCCACTGTTGGCCAGCTACAATCCCCAGGACACCCTTGATTTTCCCCACCCCTGCTATTTCAGTTTTGATAGGTGCTGATGTCATTCCACACATTTCTTCACAAATTAGGCCTGAAATTGCGGGGCCGCCTCAACTCGTCTTGCCTCGCCATTGTGCCAGCCTGACGGGAGCTTAATCCCTGATATCAAAGTCTGGCTGTTGGCTTGAGCATTAGGGGATATGGTGGCCTCTGTCCGAACCCATCTATCCCCCCCTCAGCTGGTGGTTGAAGCGACAGAAAGTTAATTCTGAGTTACAGAAGCAAGGGGGGTTGTTACAAATCACCAAATGACAGAAAAGAGTTTTGTGACGGCGAGTTGAGGGCAAGGGAGTGTCAGGGATCTCGTCGGCTGCTTTTCTTTCGGGGGAAAAGGGTTTATAATGATAGAAGATGATAAGACTATCTGGGCTTAGTGTAAGCTGCATGCTGTGGTGGTGAGGGTGAAATGGAGAAAGGATAGGTAGCTAGGGCTGGGTGTGTCTTAAAGCTTGGCGACTGGGGGACATCCCTTGGTTGCCTGGAAACCGGTGGGAAACATTTGTAAATATAGACATCTTTTATTCTAGATCTTACTGCTGTTGGCAGCCAATTTATGTGAACAGTATTCACAGTGGGGAGCACAAACATTAACCACAAGGATGCAGATTGTAGAGACAAGGTATTCTTCTGTCATTTCATTTGGACTCTCTCAGATTAAAAGTACATTTGTTGTACTTTTGTTTGGTGGGTTGACCAAAAAATCATGATAGAGACGAGTGCACAGCACACATGCAGACACACTTCTCTGGAAGACCAATGACTCTTTGGTCCCCTGAAAGCCTGTAATTGCGGTCATCTTTAATATTGACTTTGTCGTTTTTACAGCTCCTCTAGATGGTTCTCATGAGCACCCTGCCAAGAGAGCCTTGGAGTCAGGGAAGTTAATGGTCGCAGACATTTACTTTCTTTGCCCTGCTACAATATCAATGCCATAACTGGCAGTCTGTATTGTGAGCATGGGTGTGTGTGTGGTGTGTGTGTGTGTGTGTGTGTGTGTGTGTGTGTGTGTAAATGGCAAATGGCTGCCTCAGTTATTATCAGGGTAATCCTGAAATTGGAGACAGTATTAGAGCTGGGCATGTCATTCAAGGGTGGGATCCCGCCTGTGTATTGACTACCGTCACTTCCAATTAGGCAAAACATTTCCTCAAAGCCTTGCAGATCTCATGGACTAACACAGTTCTATTTAGATGTTAACCACAGACAAACAGGCTGTTACGGGCTACATGAGCTCTCCAAGAATACAGCTTTGTCCTCTGTAACCTCCTTTCTGAGCTATGCTTTTCCCTCTTTCTCATCCTCACCTTTGGCCCCGGCTGTTGTTTTTCCCATGAATCCTTGTGTAATAGGTGGATATTAGCCTGGTCAGCCCAGTGTCGGATGACAGTGTGTTCAGCTTTGGGCCGTACGAGACTGCAGGCCTGTCACTGTGGCCTCTAGACGCTACTGATGGAGTCATTTGTTTTTGCACATTAATTCAATTCTGTCCCCAGACCAGGGTCAGACACCTGCTTTCCATTGCGGTTGAGCAGTGGGGGAATGGGGGGGGGTTAGAGGGTGGTAGGCTCGCAGGGCCACCTGTCGATGTTATTACAATAGAGCAGCATCCAGACAGACAGACATAGGCACACACACTCCGACACTTATTAATTGTCTTGATGTTTCTGATAAATCGCACAAACCATGGCTTGGATGATCTTGTGTGACTTTTTCTCCTCAAGCTGCCGATACTCACATATGTTTGTTTGATCTTTAATTTCTATACTGCATTATCACTCTGCAAAGTGGTTACATTTTACTGTAACAGCGTGCTGCAACAGTTTAGCTCTACACTCTGGGCCGGTGGTGGAAATTCCGTCAGTGGTTCCTGCTGGTGAAGATGAGGAGAGCTCTAACACTGTAACAGTCAGTCTATTGTTAGACCTGCTCAGCCATGTGGAGTGTGACGGCTGCTGGGCAGGTTCAACCTTACAGTGCACTGCCCCCCTGTGCTCAACATGTCCCTGTGCCTGTGAAATATGACTGAAATCAGATATATGGTCACCTACTTCCCTGATTCACTGACTGTTCAATCAACAATTAAACCTTGTTTTTCCCTGGAGTCACTTACTTACACACAACAAGCAACTAATCACACAGGCATGTAAACACAAACAGTCCCCTGGGCGCTTGCAGCAGTAGATGCAAATACTCAAGGGTGCAAATACACACACACACACACACACACACACACACACACACACACACACACCACACTACCAGGAATTCTGTTTACTAGAGCAAAGTGTCTACATTGCTTTCACCCCCATGAAATAAAATATGTGAAATCAAAATGCTGTCAGGTGTAGCCACATGTCCTAAGAGTTTTCACAGCAAATGTTGTGTTTCTACCCCTCAGGAAAAAAATATGTGGCTTCCTTTTTTAGTCTTTATTCATTAATGGGTTAATGTTGTTATGCTCTTGAATAAGGTGCTTCACCTCAAAACCTCTATATCTCTAAAAAGCATTTTTACAGGCCTAAACAACTTGTGCTGACATAATCATCATCATCGCATTACGGTGTGTACTGAGTTATTGTGTTGTGGTTTGTCAGGCATCCCACCCCTCTAATACCCACCCAGTGTGAAACTCGACTAGGTAGGATTCAACTGCTGACTTCTAGAAATCTGTGATAAGTACTATTTTGTTTTTAGACTTCTCTGTTTCAGTCTGCTCTGTATAAATGTTCTGTAGTTCATCTGGTTAAAATTGTGCTTTTAATCTCAAAACAGCTAAAGTATCTGATTTTCAGGCAGAAATCTGGGACATTTATTTGTACAGAAACCTTAAAACTGAACTAACTGGTTCTTAGGGTTAACTTTGATTTAAACATTTGTATAATACTAAGGGCTTCATTGCTTAGGGGTAATTTTATTAGGGTTAACTTTATAACTTTATTACCTAGGGTTAAATGTAATTCTAAAAAGTTCATTAAGAAAACGCTTGAGACTCCAGCTAGTGTGAAGTGGGCCAGTTTCTATTGCTGGCCATCACCTGCAGAGAGTTAACTAATGGCGCATTTCCACTACAGGGCCTCACTCGGCCTCGCTCGGTATGGCTAGGCCTCGTTAGGCCTTGTTAGGACTGGCTCACTTTATGCTGCGTTTCCATTAAAGTTTAGTAGCTGGGGCAGTAACTATAGTAACGCAGTGTAGGCGGAGCCGTGACGTCATCTTCAATGAGAACCCCAGAAAAACAACATCAGCCGTTAGCTGTTAGCACTCAGAGCTCACAGCTCCTCATATCTGTTCAGAAACTAGACAAAAGTTAAACAAGTACAAACCACAGACTGTCTGTGTCATGGTGAATACAGTCGCTGGTTTATTTATGTCTGTATAGGCCGTTGTTGTGAGTGTGGATGGTCGGAGCATATACTGCGTTTTTTGCCTGCCGTCTGTCTGCAGACTTGTCAAAGCATTAAGTCATGGTTTTTACTAACCGGTATCAGTATGTTGTTACTTCGGCATCATTTTGAAACGTGTATTACAATTAAATCACGGTCAAATATGTTAATCTTGTTGTAGTTGTAGCCCCCTTGCCAGCGATTCTCTCACTAGTTTAGCATACTCAGCCCGACTCAGCCTGGTTGTTGGCCTGCTAAGAACCTCGATTTTATGGGGCCAGAAAAACTGTGAAATAGTACCCGCTAGCCGGAACTACGCCAAGTGGAAACGCAACAAAAAACGGGCCGGGTACGGCACGCTTAAAGCGAGCTCCGCGCTGTAGTGGAAATGCGCCATTATTAAAGGGGCGTGGCCCCACAGCTGTGACAACTCAGCAATCAGGACTGGTGTCCATTTTAAGCAGCACTTTCCTGGAGCGTCAGCTTCAGCGTCACACACACACACACACACACACACACACACACACACACACACACACACACACACACACACACACACACACACACACACACAGACACAGACACAGACACAGACACAGACACAGACACACAGACACAGACAGACAAAGGAGTCCTGTTGGAGTCACAAGGGAGGCAAATCCTACTTTGATTGTGCTACGTATCTACGTAGGTTTTTGTCCCCTCCTGTTAAGACATGTGTATATTCTCCATTCCTGTTCATGCATCCTCTCGCAAATATTACAGGCCCAGTGCATCTCCTAATCGTTTTAACCAGCCTGCTCTCGTCTATCACATGCTCCACTAACATCCAACATCTAGTTACAGGTGGCCTGTGGAACTGCCAGTCAGCTGTTCCTAAGGCTGACTTCATTTCTGGCTACGCTTCCCTGCAGTCTCTGGATTTCCTTGCTCTCACTGAGACCTGGATTACACCATCCAACACATCCACCCCAGCAGCTCTCTCCACAGCATATTCCTTCACCCATACACTGGCAGAGGAGGTGGCACTGGTCTCCTGCTCTCTCCCAAATGGAGCTTTTCCCTCTACCAACTACCAAACTTCTCTTCTTCCTCCTTTGAATTCCATGCCGTTATTATAACCCATCCTATACAATTAACCATTGTTGTTCTATACCGTCCACCAGGCGCCTTGGGGGACTTCTTGGAGGAATTAGATAATCTCCTCTCACACATCCCTGAAACTGGCCCTCCCACTTTACTTCTCGGAGACTTCAACCTCCAGACAGAGAAGATATCTGAACTAACATCTCTTTTAACCACCTTTGCTTTCTCACTGTCTCCATCCCCACCAACTCATAAAGCTGGCAATGTCCTTGATCTCATATTCTCAAGGAACTGCACTACCTCTAACCTCTCTGTAAACCCGCTTCACACCTCGGATCACTTTTTCATTTCATTCTCTCTACCCCTTTCCAAACATAACAAACTAATCTCTTCTAATTCTGCACCTGTCCGCCGTAACCTTCATTCCCTCTCCCCCTCTACTCTTACCTCATCGGTGCTCTCAGCCCTCCCTTCGTCTGACTCTTTCCAACTTCTGCCTCCAAACTCTGCTGCAGAAACTCTCCTCTTGACTCTTTCATCCTCTCTGGACTCTCTCTGTCCTCTCACATCTCGGCAGGCTCGTCAGTCCCCTCCTGCTCCCTGGCTGAATGATGCACTGCGTGCTAATAGAACCATCCTTCGGGCAGCTGAGCGGAAATGGTGGAAATCCAAACACCCTGACGACCTCTTAACCTATCAATCTCTCCTCTCCTCTTTCTCTTCTTCTATCTCTCAGGCAAAAAGCACTTTCTTTCAAGATAAGATCCATTCTTCCTATTCCAATCCCAAAAACTATTCTCTATCTTCTCCACCCTCCTTGACCCCCCCAGAGCCCCTTCAACCTCCTCCCTTCTTCCAAGCGACTTTGTTAACTACTTTGAAAAAAAGGTTGATATCGACACTGTAAACCATCAGATCCTCCTTCACACTCTCCAAGAACTTGGAGTTTCAGGCTCTGCACTTTCCCTCCTCACCTCCTACCTCAAAGACCGCACCTACAGGGTAACTTGGAGAGGGTCTGAGTCCGACCCTTGTCAATTATCTACAGGGGTCCCTCAGGGCTCTGTCCTCGGTCCCCTCCTCTTCTCTCTGTACACAAACTCGCTCGGATCTGTCATTAGCTTGCATGGTTTTTCATACCATTGCTACGCTGACGACACTCAATTAATTTAGTCTTTTCCCCGTTCTGAAACCCAGGTTGTCGCACGCATCTCTGCTTGTCTAGCTGACATCTCTCAGTGGATGTCTGTGTCACAAAGGTCAGCCAGAAAGCCAGCTTTTGCATGTTTATATATTGATATTAGTTGTTGTGTTTCTTAAATATTATTGGAGTGTGGTGCTTCTGTTTTGGTTTTCTGTGTGCTTCACCTGGCAGGCTATTTGGACACTAATGAGGCACCTGGGGACGCACCTGAAGTGCGTCAAATAATTAGGTAAGAACGAACAAAAGGACTCCGGACAAAGGAGAAGGGAGACGTGACAGGGACCTGATGTGATGCGGGTGTGTGAGGCATCGGAGAACAAACAGTGGACAGTGAAACACGGAGAGACGTGGTCGTTTCAGACGGCACACACGCTTGTGGAAAGGATCGACTGTCGGACGAACGAGCTGTCGGATCGAACGCTGTGAACAAGATCACTAAGTGTCATGATTTGAGTTTTGTGTGTTAAGTTTTGGGTTTTGTTTTACTGTTCTGTTCTCCCTGTCTCTTGTCTTCCTTCCTGTGTTTTTCCTCCTGTGTCTGATTGTCTGATTGTGTTCACCTGTTGCCCTTGTGTTTCTGCCTCCCTTACCCAGCTGTGTCTTGTCCTGTGATTACCCCTCTTTGTATTTAGTCTTGTCTTCCCCTGTGTGCCTTTTCGGTTCATTGTTTGTCTTTCCTGTCTCCCTCCATGTTGGTCACGGTCAGTTTTTGTGTGGTTGCTACCTTGTGTTACCTGTGTGTTTCATGCCATGTTTTTGTTCATCAGCTTTTTAAATAAAGCTCGCTTTTTGTTCATAGACCTTTTTACCTTTTTTGTATTCTGCATTTGGGTCCTACCTTTTCCGAATCGTAACACTAAGCGCATCAGCAATCCAGCACTGCCTTCTCAACCAGGAAGAGCGTCCTGGTAACTGGAGGCGGACGCTCCGCCTCTCTCTCTCTCCCCCCTCGCCTACGGCCAGCAGCTGGGTAAAAAAGCCTCGATCCCATCCTGTGCATTTAAAGCTACGGACTATTTTATTGTGACTCTTTTAATATTCATTAGGAATAAATCAAAGTGTAATTTTGCTACCGCATTTTTTTAAACCTTTTATTTATTTTTTTTATTTTTTTATTTTTTCAGTTATAAAATAAACAGACATTGCTCCATAACCGAAAAAACAACAAAACACGTAACAACAAAAAAAACATGACGGGGGGGGATGCAAGGACGACTTCCTAAGACAGCTGATTGTGACATACACAGGACATTACATACACAATACATTACACAGGAGATGCCATATTGACAGGGTCAAATAGGAGAGCTGCGGACAGTGAACCTCCTGTCTCCCCTCAAAATCCCCCAGCAGAGAAGCTGCACGCTCCATATTCAGTAGGTCCAGATACTCCCTCAGCCATGAGTCCCTAGTAAAGAAGGCTGGTTTGCGTTCCTTCCAGTTTAGTAGGACGAGTCTTTTTGTGGCTAAACAGCCCAATGTCCAGAGCCGATCGGCAGTCCTTGCAACATTGCCATCTGGCTTGAGACCCAGTAGACATGCAATGGGACATGTAGGGAAATTAACTTTTAAAGATTCAGACATTAATGATATTACTTCTGACCAAAGTTTTTTTACCGCTGGGCATTCCCAGAGTAGGTGCAACAATGTACCTCGCTTGCCACATTCATGCCAGCATAGGTCTCTGTGTTTATTGTCCATCTTGGATTTTGTAACAGGGGTGATGTATGCTCTATTGAGAATTTTGAACTGTATGATCCTGAATCTTACACATCTAGAAGAGAACATAGCTGACCTCCAAATGGAGTTCCATTGCAAAGCAGACAGAGAGATATTCAAGTCGTGCTCCCAGGACAGTTGGACAGGAGAATAGGTATTCGGGGCAGCCCTAGATAAGAATTTATAAATATTAGAGACCACACCTGATGATATGATTGCTTTCTTGAGGCGCTGGTCCTCTTCCATACATGAAGCAGGCATGGCTCCCTCCTTACATTTTTTACTAATAATAGATGCTATTTGTGCATATGATAGAAAAGATGAGTCTGAAAGACCATACTGATTTTTGAGTTGTTGAAATGGAAGGGTTTGGTCTCTATATATCTGTCCAATTGTAGTAATATCAGCCTTCTGCCAGATATTATTACTTAAGGTGCCTCCTCCTGCAGAAAGACAGGGGTTACTCCAAATAGGGCAAGATGGTAAAGAGAGCCCCTCTATATTGAGTCTCCTGTGCAGTTGCTTTACAATAGAGCATGAAAAACGGATGATGGTATTATCCATTGAGGGTGGTGGTTTTGGGCAGTACCACATTGATGCCAGAGATATGTTTTGGTTTACAGACATGGATTGCTCCAGCCATTGCCAACTGCCTACCGGAGAGGCACTTTTGTACGCCCACGATAATGGATACTTTGCATTGAAGGACAGATAATACTGGAATACATCCGGGACTCCCAAACAACCCATTGATCTTGGAATGATCAATTTATTATGTGCGATTCTGGGTTTTTTATTATTCCAAAGGAACTGAATGAAGAGGGATTTGATATCCTTAAACCATTTTAGTGGGAATTCAAGAGGGATAGAGGAGATAATATGCGAAAGCCTTGGGAGAACATTCATTTTCAAGGTTTCTGCTCTGCCCCATAGAGAAAGTGGTATGGCCATCCATCTGTTAATGTCCTCCTTAATGGACTGGAAAATAGCAGGGCCGTTAAGGCTAAAGATCTTAGAGATAGGCGAGACGATGTTGATTCCCAAATACCTCATTCCATTTATTTTCCAAATAAAGGGGGTGTTCATTAGGTTGTGCATATATGTATATGAGTTAAGTGGGATTGCTTCACTCTTGTTCCAATGTATCTTATTGTGGCGGCACGTGGGAGTGATTGTTTGAAATACTATTTAACTAAAAGCCAGACAACGCCACCTTGGGAATTGCACCCAAGGAAATAATTATTCAAAGTACCAATAAGGCACTCAGGTTCGTAATACTGAGGGGCAGGAGACGTGGTTCCAATTCATCAAATGTTTTATTTCATATATTAAAATATCATTAAAAACACAGTACGAACAACATACACACTGGAAATAAAGGGGGAAATCTTAATTCAGGGATGCTGAGGCTTACCAGTGGATGGAGGTGACGGGGGGGTGAGAGGGATCCCAACAAAGTAAATTAAGGCACCCGTGATCACTACACACTCACACAAAGGAACACCAAAATCAGGGGGAGCACAGCACGACACACAAAAAGGGGGGAAGCCGCCACCGGGGACACCAGCACCACACCTTTGGCTCTCAGCAACTAAAGAGGGGCAAACAAGACACAATTACTGGGATAAACAATAAAAAGTCAATAATACTACAAAATACTGATCAGTTCACTGATATTAACTGAAATAAACAAAACAAAACAAATATAGAGCAACAGGGTCGAAAACAACTAAACCAAAGAAACAGAAATTAACCTAACAGTCTACTTAATCTTAAATTAAATAAACAAAACAAACTTAACTCAACAGGGTCAATGAAATAACTAATCATAAACAGACTAATCAAATAGTCCGCGATAACAATGTTTAAAATATGGCCCTGTAGTGAAGGGCAAGGTGACACAAAGGCACAGTGACACCAAGAGGCAATGCAGACAATGCAGGCCAAGAGCAACACCCGCTAGGCAGCAGTGTAGCAGTGAAGCACAGTAGGGCAGGCAAGCCAGCTGTGCAGACAGACACAGCCGTGAGGGCAGACCAGCCGTCCAGGCAACACTCAGTCAGGCAAGCAAGACACTCGTAGCAGAGCAGTCGTGGATGCAACACAGACGTAGAGGCAAAACAGCAGTCCTTCTTTATCAGGCTTCCAGCGCAGAGCCTAGCAGACATTTAAGGTGATGTTACGATAATAATACTAGATTAAGATTATTCAGGAAGAATGAGACAAGCAGAAGGTCTACCTACCGATCAGGCCAAGTTCAGACAAACACACAGCAGGAGAGCTTCATTTACAGCGGCAGCAGACATGGGCTGCAGGATCCCTGCAAGGGTCTACAACCAGCGATGCATTTAGTATTTAGGCTAATTGTCATGCTAGGTGTACAACAAACGGCAGCCACTGCAAACTCACCGGTGCCAGCGGAGAAAGCACGTCAGCGGAACCCGGAAGCGGCCTTCGTGCCAAAGAGCAAGAGGGAGCAAGAGCGACACTGACCCCTCTTTATAAAGGTTGCCCCGTGTGGTGATAGGGCTGAACAGTCTATCCTGCTACATTATATCCAGAGAAGCTGCCAAATAAATGTATCATATCAAGAACTGCGGGTATAGAGAGTGCTGGCTTGCTCAAAGTAAGAAGTATATCGTCAGCATACATATTTAATTTGAAATCGTGTCCATGAATGTTCACACCATGTATGTCACCATTAGAGCGAATTGCACAGGCTAATGGTTCTAGAGCCATAATAAAAAGTAGGGGACTAACTGGACACCCTTGCCTCACGCCACGGTGTAAAGGGAAAGGTTTTGAGATTAATCCATTAGTTCTAACAGAAGAGAATGGAGCGCTATACAAAGCCTTTACCCAGCTAATCAACTTGGGCCCAAAGCCATATTTTTTGAGCGTGTAAAAAAGATATGCCCATTCTATTTGGTCAAAAGCTTTCTCAGCATCTAGTGATGCTGCAATCATTGGCAAATTGCTGGAGCTTGCTTCTAGGATAATCTGAAAAACCCTCCTCATGTTATTTGAGGACTGGCGGCCTGGAATGAAACCTACTTGGTCTAGATGCACTATAGATGGAACCACCTTCTCCAAACGGAGTGCTAGTATCTTGGCTAGAATCTTGTAGTCACAGTTTAAAAGGCTTAAAGGGCGGTGGTTACCCATCAAAGAAGGATCTTTGCCCGGTTTAGGCAACAATGAAATAATGGCCCTGCTCATGGAGGGAGGCATGGCTTCAGATTCTAATATTTCATTGAATAACAACAGTAAGTATGGTGAAAGCTGTTCTTTAAAACATTTATAGAACTCTGTTCCAAAACCATCGTCCCCTGGAGTTTTTCCTGATGCCATCTTCATGATTGCGTTTTCTATTTCATTTTGGGAAACAGGTGCATCCATAGCAGATCTGTCAGCCAGGCTGACGCTAGGGAGGTTAAAACCTCCGAAAAAGCTATCTAAGGCTTCTTCTTTCAAGTTATTTTTTGTGCTATATAATTTAGAATAATAATTCTTGAAGGATTCATTGATTTTGGCTGCATCACACTGTAGCCTGTCATGCTCATCTCTGATAGCTGGAATAATCTGTCTGTTTTCTATTTGTTTCAATCTATGAGCTAACATTTTCCCTGCTTTGTCTCCGGATTCAAAGTATGTTCTTCGTAAACGAAAAAGAGCAAAAGCTGTCTCCTCATGTACAAGTTTCTGCAAATTAGTCCTAGCGGTGAGGAGTGAGTTCCTTAGCTCTAAATTGGATGGGTCTAGCATATGCTGCTCTTCTAGAGTCTTGAGTTTAAAGTTTAATTGGGATTTCACCTCTCTGCGCTTTTTATTCTCTGCCGAGGAGAAACTAATTAACCAGCCCCTGCATGTTGCTTTGAAAGCCTCCCAGACAGTGGCAACGCTTGGTACAGAATTTAGATTGATCTCAAAGAAATCAAAAATTTGGTCTTTAATGAGCAGTGCAAATTTTTCATTTTTGAGTAGAGATGTATTAAGTCGCCACTGTTTGGATTTGCAAGGGTTGGTTGGAGGGAAAAATGTGACAGATACCGCAGCATGATCACTTAATAATATACTATGCATTTTCATCTCAATAACATTCTGGATCAAATTTGAAGACATCATTATGTAATCTATCTATTAAACCTTTTATAAAATACATTTTTAAAACCAAATAGCTTGTCTCTGTGTGTGTGTCAAAACTGGGATATTGAAAGTATCTGGGAAGTGTCTACTTTATGACATCTGCTCACCACCTCAAGCTCAACCTTGACAAGACTGAACTGCTTTTTCTTCCGGGAAAAGATTGTCCCACTCTTGACCTAACAATCAACATCGGCACCTCTGTTGTTTCCCCGACTCAGACTGCAAGGAATCTGGGTGTGACCCTAGATAACAAACTGTCCTTCACTGCAAACATCGCTGCAACAACCTGCTGCTGCAGATACACTCTTTACAAAATCAGGAGGATACGTCCCCTCCTGACCCAGAAAGCCACGCAGGTTCTGGTCCAGGCTCTTGTCGTCTCACGCCTAGACTACTGCAACTCCCTCCTGGCTGGTCTACCTGCATGTGCCATCCGACCTCTGCAGCTAATCCAGAATGCAGCAGCTCGTCTGGTCTTCAACCTTCCTAAATTTTCCCACACCACACCGCTCCTCCGCTCACTTCACTGGCCTCCAGTAACTGCTAGAATCCACTTCAAGATACTAGTACTTGAATACCATGCTGTGAATGGTTCTGGCCCTTCCTACATCCAGGACATGGTTAAACCATACACCCCAGCACGTGCACTCCGCTCTGCATCAGCCAAACGGCTCGCTGCACCCTTATATGATTCTGTTTCCTGTTTTCAAGTTTGTATCTTCTTGGTCGAATGCACTTATTGTAAGTCGCTTTGGATAAAAGCGTCAGCTAAATGCAATGTAATGTAATGTAATATTGAGGAAATCTCAGAGGAGAGAGTGGCCATTGACATTTTGCAGGCATGTATTTATAAGTTAATTTAGTTTTGATGGTAATATAGACCTACAACAGTGTTGAGCTTGAAAGGGTTTCATATTGACTCAAGTTTTTTATGTACAGCTACCTGAGGACATTATACGCAGGATCCTCATCCTCGTTGTGCTTGAGGACGGGGATCCTGCCATCTGCACGCTTGCCCTAACCTGCAAACAAATCAGTGACATTGTAAGCCAGCAGTCCTTTCAAGAGGAGGCCCACTTCAGCTGGCTGGACAGTAAGTTCAATAAGTATAGTCCCCCATACTTAATGTGAAAAGTATGACAAGATAATACTCCTTGGAGTGACTTTGGTTGCACTAAAAAGGTCATTGACTAAGATCAGCTCAGTTGAAGTTTTGTTCATTTTCTGTCTGAATCATATTTGTCTTTTGACACTTAAATTCAGGCGTGGTGAACTGGAGAAACACTTCAGATGAGCACAAAAGGAAATACAGGAGGGCCTACAAAATGTCAATGTGCAGCAGATTACAGTGCAGCAGTCTTTATAAAGACTGTGGTGCAGGCTACCGAGGAAGCGGACGAAGAGGAATCCTTCAGGGCTTCTACTCCGAGGACGACTTTCCCGGGTACTGCAGCTGGGGCTGTTTTTTGGATGATGGAGGCACAAGTCTGAGTAGTGATGCAGACAAAAGTCTGAGCGGGGTAGATCTTTTCTGAAAATGTGCCACACACACCCTCACTCTCCCTTCTGGCTGAGAGACAGAGACAGTTGGGCATCCAGCTCTCACCCTTCCTACCATCTGCACGTGCCTCACCCTTCCTACCATGATCACCTTTTTGCCTCTGAAATTGCCAGTGTTATTAACTAATAATCAATAATGAAATTGTTTCAATTAAGCTTGGTGTAGAAGTTGTTGATACTTCTTAATACCTGCATGTGTGTATGTACAAGGAATACACAATGCATAGGCAAGTGGTGGCTTTATTTATGACCACAGCATGTACAGTGAACATGTACGTTGCATGCCGACTAACAACTGAATGCCTATTACCTTAACACGTCACCGGGTGGCGCACTAGCTACAGTGGCCTGCAAAGGACAAACTTAATCATATGAGAATGATCTACATCCCTTCTCTTTAACTGATGTTTCTATCTGAAAGTAAATAACATTTAAGGCAGATAATATTGAACATTCCTTTAGCATTTGGTGACACAAACAATAAACCATTACTAAATACCTTACCATGTAACAGGAAAAATAAATGACTAAACATATCACTTTAACAAGTATTGTCCAACAGTGTTACTGCACATATTTAGGGTTTGGTTTGCATGTGCGACCTGATCGTGTTATGTATGGTGTGTCACTGTTGTTGCAAGGGAAATGTGATGTGTGTCTTGGTAGTGAAGGGGAACTGTTCTGTGTCAGCCTGCTGTTTCTCTCAGGTGTTGGTGGTGTGTGGGGTACAAAGTCCATCATAGAGGGGTCGGTGTTTTGAGGGTCGAAATCTTGAGGATGCTGTTGCTGGGGCGACGGCTCGGGAACAGGAATGATGTGACGACGATTCCGTCTGTATGAAGTCCCGTCGGCTTGGATTATGTAAGAGCCTGGTTTCTCGCTCACTTCCTTGACAACGCCAAGCCGATCGTATCCTTTTGGGGTCTGCATCCTGATCACTTGTCCCTCTGCCAGGGGTTTCAGAGGAGAACTTGAGATGTCATAGTGGCGCTTTAAGATGAGCCGCTTGTTGAGGAGTTGTGTTCTGATTAGTTGTGCATCTTTTGGGTTTGGCTGTAACAGTTTGGTGCTCACAGGGATGGCTGCACGTGTTTGTCGTGACATCAGGCGTTCAGCAGGAGAGCCTAACGTCAGATCACGGGGAATGTTTCTGAGATTTACCAGGTTGAGGAAGACATCTGTGCCATCTCTGTGTGAACATTCCATCAGCTGTTTTGCACTGCGAACTGCTCTCTCTGCTAGTCCGTTTGACTGTGGGTATTCAGGACTGCTGGTGATGTGAACAAACTCCCACTGTTTTGCAAAGTCCTTGAAATGCTGACTGGTGTACTGTCCAGCATTATCAGAGATGAGTGTGTGTGGAGTGCCGAAAAAAGAGAAATGTCTCTTCAATTTAGTTATCACAGTTGATAAGGTCACATCCCGGAGAAGTTCGATTTCAAACCAGCCAGAGTATGAGTCAACCAGCACCTGATACCGTTTTCCATGCCACTCGAGGTTGTCTGTTGCCACTGTGGACCATGGGAGATCTGGCACAGGATGAAGCTGGAGGGGCTCCTTTTGCTGATGGGATCTGGTGCTGTTGCACACTGCACATGAAAGCAACTCCTCAGTGATGTCTCGACATTTCTGGCCAAAAGATGATGCTTCTTGCTCTGCGTTTGGTTGCTTCAATGCCGGGGTGTCCTCTGTGCACTATTTTGATGTACTCTCTGTGCAGGGACTGAGGAATGACAGTTTTGTGGCCTTTCATGACAATTCACTCTTCTACTGTCATTTCATCTCTGTAGGGAAAGAAGAGACGGACAGCAGGTTGGAGCTGATTCTGTCGGATGGGCCATCCTCTATTAATGACTGCACTGAGGGCTTGCAGATCTTCGTCCTCTGCTGTGTGCTTTCTGAGTTCTTCCAGGCGGGCTGTGGAGATGTAGCTCACAGACATAACTTCATAAGCATAATTTTCAGCAGGGCTTTGAGATGTTTGTGTGGTTGGGGCACGTGAAAGAGTGTCTGCTACATACATATACTTGCCCTTTTTGTACACCAAACTGATGTCGTAGGTCTGCAGCCGGAACAACATTCTCTGCAGACGGGCAGGGGCTGTGTGGATGGGCTTCTTTAAGATAGTCACTAAAGGTTGGTGGTCAGTCTCCACCACTACAGGCTTTCCATAAACATAGTCTTTGAATTTTGTACAGGCAAACACGACAGCTAGCACTTCTTTTTCAATTTGTGCATACCTTGTCTCTGTGTCAGTGAGGGTGCGTGATGCAAACGCTACTGGCCTGCCATCTTGCATGCACGCTGCTCCAAGTCCGTAGCATGATGCATCACAGGTGAGCGTGACTGGTCTTTTGACATCATAGTATGACAGGACAGGTGGACTTGATAAGCATGATCTAAGAAGGTCAAATGCATCCTGATGCTGCTGGAACCAACACCATGCAGTGTCCTTGTGGATGAGTTTTCTCAGTGGTGCTGCGATGTCGCTTAAGTTCGGGATGAACTTGCCGAGGTAGTTAACCATACCGAGGAAACGCTGTAGTGAGACAACGTCTGTGGGGACTGGCATGTTAGTGATTGCATCTGTCTTAGAAGGGTCTGCCTTTAGGCCTTCACTTGTGAAAATGTGACCTACATATCCTACATGATCCAGGCGAAACTTGCACTTGGCTGGATTCAGCTTTAGGTTGACTTCTCTCACTCGTTCCAGCACCTTCTTGAGGTTGGCATCATGCTCAGCTACTCCGCGGCCACCAATGATGATGTCGTCAACGATGACTGAACATGGGTAACCTGCAAACAGCTGTTCCATCGAGCGTTGAAATACCTCACTAGAGCTAATGCCGAAGGGCATCCGTAGGAATCTGTACCGCCCAAATGGAGTACTGAAGGTTGTCAACATGGAGGATTTCTTGTCGAGACGTATCTGCCAGAAGGAGCTTTTAGCATCTAGCACAGAAAACACTTTTGCTCCTGACATCTGTGCTGCAACTTCTTCTACTGTTCTCATAGGGTGATGTGGTCTTTTCAGCGCTGTGTTGAGGTCTTGTGGATTGATACACAGTCTTATTTCCTGCTTGTCTTTTTTGTGTGCTGCCACCATAGATGAGACCCAGTCTGTGGGCTCAGTAACTGGTATAATGACACCTATGTTTTGCATGCGGTTAAGTTCAGCTTTAACTCTGTCTTGCATTGCAATAGGAATGCGGTGGGCAGGTCTAACCACAGGTTGTACACTAGGATCAACTGTCATGGAGTAAGTGATTGGTAGTTCTCCAAGTTCATCATCAAACAGGTCTTTGTACTGCATGAGTGTCTGTGTGGTGAAATCCGTGTTGCTTTCCGTAGTGATCTGGTGGACATCCTTGCTCAATGTGACAATTCCCATGTCCACGCATGCCCGAAATCCCAGTAGTGGCTGCACATCTTTCTTCACTATGAAGAAAGGCAACAATGGTGCTGCTCCTTTAAGCAGCAAGGCAGTGTGACCAGGCCTTTGGTCTCAATCCTGCCTCCTCCATAAGCAACAAGGTTTATAGCAGTCTCTTGCTTCACAAGTTGCTCGCCATTGGTCACTTGTGTGAAAGTTTCTTGAGACAACACATTGCATTTAGCTCCTGTGTCAACTTTCATTTCAGTTGGTATGCCATTAATGTGAATTGTAATAAATCCTTCTTCTTTGTCTTTAGCTTGAGGATTAACACTATCAACACGTCTTTCGATATCTACGCCATCCACGTAGAACGTGTCTTCTCTGTGTGTTTGTGGGCTCTTCCACTGTTACTTCATGTACAGACTGTTTAAAATTATTTCTATTTGAATGACTGTAGCTGCGTGGTTTAGACTTGCAGCATTTTTTGTAGTGATTCACTTTTTCACAGTTATGGCACTTTTGCCCGAAAGCTGGACACTTTTCTCGCATAGCTGCATGGCTGCCTCCGCAATTATTACAGTTAGAGATGCTCTGGGAGTGAGCGAGTGACTGGCTTTGGCTGATACCTTCTGCTAGAAACAGGTCTCACTGCATCAACACTGGTAGCTTGAACGGCTAACGTCCTGCTACTTTCCTCTGTCATTTCGTGTATACGGCAGACTGAAATAGCTTTAGCAAGTGTCAGTTCACTGTCTCTCAACAGATTTTTTCTTAAAGAGTCATTGATTATGCCACTGTAGTGCCGATGAAAGGGAGTCGGAGGCGGTGTATTTAGAATGGAGTTCCACTCTTTATTATCCATTAATCATGAAGAAGGTAAGTACACATCTGCTCAGTATAACAAGCTAGCAGGAATGACTAAACCTAACCTAGGTGTTCCCACTAAAGGGTCCGTGTAGCAACACTATCCCACAGGTGAATTATGACTAACTAGGTGTCACCACACAAGCCCCCCCAGAATTCACGTATAAACAAAATCCGTGTGGCGGGGAGGAACAACACGCCGACCCCCACGACTCCTGAGCACTGGAGTCGGTAAAGCGACCTCCGCCTGTGCGGCCCCCGTAAGAGGAGGGACCGGAACAACAGGTCTAAAATCCGTGACAGGAATCAAAGCCGGGGGGCGGCCCCGTCTCGGCGGTCGAGCCAGCACCACCGGCTGGTCTAAGACCAAGTGAGCAGCCTTCACCCGGTCAACCGAGACGTGTTCAGCCTTGCCACCCAGGTCGACCACCAGGTGTTTGTCCCCGTGTTCTAAGACCCGGAAAGGTCCATCATAAGGGGGCTGCAGGGGGCCTCTGTGTGCGTCGTGGCGGATGAAAACGTGCCCAGCCGAGCGTAGCTCTGTGGGAACCTGAGTCCTTTGAGTACCGTGCTGAGTAGTAGGTACAGGAGCGAAAACCTCCGCAGCGTCCAGCAAGAAAGCCCGCTGGGCCGTCGCAGACCAGGGAGCCGATGCATTCGGGAGGAAATCCCCTGGAACCCTCAGCGGCTGACCGTAAACCATCTCCGCCGTAGAGCACTGCAGATCCTCCTTAGGCGCGGTCCTCAGGCCCAGCATCACCCAGGGCAGCTTGTCGACCCAGTTGCCGTCCGTAAGGCCGGCCTGAGGGCCGCCTTCATGGAGCGATGGAAGCGCTCGCAGAGGCCGTTAGCCTGAGGGTGGTAAGCGGTAGTCCTGTGCAGCTTAACCCCCAAACCGCCCGCCACGGCGTTCCAGAGCTCGGACGTGAACTGTGAGCCCCTGTCTGAGGAAATGTCTGACGGGGTGCCAAAACGACACACCCACGTTGCAATGAAGGCCCGGGCAACGTCTGCGGCCGACGTCGACACGAGAGGAACCGCCTCCGGCCAACGGGTCGTTCTGTCCACCATGGTGAGGAGGTAGGAAAAACCCTGAGACGGACCAACCAGGTCGATGTTGACGTGGTCAAACCTCCTCTCAGGCACCAGGAAACGCTCCAAAGGGGCCTTCGTGTGGCGGTGCACCTTAGCGCGTTGACAAGCCACGCACTCTCCGGCCCAAGTCCTCACGTCCTTTTTCAGCCCATGCCAGACGAACTTCGCGGCCACCAAACGCACCGAAGGCTTAACGCCGGGGTGTGACAGGCCGTGCACTGCCTCGAACACCGGACGCCTCCAGCTGGCGGGGACGACAGGCCGCGACAGGCCTGTAGAGACGTCACACAGGAGAGTAATGCCCGCGTCGCCGAACACCACGTCCTCCAAGCACAACCCAGTGCTCTCCAACTTCAGAGTCTGGACGCCGGGGTCAGCGACCTGGTCCGCCGCCATGCGACCATAATCCAGGCCCAACTGGACGGCTCCGATGACGACCCTGGAGAGGCAATCAGCAACCAGGTTTGACTTGCCAGCCACGTGTTTAATGTCCGTGGTGAACTCTGATATGTAGGAAAGCTGCCGCTGCTGACGTGCCGACCAAGGCTCCGCCACTTTTGACATGGCGAAGGTGAGCGGCTTGTGGTCGACAAACGCCGTGAACTCACGGCCTTCCAGCAAGAAACGGAAGTGCCGCACGGCCAACCAAAGACCCAGGAGCTCACGGTCAAAGGCGCTGTACCTGCGTTCTCTGGGCGTCAGCTGGCGGCTGAAAAAGGCGAGCGGTTGCCAAGCGCCCTCTACCCACTGCTCGTGCACTGCGCCGACTGCGTAGTCCGATGCGTCCGTAGTGATAGAGATGGGAGCCGTGGATGATGGGTGTGCCAGCAAAGCCGCTTGAGCCAACGCGGTCTTGACCTCAGTAAAAGCGACCTCCGCTTCTGCTGTCCAGTCGATCGCCTGGACGGGGGTCTTGCCTTTCAAAGCCTCATACAGCGGCCGCATGATGTGGGCGGCTCGGGCGATGAAACGGTGGTAGAACGTCACCATCCCCAGGAACTCCCGGAGCGACCGGGCTGTGAGCGGGCGAGGAAAAGCCGCAACAGCCTCCACCTTCGCCGGCAGAGGTGCCGCTCCGCCCTTGGTGACGCGGTGCCCGAGGAAGTCAATGTCAGACACCCCGAACTGGCACTTTGCAGGATTGATAATTAATCCATGTTCGTTGAGCCGCGTGAAAAGGGATCGGAGGTGGGACAGGTGCTCCTCCACTGAAGCGCTGGCGACGAGTATGTCGTCCAGGTAAACAAACACAAACGGCAGGTCCCGCAGCACCGAATCCATCAGGCGCTGGAACGTCTGGGCGGCATTCTTGAGTCCAAAAGGCATCCGCAGGAACTCAAAAAGTCCAAAAGGCGTTATCACTGCTGTCTTGGGAATGTCCAGGGGGTGCATGGGCACCTGGTGGTATCCAAGCACCAGGTCCACTTTAGAAAACACCCTCGTACCGGCCAGATGCGCCGAAAAGTCCTGAATGTGCGGCACCGGATAACGGTCAGGCGTAGTGGCGTCGTTGAGTCGGCGGTAATCCCCGCACGGGCGGAAACCGCCGTTCGGCTTGGGAACGACGTGCAGAGGAGAGGCCCAAGGACTGTCGGAGCGGCGGATGATGCCCAGGCGCTCCATGGTTGCAAACTCCGCCCTCGCTACAGCTAGCTTAGAAGGGTTCAACCGCCGGGCCCTGGCGTAGACAGGGGGACCTTCGGTAGTGACGTGGTGCTCCACGCCATGCTTGGTGGTGAGCGCAGAGAAGGTGGACACATAGGCCTCACGCCGTACGTGCGAATGGGACCGCCGTTAGCCGTTGTCAACCGCGGTCCGTGCCCTCCCCGAGCGACGTCTTCCCTCGACGTGGGAACCACACTCCGTTGAGCGCCCGTGTCACACAGAAACAGGCTCCCCGAAACACTGACGAAGAGGAGCCTACACGTGCCGCCGACGCTCAGGGCCACTACTGAGCGCCGGCACCTCCGTTTCCCGGAGGTTTGTAGCTGCATGGAGCGAAGCACTTCTTCGCCATTGTCCCGAAACGTGCGTGGTAAAAGCACTCTCCGGTGTCTCCACGCCGGCTTGACATTGCCGCGTCCGGCCTCCGCCATGCTGTCTTGACCGTAGATGGGCTGCTGAGCGTCACAGCTAACGCCTCTGCACCGGGCTGTTGTGTGAAAAAACGGTCCGCTTCCTCAGCCAAGGCACGGGGCTCTGTGACGGGTGTGTTGGCCATGAGATGAGACGGTCTGCTGTCCCCCAGGCCTTGAATGTCTAGAATCTGGCGGGCTCTCTCCTTAGCAGATAAGCTAAATGTCTTAAGGAGGAGAGCCTTAATCGCCTCATATTTGCCATGGTGCGGGGGGGCAGCGATAAATCCCACCAACCTGGATGAAGTGGAGTTTCCCAGCGCTGCCACTACATGGTAGTACTTCAAGTCCCCATCACGGACTTGTCTGCAGGCGAAATGCGCTTCCACGTGGGCGAACCGTGCCGCCGCGGCGTGCTCCCAAAACTCCGGCAACTTTACAAAAACATTGCTATCAGCCATGTTCAATGAGTCTTCGGAAACTTTCGCGAAAACGTCGGGGTCACCAGTGTAGTGCCGATGAAAGGGAGTCGGAGGCGGTGTATTTAGAATGGAGTTCCACTCTTTATTATCCATTAATCATGAAGAAGGTAAGTACACATCTGCTCAGTATAACAAGCTAGCAGGAATGACTAAACCTAACCTAGGTGTTCCCACTAAAGGGTCCGTGTAGCAACACTATCCCACAGGTGAATTATGACTAACTAGGTGTCACCACACCACATACTATTCTGTCACAGATTAGTTCCTCAGCTAAGTCTCCAAAATGGCAACTTTTAGCTTTTATCTTCAGATCGCTGATGAATGACTCAATGCTCTCACCTTGCTTCTGATTTCTTGAAACTTGTGCCTTTCCATTATTTTGTTATGTTGAGGCTTGCATATTTCACGGAATTTCCGTATCAAACAGTCCGGGTCCTCCCTTGATTCAGCTGGGGAGATCACCGCACTGTCGGGGCCTGGCGCGCGCACTTCAGCTGCATACATAAAGGATCGTTCACGTTCAATGGCTTCTCGTCCAGCGAGATTGAGGAGGATGTAAGCCTTAGTCCTGGCAGCCTTGTCTGGGTGCGCTGCGGCGATGAAGATTTCATACTCCCTCTCGAAGATCCGCCAGCTCTCCGCGACGTTTCCTTCAAACATAACAGGGTCGGGACGGCGAAATCCATCCGCCATTGTAGCTGGGGCTAGCGTTAGCCAGCTAGTTAGCGTTAGCACGGTCCGTGGAAAAAAAATTCTCCAGACGAGAGGAGAGGCTCGTGCCGTCTTCTGACACCATGTAGAAGTTGTTGATACTTCTTAATACCTGCATGTGTGTATGTACAAGGAATACACAATGCATAGGCAGGTGGTGGCTTTATTTATGACCACAGCATGTACAGTGAACATGTACGTTGCATGCCGACTAACAACTGAATGCCTATTACCTTAACACGCGCACTAGCTACAGTGGCCTGCAAAGGACAAACTTAATCATATGAGAATGATCTACACTTGGTACTGCACACTGAATCGCGTTGTACTTGTGCAATGACAATAAAGATATCCTATCCTTTCCTACATATAAACAATGCATGTCAACTCATCATTCTGTCACCTTCTGCACCATATAGTCACATCACTTTGTATTGCTAGCAGTGAGTGCATGAGCTCTGCTATCAGTCTGTCATTATAATGTCATAGTACTGGGACGATATATACTAATAGTACAATACAATACATATAAATCATGCTAATGTCGTAGTACTGCGGCACTCGCCCTACGGCCGAATCACAACCGTGAGGATATATCCTTTACCAACCCCACTCTCACCCGTGCCATATGCTGAAATATATTATTCATGTATTCAATTATATTTTCCTATAAATGTTATATGTGTGTGTTCTGAGAGTTGATGGGTTGGGTTGACAGTGAGGGTTACGCAGCGTCCACACGGCGGCGTGCGTTGAAGCTTGCCGGTGAGCTTGTCTGAAACTCGACCAACAACCAATCACATGAATCTCCCGCCCCGGACACACAAGCACGCGGTTTGATTGGCTAGAGCTTGTACTGGCATATGATTTGATTGGCTGATGCTTCCGCCGAAGCTTCAAAAGTTGAACATTACTCAACTTTTGAAGCGAGCAACGCGAGCAAAGCGAAGCAACGCTCCCACAATGCAGTTCGGCAAAGCGTGACGTCACCCCATTCAAAGTGAATGGGCAGAAGCGTTGAAGCTTCAACGCACGCCGCCGTGTGGACGGGCCGTTAGGGTGATGGTCAGCAGGGCCCAACAACCATAGTTCATCACAAAAAGGTAAGTGGGGAGAGCCCTTCAGCAGTTTTGTCATAACGTCATTTTATTATTTGTAAAAAAAAAGAAGATAATTACTAACGAGCAGTCATGCAACCTATCTGCTTTTTTGTTGGCTGGTATCTTCATGCCAATGCATCGAAACGAAGTGATTTGAGATTGTCAATAACGAGCATTAACTGTCTTTGAAACACATTTCCATTTCGTTCGTAACAAGCATTAAAATGTCTTTAAAATGGTTAATAACAAGCACTAAAATGTCTTTAAAGGAAGGGTCCACTCATTAGATAATTAATAAAAACTTCAGTATTTAGTGAAACATTATGTTTAAACCATACCCTGAAGAAATCAGCGATATTCCCCGGTAAATAATGATTTTATAGCTCTTTTTTATCAAAACCTGTATATTCCGTCAGGCAGCTGCCATTTTGGTCATTTTCAGTAGTCACATGATCCAAAAAACTAGGTCGTGACGTCATCTATGCGTTCACTTTGTAAACACACGAACAGCTTGTTCGACGAAAACATGGCGGAGTATTTGAGTTCGGACTCGTCAGCCGAGGAAGAAGTTTTGAGCAATGTGGAGAGATTGGATGGGGGAATTCAGCCATATAGGTTCGAGCCAAGTGGCCAGAACCGTCAGGAATCCAGTGACGATGAGGATGAACAGCGCGGTGATCTTGCTGGAGACGATCCCTTTACTCGTGCAATTGATTTCGGGGGGCGAGTAGGGAGACCTGTACATGAATGGTGTACTTGCAGTCGGTGTGTAGCCATGGACAATCCTCTGATGAACATATGTTGTCATGAGCTTGAAGAGCTTGAAGATAAACTGGTCACCGACGACTTGGATTGCATATGTTTACACAGGGAATTCGGCACTGTGGTGTTAGAAGAAGCTGTATTGAGAACAGCACTGGTTGCCATGAAGGATGTGAAACGCACCTCTTAGGTTGAACCAATAAATGAAAGGTGGGTACATCCCTTTCTTCTTAGCATTATATACTTTACAATTAAAATTAACATATGCACAATATTTTTAAATTGTAGTGCCGATTGTCAAGCATGTCAAAAATACAATGCCAAAAGAAAAGGCCTGATGATGATGATAAATCAATCGTGAATATTAAATAAGAAAAGCGTTCATTTCAGGCCAAACATCTTATTTGTTTAATTCATCATTAAAAAGTAATAATTTCATACATATTTCCTTAGATATACCGATATTTCACAGTGTAAATAATATACATATATTGCTACCACAGATTAATTATTATGGTGGCATGATGTTGACATTGACTATGAAATTAAATGTATTAACCAAAACACGAGGACGCGTGTATCAGGCAACATAAATCACTAAAGAGATATATACAGCCAAAAAAATCTGAATAAATATATACATGAAGTGGACATTTTTCTCAATGAACAGGTGAAAACAATCTAAATGCCCTAGAAGCACTCAGCTAGCTGTGAGTATTTTGACAGAACTGAGACTGGCTGTTAAAAAGTCAAACTGAAACTTAGCTTATCTTGAAATATAATTTGTGATAGGAACACCTGTTCATTACGATAAAAAATATATCCTATTTGCAACAAAATACAATGAGGCATATTTCAATGGGAATTGTGAGAACAATGGAGAGTAACTAGAGTCATTTTGTCCAAACGCATAGTTCACGTCACGTCCGGTAAAATAAGTCATGTGACTCGTCAAAATGGCGCCGCCCACAGGGTTGATGTTATTTCGGTAATTAATCAGCTTAAAATCACTGATAACGTCATCAGATTAAAAAAAAAAAATAAAGACTGGCAGAGACTGGTCTGTTTTATCGTAGGATAATTATTTAAAAATGCGTGTCATGAGCATTCCCTCCCTTTAAATAGACTAGCATTAAAATGTCTTTGAAACAGACTTCCATTTCGTTAATAAAAAGCATTACAAATTACTTTAAATAGACTAGTATTAAGATGCCATTCGTTAATAACAAGCATTAGAATGTCTTTATTAAAATGTCTTAAAATAGACTCTTGCACTAAGATGTCTTTAAACTAGTTGTTTGTGGTTGCTACGGCAACGTCATTTCCTGTAAAGTCCGCCATTTTGTCAGCGTCACTAGAGGCCCAGAGAGGGGGAGCTAGATGTTATGGCACTGCAGTGAGCACCACTTGGGCAGATTTGGTATGACGAGATAAAAACTTTTTTCATTTAACCCTCCTATTGTCTTCGTTTCCCCCCCCTTACTTTGGTGTTCGCGGTCAAATTTGACCGGTCCTGTTTTAACTGCTATTACATTAACACAAAAACCATTAATCATCACCAAATTTCATTTAACACCCTTTCAAACTGTAAATATTGTATCAGACTACTGGTATACATGAAAAACTGCAGTAAATATACAAAGAATAGACACTGAACATGTATTGCGTGTGCCAGGTGTGATCCATGTGGGGGGATGGGCACATAAGAGCGGGAAATGTGTCAAATTGTTCTGTGTGTGTGTGTGTGTGTTTGTGAGTGCCAGCCAGTTGTGATTCACATGGGGGGATTGGGCAAATAAGGGGGGGAACACATCTAGAGTGTGTGTGTGTGTGTGTGTGTGTGTGTGTGTGTGTGTGTGTGTGTGTGTGTGTGTGTGTGTGTGTGTGTGTGTGTGTGTGGGTGTTTGTGTGTGTGTTTTATCTGATCCGGATGGTTACTAATTCCTTTTCTTTATGGCGGTCATTTTTGACCGGGAATACCATGGGTGTTACAAAGTTGACTAAATCATCCAAAATTCAATGAAAGTGGTGATCAGCAATTGTATATGTTCAAATGTCTACTGTGAAGGATATCATAAAGCCTTAATGCAATCGAATGTAAAACTAAAAAGTTATGATTGATGAAAGTAGTAAATCGGTCAGATTTGACCCGAAGACAACAGGAGGGTTAATCATTTATTTGAACCGGGACAATGCACATTAATGAACATTTTAAACAAAATAATGCTTGGAAATGTAAATGAGCCGGATTTTAACTTTAAGCTAATTTCCATCCGTAGTCCCGTCACATACAACATTTATGAACATAACATTTATATAAATAGCAAACAGAAATACATGATATGCAGAAAGAGCATGAGCAGCATACAAGCATTTACCACAAGGTAGTACAATGTAGCAGCTACGACATATAAAGTGCAGGAGGAGATAAAAGAGCTACATAAAGTGCAAAAAAAGAGCTACATAAAGTGCAAGAGGAGATACCCCTGTATTAAAGTGCATTTAGCGGTGATTGCACGTCTGTTTGTTTCTTAACCATTCTTTGAGTTGACCTTTAAAACTATTGAGAGTGGGACAATCCCGTATCTCAGTTGGGAGGCTATTCCACAATGAGCTGCCTTTAATGGAGAGGACATTTTGTCCAAAAGTGGTCCGTCTGCGGTGGACTTCACAGTCTCCTCTGGTTTCTGACCTAGTGCAGCGTCCAGTGTGTTTTTTGTGGATGAATTCCCCTAAGGGGGGGGGGCAGTTCATGTAAACATTTATCAAAAAAACACATACTTTTAAAAGACTTAAAATTGTCAAAACTCAAGAAATTGTGTTTCTCAAGGATGGTACAGTGGTGGTATGAATTTGGCTTTGTGTCAAACACCTTGATAGCTCTCTTGTACAGCTGTTCTATCGGTTTCAGGTTTGTGGCTCAAGCAAACGACCAGTTTGTCAGACAGTATTCAATGTGGGATAGAATCATGCAGTGGAGGTATGACTTTGCAGCATTGACAGTTAAGAAAGGTCTGATTTTTTTTAAATTTTGCAAGTTGAATTTAACGGTATTGGATACTTTCTTGATATGTTTCTTAAAAGTCAAGTTCGAGTCCAGTATGACTCCAAGATACTTGAAGTGGGGGACTAGTTCTAATTCTGCTCCGTTTAAAAACACATTGGATCCTTCGATTTTGACTGGTCGTTTACTGAACATCATGCATACTGTTTTTTTTGCATTTAACTGTAAGCAAATGTTGTTCAGCCAGTGTTGAACCTCGTCCAAAGCATTAGAGAGACAGGATGAGATCATTTCAGTATTTTTCCCGTGTACAAAGATGACCGCATCATCGGCATACATTTGCACATTCAACTCAGGACATACATTAGGCAAGTCATTATGTACAGAGAAACAGTAATGGTCCAAGAATGGAACCTTGTGGAACCCCAGGGTTGACAAGGTAGGGCAATTTGGCACCGTTGATCAAAACACACTGTTTTCTGTTCGATAAGTAAGACTTAACCCACTGTATTGAATCTGCCGAAAAATTGAAATACGTCAGCTTTGTAAGGAGCACTTGGTGGTCAACAGTGTCAAAAGCCTTCCTGAGATCAAGGAAGACAGCACCTACATATGGGCTCGTGTCCAACATACATTTAACCTTTTCCACAAAGACACAGTTAGCTGTCTCAGTGGAGTGGTGAGCACGAAAACCAAACTGCATTGGGTGGAGTAGAGCGAAACCTTTGTCTAAATGTTTGGTGATTAGTTTTGACACCCATTTCTCAGCTATCTTAGGGGAGGATGCTGATTGGTCTGTAATTGGACATCATTACCTTATCCCCAGATTTAAAAATCGGTGTCACCGTGGCCACCTTCCAGGATGATGGAACTTCCCTCGTGCTGATAGATTGATTTACTAGCATACTAATTGGTTTTATTAGACCGTCAATATTTGTCTTTATAAAGTTGGTGTCTAAATCATCTGCATCCCTTCCCTTAGAACCTCTTAACCCTGAGATTATATTTTTTACCTCCACCTCTGTGATTTCCTCCAGGTCAAAAACTGGATGTGTATCCACAGTCGGGCTATGGGAGACCTCAGATGGCGAAAGAGCTTTGTGATGTCCAGAGCACTATTTATGAAATACTCATTTAGAGAGTTGGCCAACACTGCAGGGTCTTTTATCAGGGCATCATTGATTTTAATTCTAGAGCATTATTTTCCTGTTTCTTATGTTTACCTAATAGTTTATTTAGGATTTGCCAAACGTTTTTACTGTTACCTTTCGCACCTTCAATTATATTGATGAAAAAGTTTGCTTTGGCCTGTCTTATTGTTTGAGTTACCTTGTTACGAGCATGAGTGAATTTCTGTCTGTCAGTGGATAGTCCGGATTTTAAGCTCTGCTTTAATAGTTGGTCTCTAGATTTAATTAAATTCCTGCACTGTAGATTCAGCCAGGGAAGATGATGTTCCTTCCTGTCCCTAAGGCACCCTCTCCTTGAGAAGGAAGACATTGTATCATTCATTTTAGATATAAACAGATTACTGTTTTCACCAATGTCTTCAGAGGAGAGAGTGTCTCCCCAATTAATCATTTTCACTGCCTCCATAAAACGTTGTTGCAGGTTTTTGGGGATGAAGCGAGAACCGAAGGCAGGGGTTTTAGGTGTGGCCATGAACCTTTTTTTTGTGAGTTTCCTGGCAAAAAGAACAAGAGTATGGTCAGAAAGACCAGTCAGGAAGTTGTAGGTTTTAACTATTCTGTCAGCTTTGTTTGTAAATAATAAATCTATCATAGTCTTGGAGGTTTTGGTTATTCTAGTCGGTTGATCCATTAGTTGTATTAAGTTGTGATTATCCGTGATCCGTTTTAAGCTTTTTCTATTTTGTTTGTCATTCCAGTTGATATTAAAGTCTCCTACAATAATTAGCTCTTTGTTGGAGTCACAGGAATTCAGCAGGAGTTTTACCTGGTCATAGAAATCCACGTTAGCGGTGGGTTGTCGATACAGGCAAATCATGGTGAGGGACATTTCCTCAGATAGTTTGATTTCCACACCAACACAATCAAATTCAATATTAGCTGGGAGTGCAATCTCCCTACAGGTAATGGTATTCCTCACACAAAGCAACACACCCCCTCCTTTTCCCTTCAGTCTGTCCTTCCTAAACACATTATATCCTGACATAGATACAAGAGTGGATGTTGAAGACTGTTTTAGCCAATATTCAGATATTCCCAAACAGTCAATATTGGACTCAAGGAGGAGATGTTCTAGCTGTTCATGTTTATGCAGATGCTGCGGAAATTTAAATGTCCACTGAATAGTCCCTTTGGCTTGCACCGAGGATCCCACACTATTTTAGCTTGATTCACTGTTTGAAACATTTTTGTGACAGTGTTTTTTAAATACAGGATTTCTAGGCTTTACCTCGGTGCCGTTGTTGACAGTGGAGCAGACAGAGCTAGTTGGTGTTTTATGGATCTCTGCCGCTAGGCTGCTAGCCATCGGCGCGGTCCTGCAGTCCTCCGATGGTGTGGATGTTGGTCCAGATGTTAGGCCAGCAGTCGCCGGCGCGAGCCCACAGAGATCCTCCGGCCGAGCTAGCTGTTTTGCTAGCCGGCCTTGTGTGCAGCCAGCCGGTGATGCATGGTTCTCCGCTGCTGTGCTTTTAGCCCTCGGTGCGGGCCCCCAGTCCTCCGATGGTGTGGATGTTGGTCCTGCTGCTAGGCCAGCAGCCGTCAGTGCGAGACCACAGAGACCCGCTGGCAGAGCTAGCTGTTCAGCTAGCCGGCCTCTTCTGCAGCCAGTCCGGTGGTGTCCGGTGGTGTCCGGTGGTGCGAGAATCTCCGCTGCTAGGCCGCTAGCCCTCGGTGCGGATCCGTAGTTCTCCGATGGTGTGGAAGCTATCCGTCCTCCTCTGAAGCCAGCCGGAGGTGTGTGGATCTCCGCTGCTCGGCCACCAACCCTCAGCGTGGACCCGTTGTCCTCTGGTGGTGTGGGTAGAGGTCCTGCTGCTAGGCCGGCAGCCGTCGGCGCGAGACCGCAGAGACCCGCCGGTGGTGCTAGCTGCTCAGCTAGCCAGCCTCTTCGGAAGCCGACTGATGGCGTGTGGAGCTCAGCGGCTGGGCCGCCAGCCGGCAGGTTGATGGAAACGACGCCGGGACCCGGACACGGGTGGATATCTCCCGAGAACAAGAGACACAGCAGCCCAATATTCTCCTCTTTTCGTTTTAAACCCTTTTTTTGTTTGAGAGAGTCTGCCAGGAGTGCCAGATGAATGAACTGTAGATAATATGCCGACCATGGCCGAAGTGCTTGATATTCAACGATGTTGCTGGTGCAGACAATGATGTATCCTCAATGGTTTCAAATCAGCATCTCTTGGATTAAAAAAATTAAAAAAATAAGACAAAACTAAAACATCTTTAAACCTGATGTTTATAACCTTCTTAGTTTTTCCAACAATCCATGTAAATATACACAACTTTATAAGATAATGCCTGTTCCTTGCGCAGAAAGAGGAGTCAGTTGAAGACTTGAAAAACGTAATAAATAGGGTCACAAATTCACAGGCCACAGCATTTGCTGTGTAGTAGCAAAAAAACTGTAAAAAAACTTTTTTTTTTACAGTGCAGCCTAAACTGGATGTGTGGTCACAAAAGATTTGTTAAGACACACAATCTGCTGCCAATGGCCAAAGGGGAGCAGTAATCAATTAGGCTCACATGGTTTTGCAGTAATTATGTACTCCAATTTAGTCCTGGAGGGTGGAGTGGGAGAGAGAAAGGGTGTGGGGGAGGAGAAAAAAGGAAGGGAAGGAGGGCAGGGGAACCATTTCATGCTACTCGTAACCACTTCCATCCTTGTATCTCTAAGATCATATCAAATTATAGCGCCAGCACACCGACTTTAATTGGCACGGAAGAAACCAGGTCCATATTACCCCCTAATTGGTCATTTCCAGTGGAAGCCTTGGTTTGCAAAACCTACTTCCAGGACAGGGCTTTCTTAAACAAGCAGGAGCTTAAGACAGAGGCTACATCTGGGCGGAATGCAAGCCAACAGGCAGGCATTGATTGGGTCCGTCCCAGTAGTAAGTGGGCTGATTGCAGGGTAAGCAACACGTGACATCAGCTTTTAGTTTCCTATGTTCGTTATGTCAGAAGAGAAAGGTTCTGTGGGAGCTTCAAAGTGAGTGGGAGGGCAGCAGGCAGAATGCATTTCAATTACAGTGTCCCTGACTGTGAAACTACACAATTCACTGATGATACTGATTATAGGGCCCAGGCCCCCTAATGTAAAGTCTGGACTGAATAGCTCTACATAGTGGAGTATTTTGTAATGGGAAAATACTTTTCGCTTGCCACAGTTTACTTGTCTGTATAACTATCTGTTGATTGTGGGCATTTACAACAGGTATACACAAATATCTGGTCTTCATTGCACATACAAGTTCAATGGGAGAACCTGGAAATACTTTATTCACTCATCCAGAACAACATGTGCAACGGTGTATGTTAACACAAGCTTCATTTTACACTTCTGGAGGGCCTGATTTAAAACACAGCTTTCTATTTCACACATTTTGCCCTGCCTCGTCTTTTATGAACAAGGCCCTAATAGTCATATTTAAAACACAGATATATCCACTGCTCCACACGTGCAAAAGTATGCACATGCATACTGAGCAGCTAGGGACCATGCTGCTAAGCACTGCCACATTTCAATCATATGTCTGGCTATTGGATTTCTAGCTGCAGGTTACTGGTGATGAGCAGATCCATATCTAATAGATGCTAATGTGTAATTCCTTCCTGTGTGTGTGTGTGTGTGTGTGTGTGTGTGTGTGTGTGTTTGTGTGTGTGTGTGTGTGTGGTGCATGTGTGTGTGTGTATGTGTGTGTGTGTGTGTGTGTGTGTGTGTGTGTGTTGTGTGTGTGTGTGTGTGTGTGTGTGGACGACAAAGTGTCAGAGTTGGGGTGGAAACATTGAGACTTAAAACACATGAAATATTGAAAGATAATTGAGCTGAATGAATGAATAATAACCTTCACACACATACCTTCCTGTTGAACTGCAAACCTAAAGTGGTTTTCAACATGATTTTCTACCTCGTGTAAATGGTTATACACCATCTTACAGTAGGCACAGTGGTAGCTGTTGCAGCGTATTTTGTGTTTCTTTTGTTTTATCCTGCACAGACGCATCAGACAATACAGGTTCAGGTTCTTTATTTGTACCCGTAGGTAGATTTTGTTTGCAGAGAAAAAGACAAGGGATCCATCCTGACACACTCTAAAAACAAACACAAACAAACAACAGACACATCTCTAATAAAAGGACTAATAAAAAGTGCAAGTACACCCTGCTCCGTCAAATCTCAAAATATTAGTACAAACACTAGTACAAACATGGACATTCAAAATTCATAATTAAATAAATAAATAAATAGGCATCTGTGTGACACTCCTATGATGTGTTAATTTGTGCAATAGCTGCTGGGATAAAACTGTTTTTATATCGCTTCGTTCTACTCTTTGGGACAAGTAACCTCCGGGCCGAAGGAAGAAGCTTAAATTCTGAGTGCAGAGGGTGGGAGTGATCGTAATATGGAGCTGGATAACCGCTGTAACTGCCTGAGGTACAGGGTCTCCAGGTTTAGCTGTGGCTCACCAATCAGTCTGCTGGACCACTTTATGATCTGATTCAGAGAGTTTCTGCACTTTAAAGGGGACCTATGATGCAAAATGCACTTTTTGATGTCTTTTATACATAAATAAGTGTCCCCGGTGTGTCAGGGAACTCACGCAGCGTCAGAAAATAAAACCCTCTCTCTTTTCCTCCATACCCAAATCTATAAAAACGGGGCTACAACGGAGCTGATCCGGATTTGCGTCCGATATGACGTAATATCGGAAATGTAGGCTGGCTTTACACCCACAGCCCTATCAGAAACGTTGCTTTCAGAAACAATGCCCGACTGTTTTGGACATAATATGGTCGGTGCATGTTTACATTAGCATTGGTAACACTCAGAGCTAACCTGTAGGCCTACTGGACAGAGCATGTGTGTGAAGAAGCAGGAAATAAAAAGGAACTCACCTTGTGGTATAACCGGCAAGAGAGAAAGCCTTTGAGCTCCATACTGTTTCAGAAATAATCCTTGATAATCAATGATATGGCGTTTCATCACCGCAGTATCTGCCGGTAGCATCTCCCGCATGAGCTCAGCCCCCTCCTTTTTTTTTTTTATCAATTCTTTTTTTTTTTTAAACAGGAAGTGAAATAGAGGGATATGAACCATGGCTAGAATGGGTGATCTGTTTGGTATTTTGAGCAAAACACTTCATAGACATGTTGTTTATATATTTTTATATATCTGAGACCTATGCTATTGCCTAAAAATAGCATGATAGGTGCTCTTTAAAGTCAGGATACCAAACCATGACATTAATGAAAAAGACAGAATTGACTCGATAAAAGCACGATAAAACATGATCATCATGGTTTTGTCAATGTTAAAATAGGACAGTTTCCTAAGACAGTACAAACGCTGGTGCCCCCTTTTGCACACAGCTTCACAGTTTGGATCAGATTTTGAGTCAATAATTGTCCCGAGATATTTGTATGATTGCACAAATTCTACTTTCTGATTCGCGATTGTTAAAACTTCATGTATGTGGGGATGTCTTCTAAAATCAATGATCATGTCCTTGGTTTTGCTTATGTTCAGTTGTAGATAGGAATCCTCACACCACCTGACAAAGTCGTCAATGACAGGGCCGTGGCTGGTCTCATTGTCCTGGAGCCTACTAACAATTACAGAGTCATCTGCATACTTTAAAATAGTCCTATTTTCCCACCTACTTTGACACATATTCGTGTAAAGTATAAATAATAGTGCCAAAAGGACACATCCTTGTTAATGATTCGGATGAATCAGGACTCACCCATCTCTACTCCAGAGAGGGGGAGCTAGAGGTTATGGCTCTGCAGTGAGCACCCTCTCAATCTGCCAGCCATCCCTTGTGCCCATTTTTGTGACTAAGAATTCTTTGTTTGTCTCCTTGTGTTTTTGTTTAGCATTTTGAGCCTAAGTTCTCAGTTTTGATCCTCCATGTGACCGTTTTGTGTTTTTTGCATTTTTATCCTCCAAAGGAGCGTTTTGCGTTTTTTCTTGTATTGTCTGTGGGGGAAACTTCTGAAGCAATTGGAAACAGGACTCAGAGAGACACGAGGAGAGCTGGAGCTTTGATGGCAAACACTGAGGGTTTATTTGGAGCTTCGGCCGGAGAATTCAGAAGACATGTCACGGGCCACGAGTTGACCACACAGTTGAGATGCCACAATCAATTCTCAAGAGCCCTCCTGTAGTTCCAGGTTTTAACTAGTTCAGAGTGTAATAATCAACATTCTTCAATAGAGAGACTAAACAGCTGAGGACACTGAATCACATTTGTTGTCGCTTATGGCTCGGGGTCATCTACATACCGAGAAGGATGTGTTCCAGGTGTCCCACAACAATAACTATCTCTGACAGAGAGTTGCCCGGTCATAAACTGGCAACATCAACAATATGCTAGGGCAGCCCCTCCTTATGGGAGATAACGGCTGCTCAAGGTTGGTCAGCTGCGTCAGAGGGCGAAGGAGGACATGAAGGGCAAATTATTCCCCAACATTTTCATTTTTTGATTAAAAGCCTTGTTAACTTGTACCTTTTTCTGGTGTCGTGCATTTGGGTCCTGAGTTTGTGTCAAGTGTAACAACTGATGATGAAATGCAGCAAAGCTTTGTCTTGAAATTCTTGTTTTATTTTTGTTATTTGTTGCTCTTTAAAGACCCAGTGAAGTGTGCTCCGGTGCATGATCTGTTATGCTAATACGTATAGTAATGACCAAAATTGTCCATTGGAACCCATATCAAAGATGTTGGAATAGCAACGAATTTGACGAGTTGGAATTTTCCGCTGGGAAATCCGCAGTCGACCTCCGCCTTCGTGGGCGTGGCTTGCGATCTACTGCGTGACGTCAGAAGATGGGCCAAGCCGAAGTGTTTACATTCACCACCGTTCATTTTGTCTCTGTTTCAAAGTGGAATTTACCAACGTTTTTGAGCGAGTATTTTATTGGAAAGTGTTTCGCAGTCGACTGGAAGTGATTGCCAATCGAGGAAACCTGACAATGGAGGCGACAGTGAAGAAAAAGGGAGGAAAAACACACGGGAAGCGATGCATTGCCGCTGGCTGTGGTAATGTCAATTCTGCCGAAGTGGCGATGTTTCTGTTCCCAAAAGATGAAGGTGAGTGGCTGGTGTTATTGTTTCGTAGATTCGTAGATTGTTTATGAAAAATAAAGGCCACTGTGTTTGTGTTTACTAACAAGACTATCATGGCGGCGGCAGAGCTCAAGTCGAGTTTCTCCGCCTGGAGATATTCTCACTATTTCACTTTTGTCGAGCACAAAGAAAAGAACGTTTTAGTTAAATGTAAGTTGTGTCTTGGCGGGTCAAAGATCCTATCGACTGCCCAAAACAGCAATTAAAATCTGTTGAAACATCTGCAGAAACAACATGCTGGGACGAAGCTAGTAGCTAAGACCACAGACCCAGACTCATCCGACGCCACTCCACCTCCACCTAAGCAACAGCGGCTGGATTGGCACTTTGAAACATATCTTTGTGTTTGTGTTTGTATAGACCACATTGCTTAGCAGAGTTCAGTGATGCAAATGCATGTCAAGTTGATCAACAGGTTGTATTATTCTCCGATGCAATAACAGTACTGAAATGAAGGCTACAGTATAAGGGCATTAATGGGTGCCCTTTTTTAAGTAACTAAAAAGTTACTTTTCACAGTAACGCATTACTTTTTGGTGTAAGTAGTGAAGTAACTAGTAATTGTAACTAGTTACTGGTTTTCAGTAACTAGCACAACACTGCATGTGAACATGAATGTTGCATCATGCTATGAACAGATGAATGTATGATCAGGTGATGGCCAATCCTGTGTGTAGATCTACTCTAGATCTATGACAAAATATTGTCCTCAACTAAATTGACTTCCATGGCCACTTTCCTCATCTATCCTGTCCGAAAAGCTGTCAAAATCACTCATTTCTCTCGCACCAGTATCACTTTCCGAAGTCTCCGCCATGTTTACAATCACAACTGGGCCCATCTTGTGACGTCACAGCCGCTATCGTCTGCAGCAGCGGTAGGCTCAGACGGCCGTTCACGGGATGAAAAATTTGCGATGTTTATCTCGTCCCTCGCACTTCCTAAAAAATTATTTTAGCCATGAACAGGTACAATTATATGTAAGAAATGAAACTGCCATTTCATTTTGGCGCAAAAAAATGCACTTCACTGGCACTTTAAAGAAGTACATGGTGATACAATAAATCCAGGAAATATTTAATGAAGTAGCCAACAGAACATTTACTTATACATTGAATCAACTTAAAAGATGGAAATAATGGTGTCTGTAACAAATATATACTACGTACTACTGTATAACAGATCGCTTATATGCGATTTACTTTATTTTTTACAATAAATTCCCAATTTGTTAGTGTTAACGGCTCCTTAACACTTGTATATGTTCACTTACTCAAAAAAGAAGGCTTCTTCTTTTTTACCATGGTCTAGTTATTGGTTTTTTGTTTAATAATACGTGCTTGCCTTTTGTTTAGAAAGTCTAATCTTTTAACTTTTGCCTTTTATCTGCACTGGTTTGCTGATGTAACACTGTTCATTTCCCCACATTTATGATTTCTGAAATCATGTTATTTAAAATATTGAGTGGGGGAGGGTTAACATTTCTATACAGCTTCATTGTATGTGAAGTACAGAGTTTCTGTCTTTGTTCTTGGAGAAGTGGCAGGAGAAATGTGGTTTCTCCTGCCACTGTTCCTCATGAAAGTGTCAGGCATGTTGTTCAGGCAGCCGAGCTGCACTGGCCCTCTGCGGAGGGCCAGTGCAGCCTTCAGCCTTCTGCAGGGGGATCCGGCTGTTGGCGTAGGCAATGAGGCGAATCTCCCCCTTCCATCTTTCTTACATTTACACACACAGTCATGACACGCACACTGATGCATTCATGATTTTCACACAGAAAGTGCCTACTGTACACACACACACACACACACACACAAACACACACACACACACACACACACACACACCAGAGACCTGTGGAGTAGCCTTAGCTGCTTTAATGGGCGGATGAATGCATGGGAGGTGTAGGATTTTATTATTCTCAGAGGTATCATAATAAAGGATTTGGAGTTTTGATGGATTGCTGCAGCTTCCTGTTAACATCCAATGGTTTTTATCTGTAGCCTAAAACAGTGACTGTTGTTACAATGACGATGACATCATCAGGCCTGTGCTTTCACCTCTGAAGTATCGGTGTAAAAAGCCTAACTTTGTGAATCTCATCAACCCAGCTGCGCACAGTCTACCCAGCGATACCCACTGCAGCCCAGAACAGAAGGGCTTTAGCTCACATACTGAACTAACTAACTCAGCTCATCCAGTCAGCAAACAACAACAAACATAGTCCGTTTAACTCTTTCCACCATCAACCCGTTTAAATGTAGGGCATTCTTGTCCAGCTCATCTCATCCAAATACTTTAGGATTATTTATCACATTTCAGATCAGGTTTACATTCTCAAATTTGGCACAGCAAACAAAGTCTCTTTTCACAAATGATGTTGACAAGGACAATCCTCACAACTTGACTGCGTTTATCTGCCTTTCATTCTCAAATGGAACCATACTCCAAACAACAGCGCATAGTGCGAGCTGGTGCACAGTCAGATTCTTTTCACACCCTGATTGAGTTTCCATTTGAAGTCAGATCCAAGCCGCCTAATGTCCTTTAAATGTTTTTTCCTAAACACAGCAGCAGTAGTCCTCGCATCGGAGCGACTTCAAACAGCGGTCGGCAGAACCTTGTTGTTGCACGTAGTCAGGAGAATAAATCCCCCTTCCCAGAGAGGACATTGTGATTGAGGCTTGTGGTTGATGTAGGAGAGAAATTGAGATGCCAGTGTTGATGTAGCAAGCCTGACTTCATCCTCTAGTTAACACAGAGAATGATGATCCTGTCTGACCAAAGATGTCTGGACTAGAGTAGAAGTTATGGTGTGAACAAATGATGGGAAGGCAAATTAAATAGGAAGGCAAGACAAACAGAGACTAAAAAGAGAGATGTGGCATGTTTGATGCCAAAGGGAATGAATGCATTTGCATTAAATTATGGGTGACAAAAGACACGTACATAATAATGCATTGCTGTGAGAGAATGTGAAAAATATTTTACTGGCAGTTTGTGAGAAAACAAGTGAAAATCCTCCTTCATATGAAGAACAGACTCACAAAAATAAAAGCTGTAAGAAACATGAGAACAAAGTCAGAAAGCCAGACAGTTGGAATAAACAGCACTAGGACAGAGTGGAGATGCAGTCTAGGATGAGATGGAGTTGGTAACTGTGGTAAAGATGGCTTCTAAGAGGAAACTGGAGTCAGCGTAGATACATAGAGGGAATGGGCAACTTGTTTCTAAATATCCCACTTGAGGAGAGCCAGGGTTCAGGACATGCAGGCGCTGTTATGAGTCATGAAATAGGCATTGTTGCAGTGCATTCCCATGGCCCATTGCTCTTTTGATGAAGTGATTCTAAATTGAAACTTTATTTCTGAGCAAATCATGAACTTGTTCTGAAAATATGGGTGCTTATACAAGATCCGACAGCGGAGGCACAACTGGTCATTTTCTGCTCATGGTGTCTCGGGGTGGTAACTTAAACTGTTCAGGGGCAGGTTTACTGTCCACCACTAGATGTGAGTGTTGCACCAACTGTTTCTCTAATTTCCCTCTCATGGTGCCCTCTGCCCCAGGAATTGGAGGTGAAGTGAGTTTTTGAATTCACTGGGATTTGCCTCTCTAGCTGTGTATTCCTGGTACAATGTGTCTGTGTGATGCAGCATTTAGTAGTGGGGATTGTGATTAAAATAAATCCTCTAGAGAACAAATAAGCAAGTGGAGTGGGAGAGAAACAAGGTGGGGAACAACTAAATGATCACAAGGAAAAGAGAAGAGGTGCATGAGAGGCAAAACATAATGAGAAAGGGTTGAAAACATTTCATCTGTGCTCAAATCATCCTGTTACTTCTCCTTCATTTATGTCTCTTGCCCAAAGCTGCTGGCACTCTTTCCTAACAGCAAGGTACTAAGTTTCTGACAAATGTTAAATGTGAAGTCAACTGCATTTGTCTGCACCATGTGTAAATTACCCATTTAGGCAATCAGTGTATCTTCGTACGAACATGGATTACTTCACCCACAACCTCATCTTCAGGGAAACAAGTTACCTCATTTAAAAATGATGTACACTGGCCCTCATATTAAAAGTGCTATTGTTCTGGGCACAATGAATGACTTGTCCTTTAGTTTGGGGAAGAAAATATTGCTCGATGATGAGAGACAACATGAAAATCAAAACAAGATATTGTTATTGTGTGAAGGCGTGTGTAAAAGCTTGTCAGAAAGAGCTAGAAGGCACAGTTACAGTCTCTGATCAGAAGGTGGCTTCTGGACATCAGCTTTATGGGTTTGTGAAAAATGTTGCTGTCTTCTTTGACACTTTTACAGGGAAACAAAGTGACTTTCCCATTTTCAACAGCTATATTATTTCCTTTTGAATAATCGCCATTGATTGTTTTTATTTTGTAACTTTTCACTGCCAAATAGCTATTCACCTCAGTCGTATAAGCTCAAGAGAGACCAATCACACTATAGAGAGCCAGTGAGTTAGATGGTCTTCTCCCTGTTTCATTGCAATCATGCAACAATTAATCATCTGATTAAAGCTTCAGAAAGTTATTTTCTTGACTCAGTTATGGGAGATAAATTCCACAAGCAAGCTGAGTTCTGTTTTAATGAGAATGCCATCTGCAAACTCGTGAACCTTGTGGAGGAGTAGGATGCAACGTGGGATAGACACAACCATCACAGGTTCTACCCCATCCGATATGATGGCTTGTGTTGTGCTATAACTTTAAATGCGTCCTCATTTTGTCAACATTCCAATACACATGGATAGCAATAAAGGAACACCTCTGGTCTGCAGTTATGCTAGAATGCTAAAGAGGCTGCACTAAGATACAGAGTGGCTTTCAGCTAAAAGCTTATGTGAGCATGCTAACAAGCTTGCAATGACAATGCTAATATGATATTCACCATGTTAGCTGTATGATTGCATGCTAACATATGCCAATGACATTGGCACAAGACATTTTTAATCAAAACAAGAAATTGGAGGAAGGGACAGTCAGGAAATGACCAAGGTCTTGGCGAAACATTGACTCGAAACCCAAAATCTGAAACGATGCCTATCCATCTTGTAACTGTTGGGATATTTGACTAAATGACAGAAGATGGCGCAGCGGATAGCTGCCTCAATGTTGTGATGCGCTTTGTCGTGTTTTGTGTGTTAATTCTGTGTTTACACTCAGTACACTGTGCTATTACACCAGGTAAAAGCTCATAAACATCAGAAGAACAACTCCACAGGATTTCTTTCCCACTTTACTCTTCTCTTCTGTTGAACTACTGGACAGTCCTGTCAAAGGTGCACTCAGCTGTATCTGTATACAGTAAATATATATATATAAATATTTATATATATCTGTTGAAGAGTTTGGAAGGTCACTTAAAAAATGTAATCCGTTACAATTGTTAATTACCTGTGTGAAAAAGTAATCAGTAATGAAATCTAATTACCCTTATATTAAACTAATGTATCCTGATTACTTTCCGTTACTTTTGGATTACCTCAAAATCAAATATGAATATCAATAAAATTGCTTTCACTTATTGTATTCTAATAACAGAAAAGAGAAGACAACACAACAATGTAACATTGGAAAATAAAAACAAATATATTCGGTATACTGTATATTGATTTTTATAAGATAAGATAAAATGGACCTCTATTAATCCCCGTGGGGAAATTCAGTGGTTTAAACAGCTACAGGGTAAGAATGAAAAACAGGACAGCACAGATTCACACAGATTAATACAATTAAAGATAAAATCAAAGATAAAAATAAAAATAATAAAAAACTGTGAAATAAAAGATTAATTAAAATGAACATTTATACATGTTGGGTCATATATACATATTAGATATGTTTACATGTATGTCTGGAAACAGCGTGTATTTTATGTCCAGTAATTGTGTCACATTGTTGACCCCTTGTTGTGCAGCCTGATGGCTACAGGCACAAAGGACTGTCCGAGGCACTTGGTGCTGTGCCGAGGAGGGATGAGTCTGTGGCTGAACGTGCTCCTCATCTTCACTAGCTCTGCATGGAGGGGGTGGGAGGTGTTCTCCAGGATACTGTCAAGCTTCCTCCTCGTCCTCCCCTCTGCCACCTCCTCCAGATTGTCCAGTTGTACTCCAACTACAGAGCTAGCCTTCCTCACCAGCTTGTTCAGCCTGTCAGCATCCCTTGTGTTGTTGTTTCACTCCCAGCACACACCAGGCAAAGAAGAGCCCACTGGCCACCACAGACTGGTAGAACATCTGCAGCAGCCTCGTGCTTAATGACCTGAGCCTCCTCAGGAAGAACAGTTTGCTCTGTCCCTTCCTGAAGAGAGCATCAGTGTTGTCACTCCAGTCCAGTTTATTGTTCAAGTGCACTCCCAGGAACATGTAGCTGTTCACCACCTCCACATCGTCCCCCCTGATGGTGATGGGGGTCAGAGGCCTCTTCCTGCTTTGCCTGAAGTCCACCACCAGTTCCTTAGTCTTGCTGATGTTGAGCTGGAGGTGATTGTTGTCACACCAGCCTACGAAGTTCTCGACCAGGGCCCTGTACTCCTCCTCATTGTCATCTGTGACGCAGCTGACAATGGATAATAATAATAATACATTACATTTATAAAGCGCTTTTCCTGGTGCTCAAAGCGCTTACAAGCAAGTAAAACAAAACAACAACAAAAGTAGAAAGTGCTAAGCTGGGTGGAATAAGGGCAAGGGGTTAGTTGATTAGGAGTTGAAGGCAAGAGTGAAAAGGTGAGTTTTGAGGGATTGTTTAAATGATGTGAGAGTGTTGGCGGATCTGACGGGGTGGAGAGGGAGTTCCAGAGTGTGGGGGAGGCTGCTGGCGAAGGCCCTGTCACCCAGGTCCGGAGCTTTGTCCTGATGGCCTGCAGTAGGTTAGCTTCAGCAGACCTGAGGCGACGGGTGGGGGTGTGTCGTTGGATGAGGTCACAGAGGTAGGGGGGGGCAAGGTTGTTGAGGGCTTTGAAAGTGAAAAGTAATATTTTAAAGTCAATGCGGTGTTTGATGGGGAGCCAGTGGAGGTCATGGAGGATAGGGGTGATGTGGTCGGAGCGTCGGGGGGAGGTGAGCAAGAGGGCAGCTGAGTTTTGGACATATTGAAGTTTTTTTAGTTTGAATGCAGGTGATCCAAAAAGTGTGCTGTTGCAGTAATCCAGTCGGGATGTTATAAAGGCATGGATCAGAGTTTCAGCAGCGGTCGATGAGAGGGAGGGTCTGATGCGGGCGATGTTCTTTAAATGGAAGAAAGCGTTTTTTGTGACCTGGTTGACGTGAAGGGAGGAAAGTGAGGGTGGGGTCGAGGATGATGACAAGGTTACGGATGTGAGTGGAGGGGTTGACAATGGAGCCATCGATGGTAAGAGAAACATCTTGGGTTGAGCGGGTAAGTGAGTTTGGGCCAATGATTATAAGTTCCGATTTGTCACAGTTAAGTTTCAGAAAATTGTTTTGCATCCAAATGTTTATGTCAGTGAGGCAGGTGCTGAGCTGGGAGTGTAGGGTTGGAGAAATTGATTTTGTTGAGAGGTAGAGCTGTGTGTCATCAGCATAACAGTGGAACTGGAGTTGGTGTTGACGGAGGATTTGTCCAATTGGGAGAATGTAGATGATGAACAGAAGGGGACCAAGTACAGAACCCTGAGGGATGCCATGATTGACGGGGTCTGTGGGGGATTTGGAGTTGTTAATGGAGATGAATTGATGTCTGTCAGAGAGATAGGATTTAAACCAGAAGAGGGCAGTACTGGTTATGCCAATGGAAGACTGGAGGCGGTTGATGAGGATGGAATGGTTGATCGTGTCAAATGCGGCTGTTAGGTCAAGGAGAATGAGAATTGAGAGGGAACCAGAGTCAGCAGAGAGGAGAATGTCGTTGGTCACCTTGAGTAGGGCAGATTCTGTGCTGTGGCGAGTACGGAAACCAGATTGAAAAGGTTCATGAGGGTTATTGCAGTCCAGATGGGATTTTAGTTGGGAGGCAACAGTTCGCTCCAGAATTGTTGACAGGAATGGGAGGTTAGAGATGGGCCGGTAGTTATTGAGGGAATCAGGGTTGAGACCAGGTTTTTTGAGTATGGGAGTGACAGCAGCGAGTTTCAGAGCAGGGGGGACGAGTCCAGTGGACAGAGAGGAGTTAATGACTGTGGTGATAAGATGAGTGAGTTGGGGGAGGCAGGCCTTGACAAGGGTGGAGGGCATGGGGTCCAGGATGGAAGTTGAGGTATTCATGCCGGTGACTTGGACAACTATGTCCAGTGAGGTAATTTGTCTGAAGGCTGTAAAAGGGTGCCTGGAAGGAGGAGGGTAGGCAGGTTCCGGAAAAGGATGGGTGGTGGACGAGACGGAGGAGTTGGCTATGTTGCTGTGTATTATTTCAATTTTGCTTTGGAGGAATGAGAGGAAGGATTCACACTTTGAGGTGGTGAAGGAGTTGGAGATATTATCCATGGGGTTGAGGAGCTTGTTAATAGTTGAAAAAAGGGACTTTGGGTTATTGCTGCCAGATTGTATTACAGAGGAGTAGTGGAAGGAGCGTGCACTGTTGAGGGCATCTTTGTACTGCTGTTGGTGCAGTCTATAAATGTCTTTGTGGATAGTGAGACCAGTTCGTTTAGCATGTCTTTCGAGCTGGCGACCTTTCGTTTTGAGGCAACGGAGATGATCGGTGTACCAGGGGGCCGAGTGAGTGAAAGAGACATACTTGGTTTTTATTGGAGCGAGTTGGTTGAGACAGGAGGAGAGAGCATTGTTGTAGGTGTTGACCAGGTCAGTAGGGGAAACATTCTGGGTGACGGTGGAGTCAGGGATGGTGTCAGCCAGTAGGGAGGAGAGGGAGGAGGGGTGTATGGACTTGATATTCCGGAATTGTATGGTGCGCTTCTGCTTGATGAGGGGGGTTGGGGTTAGGATGTCCATGATGAGGGCCAGGTGATCGGAGATGGTGAGGTCATAGGTGGTCAGGTTGCTGATGGCGATGCCAGTGGTGCAGATCAGGTCCAGTGTGTGACCTTTTTTATGGGTGGGAAAATCAACATGTTGTGTGATATTGAAACAGTTGAGTATGTCCAGGAGTTCTGTAGCGGTATTGGAGTCGTTTGAGTCGACATGAATATTGAAATCACCAAGTAATAATACAGATGGAGAGATGGAGCAGAGTTGTGTGAGGAATTCAGCAAGATCCGAGGGGAAAGCAGGGTTTGGTTTGGGGGGACGGTAAATGACTGCTGTAACCAGGGGTTTTGGACCAGACAGTTTAAATGCAAGGTGTTCAAATGAGGAGGGGCAAGGGATGTTTATTGCAATTGTTTTTATATTATTTCTTAGAATTGTGGCAATTCCACCTCCACGCCATGGTGGCGTGGTTTTTCAATATATGTGTCCTGGGGTGTTGTCTGGTTGAGGGAGAGGTATTCCTGTGTGTTTTGCCAAGTTTCTGTGATACAGAGAAAGTCCAGATTATTGTCAGTGATTAATTCATTGAGAATGAGACCCTTGTTGTTTAGAGACCGGGTGTTAAACAGAGCAAGTTTAAGATGAGGTTGAGTTTGAACAGGCTGGGGTGCTTGGGAAGGGGGCGTAGGCAGGCAGAGTGCACGTGTTGGTTGTTGTGATGATGAAATGGAGGGGGTGTGTCAGTGCGCGACATTTCTGTTGACAATCAGTGATTTTGCGGGAGTCAGTGGAATGAAGGCTAAGAGACGAAAAGAAGGAGAACGGTCCAATGCTAGCGTTAGCATGTAGCCACCCGGCTACTAGGGCTTTTCGCACCGGGACAGCTAAGAAACTGTTCGTGAAAAAAAAAATGTTTCCCACTGTAGCTGTGTTGTGCAGAGACGAGGGTGTTCAATGTTAGTGGCCTGCTGACGGCAGGGAGTTGATGAGATTGTTGACGGCCAACGGCTGGAGGCTGGTAGCAAACGGGCTAGCAGGCTAGGGTCCGGTACGCAGGAAAAAGCAAATAGGTAACGGAAAACTACCGATGAGTCATCGGAGAACTTCTGTAGGTGGCATGAGCCGGAGTTGAAGTGGAAGTCGGAGGTGTGGAGGGTGAACAGGAATGGCGACAGCACAGTTCCTTTGGGGGCTCCAGTGTTGCTCAGCAGCACGTCATACACGCTGCCCTGCAGTCTGACATACTGAGGTCTGCTGGTGAGGTAGTCTGTGATCCAGGCCACCAGGCTGTGATCCACCTGCTTCTCAGCTGGCAGGTGTGGCTGGATCGTGTTGAAGGCGCTGGAGAAGTCGGAGAACAGGATTCTTAGTGAGCTGTGCGGCTCCTCCAGCTGTGTGTAGGCTCTGTGGAGCATGTAGGTGATAGCATCCTCTACACCAATGTTTTCCTGGTAGGCAAACTGTAGAGGGTCCAGGGAGTCACAGACGAGGGGTTTGAGATGCTGCAGGATCAGTCTCTCAAAGATCTTCATGACGGGTGAAGTCAGAGCTACAGGCCTAGTCTCCTGGGGTGCTGGGGTGTGTCTTTTTTGGCACCGGGACAATGTAGGAGGTCTTCCAGATCTCAGGCACCTTCATAAGCTTCAAAGAGAGACTGAAAAGGTGCTGAAACACTCCAGCTAACTGTACGGCACACGCCTTGATCACCCGGGGGTTGGTGCTGTCTGGCCCCTTGCCTTCCTCACATTGATTTTATGGCGCTTTTCCACTACAGGTTTTGGTGCGGCTCGGCTCACTTTAAGCTGCGTTTCAATTACAGTTGGTAACGGGGTTAGCAGTGATGTGTCGGTCGCGAACGAGTGAACGACGGGAGCCGGCTCGCGCCCGCGAAGGAGCCATTTTTTTTGTTAAGTAATACAAGACAGAATTATATGATGATCTCCGCGCTACGGGTGCTCCGTGCATGCATGTAGTGACATGTAATATCCAAGGATTAGAGACTGTTGGATGCTGCTGTTTTGAGCATTGCACTATATTTATTTTCATTATGTTATTTATTTATGATTATTTTTAGGCTCAGCAAAGATTTGTTGTCAGTTTGTATAGGGGTTGCTATCTGCTTCTTTTTTTTAGCGTGGTTCTACAATCAGAGAGTTACAAGGGTCTGTAAATGCAATGAAAACAATTGGCCACAACAAATCATTTATATTAACATTTTTATTTTTTATTTTGAATACTTCAGTACAAAGGATGTATTGAATAATTTAAGTGATATATGTGTACACATATAAATCATTAGTCAAAACAGGGCTAAATTTGATTGAATTATAAAAGGTATATTTTGCAGATAAACCTAGTAACCCCGCCCCCTTAAAAGAAAAACGGCTCTTTTGAACGGCTCTCGCAAAGGAACAGAGCCATAAGATCCGGCTCCCTTCAAAGAGCCATAATTCCCATCACTAGGGGGTAGTAACTATAGTAACAACGCAGTGTAGGCGGGGCGATCGGCTGTTCGGCGGGCGGAGCGACGCTGCGTAAAACTGTCGTGACGTCATCTTCAAGGCGACACAACTCACAAACACCATAACAATGCAGGATATGGAAGCGATCATGTACTTGGTTCTCGGTATGTGGCTTTTTATCACAGCAAGGAAGCAAACTTTGTTTCAGAAAAGGCTGAGTATAGCAAGACAAAATACAAAATAAATTAAAACTGCGGTCACAGATGTGCGCGCAGTGATGAGCGAGTCCTCCGAAATGAGCCGTTTGTCATTTCTCTAATTTTCGTGTCCTCGACTCCCAGGTCCTCCGGCAGCGACCTGGAAACGGATGTCGGCGCGCCGTCTCGAAGGAAAACAAATGTCTCTAAAGGCTCGTCGAGGATCGATTATCGAGGAGGCTGTCTGGAGGAGCCATAACTGAGGATACACTGATTTAGAGGAGAGAGGAGAGAGGAGAGAGGAGAGAGGAGAGAGGAGAGAGGAATCTCTCTGGAGGAGCTATAACCGAGGGTACACTGATGTATTCTCCAAAGTCGATTTCAGCCTACAGTGATGTTTAAAAGAGGCGTGAAATATCAACGAAGCACAGCTCTTGTGTAAAACTGTTCCCGTTGTGATTATAAGTTATTTAAGATGATCAAATGTGCATCAGCCTTTCTGCCCTTTACCGTTTGTTTACTCACTAATCCCTGGATGTTAGGCTATTTATTTTTTTACAACTGCTTTCATTGTGACGCGATGTTTACAGTGAGAACAGCTGCTGAGGTCAGTGCAGAAAGCAGAACAGTGTGTATAATATATATCGCTCAATAATATATGTAACAGGCCTACATTTCACACTTTATTTGAATGCTTTAGGAGATATCTACAAATAAACAGTAGATATTTTTTCATTCCTCAGGAAGAAGATGCGCTTGTGAGCAGGGCCGTCCATCCCTACAGGCCGATCATGCAGGCTGCATGGGGCCTCACATTGCGCAGGGGGCCTCGCGCAGGGGGCCTCGGCTTATGAGCTCGGCTTGTGCGCAGTTCTCAGCACAGTTCTCCGCGCACCCCCCGCTGACACGCGAGAGTGAGAGGTGACAAGCGGAGCACGTCTGTAACCCGACACCGTTGCAATGAATCGACATCTGAACAATCACGGCTTTGATACGGCCACTAGTGCAGGTGAAGAGATGTCGGCGAAAAGACAGTTTCAGTCAAAAGATGCAGTTATTTCCAGCATTCTTTATTTACCATTCATTCAAGTAGGCTATTTTATGCCTTTTATCTGTTCATGTACAGGAGGAAGAGTGATAAACTGTCTGTCTAGTTGGCTTACATAACAGTTAAAGTTTACAGCCTAAAAAACATGGAGCATTTTTTCCCCTTTTATTCATTTTTATGTCAATTTGCACATTACATGGTGATGCTCAGCCTCTCCGCTTAACTCCTAACAGTCATCATCATGTCAACCACAACACAGAGAAATACTGATAGAAATGTGTGTGTAGTTGTTGATACATTGCTGACAGAGGGAACTACATTTGAATACAGATTTAAGAAATATCAGTTTTTGAGCATGTAATAAGCATGTTTTGTTTTGACTATATTACAACTATATTATAATAAAATAATATAGTATTTACATTATTGAATTGATTATGATTATGATTATTATTATTAGTAGAAGTAGTTTATTTGCATTAATTATATTTTAATCTTTTTGAGGCTATTATTTGGCAGGAAATGCAGACGTATTCACCTGTAAACGCATACTGAACGACATACATGCACATTTACCATTTACCTCACTGTATAAAAAAGTAACTGTGTTGATAATAATAATAAACAGGAATTATATTTGCAGAGTACTTTGTTTCCAAAAAAATATTTTTCACTCCTGTCGGTTTGGGGACGACAACATTGTGTCATCTCACAATGTCGCTTGGGGCCCCAAGTTGGCCAGGGACGGCCCTGCTTGTGAGCCTTCTTGACTAGGGCTGAGGTGTTGGTGGTCCAGGAGAGGTCCTCCGAGATGTGGACTCCCAGGAACTTGAAGCTGGTGACCCGCTCAACCTCTTCTCCACTAAGATGGACTGGGGAGTGCGTGCCGTCTTTGTTCCTTCTGAAGTCCACAATGACCTCTTCAGTCTTCTTGGTGTTGAGAGCCAGGTTGTTGTTAGCGCACCACTCTGCCAGATGCATGCATGTATGCCATCTCGTCATTGTTGCTGACAAGCCCTGTGGTGTCGTCTGCAAACTTAACGATGGTGTTTGAGCCATGTACAGGTTTGCAGTCATGTGTGAAGAAGGAATATAGGACGGGACTTAACACGCAGCCCTGCGGGAGACCAGTGCTAAGGATGAGAGTTGAGGATGTGAGTTTGTCTATTCTAACCTGCTGGGGTCTGTTTGTGAGAAAGTCCAGTATCCAGTTGCAGAGGGAGGGGCCAGTGTGCGAAATACGGGGGGGTCCGGGGGAGCTCGACCCCCCTGATTAACACCTGAGCCCCCCTGAAAGCCTCAACAGCAACATTTGAGGGGGGTCTCAAATTATAATATTTTTTGTCACTTGCAATGGTCACTAAAATGTTTTTAAGCTTACTATGTCCAGTATTCATAATTCAAAACATATATTCACAAATATCTTCTATAGAATCGAAAAACAGACGGCTCTTTAACGGTCGCATATTCATTCATTCATATGAACGTCAGAATATAGAATTATTTGAAGGCACCAGAGGTGCGTTAACCGAATATTCTCCGTCTATGACGGATTTGTTTTAACAATGACGGCAAAATATGAAACCAGTCCGTCAATTTTACAGATTAGAACAAACTCGGAACAGCGCCAAAGCTTCCCCGCAGTGAGGCTCCGGTCTATGCCGTGTTATGCATGCCCGCCAAAAAGGAAATGATACCGTTTCCAAACCTAACTTTGGCGTACAAATCATTGAAATGTCTGGGAGTTTTTGCTTACGCTGTGCGCGCTCCCAAGAGGTGCAGTGGGCATGCATAACAAGGCATAACACCGGCGCTAACAGTTCACGAGCGTGCGTCTCCCCCCTCCCTCCGTTGACAGTTCACGAGCGTGCTCTCTCTCTCTCCCCCCCCCCTCCCGGGAGATGGGGACCCCCCCGATTATTGACGGGTATTTCGCACACTGGGAGGGGCTATTTCTTACCAAGGTGCCAGGGAACGGTGCTCCGGAGCACTGCCATCACTCGTTGTTCGGGACTACTCTTCGCTAGTCACAACGGCATCTAGAACAGCATACATGACTTATTAATTCCACAAACTACTGCAGCACTATACTAAATAGCAACAACAAATCTAGAAAACTGAACGTAAACAATGGCACATGGTGTTAGCAAACAATAGCTCTAGCTAATGCTATCTGCGCTAACTGTAGCTCTTCGTGAATCCATAAAAGCCAACACAGTCTCACTCCCTGATCGTCCAGGAGCGACGCTTGGTCAGGGTCCTATGGCGTGCAGTTGTGACGCGCCGAGTCTCCTTCAGCTTCATAAACGGACGCAAAGAGCTTTCAACTGATTGCAATGTATTCCCATCGGCGGCGGTATTTGACGCTCAGGGAAGCACCGCATCGGTCCATGTCGGCGGCACTTAAGGCAATGTGAGCGTCCATTCCCATTGGATAACGGAGGATTTTACACCCGGAAGTAAGTATTCTCCTTACTGTCGATTGATTTTACAGTGATATCTGCACTACTCATCAACTCAAAAACACCAGATTATCCTTGTTAATTACACAACATTGATTGGTTTAAATTGTGTACAATGCTTTTGTGTTTTTCCCCTTCGATTCTGAGAAACAAATAGTTTTTTCGGAGTTTAGGATGGCCGAAGACACTACACTACCCAGAATCCTCAGCTATCCTTTGGGACTACACCAGTCCGCTTTGCTTGAAAAAACCCGTGATTAATCCTCAAGCTCTGTGATTGGATGTTGGAGTGGCAGAGCATCAAACAGCACTTTGAGATGGAATGAAGCCCATCCACGGCACACTATCCAAAACAGGATTCGAACGAGTCCACCCCCACCCCCAGAACTAAACATGCTGGCTATTTGTGTGTTCGCAACATGTTCTATGGTGCGTCTCTACTGGGAATTGTAGTTTTAAAAGATGTTTTCGTATTTCCCATAATTAGAAGTTGCCAGTATTAAACTGTGTACACCCCTGGAGGTTTAGGGGATGGGAAACACTTTGTGTTATCACATTTTAAAAATATAATCCATAAATTGGTGAAAATTCCTGTGTCCATAATGGACAGCATTCATATACCCACATGACAGCTCAGGTCAGAAGAGTTTTATTTAATAGCTGGTCTTATGTCTGTGACCCCTCCTGTTGTTAATTGATAAGCCTTTAAACATGCACTTGTCAAGGTTCAGAGGCACATTTTGCAAATTTGGCAGTAGCCATCGATCATCTTAAGATAAGATAAGATATACTTTATTGATCCCAAGTTGGGAAATGTTTTTGTTACAGCAGCATGTAAAACATGCAATTTATTGTTACTTTGTAATTCTACTCAAGGTTCAAGGCTTTTATTAGTCATACGTACATAGCTACAGTGTAGTTATAACGATGAAAATCTTAGGTCACAGGTTCCTCCAAAAGTTTAACACAATAAAACTGAAAAACAGCAAACATAGTGCAAGTAAATACAAAAAGAAAAGATAAGGCTGAGTGAGTGTGTGTGTGTGTGGAAATCCGCGGAGCCGCGGCTGAGAAAAGATAAGGCTGAGTGAGTGTGTGTGTGTGAGGAGCTCCAAATGGACCAATCCGTGGAGCCATTACATCACTATGACCAGGAAGAAAAAATGGAAAAAGAGAAATGTCCAACGAGGCGTTCTGGGGCAGCATAGACAGGTCTTTTCTGTGTTAGAGTTTTACTCGCTACAGGGTGTACTTTGAGGGTTTGTGACTTTGCAGACCGTTTACATGCAGACAAAGCTACATAACACACAAGGGGACGGGTAATAACCAGAAAAGCATGTCATGGGACCTTTAAAATATGGTCTGATCTACACCTAAGTTACAATAATCAACAAAGACAACCTGTTTTAACTAATGGACCAATTATTGTTTTGTTCTTTTCCATATTGAAAACATCACTCGCAGTGTAGGTTGGAAAAAGTATGTGAACCCCTAGACATTAGCTAATTGAAAATCTTGTTTTAATCAGTGAAACAAGATTGGAGATGTTGTTCGAGCTACTTTGACTTATACACATTTTTAAAACATTAAACATTTTGGGTTTGCTATACACTAGAAGCATGTGCTGACGTAAACCATGCCCCACAAAAAAAGATCCCAGAAGACCTTGAACAAGAATTGTTGATTTGCATATATTAATATAAATATATGCATATAAATATTGATATTATTGGGAAAGAATGTGCAGCATTGCATTATGCCTGGTGTAAAAAGGGCACTGCAGACAATCATGTCAACATCATCCCAAAGTTTGCTGATTCGGGGCCTGGACAGTTTGCTCTAATCAAAAGAAAAAATGAATTCTTAAGTTTATCAAGATATCTGCAGGATAATGTCAGAATGGATGTCTGCCTGCTAAAGCTCATCTGAGGTTGGGTGGTGCAGAAGGACAATGACCTTACAAATCGAAGTAAATGTAATATAGAATGGCTTAGTACAGAGAAAACCTGCCTTTTGGAGTGGTCCAGTCAGAGCCTAGACCTTATCCCAACAGAGATGCAGTGGAATGACCTCAAGAGAGCCGCTCAAACCAGACATCCTGAGAATATGGCTGAACTGAAGCAGTTCTGTGAGATCCAAAGGTCCAAAGATTCTCCTGAACGTTGTGCAGGTCTGATCTGGAGCTACTGAAGTGTTTGTTTGAGGTTATTGCTGCCAAAAGAGGTTTTTCTTTTGGCAGCAATAATTTTTCCTGCCACGTATGTGATTTTCTCATCAGTATTTAAGTGAGCATGACCTTGTTGCATACAAATTACCTCTGTGCAGCTCAGTTATACTCTAATTATATTAATCTAAACTCAGTGTGACTTCATATGTACACCCAAGAACTCTTTTGTATTCACTGGGACATTTTAAGCTTATATAATAATCCATTTATAATACAAAAGTTTTATAAAAAGTAAAAAAGGGATATCATTGTATTTTTCTCTGGCAGTCCTTTGGGAGTGATTATACCACAGCTGACATCGACTGTGAGCAACCTTTTGTTTTGTATGCTCAAAAGGATTAGTTGTAAGGGCCAATATGTACAATACTTCTGACAGTTGACGGATTTTTTTTAACAATGACGGAAAACCCTGAAAGCAGTCTGTTATTTTGACAGAATAGAATAAACTCGGAACGTCGACAAAGTTACCCGCAGCGAGGCTCCGGCACAAACAGTTCACGAGCGTGCTCTCTGTTTTATCCACAACTTTTTAGAAAATTGAAAAAAGAGAAAGGATATAATGTTGGTTGTCTCTGTTCATCTTCCATGTTTACTGGCAGACTGGAGACAAGTCATTTGGAAAATGGAGCATTTAAATAAAACTGTAACATAGAGAAAAGAAAAGGACTATATCAGTCAGCTGAATTATCAATAAGTAATGATAGCCACATCGGACCATGATGAAGGATAATGGTCAAACAATAAAGTTGTTCTATAAATTACAAGTGTGGCTGGGGTTTTTGACCTCTTCAGTGGCAGCCACAGCTTGAATTTCATTAAGCCTCTTAAACTCCCTTGGGAAACAAGCGTCCTCTGAGGACATTTTGTTTTTCAGAGGCATCTTGTCTGGAAGGAAGCCAAACATTGTTCCAATGTAAATTCTGGCAAGGGAAAAACTGGCACTGCCATATATATATTTTTTGCCCTTATACACTTAAAATACATACGTTTATTCAGACGTTTGGCTAAAAGAAAATGACACAAGGCTTAACTGCATCCTAAATGAATATTTAAGTTCCAAGCTGTATATACCACTTCTATGAAACAAAATAATGTCTTTGTTAGAGAAGATGGATTGGAAAAAAGTGCTTATATAAATACAAATGCTCTATGTGCCTCTGTCACCAGGGACAAATAAAGGGAGTTCAATTGAATTCATAATCTTTTGGGGTAAGGCCATTGCCAAAAATACAGAAAACTCTAATCCTTTGAATAGATTTCATCAACATGTCAACTTTGAGTGCTTGTTGCTCTGCCTGCCTGTTTTAGATACTCTGTCAACAAATAAATCACTCTTTCCCACTAAGGCTTACATGTGTTATTTCAATGACACACTTAATGAAGATGTAAAAAGTCCTTCACTCGACTTGAAAAACATGAGGAAGTGTGTTATGTACTGTATTTTTGTTTAATACAGTTTGCTTTAACCACACATCTGAAGTAATCTTGTTGCAACATAATTACACATCAACACTCCTTCAAAAGAGATACAGCTAGAGTTACTTCCTGACATATTTGATCACCACAAGTACAACTGGAGGATGGACTCGGAACAGCGCCAAAGTTGATGCAGTCCATGACACCGTCTAAGGACTGCCAACAACTACGGATTTCTGTCTTTATAATCCAATGTGGTCAAACTTGGGCCTATTCGGTGAAGGGCCATAATAATGCCCAGTGAGATATCATATCCAGGTGGTTTTGTACATTTTCTGACTTTCTCATTGTGAATGACAAATATATTAACACATTATTGCCTGAGCTACAGAGAGGAAGGAAGTGGGCTTCTGATCCAGGGGATTTAGCACTTTGGAAAGCTCCTTATGCAGCCGCATTCAAAATGTCAACCAACCTCAGCTGAATCAAACTGCTTCAGTGTATGGATTCATTTAGACTGTGTTCACTGGGTGAACTCCGGCTCATATTTGACAAGCTCGCCATAAGGGATTTGACTTTGTGTGCGTAATAGTTCTGCAGGTTGACCGAGGGCACCTCTTTTATCCCCTCGTCGAAATCGCAGCTCCTCATTGCAATCTCCAGCTGTTTTTGTCTCTTGTAGAAAAGAGAAAATTTGTTGAAAATGTGCGTAATTGGAAGCACGACTACTAAGATCCCGGCCAGAATGCAGGCCGAGGCTGTCAGCTTTCCCGCTATGGACAGCGGCACCACATCTCCGTACCCGACGGTGGTCATACTGACAGTGGCCCACCACCAGCACGCCGGGATGGTGGAGAGGTCCTCACTGTCCTCTTTCTCCACTGTATAGGCCATGACAGAGAAAAACGAAACCCCGACGGCCAGGTAGAGCAGCAGCAGGCCCACCTCTTTGTAACTATTCCTGAGGGTGGACCCCAGGGAGCGGAGCCCCGTGGAGTGACGGGCCAGCTTCAAGATGCGGAAAATCCTCATCAGCCTTAACACCTGTGCAACACGTCCCATGTTGGCCAGAGCCGGGCTGCTCTCCAACACAAGGTTTCTAAGGAGTGTCAGGTAAAACGGAAGTATGGACACCAGGTCGATTATATTTAACGGGTGCTCGAAGAAATGGCGAAGATCCGGCGCCACCATGAACCTAGCGACCAGTTCGAGGGTGAACCAGCCAATGCCAAAATGCTCCACAGTCTCGAAACGGGGGTCCTCTGTGGGTTGCCCATCACTGTCCAACAGGCTGTACTCGCTCATGCTGTTCATGCACATTGTGGCAATGGAGCCTAGCACCACCAGAATAGAGAGGATGCTGATGATGCGGCTGGCCACCGAGTAGCCAGGGTTATCCAGCATGAGCCACACGCGCCTCCGTGCGCCCCCGAGTAGCTGCTTGTCAAACTTGGTGGCGTCGCTATAAAACTCCAACAGCTCGTCAAAAGAGGAAGTGGTGCTCCCTTCATCGCTCCTCTCATCCCAGTCCTCCCGGTCCTGGTCCATCTTCCTACAGTGGTAGGCACTGCTGCAGCAGGAGTCGATGAAGAACTCGTTGATGCCCCAGTACTCAATCTCCTGACTGAAGGAGAATATGCACAGCTCAGCCATGACGTGCAGCCTCCCTGTGTTGTAGAAATTCAACACGTAGGGGAAAAGTGCGGGGTTCCTGTCGAAGTAGAACTCTCTCTCTGTGTCGTCGTAGTCGTCGCACAGCTCCAGGATTGACTCTTTGGACTGACATTGGAGTAAACGTGCAAGCCTCGTCTCGGGGAACCTGGATAGAGTATCGGACTGAAGACGCTTCTTGAAGCCGCCAACATTGATGCAGATGGCGGCGTTGTCATCCATGTGAGCCCTGCCGCCTGGTCTCCCCGGGGTCTGACCCGTCATGTCTGAGAAAGGGAAACATAGACGTAGGTGACGTCAGAACAAAAAAGTTACAGACAAGATCATAATGAAACAAAGAGGAAGAGACAGGCAGCACAAAGAGAGGGGGCAGTTATTTCCAATGTTTTATTATGCTATGAATAAGTGCCACACTTGCTTGTAAGGTTTTACTCCGAAATGACAGAAAATGACACAAAGAGCAGTCACTGACAAGGTTTTGCCTTCTCTTTTGAGACTTCTCTTTCAACTGTAAGAATAATAACTTACCTTAAAGCGGGGTCAGCACACTAACTCCCACGAGTAAACTCTGCATTTTGACTGCCGTTAGTATCCAAGTTGTGGCCCTATTATAAACGCAGATCCATCTTCCCCCCTGGAGTCTCTGTCAACTGGAACAAACAGGAGGAAGTGTCTTCCAAAAGGAGTCGGCGCGATGTTAGGTATAATGTTACCCCCACAAAGAAATACATTTACGGTCCGCCACAAATATACCCGAAGGCTTGTTGTTGCTGGTAGTCCTTAAATCCTGCACCCGCCGGGTTTTACGTCTCCCTCGGTAACAGGTATCGGCTACATCTCTGACAGAGGAGTCCGGGAGCCAGAGGAGCTGAAACACGCCTTGCCGCTGCTGGCTGCGCGGGGGAATTCCACTCTCTCTCTTTCTCCTTCTGTCTCTCTGTCTCTCTCTCTCAGTCTATCTGTCTCTCTCTCTCTCATTCTCTCTCTCTCCTTCTGTATCTCTCTCCTTCTCTCTCTCTCTCTCTCTCTCCTTCTGTCTCGCTCTCGCTCTCTCTCTCTCTCTCCCCTCTGTCTCTCTTGCCCCCCTCTCTCCTCTCTTTATCTGTTGCTGCGCAGCAACACGTAGCTCTCCTCTGCTCCGCCCCCCCTCCATCATGCCGTTCCACTGAGGGGCGAGGCGCGGCACCGGGAGGAGAGGGAATCTGACACGACACAAGGGATGATAAACTGTGATGCATTTCCAGTGTAACTTTTAAATTACTGCTGTAGCCCCAAACCGTTAGTTACACAGCTCTACTGCACACTACAGTGACATGAATATGTACCAAACATACAATATTGCAATATCTTATCATTCAGGCCCTAAACGATCCCAAGACAATACTGACTACGATGTACATGGTACACTGACCTGAGAATAGAATAGCCTTTAATGAAGATTTGAAGAGATTATTATACCGCTCTACTACTCCCTCTGCGAGTGGGACCCAGCAACCCCTCAACAAACAAGTTCCCCATCAATATCATTAAAGCAGACAGTGTTGTTGCAGACTGAAAACTCTGCAGGTTTGCCTGTCCATTAAATCTATCAAAAACAAATGTAATACACTTTTACACTTACCCAGTCCGGTGTTGCAGTCCGGCGTTGCTAATAAGCCATAGCTAAATGAAATGTAATGTTATGTTTGTCATTATAATCCAAACTTAAGAGTCCTCTATGTTTAGGTTTTTAGAAAACACGTGGCCCATAGTTGTTCCCAAAGTGAATGCTTTACCACCAGGGGCCTCATTTATAAACGTGGCGTACGCTCAAAAGAGGGGTACATGATGCGGTAAGCCAACACAGTCTCACTCCCTGATCGTCCAGGAGCGACGCTTGGTCAGGGTCCTATGGCGTGCAGTTGTGACGCACCGAGTCTCCTTCAGCTTCATAAACGGATGCAATGAGCTTTCAACTGATTTCAATGTATTCCCATCAGCGGCTGTATTTGACGCTCAGGGAAGCACCGCATCGGTCCATGTCGGCGGCAGTTAAAGGCAATGTGAGCGTCCATTCTCATTGGATAACGGAGGATTTTACACCCGGAAGTAAGTATTCTCTTTACTGTCGATTTATTTTACAGTGATATCTGCACTACTCATCAACTCAAAAACACCAGATTATCCTTGTTAATTACACAACATTGATTGGTTTAAATTGTGTTCAATGCTTTTGTGTTTTTCTCCTTCGATTCTGAGAAACAAATAGTTTTACCGGAGTTTAGGATGACTGAAGACACTACACTACCCAGAATCCTCAGCTATCGTTTGGGACAACACCAGTCCGCTTTGCTTGACAAACCCGGTGATTAGTATTCAAGCTCTGTGATTGGATGTTGGAGTGGTAGTGCGCCAAGGTTACACCGAGCGTCAAACAGCAATTTGAAAGGGAATGAAGCCCAACGACGGCACACTATCCAAAACATGATTCGAACGAGACCACCACCCCCCAGAACTACACATGCTGGCTATTTGTGTTTTTCGTAACATGTCCTATGGCGCGTCTTTACTGGGAATTGTAGTTTTAAAAGACGTTTTCGTATTTTATCATAATTAGAAGTTGCCATTATTAAACTGTGTACATACCTGGAGGTTTAGGGGATGGGAAACACATTGGTGTTATCACATTTTTTAAATATCATTTATAAATGGATGAAAATGGCTTGTGTCCATAATGGACAGCATTCATATACCCACATATTGAGACAGCTCAGGTCAGAAGATATTTATTTAACAGCTGGTCTTATGTCTGTGACCCCTCCTGTTGTTAATTGATAAGCCTTGAAACATGAACTTGTCAAGGTTCAGAGGCAACCCTTAAATAAGACTTTAGTTACACCTGATTAAAATTCAGTGAAGGTGATTGTCAAGTGCCAACAATCAGGAGAGATATTTGATAGTTGGTGCTTGAGAAGACTAAACATTTATTTGCAGATCCCTATAAAGCATATTCATTACTCGTTATTCTCTAATCGTTCATTAAAAACTGTATATAATGGCTATTTTGCACATCCCTTTCAAGATTTCAAGATTTTCAAAGGTTTATTGACATACTGTATCATATACACAACTACGGTGTAGTTATGCAATGAATGAAAAACTTGGGTAACAGGTTCCTCAACAAGACATCTATCAATATGTGTGTACCTCCACCATTAAACTGTCATATTCTGCACATTTCTTATTCTATCTACATACATCTTATAAAAGTATAATAAATATGTATAATATCGGTTAAAATAAGTACTTCAACATAGTTAACATTGCAGGAAAGTTGATTGTCAAGTCCCAAAACAAACCATGCAATATATTAGATGTTAAGTACTTTGTCAGGCTTAATATTTATCTGTAGATACCCCCAAAGCTTTTTGCTTACATGTAAGACCTTAACCTAAAGTATTATTTAATGTTTTAATAAAGCCTAATTAGTTTGTCTGTTTTGCACATCCTCCTATTAATATCTTTGTACATCCGGCACTAAATTGTTTTATTGTAGAGATCATTTAGAGTATCTTCTTGATAGTTTCTATTCTATATTTCTATCATTGACCTTCTACTTTCCCCCTATGAAAGTATGTACTCTTAATATTTAAATGTTTTCATCAAATATAACACATTCAACCAAACATGCAGCAGACCTTAGGCAAGGCAAGTTTATTTATACAGCACCTTTCAACACAAGCAGGGCCGTCCCTCCCTATAGGCCGATCATGCAGGCTGCATGGGGCCTCACATTGCGCAGGGGGCCTCGGCTTATGAGCTCGGCTTGTGCGCAGTTCTTAGCGCAGTTCTCAGCGCAGTTCTCCGCGCAAGTTTTTGAGCATGTAATAAGCATGTTTTTTCTTGACTATAATACAACTATATTATAATAAAATAATATAGTATTTATATTATTGAATTGATTATGAGTATTATTATTAGTAGAAGTAGTTTATTTGCATTAATTATATTTTAATCTTTTTGAGGCTAGTATTTGGCAGGAAATGCAGACGTATTCACCTGTAAACACATACTGAACGACATACATGCACATTTAACATTTACCTCACTGTATAAAAAAGTAACTGTGTTGATAATAATAATAAACAGGAATTATACTTGCAAAGTACTTTGTTTCCAAAAAAATGTTTTCACTCCTGTCGGTTGGGGGGGGGGGGGCTCATCTCACAATGTCGCATGGGGCCCCAAGTTGGCCAGGGACGGCCCTGAACACAAGGCAATTCAAAGTGCTTTACAAAAATGAAAGACATTAAGAAAAAGGCATTTTAAAACAGTCATTAAAAAGCAACACAATCTACCTGCATTGCAATGACTCTAAACGTGTAATAACGTGCTTTAACCAGTAGGCGGTGCAGGTTAAAAAGCTGTCAAGTTTACAGTGTTAAACTTTTTCCGGTCTATTCTGAGGCCCGATCTCTGTAGATAAATAAAGAACTACGACAGATGTGTAATATTTAATGCAGCCGAACCATTTATTACAATGCATTCATGTGATGACTTTCAAAGAGTAAAGCAAGCACTGCTGAATAAAGTATGATTTTATTTTTTACAAAACGTTTTTTTCATATAGAATGCAGTTGGAGGTCAACCAATCACAGAGCTTGAGGACTAATCACGGGGTTTGTCGAGCAAAGCGGAACGATAGCTGAGGATTCTGGGTAGTGTAGTGTCTTCGGCAATCCTAAACTCCGAAAAAATATTTGTTTCTCCGAATCGAAGGGGAAAAATACAAAAGCATTGAACACAATTTAAACCAATCAATGTTGTGTAAATAACAAGGTAATCTGGTGTTTTGAGTTGATGAGTAGTGCAGATATCACTGTAAAATCAATTGACAGTAAGGAGAATACTTACTTCTGGGTGTAAAATTCTCCGTTATCCAATGGGAATGGACGCTCACATTGCCGTTAAGTGCTGCCGACATGGACCGATGCGGTGCTTCCCTGAGCGTCAAATACCGCCGACGATGGGAATACATTGCAATCAGTTGAAAGCTCTTTAAGTCCGTTTATGAAGCTGAAGGCCCCATGGTGAGTCTGCCCACAGGTGTCACAGAAAGTGCAGAACAGGTGACAGCCAGTGTGTCTTCACAGACAGTCACAACTCAGTGCAAGAGAAGATTAATGCCATAAATTTGGCTGCATTGTCAGAAGAAAATCAGTGCCAGATCAGGTCCCTACTACAAAATCATAGTGAAGTATTTTCAGCTCATGAGGGAGACTTAGGCTGCACAAATCTGATCTCACATGACATTCCAGTGCTCGATGAAATACCAATACGCCAGAGGTACAGACATATCCCGCCCTCAGAGTATGACATGGTTAAAACCCACATTCACCAGCTTCTTGAGTCACGGGTGATCTCATCGCCTATTGTCCTGGTCAAAAAGAAAGATGGCACTCTTCAGATGTGCGTCGATTACCGGCTGCTTAACAACAAGACCCGAAAAGAGGCCTTCCCTTTGCCACGGATTGAAGAATCCCTAGATGCACTCTCGGGGGCCCGTTGGTTCTCCATGCTGGATCTGGCTAGTGGGTATCATCAAGTCCCTGTCACAGAGAAGGATAAGATGAAAACTGCCTTCTGTACCCCATTCGGCCTTTTTGAGTCGAACAGGATGCCTTTTGGGCTTTGCAATGCCCCAAGTACCTTCCAAAGGCTAATTGACAGAATATTTGGGGCCCAACATTGTCAGTCTCTGTTACTATACCTAGATGATGTTGTTGTTTTCTCATCCACTGTAGCCCAACATATGGAGTGTCTGGGTGCTGTGTTGGAACGGCTGAAGCAGGAGAACCTCAAGGCTAAGCTGGAGAAGTGTTGCTTCTTCATAGAGGAAGTTGACTACTTGGGACATGTCATCTCCAAAGAGGGTGTGGCTACTGACCCTCGCAAGATCGATGCAGTATCAAAGTGGCCACGTCCCACCAATGTAACTGAGTTGCGGTCATTCCTTGGCTTCGCTAGCTACTACTGGCGGTTTGTGGAAGGCTTTGCAAAGCTGGCAGCCCCCCTGCATCGGCTGACTGCTGAATTGGGAGGTAAGACTCGGAGGGCATCTAACGAGGATTTGACAGCAATGCGGACTGAGCAGCATGAGCAGAGTTTCGAACGCCTAAAGCGTAAACTGGTTGAAGCGCCTGTGCTAGCCTATGCCAACTTTTCTCTGCTCTTTGTTCCGGAAGTGGATGCGAGCCACAGTGGACTGGGAGCAGTCCTTTCTCAGGAACAAGATGGTAAGATCAGACCGGTAGCATATGCCAGCCGAGGCCTATTACGCCATCAGAGCGTAATATGAACAATTATAGCTCCATGAAGCTGGGGTTCTTGGCCCTTAAATGGGCCATGTCAGAAAAGTTCAGAGAGTACCTGTTAGGGCAGAAATGTGTTGTATACACTGATAACAACCCTCTCAGTCACCTTTCAACAGCAAAGTTGGGTGCTGTGGAGCAGCGCTGGGCTTCTGAACTTGTTAACTTTGACTATGTAATCAAGTACAGGCCTGGAAAGAGTAATGGCAATGCTGATGCACTCTCTCGGCAACACCCACCTAGTACATCTGCCCATTTGGCTCCCGGCACTCGAGTTCCTGAGTCCATGCAGCACTTTGTGATTCCAACACCTGAGGTAAAGCAAAACACAATTTCTGCATTTCCATGTCACACCCCCTACAATCTCCGTGTCCTACAGGAAGCTGATTCCACCATACAGGAGTTTCTGGTGTTCTGGACCAGAAAGAAGGGGAGATGCTGCTGAACGTCGTCAGCTGTCAAAGGAAACCCTTGCACTGATCCGGCAGTGGGATCGGATTGTGGAGCAAGATGGGGTGCTTCATCGCAAAGTCTTCTCCCCCGATGGTGATGAAGTTCTCCAGCTGGTCCTGCCCTTGTCATTGAAAAGTCAGGTTTTGCATCAGCTGCACCATGAACATGGACATCAGGGTGTGGAACGGACTGTCAACTTGGTTTGGCGGAGGTGTTACTGGCCAGGCATGCAGCAAGATGTGAAGCGCTGGTGCCAACAGTGTGAAAGGTGCCAGTTAGCTAAGGACACCCAGCCCTCGACCCGGACGTACATTGGCCACCTCCTTGCTGCACGCCCAAACCAAATTCTGGCTGTGGATTTTACAATACTGGAGCCATCCAAGAACGGGATGGAGAATGTGCTTGTGATGACGGATGTCTTCTCGAAGTATACCCAGGTCATCCCCACCCACGATTAACGGGCATCCACTATGGCTACAGTGTTGGTAAATGAGTGGTGCTGCAAATTTGGTGTCCCCGGTCGAATCCACTCGGACCAGGGGGGAAATTTAGAGAGTGCACTGATCCAACAGCTGTGTAGTTTGTATGGCATTCAAAAGTCCCACACTACCCCATACCACCCTGCTGGGAATGGCCAATGTGAAAGATTCAATCGAACCTTACATAACCTCCTGCGCACCCTTCCCACCACTAAGAAAAGGGATTGGTCATCCTATCTGCCTCAATTAACCTTTTCATACAATACCACAGCACATCAATCTACTGGTGAGTAACCTTTTTTTTTTATGTTCGGACAAGATCCCCTTTTACCTGTTGACTTCCTCCTAGGGAAGAACCGAGCCTCAGAAGAAGGCAGTGCCAACGACTGGATTGTGGAGCAACAGACTAGGCTTCAGGTGGCATTTGGGGAGGCTACCAGACACCTGCAAGCCGCTGCCAGTCGACGAAAGGCACACCGTGACCAAAAAGTGAAGGATGCTCCCCTACACGAAGGCCAAATGGTGTATCTCAGGAATGTTGGACTGCGTGGCCGCAACAAAATCCAAGATGTTTGGAAATCGGTGTTGTATCAGGTCCTGAAAGCCCCCAGAGAAGGAGGATCTGTGTACACAGTTGCGCCAGTGGATGATCCCAGTAAGGCAAGGAATGTTCATCGCTCACTTCTCAAAGGCCACTATGGACAAGCACACACTAACGAAGCCGATGGGGCCTATGTCCAAGAAGACATAGAAACCACGGTGGGTGACGAAGACTCGCTGGAGGGTGACTTCTGTGTGGTAAGGCCACAATACACCAACATTCATGTGCCTGTTGTGAATTCCCAGTGCCGGTTGACATTACTTCACCCCCAAATACCTCTGGCATGTCTAGAACCTCAGGAGGCCAATCACTGGTTAGACATCCATCTCCTCGGACCGACAACCAATCAGGAGTGGATGAAAGGGCGTTAAGAAGAACCAGTCGTGCCACTGCAGGCAAACATCCAACCTTCACCATCTCCCCCAGACAGTTGGAAGGAGAGCGATCGGAGCTACTGCCTCACCCGTAGCTGAGGCTGCTGTTTTCAGACCTTGGCAATGAGTTAATCGTCGGGTCGACGATTGAAAGAGCGGGGGTGGATTGCAGGAACACTGGGTTCAGGTAACTGTCCCCTGAACTCACCATCACCTAAAGTAGGTCAACTCCTCCCCCAGAGCCAACCCCTAATTAACTCAGGGGTATTTAAGGCACCTGTGGCATCATGGCAGCCTTTGGTTCGTTTGCTGCCTGCCTGTTGCCACATGGCCACCTTAAGGGTAGATAAATAGTCAGATACTGGATGTCATGTTTGATCAGCAACTTAATATTCCTCATGTGCATCTTATATTAGCACTGAATTACATTCATTTGTATTAGCCTACTGTCAGCTTGTATCCTGGTCCACCTGGTGTTCCTTTGGCCAAATGTGATGCCTGAAGTCCTGTTGACCTGGATGTGTGTTGGTCCTTAGTACTTTAGTATTAATCATACTGAGTAGTGGTGGTATCAGCTGCTGTTTTGCTACAGTTAGGTTTTGCTACAGTTAGGTTTTGCTTGAGTTTAGTTTTGCTGTCTTATATTTAGGATTTTAGTGTATTTTACTGTTTGCTCGTTTGGACCAACTGGATAACTGTTTCTTCTGCCTTATACTCATTTGTTGTTTCTTTGCCCCTTGTAGTGGAGTTGGAGCCAGCTAGTGGTGGAGGCTACCTAGCTAGCGGGGAACGTTCTCACAACTTTGGCTAACGTTACCTACAGGTTCTAATAAGGTTTTAAAGAAACGTTTTAATCTGATGTTCAAAGAACCTTTTTAGGATGTTTATTTTTTCAAATAATGTTCCTATAAGGTTTAAGGTTAACTAAGACATAACGTTTTAACTGCAACATTCAGAGGATGTTTTGAGGATGTTATTAAGGCCTGAGATGACAGAAAGTTTTTTTTATAAAATGTTCCTTTAATGTGATATGTTAACAAAGGTGGAACATTTTGCCTCCAACATTCTAAGGATGTGTTTTGGACGTTGTTGGGTAACACATTAAAGATGTTCTTTATAAAACGTTCCCTCAATGTTACATGATAACAAATGAAGAACATTCTCCAAGCAACATTCTGAAAATGTTTTCAGGATGTTATTGAGGTCTGAGATGATAGAAAGTGTTTTATAAAATGTTCCTTTAATGTGATATGTTAACAAAGGTGGAACGTTTTGCCTCCAACATTCTAAGGATGTGTTTTGGACGTTGCTTCTATGGAATAGGAAGTCCAGGGTTGAAGCTCCGTTCGAAGCTTCAATGTCAAACTGCCATCACTACTGTTTCCCACTGCTGCCATAACCAACCTCCACTCCCAGCTCCCCTTTTCTAATAAACAAATGTTACTTTCACCAGCTGATTCCGAGTCATCCTTTTACATGTGTTAATAGTCAAATTCCAATAGTTAAGTAAACTATCAAAATCATCCTAATGACCACAGTGGTCAGTCCACTTACCCAGGAATTTTGAGTTGAACAATTACAGGAATATTATGTCTTTATGTTCTAATAATGTAAAAATATTTTAGTAAATTGTTACCACAGAACATTTGCATAATGTTTTAAACATAAAGCATGTTATCCTTCTCTAAAATAATAACATTCTGGCAACATAAACAAATCTAACTTGCAGCTGAAAACGTTTTAAGAACAATGTTATCAAAAACATTTTAAGAATGTTTTTAGAGAACGTTATCCTACCTTTCAGAAGAACATTCTGGGAACCAAAATAAAAGCTTCTGCTGAAAACGTTTTAAGAATAGTAGGGAATAATGTTCTAACAATGTTATCAAAAACATTTTAGGAAAGTTATCACCAAACATTTTAAGAATGTTTTTAAAGAACGTTATCCTACCTTTCAGAAGAACGTTCTGGGAACCAAAAGAAAACTTCTCGCTGAAAACATTCCTAGAACAATGAATGTAACATTCTCAGAATGTTTTTAGAACCAAAAATGTCTAGCTGGCACACAGTCTGATTCCCTTCACGGCTTGTAGTGGTAGGAGCACTGGGACACAGTTTGTAGTGAGTTTTGATTTGCAGTGAGTTTTGGTTTGCAGTGAGCACCGGTGGTGGGTAAGTGGCACACAGCCCTGTTAGACTGCCTCCCCCTGGCTGGCATCTGCCCACTCCCCTTTTTCCTTGATTGATTTTAGTAATTTTCTATATAAACTGTTTTTACCAAGAATAAACAAATACATGTGATTGACATATTGAAATAAACTGTTCAACTTTTTCATTATAATTGAACCACGTCTCTGTCTTGTGTCAGTCACGAACTTGTAGAGCCTTCTTAGTTCTGAGGTGTAAATTAAATATCTCCTGGGGCGAAACTCCCCAGGTGGCGTTGTCAGGCATTTTGGTATTTGGGTGGCTCTGCCTTATAAAAACGACCACCCCGCCACACGTACATTAACAGGTTTATGATATCACTGCCCCATCTAAGACACGAGTGGATCTGACTTTAATTACATTTGACTCAAGTGTTTTGTCAACTTAATGTGTTGTTTAAAATAACACTTCGGCATACAGTATAAGTGTTGCACAGCCAGATACGGCTCGAGAAGCTGACTCAGATGAATGACGCGAGTAAACAGCTGACAGCCGGCAAGAAACTCAAGCGATTATTCGCATCGCGTCCGGTGTGAACGCACCATTATTACAAGTATTATATAATTATATAATCCCAAAATAAAATCGCCACTCAGTACAGCGCCACTTTCCGAACAGGTAATGCACGCAAATAAAATATTTTATATTATTATTAATAATAATATATATATAAATAAAAACATCTTGTGTTTTAGTCATAGGCTACAGTCTATGGTTTTAGTTACACCCGCTATTGATTAATTTTGTAAACATTGGACCTTGATACCGTCCACATAGCTATAGTGAAATAATATAATCGAAAACATTAAGCCTCTTTGATTTAATAATCGGAGCCTCTCTGCCATCTCATATAACACACACTTCCTTATTTATCTTTGAATAATAATACTACGGTCCTTCGGTCCTGAGATTAGCGCCTGCAGGCCGGCTCCATGGACCTGTCAGCTCCGGACAGCGCAAAATGCGTACATGAAGCGCTACATCATGAATGCAAGAAATCATACCCTCGCTGGGGCGCGCTCATGTGATTGGCTTAGAATGAAGGAGACATCTGATTGGCTATAGATAGAAGAAATTACAAGTACGAATCGGTTGACCATCAGGGGACCCAGCTAGCAGGGAACGTTCTCACAACTTTGGCTAACGTTACCTACAGGTTCTAATAATGTTTTAAAGAAAACGTTTTCATCTGATGTTCAAAGAACCTTTTTAGGATGTTTATTATTTCAAATAATGTTCCTATAAGGTTTAAGGTTAACTAAGACATAACATTTTAACTGCAACATTCAGAGGATGTTTTCAGGATGTTATTGAGGCCTGAGATGACAGAACGTTTTTTATAAAATGTTCCTTTAATGTGATATGTTAACAAAGGTGGAACGTTTTGCCTGCAACATTCTGAGGATGTTTTTTGGACGTTGTTGTGGTAACACATTAAAGATGTTCTTTTATAAAACATTCCCTCAATGTTACATGATAACAAAAGGAGAACATTTTCAAAGCAACATTCGGATAATGTTTTCAGGATGTTATTCGTTTTTTTATAAAATGTTCCTGTGATGACAAATATTAACACGGTCATTGTCAACGTCAGATTTATTTGTAGAGCGCTTTAAAAAACAAACTTGTTGCATTTGTTTGAAAAGGATGTTTTAATAATGCATAGTGGATAAAAATGGTTATTGCACCCTTTAGATTTGAGACCGACTGACATATAGAAGAGCGGACTGACTGTCACTGCCCGTCCCTGAACCCCTGTTAGTGTTTGTATGTGTTTGTTTCTACTGTGTGTCTCTCTCCCCCCCCCCCCACCCCCCCCCCCCCCCCCCCCCCCCCCCCCCCCCCCCCCCCCCCTGCCTGCTGGTCTGCTCTACACGGCTGGGAGCAATCTCCAATCAACCACACCTGCAACCTGCTCATCAGCCACACTATGAAAGCCTGCAGCCTGCACTCATTCCCTGCCGGATTGTTGCCGTGAAAGGTTTGCTGCGTGCCGCTCTAGCTTTTTGCCAGCAGATTTTTTGACAACTTTGTCTACGCAGCAACAGCTGAACAGTAGATAAAGGAATTGAAATGGTGTTCAAATGATATATTGGACAAATGTGGCAGCAACATATTTCACTAAACTTTAATTTTAGTGTCGTAAAGGTTTCTCGATCATGAACAGCTCTGAACTCTGAGGGGACACACCAATTACAGAGTTTATAATATTCTTACAGTTCCAATCTTTAATTTTCAGATCACATGCCATATTCAGACTTACAGTCAAGAGGAGACAATCTCAAGTTCTCAAGAGACAATCCCCTCTCGAGAGTCAACATGACATTTTCTTCAGACTTTCAGTAGTGTGTATGAAAGAATTAGAGAAGGGGGCCAATAGAGGGTTGATTGAGAAGACAAAATTAAAAAGAAGTAGAGAGAAAGTAGGAAAATAATGTGGTTATATTTCCATACATATATATATATATATATATATATATTATATACATCATATATATATATATATATATATATATACATATATGTATGCAAGTATTGCTAATGCCATTGATTTAAGTTTGTGTACATAGTCATTACAATTAACGCTGAAAACTCCTCCAACATAATGGGATGTTTGCTGAAATTGATTGCATGTGGCACAGCACTACCTAGAAAAAATTCCACCAGCCGCCACTGGCTGCAGATGATGAGGGGTGAATGGTAAATCATGCAGATAAACAATAAAATACCTGTTGTCTGAATGGGAGAGCATCAGCAGCCTTCACGTGGGCTTTTCAAATGCGTTGTCCAGTCATCTGGGAAATTGTCAGCCAGATGCATCTGTCCTCCTGGATGTGCCCAGCAGGGGGCAAAGTGTTTAAAGACCAACTACAGCAATGGTAGCCAAATCAAGTCTGGGGAGCCATTGGAGGGTTTCTTTTTAACGTAAGTTCTGCATTAGGCAAATAACTGTTCATTTATGTTTAGTTTATGATGCCAGGATGTGATTTTCTGCGCTAGAGCGCTCTTTCCATGCGCAACAGGAACTGCACCTGTTCGCTTATGCTGCCTTCAAGTGCCTCTTGCAATGTTGTATAGAAGTGGCAAAAATAATTTCAATTAGATGGACCTTCAATGTTATGTGTAGCTGCAGTTGATGCTCTACTTTTGTTTTGTTTTTATTGTTGTTATCCACCCCAACAAAAAAGCAACGTTTTTAAAACATGTGGACCTTCCCTGATGTTTTATAACGTAAGTTAAAAAACGATTTTCCCGACCGTACATGAAGTCAGCAGCCCTTCTGATCCGAACGTGAGGAGCGTTTCCTTCTGTTCCCACTGAGGCGACGGGGACGTGGGACGGGATGAAGACATGAAGTGGACAACAAAAGACGAATATGTGACCAGAGTAAGAGCTGCGATCTAGAAAAGTGGTATTTCCTTATAAAACGACAAGGAAAACATGGCAAATGGAAGTTCTCCAGATGCGGCTCACAGGGCGCACATCCTGGAAAACCCTCTCCGGGTGAGTCTTTGGGAAGGGACAGGGGACAGGTTTCTCCAGAGTGGATCATGCATTACATGAGTATTTTTTGGGAGAATAGGTTAAGTCAACATATTATGTATTATATATATGTATGTATGTATGTATGCTGAGATAAAACCAATGTTAATGTGAAGAGAATGTCTCCATCATGGGGTGAGTCACTTATTTAAGATATAGCTAACATAGCTTCATCTTCTTGATTCACTGGGCACTAGAGCTAAATGATTTGGAGATAAAAATATATTTTGTAATCAGAAATGTTTGCAATATCTTTCATTATATTGAAGGGAATTCTCTTTTTTGGATATTTTTTCTCATTTTCAGTGAATAATATATTAAAAATCATTGCTATGCTCTGTACAAAACAAAGAAATATTTTGAATACAATTACGATTTAGGAACAGTGAGTGACTTTAATGTACGAGACAAGAATACGTTTTAAAACATCTTTTCTAAATATAAGCTCAGCCTCAAAGCTCTGGTAATGAGTCCTGACACACCTGTCACAGGCAGTGTTGTAGAGTAACTAAGAATATTTTCTCCAGATACTTTTACTTTTGGTACTTTAACTATATTTTGATGATAATACTGTTCTACATTTTGTAACATTTTGATTGCAGGACTTTTACTGTAACAGAGTATTCCTACACTCTGGTACCTCTACTTTTACATAAGTACACGATCTGATACATTTCTTTTATTTGGAACTTTTGACTTAAGTAGACTCTCCCGCATGTGCACATCTGTTTGAGTTGGTAATATAAAGTGTCTTCCGTGTTTGTGGGGGGGGAGGGGTGTGTTTGGTAATGTCCTGCTATGTGTGTCAGACCTCATACAGACACACACATTCTCCTCGTGCTCCTCTTCCCCTGTCAGAGTGTTTTTCTCTTTCTGTCCTGTTTCCTCTGGGTGACATCACGAGAGAGAGAGAGAGAGAGAGAGAGAGAGAGAGAGAGAGAGAGAGAGAGAGAGAGAGAGAGAGAGAGAGAGAGAGAGAGAGAGAGAGAGAGAGAGAGAGAGAGAGAGAGAGAGAGAGAGAGAGAGAGAGAGAGAGAGAGAGAGAGAGAGAGAGAGAGAGAGAGAGAGAGAGAGAGAGAGAGAGAGAGAATATGTGTAATGGTGGGTTGTGAGAGAATAGATCTACTGTAAGAGTCCTGAACAGCTGGCTAATGGTCGCAGCTACCCACATCCCCTGTCCAGGGGACAATGTCTGTCTGCGTCTCTGAGCTGAACATGTTGAGGAATTTCTCAACGCCTGAGTTATTTTCCAATTGGTTGCTACGACATGAAAACATAGAAAGGAAGACATCCACAATCTCTGTTGTTTTGGTGCAACGGGTTGCTGGATAACATCACCTATAATTGTTATACACCTATAGTGAAGCTGCTCAATACATTTTGACTTGTATATATTCAAAGGCACCAAGTAGTACACATTAGGACAATATTAAGTAATGTCTTGTACACAGAATATATGAAAATGTAATGGACATTAGGCCATAACATTTGTATAGTGCATTCTTACTCCCTGGGCAATAAATCACGTTTATATTTTAAAGACCCCTCGGCCCGTAAACTTCTTAGACCTAATACGCATGAGGTCGCTACATTTTGAATGTGCTCTTCATCACCTCTATTGGATGTTTATCACATATTGCAAGTCTAACTTGGTATTGAGTAAATCATCTGACATTGAGTTCTCTCTCAGCCTTTGTTCAGACAGCAAGTTCATTGAGGTCAACTTCTTAGCAAGGATTTACAAAGGCGGTGTTGGAAATGTTGTAAGCGTGTTCTTTATGCTCAAATTTGCTGTCAGGCAACTATTTTATTATTCAGTTAACCTAACATCAAATTGACCTAATAAAATAAGAATTTCTCCTTCTGCCCTTTTCTTTCCCTGCCGATCTATTTCTCCAAGCTGAGACCTCTTCTGTAGCATCACCTTTGAGCAGAAACAGACAGGCTCCAGAGATCAGCCCATCAGGGAGGGACAGACCCCCATTGTTAGGGGACACAAAGGGCAACACTGTCCATCTGTCTGTCTTTGAGTCAGTGTCCTATAGGATTAGTGCTTCAGCATTATTAACAATAATAATAATAACTTGAATTAACATAGCACCTTTTAAGTGCACTATACATACTTTTGGTCTGATTAATTTATTATAGTTTGTTATTTGCAGTACGCTTGCAAAAAATGTCCGTCACTAGAGTTGCGTGTGTGTAGTACATGACTGGATGATACTTGTCCTTACCAGGTTAGATGTGGGTTAGGGTAGTGATGGCAGTTTGACACTGAAGCTTCGAACGGAGCTTCAACCCTGGACTTCCTTTTCCATAGAAGCAGTGATTCGAAGCTTGCTTCAAATCACGTGACATATGACGTCAGAAGCAGCAACTGCTTCAAATCACGTGACATGTGACGTCCGAACCAGCAACTGCTTCATTTCCTGAATGAATCACTTGACTGGTTCGCGGTCCAATCACGCGATTCAATGCACTGCCTCGTCTCTATTCTGACAGGTGACAGGTTGAAACAGTTTCGAGTTTGAGCGCTTCAACACTTTATAACCGCTCTAAACAATGCGCAATGTGTGGGTTGTTGTCGTAGTTTGCGTTGTTGCTGTTGAGTTGTTGTTGGTATTGCATTTGAATTGGATCATTATAGAGCAAGCCAGGAAGAAAGATAGGTCGTTCTGGCTCGGGAAACACTTCAAAATGTGAAGTTGTGAACAAAAAGACAAATATGAGTAATATAAAAACAGTTTAATTGTTTAAGGAATAGATAGCCCAGTGGATAGAGCCGGCGGCCTGAATGCTGCGATGTCCGCCGCGCAGCTGGTTCAAAGCTTGGAACGGATGAACTTTTAATCATTGCTTTTCAACTTTAATACTTTAATAACTGATAAAAGGCCGTCTCCGCCCAAAAAAATGTCCAGCACTCTCTAGTCTCTTCTCAATAACCCAATACACACAATTATCAATCTTTAATTGCAAATAGAACATGATATTCAGTCTTAGTGTGTGTGTGCATCGAATATTTTTCAAGGCAAAGATACGTTAAACCCACTGCAGCCTTGCACTTCGCCAGGAGAGGTCGCTGTAACTGAAGCTTCGAGAAATGAACCTATTTCCGACACAATTGTCCAAGTGGTTCGATGCTTCATTCAAAGCTTCATTTTGCCATCACTAGGTTAGGGTGCATGATCAAGGTAAGAGTCTGTCTGATGCTCAGAAAAAAAGAGGGAGAGGTGAGTGAGGCGCAGCGGCTGCTAAAGCCGGTCAGGGACAGTGAGGTGGAACGGTGTGCTGGACGACAGTGCGTGTATACATCGGGGCTCCGCCAACTGTACCCATAGAGTCCAGTAGAGGGCGGAGTCTGTGAGAGATATAACGGTGGGTTACGTATTGTAACTGAAGAGTTTATCGCCGGCCACTAGAGGGCAGCACCTCACTGCTGTCGCTGACCGGATATGCCGTTCTCTGACCCGGTAGTGCTGAGCGGCCATCTTAGGTTGATTATTGTTCCTTCACTCCGCCTCGAGTTGAGAAGTTCATTCACTCACTCATGTATGTATCTGTATTATGTATTTGTGTTATGTTGGTGATGACAGGCATGTATGTAGTACTTTGTCAGCTCATCATGCTGTATTGATCTGTTTAAGGGTGTCGTCATCCTTGTCATTAAAATACCAAAACTGACATCGAGGAGTGTGTTTCTTCATGAAGACACCATGGTAGTTGTTGGATGCCCTGTCCCCGGCTGCGAGTTCGAATCCGAAGACTTGTCTGAAGCACTTGTCATTGCTCTATTGACGATTCATGGATTTAGCCACCAGCACGCAGCGCCTGTCATGGCCGCGCCAGCCCAGGCCCCAGCCCCTCACGGCCCGAGACTCGATCGGCCCAAAGTTGATGTGGGCGTGTCGATAGAGGAATGGAACGTGTTCATCCGCCGTTGGAACGTATTCCGCGCCGGCTCAGGCATAGGGAATGCCCAGGCCCCCTTCCAGCTGTTTCAGTGCGCTGGGCCTGTACTTGGAGACAGCCTGTTGAAAGCCGTCCCCGACGCCGCTTCCGGACCCTTGCCAGACCTGATCGCCGTCATGCGTTCCCTAGCTGTCATCCCAGTTGCTACATGCGTCCTGCGCACCGAGCTGCTTCAGTTACGCCAGGAACGCGACGAGACATTCCGCGCATTCGCTGCCAGAGTGCGGGGTAAAGCAGAGACATGCGCATATAATGCTGTATGCGAATGTGGTAAGGACGTGGACTACACCGACCACATTATCCGTGATGTTCTGCTCAATGGCATTTATGACTCGGACATACGCCGCGAGACGCTGGGGACACCTGACGTCCTGGTCAAGCCAGTTAACGACGTAATTGCACTCGTCGAGAACAAAGAGATGGCCCGTAACGCTCTCCCGTCGTCCTCCCTATCAGCTATGTCGTCATTCCGGCGCCTGAAGACGACTCCACAGACGAGCCCCGCCCCGAGCCCTGCGGACGGGGCTAAACGTGCCTCGTGCCCGGAATGTAAGAGCGTCTTTAACGTCTTCACGGAGGGGCCTCGCGGGTGGAATCCTAAGCCTCACCAGGTGTGCATCGGCTGCTACAGGGCCCGCCGGCGACAGAGGCGTCAACAGCCGTCGTCCGACAGTCAACAGGCCGCCATGGGGTCAGAGCTGGTCTCCCAGGTCTCGTCGGTGCAGCTGGAGCCCGCCCTGGCCGACGTCACGGGAGCCATCGCCGACGCCGCGCCCCTACGTCGCACGGCTGTGTCAACAGGCCTGCACCTATCAGACTCGAGCACCACATCTTCTCCAAGGGCGAATGGAGACGAGCCAGGCTGAGTGACCACCCCCGAGCATTAATCACCATCTCGATGGACATGCCAGTCGGGCTGAGGGATGGCACCAGCAACCGGGGCTCGGCCGACGGAGCTCGGATATCCGCCGTCGCGGACACTGGCGCGCAGTCGGACCTTTGGTCTCTAGAGGAGTTCCTGGCCTGCGGTTTCGCGCGGGACGACCTGCGACCCGTCAGCCTCAGCCTGTCGGCCGCCAACCGTTCCCCTATAGCCATCGAGGGAGCGTTCTTCGCTAGGCTCTCGACGACCTGCAGCGGGGGGCGTGTTACATCCTGCCGTTCCATGGTATATGTGAGCAGCTCAGTCCGGGCCATGTACCTCTCCTACGAGTCGTTGCTCAACCTCAGCCTCTTGCCCGTGAACTTCCCGTCGGACGACGTTGCAGGGGGGCCCAAGGACAGGCGTAGCCCTGACACGGCTGACACGCCAGACCAGCCCTTGTCCGTCAATGCAACGAGGTCAATGCAACGAGGTCAAACAACGGCGGCTGCGTGGGGCCAGGTGACCCCCAGGACGCCCAGTGCTCATGTCCTCAGCGCACGGTCCCCCCGGCACACCCCGAACACTGCCGTTCCCTTGTACGCCAGAGAACAACATCCGGATGAAAGGTTGGCTACTCGGGAGATATGCCTCGTCGACATTCAATACTTGCCCCCATCGGGCACTACCATGCATGGAGGGGCCACCTATCGAGATGCACGTGGACCCCGCAGCTACGCCTAAGGCATGCCACACCGCGGCTACAGTGCCTCTACACTGGCAGCGGAGGGTCCACGATGACCTCCTGCGGGACGAAGCCCTTGGGGTCATTGAACGCGTGCCATACGGCGAGCCAGTGACGTGGTGCCATCGTATGGTAGTCACTCGGAAGCACGACGGTTCCCCCGCAGGACCGTGGACCTCTCCCCCCTCAACAAGTTCTGCCAACGTGAGACCTTCGCCACTGAGTCCCCGTTCCACCTTGCACGCCGCGTCCCGAAGGGCACCTGGAAGACCGTCACGGACGCCTGGAACGGCTACCACAGTGTCCCCCTGCGTGAGTCGGATCGCCACCTCACGACCTTCATCACACCCTTCGGCCGTTGGCGCTACACCAGGGCACCACAGGGTTTCCTGTCATCAGGGGATGGCTACAACCGTCGGTTTGACGCCATCCTCTCGGACTATGAACGCAAGGAACGTTGTGTGGATGACACCATCCACTATGACACTGACCTGGAGCAACACTGGTGGAGGACCATCGACTTCCTGACGCGGGTCGGCCGGTCGGGCATCGTGTTGAACCCGGACAAGCTGCAGTTCGCGGAGAGGTGCGTCGATTTTGCTGGCTTCAGGGTGTCGGAATCTACCATCGAACCGCTCCCGAAATACTTGGACGCCATCCGGGACTTCCCCACCCCAGGCTCCACGACGGACGTCAGGAGTTGGTTCGGCCTTTTCAACCAGGTGGCTAACTACGCCCAGTTGCGTGACACGATGGCCCCATTTAAGCCGTTCCTCAGCCCACGTTGTGTGTTCCTATGGTCCCCCGTTCTGGAGAGGCCATCCGAGAGGGCGTGGAGATCTACGACATGCAGAAGCGTACCTGCCTCCGCCCTGACTGGTCCATGCGTGGCATTGGCTACTTCCTGCTCCAGCAACACTGTCACTGTGCCCAGGGCATACTGGACTGCTGTCCAGGAGGATGGAGGATCACCCTCGCGGGTTCGCGTTTCCTGTCCCCTGCGGAGCAGCACTATGCGGCCGTCGAAGGAGAGGCCCTAGCTGTGGCCTGGGGTCTGGAACAGACGCGGTACTTCACGCAGGGGTCCGACAACCTCGTCGTGGTCACCGACCATAAGCCATTGGTGAAGATCTTTGGCGACCGTGCGCTGGACTCGCGTCTGTTTAGACTCAAGCAGCGCACCCCCACATGGCGCTTCGACATTGTGCATCTGCCTGGCAAGAGCAACTATGCCGCTGATGCCACGTCAAGGCATCCTTCCCCCTCGGGCTCAGCGAACGGCCTCTCACTGGGGCTGCTGAGCGAGCCTGGCGCCGTGGAGTCAGCACTCATGGCCTCCATCCGCGACGACGCGCGGGAGCTCGGAGCCGTCTCTTGGCCCCTCCTCGCACGGGAGACGGCGGCTGACGAATGCCTCGGCCACCTCCTCCAACTCATCGAGCAGGAGGGTGGGATTGACGTTAACGACCCTGCCCTGGCGAGTCTGTCATCGGTCTGTGAGTCCGTCTATGCACAGGACGGCGTCCTGCTCTATCGGGACCGCGTGGGACCTCAGCGATGGGACAGCATGCCCGAGCCATAGTTTACTGGCCCGGGATGCCGGGGACATTCAGGCCACCAGGGACGGGTGTGCAGACTGCAACCGCAATGCTCCGTCACAGGCGGCTACACCCCCCCTGCCGTCCTCACCCCCGTCCATGCCATTCGAGACGGTGTTTGCTGACTTCTTCGACTATGGGGCCGCCACTACCTAGTTGTCGGGATGGCTCTCGGCTGGGTAGAGGTCCTGAGCTCTACGGCGGGTACTGCCCTGGCGGGCTCGGCTGGCCTGGTCCAACACCTCCGTTCGTTCTTCGCCACCTTCGGCGTACCGGAGGAGCTCTCGAGCGACGGTGGTCCGGAATTCAAGGCGAGCCACACTGAGGACTTCCTCCGCTTATGGCACGTCACACACCGTGTGTCCTCCGTTAGCTTCCCGCAGTCGAATGGGAGCACGGAAGTTGCGGTTAAGTCTGCTAAGCGCCTCCTGATGTCCAACACCGGCCCGTCGGGCAGCCTTGATCAGGACCGCTTCCTGCGTGCTATGCTGCAGTTGCGAAACACGCCTGACCCCAACTGCAACCTCTCGCCGGTGCAGATCATCTTCGGCCGCCCCCTTCGTGGATCGCTCTCCTTCGTGAACCGCCTCGAGAAGTTCTCGAACCCGCATATCCGCCTGCTATGGCGCGAGGCATGGGCGGCAAAGGAGGACGCTCTTCGGACCCGTATGTCCCGTACCACCGAGTCTCTGGGGACTCACTCAAGACCGCTCCGCCCATTGGCACTCGGCGAAAGGGTATTCCTCCAGAACCAGCAAGGCCCGAGCCCCCACAAATGGGACAGGTCAGGGATTGTGGTGGAGTCGCTGGGCTACAACCAATATCGGGTCAGGGTTGACGGTTCGGGACGTCTGACACTGCGCAACCGGCGGTTCCGCCGTGCATACACGCCGGCCACGCCCTGCGCCCTTGAGCAGTCGGCTGCGCCGCCGCCCGCTGCCCTGGGACATCAGCCCCCACCTGTCCAACCGGGCCTCCTTTTATACGGAGGTGAGATGCGCGCACATTCAGGTAGGCCCGCCCCGGGGCCGGCTAAATCTATAGAAATCTCAGTGGGTGAATGCTTGCATGATAAGGTAGTACCCATAGAGCCAGTAGAGGGCTCCGCCTGTGCTTATATAACAAGGGTTACAATCAGGGGTTAAATTGGGCCGGGGCTGTCCGGGGCTCAGCCGATGCTCTGACGTCATCACCCTCGCTCATTTGTCATTTGTTTAAGCCATATGTTAAAACATCTCTCGTTCTTAATATAGACTTCATTTAGGGTCTATATGTGTTGACTTTACTTTAAAATAGCAGATCTCTGTGACAGGAGCTGCAGCACCGTGGCTCCTTCGTGCAGAGAGTCTGCAGCGGTGTGTGTGTGTGTGTGTGTGTGTGTGTGTGTGTGTGTGTGTGTGTGTGTGTGTGTGTGTGTGTGTGTGTGTGTGTGTGTGTGTGTGTGTGTGTGTGTGTGTGTGTGTGTGTGTGTGTGTGTGTGTGTGTGTGTGTGTGTGTGCAGAGAGTCTGCAGCGGTACCGCCAAACCCCCGACCCGTCTTGTAACACGGAGCCCGTTTCCTACACCATCAGGACCGGTTCTAACCAATTTGCTGCCCTAGGCGAGATTTTAGCTGGCATGTAAAGTAAAATGCTTCAATCTGGTGCACTTTAAGCAGAATTACTAGAGACTAGATCTAGGGGTACTACTCTAAACACCCATATGAAAAAGATCGGTTTACATTTTATTTATTTTACCTAGTTAACATTTATTTATGCATATTTTTGTACCTCTCAAGTTTTAAACGATATTTTTGGTTTACTGTCCTATAGTATACATTGAAATGATTTCAAACCTGTTTATCCAAATAATTATAAAGGAGTGCCTTGGAAATATTTGTTTACATAAATTGCATTTATCTCTCTCGCTCGCTCCCACGCCCACTTTGGCTGTGAGCTGCGGATGCCTGATAAGCCAACACCCCCCACTTTCATCACTTACAGCGCCCATCGTACAGGGCAAATGAAAAGTGTAACCGGGGTGAAAAGGGTGTTACATTTACTTAATTATGAATGTTGTTACATCAAGGCCGAAAATTAATGAGGGCAAACAGTCAAAAATGTTTTTTTCCCCCCCAGATCTGGCGCCCTAGGCGACCACCTATGCCTATATTCATAACTATGCCAAAAACCGGCCCTGTACACCATTCTAAATGTATGTCTGCATAAAGCTGAGTTATGATCGGTCATAATAACACAGAATTTGGTGATGATTAAAGAGTTTACAGTGAGATTTACTCCCATACTTTTGGCCATACTCACGCAGCCCTACAAATGAATTGAGATTTCCACACAAATGTTCTTTAGCAAGTGTGCAGAGCAGTGTTGATTTAAAAAAGCAATTTGAAGGTTGGATATTTGTAAACCTTTTTTTGTGTATATATTAATAATTTAAGATGTAAATGAATTCAAGTTTATTTGTAGTACTTTCTATTTTTATTGAAACATTTGGTGGCATCAATGTGTGCATTTGATACAGATAATGGAGCAGTTGCTTTAGGGCCACAGTGTATCCCTTAAAGTGCCAGTGAAGTGCATTTTTTTGCGCCAAAATGAAATGGCAGTTTCATTTCTTACATATAATTGTACCTGTTCATGGCTAAAATAATTTTTTAGGAAGTGCGAGGGACGAGATAAACATCGCAAATTTTTCAGAGTCTGAGCCTACCGCTGCTGCAGACGATAGCGGCTGTGACGTCACAAGATGGGCCCAGTTGTGATTGTAAACATGGCGGAGACTTCGGAAAGTGATACTGGTGCGAGAGAAATGAGTGATTTTGACAGCTTTTCGGACAGGATAGATGAGGAAAGTGGCCATGGAAGTCAATTTAGTTGAGGACAATATTTTGTCATAGATCTAGAGTAGATCTACACACAGGATTGGCCATCACCTGATCATACATTCATCTGTTCATAGCATGATGCAACATTCATGTTCACATGCAGTGTTGTGCTAGTTACTGAAAACCAGTAACTAGTTACTGAAAACCAGTAACTAGTTACAATTACTAGTTACTTCACTACTTACACCAAAAAGTAATGCGTTACTGTGAAAAGTAACTTTTTAGTTACTTAAAAAAGGGCACCCATTAATGCCCTTATACTGTAGCCTTCATTTCAGTACTGTTATTGCATCGGAGAATAATACAACCTGTTGATCAACTTGACATGCATTTGCATCACTGAACTCTGCTAAGCAATGTGATCTATACAAACACAAACACAAAGATATGTTTCAAAGTGCCAATCCAGCCGCTGTTGCTTAGGTGGAGGTGGAGTGGCGTCGGATGAGTCTGGGTCTGTGGTCTTAGCTACTAGCTTCGTCCCAGCATGTTGTTTCTGCAGATGTTTCAACAGATTTTAATTGCTGTTTTGGGCAGTCGATAGGATCTTTGACCCGCCAAGACACAACTTACATTTAACTAAAACGTTCTTTTCTTTGTGCTCGACAAAAGTGAAATAGTGAGAATATCTCCAGGCGGAGAAACTCGACTTGAGCTCTGCCGCCGCCATGATAGTCTTGTTAGTAGACACAAACACAGTGGCCTTTATTTTTCATAAACAATCTACGAATCTACGAAACAATAACACCAGCCACTCACCTTCATCTTTTGGTAACAGAAACATCGCCACTTCGGCAGAATTGACATTACCACAGCCAGCGGCAATGCATCGCTTCCCGTGTGTTTTTCCTCCCTTTTTCTTCACTGTCGCCTCCCATTGTCAGGTTTCCTCGATTGGCAATCACTTCCAGTCGACTGCGAAACACTTTCCAATAAAATACTCGCTCAAAAACGTTGGTAAATTCCACTTTGAAACAGAGACAAAATGAACGGTGGTGAATGTAAACACTTCGGCTGAGCCCATCTTCTGACGTCACGCAGTAGATCGCAAGCCACGCCCACGAAGGCGGATTTCCCAGCGGAAAATTCCAACTCGTCAAATTCGTTGCTATTCCAACATCTTTGATATGGGTTCCAATGGACAATTTTGGTCATTACTATACGTATTAGCATAACAGATCATGCACCGGCGCACACTTCACTGGGTCTTTAAGGTCAAATAATGAGATCCTCGACCTCCGCCCCCCTCTCGCACCTCCACACAGAGCCCCCCCACATATCAAATCCCAATTTAACCCCTGGTTACAATACGTAACCCACCGTTTTGTCAGTGGAAAACTTTTGCACTGCTGCATCTTGGTCTTCCCCCCTGTTCGTTTATTAAATTTTATTTGAGGGATGTCTCCCATTCCTCTCTGACACACCCTGTACTGAGTGTCCTGTCAGAGTGAGTGACGTCAGGGATCCAGCTGTGCGCCTCTCGCCTGCCTCTCGGCACACAGAGAGCGGCCCTTTTTCCCTCTTATGAGAGGGATGTTAACTTATATCCCTCTCTGTACGAAGTGTTTTGTCAGAGTGAGTGATGTCAGGAATCCAGCTGTGCGCTCTCTCCTGCCTGTCTGCAGAGTGCTGCCTTTGTTCCCCCTCTTTTATCGCTGGACAAAGTGTGATCTTCGTCTATACTTTTTCACAGCGGCAGGTTTGCCGCTGCCCCCCGTCGACAATTTACTAGCGGTATTTACTTGGAGTACCGAGGTGGGCCGGTCGGATAAGTCACTAGCACCCCCCCCCCCCCCCGTCAACAATTTACTAGCGGTATTTACTTGCGGTACCGAGGTGGGCCGGCGGTACCGAAGTGGGCCGGTCGAGATACCGCAGATCCCGGGCTGATTTGTAGTCCCAGTCCGCCCCTGGGCATGGGTTATTATCTGAGCAGGTGTGTCTGCGCTTCTGGTACCGGGCGGACCCATTGGGGCGCAGACTACATCATGCTTTGCCCTTAACCCAATAGCGATAGCCTTAGAGGGCGAAGCCTATACGAAATAGAACTGAAGTTACCTACTGTAACTCCAGCTTCTATGTGTATAGGCGTAGCCCTCTAAGTTCTGGGCCCCACTGGCTCCACGAATAGCTGAAGAAAAGCTGTTTGTGTGGGAGCAGATTGTCGGGCCTCCTTCCTATTTATACCGGAAGTGAGTCCGAGGGTGGGGCCCACCTCGCAGGGGCGTGGACTACAAGTGTTGTGTTATTCCGTTGCTGCGGGGTGGTGTGTGCGGGCGCGCAGGGGATTTCCCAATAGCGATAGCCTTAGAGGGCTACGCCTATACTCATAGAAGCTGGAGTTACAGTAGGTAACTTCAGATGTTTATACTACATATGTTCACACACAGACAGACAGACAGACAGACAGCGACACACATACACACACACACACACACACAAACACTGAACATCTCTACCACACACACACACACACACACACACACACACACTGAACATCTCTACCACACACACACACACACACACACACACACACACACACACACATTGACATTTTACCGAAAGCAGCTATACCATTTTTAAACTATAGTTAGAAATGTAAGAGGTTTATTTCTCCTTCAGAACAATGGAAAGGCTCTCCTTTCACAGCACATCTCCATGGAAACCTTTCATCTTTGGGCTCACGTAAACAGGTGTTTGATAACGTTGTCACCTCAAACACAAACAAACAGACCAGAGATTAAAGACTGTCTCAGCCTATTCTTTTCTGTCTGATGGAGACTTCATACTGACTTCAACACGTTCCACATATTTTATACATTATTGGTGACGTTTGGTTTTAGTTAAAAAGTTTGCAGTTAAAATAATCTGATGCTTTTCAAAGCATTTTTACTTTCTTTTCTCTTCTTAATACACATTCATTCACTACTACTTACATTTAATATTTAACTCCTTCAGCCTACTTTCAGCTGCAGAAATCATTCAACTATTACATTATTCAGCTATTTCAGGACATTGAGGCTATACATGTTGTTGTTTATACCTTTTTTAAACCTTTTCTTTTACATATTAAGCTTCTTCACTAATTTGTATGAAGGTAGATATGGTGCAAAATGCGAGAGCTTGTAAAACCTGATGTGAGCACTTGCAGAAAAGAATCTGAGCTTGTGTGTATACATTTACACTTGTATAAAATATCCACGTATCTGTGAACCACATTTGAAGTCACAGAAGAAAAAAAAAAAGTTTTGTAGCTTGTAGAAAAAAAATGAACTTAGTTCACTTGCAGAAAAATATATATTTTTTAAATATATTTTCCATTGCAACTGCAACTTGGTTATAACAACCTCTCAAATCAGTCATTACAACTTCACGAATCACGAAAAACCTAAACATAGTTTAAATATAGTACAGTAGTTGAGGTAGTTACTTTCAACCATTGCATAAATGAGGTGGCCTTATCTTGTAATCCTTCACATTCATCTACCGTTCAGTGACGTTCAATTACAGGAAAGTCTTGAGCTCTGTAAGACATCAGTGTGAAATCTAAAAAGTGAAACAAAAAATAGATTGCAAAAACGATAGCTTTTTTGTGTGAAGTCTCTTGCTTACCTTAGGTAAAGTGTGTAATGTTTGTGTAAGCCGCAAGCCAAAGGCCCTCCCAGTGACCCCGCCTCGCGGCTGTGTTTGCTCTTCTTGTAACAGGAAGCTCTCTCCCTGTGTATCCTCCTCTCTCACACACTCTCACACTCATCTCACTGTTTGGTAAAGCATTTGGCTGGTACATGCGTTTTCTCGCTCTGTTCCCCAAACATTGGACAACAAACAAACAAATGAAAAATAATTACATTTAATTTTATAAATATATTTGCTGGCATGCTTAATTTACTCCAGTAAATAAGATGATTCCCTCCTCACACTTCAAATTGCAGTTACTGTGTGAAGACTGAATCTCTCTCTCTCTCTCTCACTCTCACTCACACACACACACACACACACACACACACACACACACATACACACACACACACACACACACACACACACACACCTGGCCCTCTGGCCCTGTCAGTTCTAGCCGGCAGCCTCCTGGCGGGCTCAGTAACAGCAAATCAGTGGGTCACTTACACTCCGTCCTGTAAAGCTTGACAAGGTTATTGATCTTAGTTTAGTGAACAGAGAACAGCTGGCCTGATGCATGATGCTGTCTGTCTGATCATGAATTATCACAGAGCCGTAGTTAGCTCCTACAGTACAGACAGCCCACCACTTTCTGTGTCTCAAAGGTTGAAGCAAACAGATGTTTCAATTTTGATTAGAAGTGAGGATGGGACTTTTATCTTTCTTCACATTCAGACGACTGATCCGGTTGCAATAGATGTGTCTGTGTCCAACATATCTTGATAAAATAAAGCCATGCATGTTTGCACAAGATTCATGTCTAAAGTAATGAAATACCTGAGTTTGTGCAAGTCTGAAGTACATAACAGTTGTGTAGCTAGGACGGAGGATGTTCAGTCTCAGACCTCCACCTCTCCCGCAGAGATACAAACTCATATTCTGCCCCTGTACAGAGCAACCTGAGGATGAGAGCCTGTGACACTACTGGTCCCCATAAAAGAAACCAAACTGTGTTGTGTCTCCACACAACACAGTTTGGTAACTTTTACCATCATCATTTTGTCTGAGAGAGGGCAGAGAGTTATGGCTGTTTTCCTTGTTGAGAGGGTGGGCTTTGGCCTTCACTTATTTACTCCAAGAGTCTGCTATAATGACAGCTCCTCTCTGTGGTGAAAAGAGATGTTTCATCTTTTCACAGAGGATATTTAATGATATGCCCTGACAGAGCCCTAGATGACCTCTGGATTGTGTGATACTGATCAAGTGTTGTGCTTTTATGTGTGTTACACTCAATTCATTGTGGTGGCCTTTGACAGCAGTATCTAATTTTTTACAATATCAGATGGATATTATTCACAATAATCCACTTCTTATCTGGCAGAATTGACTTCTGAACCTGTGCTGTCCTCTTTCCCATTTTTTCTTACTATTCGGATCTCCATCACTCTCATTTTGCAGCTCCTCTGCCTCCTTTGTTTTCCTTTGAGTGTGAGAATAAACATTTGTATATCAAGAACCTTTTAAGCATCTGAATTAGAAACACACACACACACACACACACACACACACACACACACACACACACACACACACACTGTGCCTTCGAACAGAGCAGCAATAGGCGCTTTCACACCAAGTACTTTTCCAAGGAATAGTTCCCGGAACTTTTCCCCGGAAAATTTTTTTTTCCTGGAACTATCTAGTAAATCGCGTTCACACCGGAATAAGTCCCTGAGGGAGCAGCTGACGTCACTTCTTCTTCTTCTTCTTCTTCTTCTTCTTCTTCTGCTTTGGGTTTACTGGCAGGCCGCAAACAACTTCACGGCGTATACTGCCACCCGAAGTCCCCGGCCGGAAGTCCCCCGGAGTTGAAGACTCCCAGCAGCTTCTACTGAAGCCTTCCGAGTAAATCGCCTGAAGCGCCGACACCTCCTCATCACTCCACCGCTCCCATGTTTTCTTTTGTGTTGCCATAAGTTAGTCTATCTCTGTTGGTGCGCTGGGCTAATGCTAATGCTAATAATGCTAATGCGAGCAAATAAAATGGCGGCTTCACGAAAACTTTTCAGAGTTTTACGGGGCGTGGTTTGCAATAGCAGGGACTAAAACGGGGTGAAAAGGTTCGCAAAAAAAAGTTCTAGTTCCAGATCTTTTTGGTGTTAACGCAAAATCCCAGGAACTATCGGAACTATTCCTGGAAAAAGTACTCCGGTGTGAAAGCGCCTATTGGAACAATAGTCTCTGTGGTTGTCTTGGAAATGACAGATGTGACAGCTGGAGGAAGCCTTGCAGGGAGTATTATGGGGTGTTTGGAGTTGTTGTGTGACAAGTAGAATGTTACCTAATCTTGCCTGATTACTGTTTGTTCCCACAGACCTATCTCCTGGGAATCATTATCTCCATATGTGGGAACGTCCTCATCAGCATTTCACTCAACATACAGGTAAGAAGCACCGGAACCCAGCTGCACTTAGTCTTTGAAGAGTTACTTATAGACTGCCTTTTTCCTGACGGTATGCTTTATTTCAAGTTGATTCTCTGTGTTCATTATAAGAAAGTGACTGTGTGTTCTGCTGAGATGCTACAGCAGCCATTTTGCAGCTTAAGAATTGTAATGAATTAAAGTGAATATTTAAAATCTACTTAATATTCATATTGTGAAAAGCAATACAATTGTCCACTTAAAGAACCATATATTTGACTGGCCCTAAACAGAACTAAACGTGGACCTCAAGTAGTATTTCAGGAAGTTGTTTGTGATCTTAATCATAATATGGAAAATCTGCCATTACTGTAATTTTTAGGTAAAAATTCTACATTAATATTATATATCAGGACTGTCCTGACTAAATAAAAATGTGATAACTCGACATTATCGATTTGTTGATTTAATTGACAATCTTTACAACTACATTTTTATAATCACATGAGGTCCCTAGGATATGATGCCGCTGGCTCCTGCTCCCTCTCTCTCTGACAGAAATATGCCCATGTGCGTCAGTCCCAGCGTGGATCAAAGCCCTACTACACCTCTGGGACGTGGTGGTGCGGCGTGGCTCTCATGGGTTTCGGGGAACTGGGGAACTTTGCTGCCTACGGCTTTGCCCCAGCATCACTCATAGCCCCGCTAGGCTGTGTGTCTGTCATAGGTAGGTGCAACCTTTCCCCCCTCATGCATTTTCCACCAAGGCACGACGACAGGTTGCTCTCTCAGGGAACAGGAAGTGATGCCATGTGAAGTCTGCTCTTCTTCTGATCTTTCCTAAGCAGTCCAGAGCGTACATTATGTGCTGAAAGTCTGAAAGGTTTTCCTCTATGTGTGGCATTTCATAAAATTCACTCAAGTGCATTATGAAACAGATTTAAAGTTATAGTAACATTAACGTTTTGAAGATTTCCATACAACATTTAAGTGAACGTTCTGGCTCATTCTGGAATAGCCTCCCAACTGAGATACGGGATACTCTCAATAGTTTTAAAGGTCAACTCAAAGAATGGTTGAGAAACAAACAGACGTGCGATCACCGCTAAATGCAGGGGTTTCTCCTCTTGCACTTTATGTATCTCTTGTATCTTCTCTTGCACTTTATATGTCATTGCTGCCATATTGTATTGCCATGTGATAAATACTTGTGTATGCTGCTCTTGCTCTTTTGCACTTTTTGCATAATGTATTTGTTTTTGCTATGTTTATAAATGTCATTTTCTCAAATGTTTTATGTTTTATGTGATGGAAAGTAGCTCAAAGCTAAATCCGGCCTATTTACACCTGAAATATTTATTGTTTTAAGTGTTCATTAATGTGCAATGTCCCTAGAAAAAAACAAAAAACGTTTATATGTTCACTCCAAAAAAAAACGAAAAGAGGCATTGTTGCGCTTCCAAGCTATTTTTTTGACTTATAACCATTACTATATATATACCTGATTGACAGATAGACGTCTCAACAATATTCTTAGTGTTGCTGAAAAGTTTTTCTCAATACAATTTTGTAATAATCTTTTCTATATAGATATATATATCTTTTGGCACTCCATTCCATACAAGTACCATACCAATATGGATTTATTTACCATTCACTTGATAATATGGGAGGGTAGATCCTTAAAAGATATCTTTCAACAATGAAGACAGGGTCGGCTCTAGAACAAATCGAATGGGGGGGCAATCATTTACCACGGGGGGGCACACACTGCCGTCAACAACCAACACACAAACACCAACGCAACTTCAATTTCAAAACATCGTGTAAAGTCTCTTGTTTTCACCCACATTGTATGTGAACATATTTTAGGTGGGGGGGGGGGGACCTAACCTCCTCTAGGGGGTCCAGGGGCATGCTCCCCCGGGAAGATTTTTTTTTAAAATATTGAAGTTGAAAGCATCAATCTGGTGCACTTTGAGAGCAAAATGAAGAGATCTATGGATACATCTCTCAACACCCATATGAAGCAGAACTGTAAACAGATTTACTTTTTCTTTATGGATATTTTACAAATCACTCCCCTTTTAAACTGTATTTCATACCCGTTTTTCATTTATTCTCTTATTTTTTAATAACTATAATGATCATATAAAGGTGTTCCTCGGAAATACTTGTTTACATAAATGGTAACCAAACCGTTTGAGACCCACTGAGATAACTTAAGTTAACTATCTAAACACTGACAGAGTCCTGACCTTACCTCACTGAGCTGTAGTTATCTGAGCCTCTCAGTCTGACAGGAGAGGACTCTCCTCCACACTTGTTGTAGAAACAGCTCTTTATATCCGTTAGCATAGCTAGCTAACCAGATGCTAACAACAACAAAATGCGCTCGTGCCACACATACACAGAGCCGAGCTTGAATGAAACACAGAGACCCAGAAGTACTTGTACTGTACTGTATCATATTATTTTCGATGGCTTTACTGTATAATCAGTATAACAGATGAACAGATCGCCAGTGGGCTTACAACTAAACAGTCAGCCACGTAATGACAACAAAACAAAGGTCGGGGGTCATTGGTCAAGCAATACACCAATCAACGAGCAGCAGTGAGCACACCTCATGCTGTGTTTTCTATTTGTATTCTTTATTTCTGATTTATTTCACACAAAAAACATTTAGTGGAAACGTTTTCACTTATAATATGATTTTTTTTTTTAAACCGGCAAAGTGGCAGGGCTTGCCTGCCCTGTGTTGGGGGGGCACAATGACTCGTTTTGGGGGGGATGGCCCGCGAATGACTCCCATGACGCCGACCCTGAATTAGGAAGAATCTAATAGAAGAGGTCCCGCTTTTAAGCTATTTTATATCCACTAAATATCTTACCAATTATGTTTATACATATATATATATATATATATCACTTTAAGTGTCCTGGTTGTAATATTGATTACTTAGGCAACTAAATATTAACTCTGCCTAATATCCAGGTCAAGTAGGCTATAGATAATTGAATTTAGTTCAGTGTAGGTGCATGTTTATTTTTTCCATTCCTAGTTATTTTGAGCACTAGACACAGAAGATATGTGATATATTCTTTCATTCCTCTGAAGTGTTATGTGTGATTCAGAAAGTGTATTTACTTCAGAATAATAATCAATAATCAGTTTGAACGAGAGCTGTCCTGAATTAAGCCGGATCATTAGCCAATCATAACAGCGATCTAATTATAGATAGCTTATTGGCTTTAATTGAGACATTTCAATTGGAAAATTATTTTAAAAACCATATTACACCATTTATATTCAGGAATTTCACAAAGTTGAAATGGATGATGGATTTCTGCAAGCTTGTAGAACATAGATGTATTAAAAACTTGTTTTGATATTTTGAATAGACAATAAGCACAACATTTCAACTTTTGCAGCTTTCATCCATTCATGTTAGATAAAAAAAAAAAACACACACACAGGCAGCGACAGAACCGTGTACCCCTGAGGTTACTGCATTTCTCATGTTATCAAGCCATGTGAATCTCACTTTGTACCGGGTTGCTACTTGTTGGATCCAGCTGGTCCCAGAGGCGAAGAAAGAGTCCCAACATAAAATATATTAAAATCTCTCCTTTTTGTAAAAATATCCACGAGTCTTTATAAAACTTCCAGTTTGACATTTATGTCAAGCACATAGTTGTACATGTTTCTCTTAAACACACTCTTTCAGCATCGTTGTGTTTTTTGTTACAGACACTGAATATGCATTCTGCTTCTATTTTGTTTATTGTAAGCTTTTTATGTTTTGGGTTTATCAGCGTTGCTTAAAATCGACCCTCAGGTGAAATCATTTAAAGGTCCCAAGACATGCTTTTCTGGTTATTACCTGTCCCCTTGTGTGTTATGTAGCTTTGTCTGCATGTAAACGGTCTGCAAAGTCACAAACCCTCAAAGTACACCCTGTAGCGAGTAAAACTCTAACACAGAAAAGACCTGTCTATGCTGCCCCAGAACGCCTCGTTGGAGATTTTTCTTTTTCCATTTTTTTCTTCCTGGTCATAGTAACGTAACAGTCATAGTGACGTAACGGCTCCTCACACACACAAACTCACTCAGCCTTATCTTTGCTCAGCCTTTCTGTGTGCTCAGGCTGAGTTCCGCTGTGTCTCGCTGTCTCGCAGACCCCACGCAGCAACCAGGAAACGACACCAGTAATACAGCTCACACTGTCTGCTCCTCGAGCCTCAAAGGGCGGAGCAGTGAGCCCCGCAACGTGCCGCCAACACGGCACCCAGACCCCACGCAGCATTCTCATCTGTTTGTCATTACTGGTGTCATTTTCTGGTTGCTAACAAACGCCATTGTAACACATAATCACTGATGTTCAGAGAGAGTGAATACACATACTATACAGAGATGCTGTATGAGAAACCAATGTGATTTTGGAACATTGAACAATGTAAATCTATTCTAGTAGACCTCAACAATGGAATTATGATCAGTAGAAATGGCAATGGCATGGGACCTTTAATTTAATAAAACTTCAACTGGTCTCTACATTCTGTGTTTAACGTGCCTATGATGAACCTACCTGGCACGCCAGCAACGCATCAGACATGGTGTGTGTCTGACATATTGAGCTTTTATGCTCTGTAGTAAATCACCTTACGGTCGTGGCACAGCCTGTGTAGAAACTCAAAGTAGCCTTCTGTTTTTCAGCAGGGGGAGCAGTACTGATCTGATACACAGAGGTTACAAAGGCAGCGATCACAGCTGCTGTAACTGGCTCTGCTGAAGTAATGGTGGAATATTTAACAATATAAAGGATGTAGAATGAGGTGCTCAGTTCTGTTGTTCAGTGTTAAGAACTCCATCATGGCTGCCACAATGTGTTAGGTAAACTGACCTCCTCCCTGATAGGCTGCTGTCCCTTTCATTTCTATTTGCCTCCATGTTAGTCTGTCGGCTGACTCTTTGTCTTCTAGGTATTTTGTTCTGTCTCAGCCAGTTTGTGGCCATCCATCTGTGTATCCGCCTGTTTATCAGCATGCCTGTGTCAGGGTTTCCGTTAGCCGGTAATTACCGGTTTTTAGCTGGTAAAATGTATTAAAAACCGGTAAATTCAAAACCTGCCGGTCAAAATGTCCGGTAATAATTAGGGATGCTCCGATCGATCGGCCGCCGGTCATTATCGGCCGATATTCACTCTTAATAGTTTGATCGGTGCTCTCTATAAAGGCCGATCAGGAGAGCTGGATCTGATCGATATGGACATAAACGCGAGTGAAGTATAACCGGACGCGAAAGAGAGATCAGATCAGCTGCTGAGTCAGACGGAGACACGCAGCTCTGCATGATCACCTGAAGCCCCGCCCACTGTTTAGCTTGCTGCATGAGAAACTGACGGGCTGTCAAGAGAGGGTCCGTTTCTCCCGTGTTAATATTCAAAGTTAATGTAAACTTTGAATAATGTACTTCATCTACTACAAGCAGTTTGTTTGAAAGTAATAATTATGTTGTTTGTGGAATCATTTATTGAAAAATTAATCTGAATTTTTCGATCTGTTACGATTATAAATGAAGCAATATAAAAATGACTCCCATTAACTGAGTTTTAAACATCAGCATATCCGGTCATAGTCCGGTAATTACCTGCTAACGGAAACTCTGCTACACAATTCTTATTATTATTATTGAAACGTGACCGGTAAGTTTCAAATTTGTCCGGTAAAATAAATTCTGTCCGGACATTTGACCGGCGAGAAAAAATCCTAGCGGAAACCCTGACCTGTGTGTTTGCATGCATATCAGCCTGTCACGCTATCCGTCTCTGTGACAGACGAATGCTGCATGTTTATTACCTCCCTTGGCTCGGTGCATATCCCATGGAAACATTAAGAAGACCAATCCCTGCTGCTGTAGAAGCTGCTGGGAGTCCCAGCAGCTTCTACTGAAGCCAGTCCCCAACTCCGGGGACTTCTGGCGGCAGTATACGCTGTGAAGTTGTTTACGGCCTGCCAGTAAAGCCAAAGCAGAAGAAGACGAAGTGACGTCAGCGGCTCATTTGCGTAATCTTCCCTCAGGGAACTTATTCCGGTGTGAACGCGATCTGTACTTAGTGCCCTGGGGTACTAAGTGCCGGGGCACAAATGGCGCGTTTCCACTACAGCGCGGAGCCCGGCCTCGCTCGGCCTCGCTCGGGCCTCGTTAGGCCTTGTTAGGACCAGCTCACTTGATGGCGCGTTTCCATTACAGTTTAGGAACTGGGGCAGTAACTATAGTAACGCAGTGTAGGCGGAGCGATCGGCTTTTTGGTGGGCGGAGTCACGCTGCTTAAAACTGCCGTGACGACTTATTTGTTAGAAGTGAGCTTTAGAACAGATAGGGACACAACGCTTTCAAGCAAATAACAGAGCGTTAGAAAAAACGTACCATGCAGAGACTCCAGTAACGCCGTTGCAGAGTCCAGCCCCTCCATCCCTCCCAACGCTAGCCGTTCTATGGCCGTAAATGGTGTCCATTAGCTCAAACCACTTCCAGTTTTTCCTACTGGCACCACTCGTGTTGTTATTATCTTTGACCAAGCGATATTCACTCTTCATCTTCTTGAGTTTTTCCCTACACTGCACGACAGTCCTCGAGTAGCCGCTTGTGGACATCTGTGTAGAGACCTCCTGAAATACTTTAATATTGCGAGTTGTCCCGTCGAGCTCCCGCTGGATCTTATCATCTGCAATGTAATGTAGGAACGTCGTCACTTCCTCGACCAACCAGGGCGTGCTTTTCTTTGCCATTTTAGCTCCTCTGTTGACAAAAATGCTGTTTATAAAAATGCTGCAAGCTTCGCTATATATATATGCGACGCTAGGGATTATCTCGCGCGCCGATTGTGACGATTCTCTCTGACCAATCAGCAGTCGAGAGTGTTGACGTCACAACTCAGCCTGGTTGTTCCTGGCCCTAGAACCACGATTTTATGAGGCCAGAAAAACTGTGAATTAGGACCCGCCGGCCGGTACTAGGCCAAGTGGAAACGCAACCAAAGTCGGGCCGCTGACGTCACAGCCCTCTTAAACCGGGCTCCGCGCTGTAGTGGAAACGCGCCATAAGTGCCGGCACTCAGTACGGCAAAGTACTTGGTGTGAAAGCGGCTATGGTCCAAACAGCGGTCGCGGTACTTTATGTTACGCTAACTTTTGGTGAATTTAGGAGAAACCTACAGACGCAAATAGACAAACTATAGTAAAATAAACACCTAAATGTGTATTTTGTAAATGGTTCCTTCCAAAAGCCTGAAAGAAAACATGTTATGGAATCAAAATATCACAACATATCAAAATTGACCAGTGCATGAAAAACAATGTTTTTGCCTGCCGTGTCTCGCCTTAATGAGTGAGACAAACCGGAGTTGAGGATCTGTGGGGTTTGTATGTCGATGTATGGGAAACACTGTTATTTGTATTAGCCTACTATTATTAATAATAACGTGTGCATAGACCTTTTTCAGGGGCAGACTGGCCATCTGTAGAATGTCTCCCCCCGTTGACAATTCACTAACAACACCCCCCCCCCCCCTTGCTTCCGCTCACCGGTCCGTCACAGCGGGTGGAGCTGCAGGATTTCTGCTTCACACACGTTGCATACCGCTATTTTATTGTCTTTTTCGGACACCTTAAAATGCTGCCGGACCGGTGAAGCCATTTTGGCGAGCTTGTTTTGCCGCGTACAGAGAAAAGTGTCATGTATTTTACGTCATGTGATCAGCTCTCCTGATCGGCCTTTATAGAGAGCACCGATCGATCGGCCGAGAGTGAATATCGGCCGATAACGATCGGCAGCTGATCGATCGGAGCATCCCATCCCACTGTGTGTAAATCTGTGCTTGCCTGTATGTGTAACTAATAATAATAATACATTTTATTTTTAGGCGCCTTTCATGACACCCAAGGACACCGTACAATTTGTTAGAAACTAACAAGTAACTGCACATGCTTTGTTGTATACATACAATATATAAGAAATTACAGATATAATTTCCACCTGCATGCTGGACAGTAAATGCTAATTACTAACATTCAATAAATGCATACATGTGTGCAGCCAGCTTGTTTTTATTCACAATTCCAATTATTTTCAGATTTATAATGAAATAAATATTATATGTATTTATTCTATTATCTATTTGTTCTAAAAAGCTAATATTGAAACTAACTTAACATGTATTTACTTTAACATTTATTTTCTTTCACTGTTGTAATTTTGATTAGGCAAAACATTTATTGCATGCCAATAAAGTATATAGAACTAAATTGACTTGAAACACTGTTTTGATAATAATCATCTTTTTCACAGTTAAACTGACAGTAATATATTTTCACTTCCCAGCGAGCGCTGTGTTATCCGTGGTTTTCCTGAAGGAGACAATGCGTGCCTCTGACATTGTTGGTAAGCAAACACTTCCTCTCAACTTCACAAGTCTTCATGTAACAGATCAGGCATATCACAGGGACATTATCTCAGTCGCAAAATAGTCTTGTGACAGAAGAAAACATATTTCAGTTTACAACACTACTGACCTCATTTTACTTCCTTTCAGACTGAGATAAAATCAAACATTTGATCCTGCAGTTTAAACGTCTAATTGCTGTTTGTTTCTGCCAGTGAAATAAAACGATCAATCCTATTATATTCTTTTATGGAAAGCTGTTTGTCATTCGTCAAATTGTAGAGACTGCTGCTTGTTAGTCACAATGACACTCATGCTACATTGAAAATGCACTGCATACTGTTTGTTTCCTTAATAAATCACACTTTTAGGGTATTAGCAGTTGAAAGCAAGAGTGAAATAGTGAGAGCTTTTTTGAAGGATGTCAAACCAGGCTGTATTTATTACCTAAATAAATTAGTTTAGTGTGGATGTTAATGTATTAATGCATAATTGTCAATTCATTAAAGGGAACATTTGCAAAAACTGAAAATCACAATGAGTGTGCATGTTGAAATATTTTGCATGGGAATCAGAAATGTAAGATTTGCAGTGACAGTTTAAATACATGTATTCCCCATAATTATGTTCAGCCATACAGTATATTTGCAGTTTCTTTTCCAGGATTTTAGAGTTGTACCCTTTAAAACAGGCAATTACAGTTATGTACAGGTAGTTCTGCAATCACATTAAACAAAACCATGCACACTGATCTCGCCGGTCTCTGTTCTCCTTCTTCTCTAGGTGGCACCCTGGCAATAACAGGAACGTATGTCCTGGTGAACTTTGCCCCCCACACTACCATACACATTACAGCCCATCTGGTACAGTACTACGTGATGAACTGGCACTTCCTGCTTTACCTTGTACGTAAAACCCTTTAAATATCCCATATATTATATTATTATTATATCTATTTTTCTATTTGCTGTAATTTCTCTGGAAGAATCGAAACGCTCAGGGGAGATGCACAGAGCCCGTATTCAGAAACTGAGATTAATGAGCTTTCTGGATCTCAAAAGGTTGTGATGTTGCAACTATAAATATATAAGTAGAAAGTGTCGCTACAGTCCCTCCCCAGCTGCAATGATGGTGCAGAAATGCAAAGAGTGCAGATGTGGGAGGCCCAGAAACACACATCAACCAGAACAGACTTTGAGCTTCTTTTTGTATGTCTACACGGGATGCTCTTAAGTGTGTACTTGTACATATGACAGCTTTTGTCCTGCTGTTAGTTAGCTCACCCAACCTCCCTTTAGAGAGGAGCACTCCTTTTAAGGCTCAATTAAAGTATAGTATAAATCCTCTGTCAAAATGTTGAAGTATACAGTTGATGGATAAGAGAAAGGTGAAATTAATCGTTGATTAACAAAGATTTCTCTTGTCCTTGTGTTGTGTTTACATGGACTTTGTAAAACTAAAACAGATCGGCCCTACCTCATGGTCTGCGAAGCATTGATACCCATATGCTCTGCTTCTCCAATTTAGCCTCAGGCAGGGATGGCATAAACATACCTGTCGCCATAGTGATGGGTCTTTTATACTGTAGATCTGTGTTTTTCTCAAAACTCATCACAAAAGTGTAAATGTTACATTCAAGAGGACTTCCGGTTATGGCGCGGTGTTGATCAGACATAGTTCAGTCGTCGCTCTGCCCTAATATTGTAAATTAACTCTTTGGAACGCGGGAGGTAAAAGGAAAACGCAATTTACACAGTCATAACGGTGTTACAATGCCTCCACGCAAGAAAACAACTAAAAAGGACAACGTTTTGGAAACTTTATCCGAAAAAGATTGGCCACCGCTGTCTCAACCTGGCCTTACTTACATGGAACACGAGGAGGGAGAAGACCTGTCGCAGGATAAATCCTCAGGTGAAATTCTGAGTGCAATTAACAATTTAAAGAAAGACCTGAAGGAAGACTTTGCATCAAAATGTAATACGGTGATACACTCAATACAATCTATCGAAGGCGAACTAAAACAGTACTCTGGCTGATTAACGGAGGCTGAGGAGCGGCTTTGAGCGGTGGAAGACGATGCCTCAGCGCTGAATAAAACAACGAAAAAGCTGAGACAACAGGTGGAAAGTTTGGAGGCGAAAATGGAAGATCTGGAAAATCGTAGCCGCAGATCTAATGTGCGACTGATAGGCTTGCCCGAAAACGCCGAAGGGAAGGATGCATGCACCTATCTGGAAAAATGGATCCCTGAAATTCTGGGTGCCGGATCGTTTTCAGCACCGCTCGCTATTGAAAGGGCGCACAGAGTTCCATCTGGCAGACCGAAGCCAAACGCACCGCCTCGAGCACTTCTGATTAAGTTCTTAAACTACAAGGACAAAACCAAAGTGATGTCGGCTCAGCTGCATATGAAAAGGGTAAAATCCACTTTGACAAACATCATATAATGTTTTTCCATAACGTCGCCAAGGAGACGGATAAAAAGCGCAGAGCCTACGATGGAGTTAAAACGAGGTGCAGAGACATGGGTCTGCGGTATGGAATACAATATCTATCCTCTTTCCGAGTGAAACATGACGGCAACTCTCGCCTCTTCACTTCTCCTACGGATGTACACATGTTCCTGAACAAGATCCAGGAGAGGCCCAGAGATTGAACAGTTCTGTGAAAGCACCTGGTGAGATTACCATAAAGAATAGCCTACAGTATATTACTTGTTACTGTAAAAGGACAAAATCTGCTATATATACACTGTCAAAGTAAAGTTATGTCTTTGCAGTATTTAGCAGTAATAATATTTATGTAGGATGTGTAGGCTATACACTGGTATATCTGCGTTACATTTATTATATTACACTGTTGAAGAAGTGTGTTTTCTGTTATTGATACTTTTAAGAATAAGTGCTGTCCTTGAACGGTTAAATCTAAGTTATGCCTTTACACTCCCAAAATCACATTTTATATAATTTTCATTAGATATTAAACAAATTAATAATCCACATTTTAGATCCTAACAATGGCAGCTAAACTTGGTGTTTACTTATGAATACATTTTATTTTAAGAGCTTTAAACTTGCTGCCTGGTGAATGAAAACATCGACAAGTTAAAGTGGAAATATTTTATAGAAGTTTTTAGTTTTATTCATTCCCTTTGTTAACATTTCTATAATTTGTATGGAAATTAGGGCGGAGCGACACTTTAGGGACTTGTTTGTGGACATTTATTCTGTTCCTCAGTTTTGTGGACCAGATAGCTCCATGATTAGAGTCTTTAGGAGGGAAAGGGATGCTCATCGTTTGAGCAAAGGGAGGGGTGAGGTTCGTTTGGGGAATTTCACATTGGGTGTTTTGTTTTATTTGTTTTATGTCATGGTGTGTTTATTTTCTGTTCATATTGCGGTCAGAAAATGGGGTCGTGTTACGCAGTCTGATAGGCAGTTTTATTTCAGTCAGGTGTTTATGGGATTTTGTTATTTTCTGTTTCTTCTAAATACTGTTGTATTTATGTTTAGATAACAGAATATGACTTCCAATACAGAATTTAAGATAACTTCATGGAATGTACGTGGGCTCAATAACTTATCGAAACTTAAGCAAGTGTTAAATAGAGCTAAGAGGTTGAATTCCAAAATACTGCTTTTACAGGAATCTCATTTGCCACGAGGTGATTCATAAGTTCCAGAAAAGATGGAACGGTCAGGTCATCGCAGCCTCCTATTCTTCCCATGCTAGAGGGGTGTTAACTCTTATACATAAATCCATTCCTTTTAACATAATTAGGACTATCTCCGACCCAAGAGGCAGATATTCCATTATTCACGGCACCCTTCTTACAGAAACCTTGAATATTGTCAATATATACGGCCCTAATGTGTCAGGTTGGGGAAAATAGGACCCAAGTGCAGTTAAAAAATACAAAAAGGTTTGTTAACAAAAAGCGAGCTTTATTATAAAAAGCTGAAGACATGAAAAACAAGAAACTAATTAACAAAAACAAATGCGGGAAGCACGACAGACAGGAACAAACATACAGACGGGAACAGGCAGGAGACATGGACAAGCATAGACGAGCATAGGCGAGGCAGGGAACATGGACACGAAGAGACGACAGGTAGCACGGACATGAAACGACGACGAACAGACATGGAGCACAGGGGAAGACAAGACTAAATCAACCCGGTATCACGGCAAGAAGTGAACATGTGACGATTTACCATGCTGGGAGACGTGAAGATGTCACGATTTCGTCCCTTCAAACGTGACAGTTACACAGTATTGTTAACATGGCCCAACCAGTGGAGAAATACCCGGAAATGCCAAGCAAATGCTCTTCCACAACGGTCTGTTGTTATTGTCAATATTAATATAATAAGGATTTATTTTGTAATAGTCACACTCGATTTCACCGATTTTCTTGTTGCTGGTCGACACCTCTTTTAGCAGAAACAAAGGCTACATTAATGTATTAAATCGATGTTAATCCATGTGTGTGGATGTGGAATTAATGGAAGTGACGTTGTGCGATTGCGTTGCCAGGCAACAGCTTCGGTTCATGTTAATTTACAAACTCTTCAACTAGAACCCTAGTTATATTTAAAAACATTTTAGAAGGCCTCACGAAATACTTTAATGTAAATTAAAATTTAAATGTGAAGGAATGTGTTTATAACAAAATACATCCGTCATAAACATAAACCTTGAACCCTTGAACCTTGAACAATACCGGAAACAGACGTAGGCAAGATCCTCAGCTCGATGATTGGATGGTTTAGCCGCAATGCACGCTGGGATATGGTGTTTATGTGATGTGAAATCCGAATTTTTAAAAAATAAATAAAATAATACTTTATTCCGAGTGTGCTTGCTTTTCTCTTTGAAAGTCATCACATAACGGCATTGAATACACGGATAATAAAAATAATAAAATGCAATAACGTGCTTTAACCACTAGGTGTCCCTTTCTATCAGCTGTGCACCGTTATGGTGTAAATACAGCCTATCTACCAATTGGATCAAATATAAAAGTCAGCCGAATTAGTGTTGATACTGCAAGGAGACGTATTGTGTGAAGAGAAATGTAAGATGTTGTTTAATTGCTGATATATTTATGATCCACGTCACGTTTTCAGTTTTGGCGGCAGTTCTTCCTGTTTGTCTAGAACAAAGCCCTGATGTTTCTCATCAGGGCTCTATAAATAGAGAACTACGGCATATATGTAATATTTAATGCAGCCGAACCGTGTATTACAATGCCGTTATGTGATGACTTTCAAAGAGAAAAGCAAGCACACTCGCAATAAAGTATTATTTTATTTTTAAAAAATGTTTTCGGATTTCACATCACATAAACACCATATCCCAGCGTGCATTGCGGCTAAACCATCCAATCATCGAGCTGAGGATCTTGCCTACGTCTGTTTCCGGTATTGTTCAAGGTTCAAGGGTTCAAGGTTTATGTTTATGACGGATGTATTTTGTTATACACACATTCCTTCACATTTAAATTTTAATTTACATTAAAGTATTTCGTGAGGCCTTCTAAAATGTTTTTAAATATAACTAGGGTTCTAGTTGAAGAGTTTGTAAATTAACATGAACCGAAGCTGTTGCCTGGCAACGCAATCGCACAACGTCACGTCCGTTAATTCCACATCCACACACATGGATTAACATCGATTTAATACATTAATGTAGCCTTTGTTTCTGCTAAAAGAGGTGTCGACCAGCTGGGGCAACAAGAAGATCGGCGAAATCGAGTGTGACTATTACAAAATAAATCCTTATTATATTAATATTGACAATAACAACCGACCGTCGTGGTAGAGCATTTGCTTGGCATTTCCGGGTATTTCTCCACTGGTTGGGCCATGTTAACAATACCGTGTAACTGTCACGTTTGAAGGGACGAAATCGTGACATCTTCACGTCTCCCAGCATGGTAAATCGTCACATGTTCACGTCTTGCCGTGATACCGGGATGGACTAAATACACAGAAGGGTAAACACAGGACAAGACACAGCTGGGCAGGGGAGGCAGAAACACAAGGGCAACAGGTGAACACAATCAGACACACCAGGGAAACTAACGACAGGAAGGCAAACACAGGAAGTAGGACCAGACAAGACACAAGGAGGAAAACATTTCAAAATAAAAGGTGGAAAATGAAAACATAAATCCAAAACCATGACATGTTACTTGTTAGATGCTTTTATCCAAAGCGACTTACATACTGAATACTGTGGGCAATCCCCACAGGAGCAATTAGGGGTGAAGTGTCTTGCCCAGGAACACAACGACATGCTGACTGCAGTGGGCTTTGAACCTGTGACGCCCTGATCCCAACACCAATGCTCTATCCACTGCGCCACACGCCTCCCTTAACATAATGAGGATGTTCCCTTATTCTTCAAAAAAAAATGTCTAACTTTATCCTCCCTCCCAGGCCATTATATTATAGGGGGAGACTTCAATTGTGCACTAGAGCCCAGTATAGACAGATCAAGGGGGACAGACTTGTCTCACACCCAAACAAGGAAAACCCTTAAACAACTGATCCAGGATTTTAATTTGTGTGAAGTTTGGAGGTCATTTAAACCAGCTTCCAGAGAATATTCTTGTTTTTCCGCCACTCACCAAACACACTCACGTATAGACTATTTCCTGGTTTCTATGGGTCTTATGTCAAGGATTACAAAGTGTTGGTATAACAGTAGGGTCCTCTCTGACCATTCACCAATTTCATTACTGTTTAATAACTCTGATCTTGTTATGAATCCACCTAGGTGGCGTTTTCAATCCAGATGGCTACAGGATAGAACATTTGTTGAATTTGTAGGAATACATATTGACCTCTATTTTAGCATGAATACTAATGAAACCTCTCCAACTATACGCTGGGAAGCGTTTAAGGCATACATTAGGGGCATGATTATTAGCTATTCTAGCTCGCAGAACAAAGCCTTTAAATCCAAATTAAATTCACTGGAGGGTTGTATTAAAGATTTGGAGGATAGGGTTGTTACCCAAGATTCCCCAGAACTACAAGCAGAACTTTTGGTCCTAAGGACTCAATATAGTGAATTATCGAGTAACCAGACAGCTGCTAGCTTACTAAGATTAAAACAAAGCTACTACGATCAGGGAGAAAAGGCGGGCAAAATATTGTCTTGGCGTATTAAAAAATTGCAATCTGAAAGGGCTATCAACAGCATTAAAACATGGTAAATTAACAAATGACCCTGCAGAAATAAATAATGCTTTTAAAATGTTTTATGAAAAACTTTATACATCCGAACATAAAGATTCAGGCCAACAGGAACATTTTCTAAGTTCATTAGATTTCAACTGATTCAAAAGGAAAACTAGACCATATCATAGGAACTGACGAGCTTTCAGAAGCCATAACCAGCATGACGGGGGGAAAGGGGGCTAGTCCAGATGGGCTTCCTATAAAAATCTATAAACAATTTAAAGATAAGCTACTACAACCACTTTTGGATATGCTGTTGGAGTCATACGAAAAGGAGGACCTACCACCATCTCTTAGAGGGGCACTAATCACTCTGATGCTAAAACCAGGAAAGGACCCCACTGACTGTGCATCCTACAGACCAATCTCACTGCTTAATACAGATAACAAAATGTTATGCAAGACGTTGTCGAGACGCCTAAACAAACTAATGCCTTCCATGATTAAAGATGATCAAAATGGTTTTATTCAGGGGAGGCAGGCTTTTCATAATGTTAGAAGGGTACTAAATATTCTTTATGAAAAAAGAGGGTCACCTAACATGGCACTGCTGTCCTTAGACGCAGAGAAGGCCTTCGACCAAATTGAGTAGAAGTATTTGTTTGAAGTGTTGGAGAGGTTTGGAATAGGCGAAGGCTTTCTCAAATGGATCAGGACGATATATAAGAACCCAACAGCTGAAGTGGTGACAAATAATATTTCTTCTACATCCTTCTCATTGTACAGATCTACACATCAGGGCTGCCCCCTCTCCCCATTGCTGTTTGTGTTAGCAATGGAGCCATTTGCCATGGCTATTAGAGACTCTCTATCTATATCTGGGATCTCAGTAGGTGACTTGGATCATCGAATATCACTTTATGCGGACGATGTTGTTCTTTTTTTTATCAAATCTTGAGTATTCTGTACCATCTCTGTTAGAACTAATTACGACCTTTGGGGAATTTGCAGGCTACAAAATAAATATGCATAAATCCTCAATACTTTATCTTAATGAACAAGAGAGGCAGCAACCTAGAATACAAACTCCCTTTTCAGCTCATAGGGAAGGATTCACCTATTTAGGAATAAAAATCACACCTGAAATGAATGATCTGGTTCCAGCCAACTATAACCCTGTTGTAGACTCTGTGGTAGAATCGCTTAACAGATGGACTTTAATGCCAATCTCCTTAATCGGTCGTGTTAACATCTTAAAAATGAATACATTACCCAAATTGCTCTATTTGTTTCAATCAATCCCCTTGCCCCCACCCGAGTCATTTTTTCAAAAATGTAAGAAAATATTTACCAACTTTATCTGGAATAATAGATGCTCTAGGCTCCGTTTTACCCTACTTTACTTGCCTTATGACAGAGGGGGTCTAAAACTGCCCAACCTACGCTGGTACTATTGGGCAGCACAACTGAGAGCAGCCATGTGCTACTTCTCCCCAGAGGATGCTCCAGCGTGGGTCAAGATTGAAGCATGCTCAGCTCAAGGGTTACCGCATAGTAGCTATCTTTATTCTTCTGAGCCAAAGAAGGGGAAAAACACAAAAAAAAACGTTCTAAGAAATACCATACACATCTGGCATGAGGTCCGAAAATATATAGGGAGGCGTGTGGCGTAGTGGACTAGTGCGTTGGTGTTCGGATCAGGGGATCACAGGTTCAAACCCCACTGCAGTCAGCATGTCGTTGTGTCCCTGGGCTTCACCCCAAAATGCTCCTGTGGGGATTGCCCACAGTATTGAGTATGTAAGTCGCTTTGGATAAAAGCGTCTAACAAGTAATATGTAATGTAATGTATATAGGGGACATCCCCCCCACTGTCAGGTTTCACCCCCATATGGGGCAATAGTCAATGGTTTTAAGACTTGGGCGAACAAGGGATTAAGCAGGATTACCGATTTGTACAATGATGGAAAATGAATGTCATTTACTGAACTACAAGAAAAGTATGATATTCCTTCTAAGCACTTCTTTAAGTTTTTACAAATAAGACATTTTATCTCTGTATCTCAAAACCGCTCACTTACTCAGCCACCTCTCTCAATGTTGGAAGACATTACAGTTAAACACGTGGTTGGTAGAGGCCAGCTATCGCTGCTCTATAAAATCTTTGTAGACAAGTCACCTGAATCTTCAGAAGATAAACTTAAAAGCTGCAGGCTTGATTTACAAGAGGAAATCTCTGAAAAGGAATGGTCTGAAGTAGTGATGGCAGTTTGACACTGAAGCTTCGAACGGAGCTTCAACCCTGGACTTCCTTTTCCATCGAAGCAGTGATTCGAAGCTTGCTTCAAATCACGTGACATATGACGTCAGAAGCAGCAACTGCTTCAAATCACGTGACATGTGACGTCCGAACCAGCAACTGCTTCATTTCCTGAATGAATCACTTGACTGGTTCGCGGTCCAATCACGCGATTCAATGCACTGCCTCGTCTCTATTCTGACAGGTGACAGGTTGAAACAGTTTCGAGTTTGAGCGCTTCAACACTTTATAACCGCTCTAAACAATGCGCAATGTGTGGGTTGTTGTCGTAGTTTGCGTTGTTGCTGTTGAGTTGTTGTTGGTATTGCATTTGAATTGGATCATTATAGAGCAAGCCAGGAAGAAAGATAGGTCGTTCTGGCTCGGGAAACACTTCAAAATGTGAAGTTGTGAACAAAAAGACAAATGAGTAATATAAAAACAGTTTAATTGTTTAAGGAATAGATAGCCCAGTGGATAGAGCCGGCGGCCTGAATGCTGCGATGTCCGCCGCGCAGCTGGTTCAAAGCTTGGAACGGATGAACTTTTAATCATTGCTTTTCAACTTTAATACTTTAATAACTGATAAAAGGCCGTCTCCGCCCAAACAAATGTCCAGCACTCTCTAGTCTCTTCTCAATAACCCAATACACACAATTATCAATCTTTAATTGCAAATAGAACATGATATTCAGTCTTAGTGTGTGTGTGCATCGAATATTTTTCAAGGCAAAGATACGTTAAACCCACTGCAGCCTTGCACTTCGCCAGGAGAGGTCGCTGTAACTGAAGCTTCGAGAAATGAACCTATTTCCGACACAATTGTCCAAGTGGTTCGATGCTTCATTCAAAGCTTCATTTTGCCATCACTAGTCTGAAGTGTGCCTGAAGGCTCAAACACAAACAATTAACACACGGCTTAAGTTGATACAAGACAATTGGATTTTAAGAACATATATAACGCCATCAAAACTACATCACTTTAATCCCAATACCCCAGACACCAGACACAGCTTTAAATGTAACAATGCTAAAGGATCTCTTAACATGATTAACCAGATAGCAAAACTGAAAATCCCTTGTCAGCCAAAGTTGTGCATCCTGGGTATTTATCCAAAAGACTTTGTTTCTAAGAAGAGTGAGCGTGCACTTATAGCCTTGTGTCTTTTACAAGCAAAGAGGGCAATAGCTATAGAATGGAAAAATGTGAACAAACCTAGTATGAATAAATATATTAAGGATCTGTCAGCATGTGTCGCTTTAGAAAAACTAACATACATTACTAAAGGAAAGCTGGCAGTTTTGGAAAATATCTGGGGGAGCTTCATGTAGTTTCTGAAAAATAATGTTGGTTCTGATTAATAACACCAAAGACCGGGGCGGGGGGCAATGGGAATACGATTCTAAAGTGTAGTAGCCCACGTCATATTCTTTCATATTTGATTTTATTTATTTATTTATTTTTAGCAATTTGGGGTGAAGCGTCTTGCCACAACGACATGCTGACTGCAGTGGGGTTTGAACCTGTGCTCCCCTGATCTGAACACCAACGCACTATCCACTGCACCACAGCCTCCCTGTAGGCACTTTTCTCTGTGGAAAACACCTTCCATGTTTTTTATGGAAGATTTCTGCAGGAGAAGGTCGCTGCAGCTTTTCCATTGATGACTTCTGTGATGTGCAGGGAAACACACGCTCTGTGTTTCCACTTTCCAGGTTAACCTTCTCCTGAAGAAATACAGAGCTTTGTGAAGTGAAGAGTATAAAGTATGTAGTGCTAGGACACCTTTGATCTGTTATTCAGAAAAATGCTATTAGAAGTCTTGAACACTACTGAGGATTTGTAGCATATTTTTGATATCTATATTTTTCCTTTTTCAAAAATATGAACTTCTATAACCCATCATATGCAACGTTTAGCCAGGGGAGAAAAAATCCTTCGATCGAAGGCACACTGATTTCATTGAGACTGACTGTTTCTCTCAAACACATTCTAGTCCTCTATATGCTAAACCTTGAGGAACAGAAGAACAGCTATTGGATGAAAAACATGAGAAATCTTAAAGCAGATATTAGGAAACTACAGATAGCACACACATATTTACATTTTCAGATCTCTCTCAGTCATGCTGTCTCTGGCTGCAGTGATTGATAGTGTGTAAAAGGGCAAGCTGTTTTCGATTGCTGGCAATCTATCATGAATACTCATCAGCCTGCAGAAGAGCAACCTACAACAGTATGAGATTACCTGTGAGGTCATTAATCAGATGAAAATTAAATATCTATCACTGTTTTCTCATTATTTCCAGAAGTCATACAAGCAACTTTTTCATGTGAAAGTTTTAGAGTATTCAAAAGGGTTGGTACAGACATTTACAGTAAAGGTCAGCTTGCCAGGGTTCCTGCAGGGTTTCACCAACTCAAATTTAAGACTTTTTAAGACCTTTTTAAGACCACTTTGAATATAATTTAAGACCTATTTCACAGCAAGAAAGTTTGAAGGAAAATTGGTATGAAAGAAGAAATACGTACATGAAATGTATTCATGTTCAACATAAGAACGATGACTGAACATAACAGTACACAGAACTGTGTTAGCGTGTTAGACAAAAAGTGTGTGTGTGTGTGTGTGTGTGTGTGTAGTGCTAGATCGTATACCTCCTGGGTTTTAGGCGGCGGAAGTGACGAAATCGTAGATGAGAAGTCTGCAACTTTTGTATTAAAAGTTTAACGTTTACCCTCAGTAGAGGAGAGTTCCGCTCACACACGTCTTGTCACAAATATGAGGTTCATTAACGAATAATGAGATCATACTCTATAACAACATTAAAATGTGTGAAATATACTTACATTTCAATAATAATGGTTTGATTATTAAATAATAACTTACAGTTCTTATTTGTGTTGCATTTGTGGATAAAACCCAAAGAACATTTAGGATATATATAAATAGTGGTCAGATATCCACCAGATCTTTTAGTGATTATTGTCTCTTGGAGAAATTAAATTGCAACATCAAATACAAAAGTTAATCTGAAACAAACTCAAATACCATAATGAAATTAATCCACAAATTATGATTGTTATTATAACTTAAATGTTATACCTGGAAACACAAATACACAACCGAAAATAATACATTTAATATGCTTGTCTCTTGTCCTGGGTGGCAGATTACGTCACTTCCGCCGCCTAAAACCCAGGAGGGGATCTAGCCGCTGCTGCAATAGCTAACGCTACATTAGCAAAACAAAAGGTGCAGCGGGCTTCAAACACGTTCCCTCCACTGGTTTCAACCAAGCACTAAATTCGAGGTTTTCCAACCAAATACGGTTGAACTTCACTTCCCCATATTTGTTTGTAAATAGATTCGAAGATACCTTAGTTTCTGAGTGCCGCTAGCTTGGTTGCTAGGTTACTAGCTGGTGTTCTCTGATAAGGGGCCGGGGGAAACAAAGTTAGTGATTACTGGTTCCATGTTGATTTAATTCAATAAAATTGTTGGGGGGAACTGAAAGGCTCTTACCGTACTGGTTACTTTGCAGCCCGGACATTTCCCCAAAAACACATTTAGACGCGATCGCAACACAGAAGTACCTTTCAAATCCCATCATTTTTAAGACCTTCTAGATCATATTTAAGACCTTTCTTATTTTTTTGGTCATATTTAAGACCTTTTTAAGGCCTTAAATTCAGATGATCAAATGTAAGACTTTTTAAGACCCCTGGCTTGCCCTTTTTTTTTTCTTAATTCTACTTTTGTACTAATTTTCCTATATATAATATATATACCCATTACAGCTGCGTGGTGTTATCTTAGATGTTCCTGAACAGAGCAGAATGCTCTTGACCAGCAATTCATTTCATTATTCAGCCAGTCATTTGTTTCAATTTAAGCATTGCCTGCATACCACCCTTTGTAATAAAGATAAGATGGTCAGTAAAAGTACAGTTCTGATTAAAATGTTAATGACAAAGTTTGACGCAATGGAATCTCAATGAATGATTTGTGTGTCCCCCTCTCACTCTCAACAGTTACTAGAGATGCTTCTCTTTTGTTTCCTGCTCTATCTGTACAAGATGAGGAATGTGAAGCACATCGTCATTGTGATGCTGCTGGTGGCTCTGCTAGGTAAGAACCCATGGCAGCTGTCTGATTGAGAGCAGAGGTTAGGGATTAAACATATTGAGGAAGTCATTGGTTGCTCCGTTGCCTGGCTACTAAAACTGGACTCATGCTCTGTAATCATCTCTGTTAAAGGGATAGTTTGTATAGTTTAAAGGAAGGGAGCACAAGCAAAGAAGCTCAGTGATGTTCTGATGTAAACTGCGGCAGCAGCAAAACATATTTTAGTCAATGAAAAAGGCCCACATAAAAAAATCTATATCACTAGTATCATCGCTAAATTTAGAATATTTTCACCGATTCACCCTGCTTTTGAAGGGGAACCGAAGTTGTTATCCATGTTCTATTCACCAGATTGACAAATACAACAATTTTAACTATACAGGTGCCGTCATCCGAGAAATTATAAAAATATTCTTAATGTAGTGTACACTTCAATGATATATATATATTTTAAGGTGGGCCTTGCTTTGAGTTGGATAAAATATGTTTTGCTGCTGTGATAATAAAGTGATCCATTGTTCGGCAGCTTCTCTGACAGTTATCTCAGTCAAAGCGGTGTCAGGGATGATCACAGAGTCAATAACAGGCCAGCTGCAGCTCATCTACCCCATCTTCTACGTCATGGGTGTCATCATGATTGTCTCCTGTGCCTTCCAGATCAAGTAAGTCCTTGTTTTGTCTCTCTTCCTCTGTGAACCTTCTTTTTCTCTTTCAGCCACTATTTTTTCTTGTTGAAATCCCTGATGTTTGTCACAGGCTGGATGAAATTTAGACATATTAGTTCCAGCAGAATCTGAGGGAAATAATAATATTTGAGATGGTTATATTGGCATCTAAAGTGATATGACGGATGAATACACACACTTGTTTCTATAACAAATATCTTTATTTTCGCTGCATCTCCCAAACGTATTTTTGTCCTCTTTCTACAGATTTCTCAATCAGGCAATGAAAATGTTTGATGCCACAGAGGTGGTTCCTATCAACTTTGTGTTTTTCACCACAAGTGCCATTGTTGCAGGTATATCAACAGTTTCACCCATTTAATGAAAGTGTGTATTTTTCCAATTTAAGTGAAAGACAAGCTCGTTTTTGTCAACAAATCCTATGAGATTCAAAAACTAACAAAGAATCAGTACAATACTGGTATTCTGCATTCTGTAACGTATCCTGTGACTCAGAGCTTAATTGTTGTTCAAACAGGTGACATGTTCCTTTATGGCCAGTGTAGTTTATTTTGCGTTAAGTTCATGTATTGTTCTGCCACAAATACGAGCAAAATACATTTCTATTATATATATATATAATATTTTCCCCAACAAATAAAACAAAGTCAAGATAGTGATTTATACCTGTAGATGTGAATCATTTACTCATTTTTTGGCAAAGGCCCCGCAGTATTTATAGCATGAGTAGTGTCAGGTCACTTCTATTATCTAATCGATTGGTGTTCTTTGTTCTGTATATACCAAGACAACAATTTTCAAAAGCATTTTCGTCTTGAAGGAACACCCTACACTTTATGATTTAAAGCAATTGTTAAAATTGACTTGCAATCATAAACTAATTACCATGTTTGGTATTCTTCAAGTGGAAAAATTGCCCAACTGCTGTTGCCATGAGATCATTTCCAGTGAAGCCTCAGTGTCATAGCTAAATACAGTGCATCCGGAAAGTATTCATACCCCTTAACTTTGTTCACATTTTGTTATGTTACAGCCTTATTTCTAAATGGATTAAATTCATTGTTGTTCTCAATATCCCACATACAATACCCCATAATGACAAAGCGAAAACGTATTTAAAGAATTTTTTGCAAACGTGTTAAAAATAATTAAATGAAATATCACATGTACATAAGTTTTCACACCCTTTGCTTTGACACTGAAAATTGAGCTCAAGTGCATCCCGTTTCCACTGATCATCCTTGAAATGTTTCTATAACTTGATTGGAGTCAAGATAACAAAGGAGTGGTTTCAGGACAAGTCTGTGAATGTCCTTGAGTGGCCCAGCCAGAGCCCAGACTTGACCCCGATTGAACATCTCTGGAGAGATCTGAAAATGGCTGTGCACCGACGCTCCCCATCCAAGCTGTGGGAGCTTGAGACAATCTGCAAAGAAGAATGGGAGAAACTGCCCAAAGATAGGTGTGCCAAGCTTGTAGCATCATACTCAAGAACACTTGAGGCTGTAATAGCTGCCAAAGGTGCTTCAACAAAGTATTGAGTAAAGGGTGTGAATACTTATGTTTATGTGATATTTGAGGGTTTTATTTATAAGTCATTTACAAAAAATATTTTAAAACTTTTCCCACTTGGTCATTATGGGGTATTGTGTCTCGAATGTTGAGAAAAACTCAAATCCATTTTGAAATATGGCTGTAACATAAAAAATGTGAAAAAAGTGAAGGGGTATGAATACTTTCCGGATGCACTGTATATTCTACTACCAGTCCAAATCATCTACAGTAAACATAGGCTTTTATGTCAGGCTCTAAAAATATACGAGACATATTTATATATATTTGTCGTGATAAGTCCTGATCTGATGTGCTATAATCATAAATGAGGACATCCATCATAGGGCATGCAGGGATTTAAACTACTCTCACCTTTTATTATAATCTCCTGCTGTTTTTGCTGTTGGTATTACAGTTGCTCTCTCCACCTACACGCAACACCCACAATTGACTGCATTGAACAAGAAATTGCTGAATCATTATTTCTGGCAGCATTACAACATCTCGGGGTGTGTTCCTCTAAGTGAGCTCAGGAAGATTGAAGATACACTTTTGTTCCAACTATCGCAGATAGAAACAATCACTCAGAGAAAAAAGAAAAAGTTCTGTGTTGCTCAACTTTAAGAACTAAACTCCTCAGTTAATCAAACACATTCCTCCCATGCGTGTGTGATGTGTGCTCAAGATTTTCAGGTCTATTTACACAAAGCACTTGAGAGAGTCTACATCATTTTTGTGTGTTTGTGTTTTTCACTTTGCAGGGATAGTATTTTACGAGGAATTTGAAGAATTGGCTTTACTAAACATTTTTATGTTTCTTCTTGGGTAAGTGTTCAATAACACACAAGTTGTTGCCACCTATTCAAATGTGGTATTTGTTGTAAGATTGTATCTCTAAAAATTATCTTCCAGTTGTCTTCTGTCTTTCCTTGGAGTTTTCCTGATCGCCCGAAACAGGCCAAAAATAAAGCTACAAAATCCCAATTGTATCTCAATGGACAAGATTCCTCGTAAGTTTCTGATACATTTTTAATCAGCTCTCTTCAAATGATGGTATGTTACATACCTACCTATTTGCATTGCAAGCGGCAACCCTGGATCTATCCGACTGCAGCAGGGTCTAATGTGTGTGCTGTCCACCTTCACAGGGAGAAGTCACACAGACAGAGTGCAGCCCGAGGCGCAGACATACGGATCGCTGGCTGCCAAACTCATGTGCAACAGAGCTGGCCAATCAGACGATGCATAGGACCAGCGCCATCTGTTGGGAGTGTAATGTTGGTGGATTTGTGTGTGAATAGTTTTTCCTGTGAACTTGAATATCTCTTTCTAAAATTAAATGGTAGGCAATTCAAACAATAGCTGAGTGGCATATTGATGGCCAAATTGGTCTTTAAAAATGGCCTCTCTTTAAATATCAGAGACATCTCTTGAGTTAACAGTTATACCAGCACAGTTAACAGTAGCTGAAGAATATTATCTCATTGTGGTGAATCAGAGTGCAACATCAAATTCCCTTCTAGCAAGTACATTGTATTTATAAAATAAATCTCCAGCAGGCTACTGTGACAAATGGCTTCTAATATAGCACACATGTATATATTGAAATCAATTGTATAAATCTGCCGATTTGGGATCTGTTGTCAATAAACAAGGACACAATCTGATGGTTCAATAGTGTGTCCATTTCATAACACAAGTGAAATTAGGAACACTACTGCCCTCTAATGGTTGGGGAACTTAAATGAGCAGGCAACTATGCATGCGTCATGATGATCTGGGGTGAAGTGAATTCAGTCAATAAAAGGACAAACATAAGAAGTTCAGTATTAGTTATATAAATTAAAGTTGCTCACACATAGCTAGCAGGTGTGTGGGAAAACTTGAGCATGCAAGACTCTGAAACCTGTTTCCAAGAAGTAGAAACAGAACATTTCAGACTGCATTCCTAATTGCTAAACTTTAGTGTTGCAAAGCAACAACACTCTTATCTGCCACCTACACATTGAGATGAGTGGGAAACCAGTGCTCATGCAATGCAACTATAAAAATATTGCATGATCATAGCATTTACTTCTGATAACATAATGCATATTTCAATTATTGAGTGTGCCGTAACACTGTATGTTCTTACAAAGTGGGAATGTGGACAGTAATTACCCCAAAATAACAACGTCTGTTATGTGCAGTATGGATATTTTATTAGCTTATATTCCAACTAAACCTTTTAACCAAGGCTTCTCAAACAGAAAGGGACACTCTTCCAAAATTCAAACCCATGCATTTGATGAAAAAGAAAATATGTATGTACACACATACCATCAACATAAATACTCCTGGGATCATTAGCATGAATATAGAAGGTGTGAAATAAGCCTTATTCATTTGGAAACCTGTTGCTAAAAGAAAACACTTTTTTTAACCTGTGTGGTGCGTCCCTCAGACAGAGGCATTGGGGGATGAAGAATCATGCAAATTAATGACATATCTTGAGTTGTTCCAATACCCAAGAATTCAGATGGGAAGTACAGTTCTGCATGGGCCCAGATGTTTCTATCAGACCTCTATGTTGATTTTTGCAAAGCGGTAGTGCAGAGATGTGGGGTTGCGCAGCAGCAACACTCCTCTGTGTTCCATCGGCTGGTTGAAGAGGGTTTTGAGAAGAGCAGTAACGCTGACGAAACCCAGGGCCTCCCCGCAGCCTGCAGACAGGGAGAAGTCGCCCTGGGTGACCCAGCCCAGAGTCACCCGGGAGCAGTTAGAGGTGATGCTCGGCAGGGGGTCTGGCCACAGCCCGAGAATGATGTCCGAGGATGATGAATTGAGGACGACAGATGTGGTGAGGTTTGGTTCAGTGGAAAATACTGACTCTTTGCCCTGAGTGTTATCAGAACACCAAGATGATTGAGCAGCTTTCTTGGGCTCCTTTTTTCTGCGTCGAACACTGCTTTTAAAGTGGTCTCTGTGCGGGGGCTCCTGGGGGCCACTGCTGCCACGCTTTTTCTTCAGAAGATTCAGGTCTTCTGTTGTTGGCACACACACCATGGCATGGAGCTCTGGTTTGCCCTTGCACAGTAGTGAAAGACGCACCCACACCAGACTCATCCTATGTGCAGTGAGAAACACCGTCATGGCTGATCGGTCCAGAGGTGGCAGCTCCCCAACACGGCATGACTTTTGACCTTTAGATGTCGTGGGTCTGCACCAACCAGAGAGCAGCCTCAGTGACTTTCTGTTCCTAAGAAGCATAAAAAACAATCAATATCCATTTGTAACAAGTGATTCATATTCAAAAAGAAACATTGCTATGGCCCCGTAAAGCTCCCTAAAGGATTATTAATATATATATTAATTATAATACTGAAAGCAAAAAGGCAACCAATGGACAGTGAAAAGCAATCCAATTTATTTCTCATATAGTCCTTCATTACTCAAGACTGGTGTGATGGTTTCATGAGGATAAATGCAACTCTTCCCCTCCTCTAATCTATTATGTATTGCAGCAATTTAAGGCTGGATGTACTTTGGGTATTCTCATCAGGGACATTATGATGAAAGCGAGGTACACTGGAGAAGTACTGCCAAAATCTGTGCCGGGGTCTCTTAATCAAAAATAGGTACATAGTAATGACTTCACACCCAAAAACAGTGCACATTTCTGCTCAAGGGACCTATAAAAGTCAACAGCATTAATATTATAAGAATCAAATCAAGTTTTATTTATAAAGCACATTTAAAAGCGATTTTTGGTCGAGCCAAAGGGCTGTACATGTAATAAAAACACATTACTACAATCACAATAAAAGACAATAAAATACAACAGATATATAAAAAACACAGGGAAATGTCAGGAGTCGTGCTCCGCTCTGACTAGAAGGCCAGGGAGAAGAAGTGTGTCTTTAGTGTTTGATTTAAAAACCCCTAGGGTCTGGGCCGACCTCACATGGAGGGGCAGAGTGTTCCAGAGCCTGGGGCCAGCTGCTGCGAAGGCTCGGTGCCCTCGGGTTTTGAGCCTGGTCTTGGGCACTATCAGCAGCAGCTGGTCAGCAGACCTTAAAGCTCTGGCTGGGGTGTAGCGATGGAGGAGTTCTGCTATATAGGCCGGAGCCAGCCCATTTAGGGCTTTGAAAACAAATAAAAGGATTTTAAAATCAATTCGGAACCGAATTGGAAGCCAGTGCAGTGAGGCCAGAATTGGGGTGATGTGGTCACGCTTTTTGTGGCCAGTCAGAAGACGTGCAGCTGCGTTCTGCACTAGCTGCAGGCGTCTAATTGAGGCCTGGTCCATACCCACATACAGAGCGTTGCAGTAATCCAGTCTTGAGGTTACAAAGGCGTTAATGACCCTTTCTAGGTCTTTAAAAGATAAATAGGACTTGGTTTTGGCCAATAGTCTTATTTTAAAAAAGCAGGATTTGACTACGGTGCTGACCTGCTTATCAAATTTAAAAGTGCTACTGAAGGTCACTCCAAGGTTCATGACAGAGGGGAGGACGTTTCATTGAGAGAGCCCAGAACATCAACCGGAGAGGCGGAGGCTGGGGTCCAAAAAAGATGACCTCAGTCTTGCTCTCGTTGAGGTTGAGGAAATTTTGGCTCAGCCAGGATTTGATCTCTTAAGCAGTCCATCAACTGCTGTAGTGAGTGTTTGACATTTGCTTTGAGAGGCAGATAGATCTATACATCGTCGGCGTAGCAGTGGAAGGGAATATTGTGTTTGGTGAGAATTGAACCTAGGGGCAGTATGTACAGTAAAAAGAGGATGGGGCCCAGGATAGAGCCTTGGGGAACCCCACAGGTAAGAGGGGCTTTGGCAGAGGAGAAGGCACCTAGCTGCACTGAGAAGCTACGGTCTGTCAGGTAGGACCTGAACCATGCAAAGGCAGAGCCTGTGATGCCTGCGGACTGTTCAAGCCGTGACAACAGGATGCTATGGTCCACAGTGTCAAAGGCAGCTGTCAGGTCTAACAGCACCAGGACAGCTGGGCTACCTGAGTCGGCGGCTAGGAGCAGATCATTAAAAACTCTTAAAAGGGCTGTTTCAGTGCTGTGCATAGGTTTGAAGCCAGACTGAAACTTTTCATGGATGCCATGCGTGGTTAAGAACGACTGTAGCTGGACATAGACTACTCGCTCCAGGGCTTTAGATAAAAAAGGTAGCTGGGAGATGGGCCTAAAATTTGCGAGAATGGAGGGGTCGAGATTTTTCTTTTTAAGTAGTGGCTTGACCACGGCATGTTTGAAGGCAGCTGGGACACATCCTGAGCTAAGAGAGGTGTTTATAAGTAATAAAATACTTGCTCCAACTGATTCGAAAACATCTCTGAGAAGGCGAGAGGGAATGCTGTCTGAGGTGCAGTTTGTCGGCCGCAGGTGCTTGACTACATCCGAGAGAGAAGAGAGGGATACAGGCTCAAAGTGGTCGAGGACAGCAGGGCACAGAAAAGGAGCAGGATCTGGGGTAGCACTAGTGTGGGCTAGCCTAAGAGCAGATACTTTTTCAATAAAAAATTAAGAAACTTATCACAGAGAGTAGTCGATGGCACAATAGAAGACACATCACAGGGATTAAAATAGAGTTGAGGACATTAAAAAGAACCTGAGGTTTATGGCTGTTTTTGGAGATTAACAGAGAAATGTGCTCTGTTTTGGCTGCTTTGACAGCCGTCTGGCAGTCGGAAAGGCAAGCACGAAGGATTTTCTAGGGAGACATGGAGTTTATCCTTTTTCCATTTTCTCTCTGCACGCCTGCAGGTGCATCTGAGAGCACGAGTACAGTCATTGAGCCACGGCTCTGAGAGAACTTTGGTGCGTCTAAGCGTAAAAGGAGCAACAGAATCCAGTATTAGGGTACATGTCGAGTCAAACATGGAGATAAGCTCATCAGCACTAAAAGCACAGTTCACCTCTAATTTACAGATCAGGGAAGCATTAAAAACATCAGAAAACTGTGAGGCAGTCATGGGGTTAATTGAACGCAGACGACGCGCAGGGGCACGTGATTCGACTCCTGCGGAAGGGATCGAAGTTGTAAACAGAACCGGTAAATGGTCTGAGATTCGCGTTGCTGCACAGATTTCAGCCACAGAGACAGACAGTCCAAACGATAATACTAAATCTAAGGTGTGTCCTTTTTCGTGTGTTGGGCCAGCCACGGACTGAACGAGACCAAAAGAATCAAGGAGATTTAAAAAGTCCCTAACCAGAGGTTTGGACTCGCAACACACATGGACATTGAAGTCGCCGGAGATCAAAACACGATCATATTTCACCATGATCCCGGACAGAAAGTCAGAAAAGTCATTTATGAAATCCTTATTGCACTTTGGCGGACGATACACGACTGCGCAGAGCATAGGCGAGGCCGGGTTCAGTTCAAAAAGCTGCAACTCAAAGCTAGCGTAGCTAGTTACAGGGTGAAGCAGTCGGCATTGGAAGTGTTATTTAGATTAGCAGGATGTTAAACAGCTTGGTGTAGAACTGCAGTGGGTGTGTGTTGAGTCAATACTGACTTGAGTTCATGTTCACAATAGGGGAGAGGATTCAAAAAAATAGTAAATCTTCAGTGAATGTCACAAACATGAGTAAAGGGAAGGTAAAGACAAACACTTACCTAAGTACAATGACTCGGCTCAGAGGCTTTGTCTCAGTGATTTCTCCATATGATGTCATCTCCTCCATCACTGTGTCAGCCTCTGTTGTGCTCTGGCACTCTCTTCTCCTCTCTTCTTCTCCTTCCCTCGTGATAAGCTCCCACTCCTCGGACAGCTGTTGCCACGGGCAACAGAACGGAGCCAGACAGCCATGTTTAATATAATTGGTTCTTTTGGCGGGTGGACGCCTACAGGAGAGGTCAGAAGGTTAAACCCCTGTCAAACTGCCATGAGTGCTACACGGCCACAGAAGTATTGAAAAAGAAGCACGCAGTCTGGGAAATGTGCATAATGGGAATTTACTGGGGTCAGAGCTGTGGAGTGCTTCTCTCTATCAAACTGTAATCCAATGTCATGCTCTCCATTTATTCAGAGTGTAGGCAAGGGAATGTTATCTTAACCTAGCAGATGATTGTATAGTCATAGTGTAACTACTTCAAGGTATATTTAGTTCAAGCACTAGTCTAATTATCACCTTACTTTATGATTTGTTAAAGGAAACATTTCCCATTTACAGTGTAAAGGTCCTAAGCTCAAGTTTGCCTCTGCAATGGATGATTAAACTACATTTTAGAAACAGTTCCATCAGTAAAAATCAGCCTTCTATACAATACAAAATACATGTAAGCTTTGGCAGCACAAGATTTTCCCGCTGAATTCCGTAAAAATACAAATACTCAAACGTACAATATTCATGTTTTTGGTTCCTTCCCTGCTCAGTTTTAAGCTGACCTTTTGAACTTTGCCAAGAGCTCTGCCTCCTGTTCCTCCTGAAAACATACGCCTGCAGGGCAGTCTGGGTAATCGTGGGGAAAGTGTGGGGCTCCTTTATTCTGAGAGTGTTTCAGACTCATATTCATCCCTCCAATGCGAACTCCTCTGTACACCTAGTAGATAGAAAAAGAAGGCATAAAAGAATAAACACTGGATTATAGGGAAATTGACAAATGATGCAAACCTGAGGGCCATTTAAATTTACATTTCAACGTACATTTAACATTTCAGTGCTTGTCCAGCCAAATTACGATTGCCTCAAAACATGGAAAAGACAAATGTTTAAAACCATTAGAACCTAGTTGAAAGTCTTAAAGGTCCCATGTCATGGCCATTTCTACTGATCATAATTCCATTGTTGAGGTCTACTAGAATAGATTTATACTGTGCAATTTTCCAAACTCACATTGGTTTCTCATACAGCATCTCTGTATAGTACATGTATTCACTCTGTCCTAAACGACTTGTTGGAGCTCCTGCCCCCCCCACCTCCCTGTGAGCCCACTGTGCTCTGATTGGTCAGCGAGCCCACTCTGTTCTGATGAGTCCACCACCATTACAGCGGAACATCAGTGATTATGTGTTACAATGGCGTTAGAAACCAGAAAATGACACCAGTAATGACAAACAGATGAGAATGCTGCGTGGGGTCTGGGTGCCGTGTTGGCGGGCTGCTGCGAGGAGCGGACAGTGTGAGCTGGGTTCATTTCCTGCTAGCTGCGTGGGATCTGCGAGACAGCGAGACATCGCGAATGGACGCGGGAAGGGGGGTGCTTAGGGGGCTGCAGCACCCCCATCTGCGAGGCTCCACTGCGAGGCTCCACTAGCACCGTTTACATGCATAAAAACCTTCATAACACACAAGGGGACGGGTAATAACCGGAAAAGCATGACATGGGACCTTTAAATGATGCTGGTTCCACACCCAAACTGAACTAGGGTTTGATTGCCCTCTCAGTACGGTTTGTTGAAATGGCTTGGAAATGCAAAATCAATCAATCAATCAACAAAAGATGTATTTACTTATGGGTGTAGACAGTGGAGGGCGATTCCAAGAGTTTTTTTTTCTTCATGACCCTCCCTAACAAGAAGTCTTGGATGAACAGTAGGGGTGTAACGGTAAACGTATTCGTACCGAAAATATTCGGTATGGGCCCTTCGGGTCGGTACACGTGTGTACCGAACGAATATAACGTTAAACGTAAAAAACTTTTGGGAAGTAATATCAGGTGCTGCGTCGCAGCATTCAGTGTAATTTTCTCCCATTGGGTTCAACGTGTCATAGAGCGACCAAGTCATTTCATTGGACGAGAGGCATACTATGAGAGCTGGTCACAGGGATGCGTTCAAATTTAGTCAGTAGTTTGAGGAACTGTCGAAATGGCGAACGCAGATACAGTTGAGCTCGAAAATCCTCCAGCATCATTGAAATCTCCGGTTTGGGAATATTTTGGTTTCGCAGTTACGTACAAGGATGACGGACAAAGACAGGTGGACCGAACCAAAGCTGTTTGTCGGCATTGTTCAACTAAAATTGATTACGCTCCACACTATACCCTAATCAGTTTGCATTCCAATCGGTCAACTGAGGATGCCGTAACCACAGTTATATCTCTCACAGGCTCCGCCCTCTACTGGACTCTATGGGGTACTCCCCTTGATCATATCATGCAAGCATTCATCCACTGAGACTTCTATAGACGTAGCCGGCCCCGGGGCGGGCCTACCTGAATGCGCGCGCATCTCACCGCATAAAAGGAGGCCTCGCCTCCTGACTGCCATCCCTTTCTCTTCAGCAAGCAAGAGAAAACACTGAGTGAAGAGAGACGGATAAAGAAGAAAAATTGACTCACCATTACTGGAGCAACGACCCTGCCCTTCGTGCCCGGGCGTTATTGCAGGCGCCGACCTCCAACGCCAGTGTATCGAGTGCCTGGGGTCCGACCACGCGGCGGCCAACCTACGTCAGGGCTTCTGCTTCTACGGCCCGGCCCATCCAGCCTTCGTTTCGCCCCCCCTGCCATACATCTGGCGGTGTGTGGAGGCGACAGCCACTGAGGACAAAGGCTCCGGTGGCAACATGGGCTGGAATCCTCAGGGTGCAGGGCCACTCGGACACGGAGTGTCCCGGTGTGCACCCCCTGGATCTGCTTCCGCAGGCAGCCGGGTGGGCAGAGGGGAAAAGGCCCCTGCCCCCGCGTGACCGTGAAATGCTTGAGCATCTGGACAAGATGTTCAGGCTCGGAGCGCAGATGGCGGCGGCGGCCAGTAATCTTGGCGTGTTGGGAGTGCTGCTGATTACCCCTCAGCAGGTGTCTTTTCTTTCCACACACCCACACTGCCACATAATGTTGACCGTACAGATTCCCCACTCGCTGCCCCGGTTGTAACTCCAGTAAAGGAAGCAGCTAGTGGGCATGCGCGGGTGAGAGTGATAAACCGCGCTATGCGGGTACAGGGACATTATGGCCGGCGTAGCAGGGTTAGGGAACACATAACGCAGATTGTAAAAACGCCGCTTGATGCATTTCACTGTTTGGGTGAATGCATCATGGCGGAACGCGTGCTCCCACGAGAGCGCGCCACGGTGCGTTCAAGGACCTCATTAGAGAGTCGGCCCCCCATGGGCAGGGCTTCCCTTCGCGGGGAGTTTTGCGGCGGGAGGGGTCACCAGAGAGTACCACAGCTTTATTGCTGGGGCCCCACAGCTGATTGCACATCCCCTAACGCAGTGTTATGGGGAATGGAAGAGTGTGTTTTGCCTTCCAGGGTGTAGCCTACGAGTACAACAGAGTACCGTTCGGCTACTCCCTGTCCCCACGCACGTTCAGCAAATGTTTGGCCACAGCGCTCCAACCGCTGCGCGCCCGTGGCATGAGAGTTTTCTTTTATCTGGACGACCTCATAGTCATGGCCAGGTCCAGGGAACTGGCAATGTTTTACACAGCCCAATTGATCCTACACCTAACCAAGTTGGGCTTTGCGATCAATTGGAAGAAGAACACCCCCATACCTCACCAACAGGCGTTGTATTTAGGAGTGGTGCTCGATGCACCCTGTCAGAGAGCAGACAGGCATCCTTGCTTCGGGCAGTTTGCAGAGTGTGAAAGGGGGCAACAGTGACAGCTTTGACTATCATGCAGACTCTGGGTCTCATGGCGGCTGCTCACGTTGTGGTCCCACTCGGGTTACTGCATATGCGCCGCCTGCAGAGGTGGTTCTCCAGCCTGCGTTTAGATCCCAAGAGGCAACAACGGCGTCTGGTGACCATCCCCCTCTCAGTGGAGGGCAACCTCCGGTTCTGGGGGTCCCCGGATCACCTCCGGAGGGGGTCTCCACTGGGACGGGTGACCTCCTAAATCAGTGTTCACGGACGCATCCGGAACAGGATGGGGAAGGACCTGCCTGGGGAGAGCTATAGGTGGGCGCAGGTCTCTAACAGAAACACGGCAGAGCAATCTCCTAGAGCTACGGGCAGTAGGGTTGGTCCTCCAGCATTTCAAAGCCTTAATTCGGGGGAGACGTGTAATGGTCAGGAGCGACAACAGCACCACAGTGGCTTATATCAACAGGCAGGGCGGAGTCCGCTCCGCCGCCTTGTTGACCACAGCGGAGAAACTGTGGTTATGGGCTTCAGAGGTGGTGTTATCTCTGAGAGCCCTCCACATTCCGGGTCTGGAGAACAGGGGGGCCGACCTCATGTCGAGGGGCGGACCCCTGCCAGACGAGTGGGCGCTTCACCCGGAGGTGGTGAAGCAGATCTGGGCCCGGTTCAGGACAGCAGAGGTGGATCTGTTCGCCAGCCGGCGCAACAGCCACTGTGCCCTGTGGTTCTCCATGGCTCTGAGCGACGACCCGCCCTTGGGGCACGAGCCATGGCCAAGGAAGCTGCTTTACACCTTTCCACAGCTGCGTCTCATTCTCCCTCTCCTGGGGAGAGTGAGGCGAGAACGTCTGTCAATCATCCTAGTAGCGCCGGATCGCGTCAGGGCTCCGTGGTACTCAGAGATGACACAGATGAAGGTGGGCCAGCCCTGGGCGCTTCCCCAGTTCTGGGGGGCGATGTCTCAAGAGGCAGGTGCAATCGGGGCGTTACCCACTCTGGTCCAACCTCTCCAGGCTTGGCTCCTGAGAGGGACAGGCTAAGACAGGGTGGATTGTCTGATAGTGTTATTCAGTCTATCCAGGCAGCTAGAGCGGGATCCACCACAGCCTGTTACAGGCCGAAGTGGCTAGGATTCCAGCGATGGTGTGAGGAGCGGAAAATAGAGCCCCTATGCTCTCCTGTGCATGACTCCAACGCCAGCATTAAGTTAGATGACCACTGTTGTAGGCCTTATCAGCGACAAGTCGGCCTACAGGGAGGAGGTCCAGCTTCTTACAAAATGGTGCGCTGACAACAACCTTGGCCTCAACATCTTTAGGCGCGTTCACACCGGAGTACTTTTCCCCGACCTTTACCGTTTAGTTCCGTTAGTACCCCTTATGTCGCGTTCACACCAAAAAGAGTACTTAGTGCCGGGAACTTTTACCCCCATTTTTAGTGCCTGCTGAGAGGTGGTACTCTCCTGGGGGTAAAAAGTGACCCAGTTCTGATTGGCTGGGCGAATTGCAAACCACGCCCCGTAAAACTCTGAAATGTTTTGTAGAGCCGCCATTTTATTATCTCGCATTAGCATTATTAGCATTAGCATTAGCCCAGCGCACAAACGCAGAGAGACTAACTTATGGCAACACAAAAGAAAACATGGGAGTGGTGGAGATGAGGAGGTGTCGGCGTTCTGGCGATTTACTCGGAAGGCTTCAGTAGAAGCTGCTGGGAGTCCCAGCAGCTTCTACCATTAGATCCCACACCAGCAGGCTCAGGAACAGTTTTTTCCACAACTCCATAACCCTTCTGAACTTTCAAACTCAGAACTAGCCAGGGTCCTCAAATCCATGAGTCAATTAGTACCAGCCCACCACCACACTCCCCTTTGAATGTCATGGGGCTCCAACCCACAGCACCTCACAGTCAGGGAAAATTCACTTCTTTTAACACATTTACAATGTCTGGTATTACTATTACATCTGTATTTAATATTCATTACAACTGTATTTAATTATATGCCTAGGGATGGGTATCGTTAAGGTTTTAACGGTACTACTACTTTTATCGATAGCGCTTATCGATTCGGTCTTTTAACGGTACTTTTATCTGTTCTTTTGGAGAAAAAAACAAGGTAAATTAACTAAACAAATTGTGAACAAAACTAACATTGCTTTTTATTTAAATGAAATACATAATATTTCAAATCAGAAGAAACAACAATGTTTTAACAAATGGTATTAATTAATCTGATGACAGAACTGTAAACAGCATAGCTGAAACTTTAACAAAATAAATAACTCAGTTACCTCTAATCATTAGCCCATGTTTGTATAATTGAGTTAACTCCGTGTGTTGCTGCTAGCATACATAATACCTCACGTGGAAACGTTACTCGTGGATGGGGCTACAGAGCTACTAGAAAGACAGTCGAACCCGGTGCATTCCTCCGTCTGAATGTGGTGCACTTTTGCTAAATGTTTAGAAAAATTGCTCGTGTTACCGCCCTTACATGCTGAACTCTTATTGCACTTTTGGTAACGAGCATTGTCCACATTGAACAGGTAAAGTTTAACCACACCTCGGAGCGCGTTCTCTCCGCCATCTCCTCCGTGTGTGTGTGTTGCTGCATGTAGCAGCTGCTTGTGTGTAAACTGCCCCGCCCCCTCGCACACAGGCGGGGGAGAGAGATCTCTCGTCTGGATTGGAAAGATCGAAAATACTAAAAATAATCATAGACGCATTTTGCTGTCTTTTTGCATATTAGAAACGGAGTTGGCGACACTAAAACTGCAATATAATGTTTGTGTAGCAATAATTCATATGACATATTTTTTGCATGTCTCCAGTACCGATAAAAAGACCGATAACGTCGGAGCTTAACGGTACCACGGTCTTTAATAATTCAGCCCCGGGGCCCGTTTAATACCGGGGCTCGGTACCCATCCCTATATATTAGGGATGTAACGATACCAAAAACTCACGGTACGATAATATCGCGATAACAAGTCCACGGTACGGTATTTATCGCGATATTGAATAATAAAGAGAAAAACATTTTTTAATTTTTTTTGGGGACATTTATTTTGAAATTTAAAAATGTTTTACTTGGAAAAATGTTCTTTATTAAATAATAAATCTGATTTGTACAGCATTTGAGTAGGATAGCAGTATTTTTAAGTGTCAAAAACAAAGTGACAGTAACAGACTGGAACAAGAAAACCAGTGTTTTACTAGTATTGCCAAACAAAGTAGGCATTTTCTTTGTGCCACTGCACCTCACAAATAAACAAGGACATTTAATAATCAGACCCCGCATTAAAATAAATCAAGTTTCACTTTAGTTTTTCAAGTTACTCAACTCAAACTCACTAAGTCACTCACTCAGCGTCATCAGACAGGTTTTTAGGAATATGAGCATGTCCACATTTCCAGGTAGAAGCTGGGATGTTTGGGCGTTTACAATATCCCCTGCTGTGGAAAAAACTCTCTCGCTTGGTACTGATGTTGCTGGGACAGCAGTGGTCGCGTTAACCGAATATTTTTTTTAACAATGACGGAAAAATCTGAAAGCAGTCTGTCATTTTGACAGATTAGAACAAACTGGGAACAGCGCCAAAGTTTCCCCGCAGCGAGGCTCTGGTGTTTGCCGTGTTATGCATGCCCTCCAAAAGGAAATGATATAGTTTCCAAACCGTACTTTGCCGTACAGATCATTGAAATGTCTGGGAGTTTTTGCTTTACGCTGTGCGCGCTCCCGCGAGGTGCATGCACATCTCGGTGGGCATGCATAACACGGCATAACACGGCCCCCCCCCCCCGTTGACAGTTCACGAGCATGCTCTCTATCTCTCTTCCCCCCCCCCCCGTGTCAGCACGACACGTTAGTGGCGAGTTCAGACCCGACGGGTAATAATGGATTATGACGGATATTTTACGATCCTGTCTGTCAAAATGACGGACAGCGAAAAAGTCTAACGCCACCTCAGTGGGACAGAGAGATATGCTTTGGCCATGGGTGACAGCAGTGGGTCAAACTGCATTGTCTCTCCACCACTTCAAAAACAATACAGTTTTTGCCAAGAAGGTGAGGCTTATTGACAGGGCGAGATATAAATATACTGTTGGTACTTGTCAATGTCTCTAGTAAATGTAGCCCTGTAAATACGATGTCCTTTTGTGTTCTGTTGTTTTATGTTCATGTTGTAACCTACTTGCTGCCATATTGGACAGGTCTCTCTTGAAAAAGAGATCGATGATCTCAATGGGACCACCTGGTTAAATAAAGTTTAAAAAAAAAAAAAAAGGCTTTTTTAAAAAAAAAAAATCGCGGTAGATTTTGTCAGTCTCACGACGGTATTGGGACATTTATTTATCGCGATACCGCGATATTCGGTATATCGTTACATCCCTACTATATATGCCTAAACCCTGCACCTTATATGTATACACTTATAAATCTTAACCTTATCTAAAGATATTGATACATTTATGTACATTACTCCAACATTCTTTGTTATGTAAATCTTTTGTAACCCTTAATGCACATTATTACTCGTTACACTTTCTGGTTGAATACAAACTGCATTTCATTGTTGTTAAGTGTAATGAAATACATCCACTGTCCATGCTACCTACCAATGGGATCCAGAAGGCCATGCCCCATCCTTTGGGAAGCAGTAGGTCCCATCCAGCCCCCCAGGAGCTCATCTCATTTCCCACCTGCTTGCCAGGCTGTTGAACCAGCAGGATGGGGACTCTGCCCTGCGGAGGGGTTGGGCTCAGCCTGGAGCCCGGAACCAGCACCTCGTTCCTCATACGGTTCAACTCCTGAAGGAAATGCGAAGAAAATGCTTGAGAAATGACCAGCCGATTATCTGTGCTTCCAGAGTTACAGATGTAAGCAACTGAGTGACTGGAAAGTACTGCATTACATTTCTGCTATTAACAAAATGATGGACAACCTGTTGGGATGTTTTGTTATCAGCGACATTGCTGCAGACCGACTGCTCCCACAGGTCACTCTGACAGCAGAGTTCAGGAACTCCTTGCAACATCAGATCCCTCCTCTTCTCGTCCATCTCTGAAACAAACACACACACAGACATGGCACAATCCTGTATGACCAGCATCATCATAAGTGTGAGAAGGACATATGAAGCTCTTTTTGACTGATTTATAGATGAAAAAAAACCCATCCGGGTACTTTCCGTCTACGTCATGGTCAACCCTTTTTGGGTGAAAACATTCGCCGCCATGTGACTGCCGGTAAATACAGATTCTGAGGTTTTCGTTAATCAAATCAAAAAAGTAAGAATACCGTACAATTTTTGATCTACAAGGAACTCAAATACAAGATACATACTTAAATTAAAAACTATAGAGGATGGATGTCCTGTCAGTCTGCTGGTGGACGAGTGGCAGGCAGCAGCTAACACTGAAACTGGGATTTTTCTTTGCTTGTCAGTGTTTTATATTCTAATGCAGTTAACACTACAAATGTTTACTCTGCATTTGATTTTAACCTTATTAGCATTATAGCTGCATTTCCCATACATATACACGTATTGACTGACCGGGTCCCATTGATTACAATCTGCCACAGATCTCTTCTTCTTTTATCGTCTGTTTTTTCAAGTATATATATAAATCGGAACTTTGGATCTTTTCCTTGTTTGACGTGCAATACAAAACACAGCATCTTTAAGGTATAATAAAACATTTTTTTCCCGCTTGGGGCCAATTTTTTGTTTTCACCAGAAAGTGGGCCAGCCATTTTTTTTGCCAGGCAGTAAGGTAACAGTCCTAAATATAAGTTCATTTTTGTTGCATCCTCATTTATGCAGGTCTTGCTAAGCTTAAATCTAATGACAATATCTTATTATAGTACAGAGTCTGGTAGAGATGGGATTAGAGAGAAAAATGCTTTTGCAGTGCTTTCAGACATTCCTTTTCAAATTGTATAGGATTTAAAATCTTTGAAAAAAAATACTTGTTATCCTACCAATTATCCCAGTGGCTTTTACAGGTTTTGCATATCATAAGGATTTTAATCAAACTCTCATAACAAGTTACAGATAACCCTGGTTAGTTCAAGCCGTGCCATATTATCCTTGCAGTCCTGCTTATGCTAATCCCGCTCTTGGTTAGTGCTAATTGAAGAGAGACATTATGTTCCTGTATCCCAGAAGTTCTCAAGCTTTTGTAACTGAAAAACAAAACATAATAATTTGCCAAAATTAACTGGGCTGTGAATATTTGTAATGTATAAGGAAATACAAAATTATTCAGTGTACCCTCACCCGTCACAATTATGAAAACAGATTTAACTTAGTTTTGGTCATATATCATCACAACATGCTGTGGAGCCTTAATTGGCCCATGTTTCTCTATTATTTGTGCATTTTCTTTTTATGTGAAGTTATCTAAAAACAAGATTTGTATAAAAACGAAACCTTTTTATTCGATCTAGCCATTTGGCATTAGAAGAGGTGTAAGTAAAGAAAGAAAAGGTGCTCTACCAAACACTGTTAAAGGGCCCATGTCATGGCCATTTCCACTGATCATAATTCCATTGTTGAGGTATATTAAAATAGATTTATACTGTGCATTTTTCCAAACTCACATTGGTTTCGCATACAGCATCTCTGTAAAGTATGTGTATTCAGCAGTATTCACTCTCTCCACTAAACGGCTCGTTGCAGCTCTTGGGCCCCCCCTCCCTGTGAGCACAGTGTGCTCTGATTGGTCGGGACGTTGTGAATCGCACTGAGCTCCGTGGAGGTGTGGTTTCCTTTTTTAGCGATACACAGCGATACACAGCCAAACTCATCCTGAGCACACACAAACTCACAGCCGAAGTAAAAACAATAAGTGTGGCTTGATATTGATTAAGACAAAGGTTGATAAACGCTGTGAGAATGGGTCTGCAGAGAGAATTTCGCCGCGATCCCAACTGTCTGTTATCAGCCTGCAGCCAGGGGTGAGGAATCAGCAGAGCTGCCTGCACTGAGTGTGTGTGTGAGGAAGTCCGTGGATTGGTCAATTTGGACCAATCAGCAGAGGCTTAACGTAACGGCTCCGCGGACGTAATGTAACGGCTCCACGGATTGGTCCATTTGGTTCCGGGTACGAGCTGACGTCAGCTCGTACCCGGAACCAAATGGACCAATCCGTGGAGCAAAGAAAGAAACTGAGAAATCTCCAACGAGGCGTTTTGGGGAGGAATTTTCTATGTTAGAGTTTTACTCGCTGCAGGGTGTACTTTGAGGGTTTGTGACTCTGCAGACCGTTTACATGCAGAAAAACCTACATAACACACAAGGTGACGGGTAATAACCAGAAAAGCATGACATGGGACCTTTAATATAATGTGTGCGAAAGTAAACAAGGAAGTGTGCAAGCATGGACATAAAGCATCAATGTAATGTAATTTGCTTCTTATTTTTTACTTGACCGGATTTCCTTTGGTCTAATATTGTTGTACATTTGAAACAAGCAAACTATAAACACATAAACGGCGCGGTTGAAAGAAACCCCTTTTTTGTCAGCGAATCAGCTGTTGTGTGTCACTGAGGGCGTATTTGGAGTACAGGGTCCTGCCAGGATTCGAACCTGGAACATCTGCATGGCCAGGCAGAGGCCCCCCGGAGCACAGAACCAGATGTGTACTCACTGAAGCAACCTCATGACCACAACAACAGACTGATTCTACCTAAACTATAGAGACGTCTTATTTAAGGCTTAGGTTTCTGCTTGCATATATAAAAAGGAACATCTCATGCATCTGCACGCTGTATGACTTAGTCCACATAAGAAAAATAGGGGTTATGATTCCATTCTGGGGAGATGACTTGTAATTGCATGCCCAATAACCAAGTGTATGTGTAAATTAAGTGCCCACCCTCCTCCAGTGTCTGGTAGGTCAGATTTTACCTTGTGCAAGCCTTACACAGGGCAAAGCTTTAACCTTCTTTGTTGGTAAAGTCAGCCTGGGGTCATCTACAGTCAGACCCAGCACTGTGCCTGAGGGCAGCTCTCCAGTCGAAAAGATGCCTGGATGAATTATACAGTCATGGTGAGATGAACATGCACACACATACCTAACCAGATGGCAAGAAATGTAGTACTATGTCGTAAAAAACAACAGTATTTTGATTGTGTGAAAATAAAAAATATCAATACACCTGTTAGTATATGAAAGACATGAGTTTGTTGTTGATGCAGGTTCATCTTGCTCTCGCTTTTGCATTGCTCAGGCCACCAGAGGTGAGAGGGCTTAGATATATTTATTTCCTTAAAGAAAGAAAAACACAGTTGTTTGGAGTTAAATGCGAGAACATTTAAGAGGCTTTCTGCTTTCCATGATGCCAAGACTATAATTCTTACATTACAGACCGTAGCTGCTTCCATGGTTTCCGCCAGAACAGAAAAGGACTGTGGTCCAATCAGGCGATAGCGAACTATTTCCATTGTGAGATCACTGCAACACATCCATAAGTAAAAACAAAAATATATCAATACTTTTGAGTGAAAATAATACATCCAAGCCAAATTGTATGTATACATCTTAATTACCTTCTATACGAACTATACTAACCTTATAACTATTTGATTTGAGCTGGACTTCCAGGTCACCGGGGTGCTGGGAGATCTGGTTCCATCTCCAAGAATCTTCTTGGCAGGAGGTCCACTGGCATCCTTACATTTTCGCTTTCTCTTGGTTTCAGTAATCTGCTTGGCATCGGAGGTCTTCTCAGGCTTTGGCTCCAATTGTAGGGTGGGAAAAACCTCAGCAGGTGTCACCACTGGAGGAACCACAGGGTCACAACACTGGCACACCTTTTGTAACTCCAGAAGAAGGTCCTTAAAAAGGAGCACAGGTTTAACTCCAGTAAACATCATAGCAACCAAAATAAACCTTTCACTACAGATTGCATTTTAACTCATTGTCAACCACCAAACCTGTTTAAGAGTGGGATGAGCCCAGATCCACAGCTGCCTGTTGGTTAAATCCTGTGAACGGGGTCTCCAGAGGAAGGTGACAGGGCCCAGGGGCTGCGTGGGGTACTGTCCTGCTCTGTACACCACCAAACTGCCCTGTCTGCGCCCTGATAGACACAGTGCTGCAGCAAAGGTGGGACCTGAAGTACACCAAATGCTTTTAACATTGTAATTAAATCAAAAACAATAAACTACTTTGATCAGATTGGGTGTTAATTAACAGTACACAGATTACCACTCCAAACTCAAAAAGGAAGAATTAATGTGGAAGATTAAAACCACATCCACAGTATTTTGGAGCATATAGTAAAAACCAAAAATGCAATTTGTGGGAGTACGGCTAGTCTCACCGGTCTCCTTGCTGGTCAGTTGTGAGAGAGAAGCCAGCAGCTTTTCTTCCTCTCCCCGAAGCTCTATGCAGCAATAGTAAGATAGGTCCTACGTTAAAAAAACAAACAAATTCCAAATGGCAGTGAAATCCTGTTGATTACAATCCTAATTTTGTTAGAAAAAATACAACACGCCCTCCATTTCAGTAAGGGTTACCTGCAGCAGGCAGTGGCCGCTCATTGCCCTGTGACAAGAGCGGTAGCATTTGTAGGTGGGCTTGTTCCCAAGGCAGTATCCCCACTTTTTAACCATGTGGAAGCGCTTGGCGTGCCAAATGTGCGTTTCCAGCCAGACGTTCTTTCTCTGGCGGCGGTTGAACTCCAGCAGCAGATTTCCGTGGCGGCGGCGCGCCTTGCGGCTCTTGCTCTTTGCCTGTTCCTTCTTCTTCTTGGGGCCGGCCTGTAGGCTCCTTTCCCGCTGGAGGAGGAAAGAAACAGAAATGTCACTGTACTCAGAGATGGATAGTCTATGAAAAAAAGAGACAGAAAATGTTATGTAGAAGATTAAAAAGGGAATATGTTTTGCTTTACCATTCTGTTAGCCACCTCTCTCAGTCTGCAAGGGAGGCGCTTGGTGTTGTGGCTCATGGCCCTTCTCCTCATGTGTTTAGGCAGGGCTCCAAACACATGGCAGCTGCCCGTTGTCTTGGTGACGGCTTTAAGCATGGTACTCACCTCTGCCGCCCTGGCCCTGGCAAAAGCTCCAGCTGAGTAATGATGGAAGCAGGGGCAAGGGTGGAGACACTACATTTTAAAATGGTATTAATCTGACAGTGAATTTGCATTTGCAGTGTCCTTACTTCCACTTAATACCATATTTATATAAAGGCCAACAGGAAAGCAACAGGGTTGCAAAACAGCAGCGTTATGGATATAAAAGTAAAATGTGTTTATAAATTATGAGAGTAGGACATTGTCTTTACCTGTGATGTAATTGGGCATTTCCCTTGAGTAGCCCCCACCATCTTTCTGGTGTCCACGGACCCATCCACCCCGTTGGTGGGTGTTTGTCTGCCTTTTTGTAGAGGGATGGATGCTAGATGGACCCTCATCACCACCGCCACCTTAAGGAAGATAATTATTTTATCAGTTCAAGGCCACCATGTAAAAATGTTGAACATGTCCAAGGCTGGATTAACAATAATGTCAGACAACTGCCAGACACTTAGGGGTGCTTGTCTGGAGGCAATTCATTTGTTATAGCTTGAGGAGTTTAAAATGTGTTTGTTTATAAAGCATGATAAAAACACAAAATCTGGTTTCAACTTAAAAAGTGACCAATTTATTTTGTATACCTATAATATTCCTTTTGTTATTATCATACTTACACAACATTAGCACATCTTTAAACATGTGTGTTTAATTAGATTATTGTTTTGATTTCTTAGATTATTAAGTATCTCAAACAACCTAACTGTCACGCTGGGGTTAACTATTGTTACAACATAGAAGCCCACAGTACATTTTACCAAGAGCCGCGAGTTTATTAGACCATGAATGTTGCTCAGAACATCATTACTGCATTTAGATTTAAACTCTGCCCCCACAGACAGTAAAAGCAGTGCCTAGGAGCGTTGATCATTCATATTTAAGTAAAAAAAACAGAGCTCTGCACAGACATGAATAAATGACTGTTTATCTGACAGGATACTGATTTACTGACCCTGTGAAAAGCTGATCATGCACGAGGTCATGGAGATAAAGAGAAGTGAATACGGCGGATACAGTATGACACAAACAACAAAGAAGCAGAAGCGCAGATCCAACAGAAGGCACAGTACCGTTCTGTGTGCCGCTCTCCACATACTGAACACTGGAGGGCTGGTTCCTCATCTTCTTCCCTCGCATCTTCACTTTAGCCGCAGACATTTTCTATATATATAAAAAAAAAAACAAGAACCACGTGACTTGCAATAGTTGCTTGCTAACGTTAGCTACCTAGCTACTATTCCAGGTCAGCATAACGCTTAGTTTGGGAGTTGGATTAAAAGGGGGAAAAAACACAACATGCCTTTAAAACATTACGTTCAGATAGTAACACAGCATGTGTTCACCTCTAGATTCCCCAGAACGAATGCACGGTGTTCAAGGTTTAGTTTTCTGTTTTCCACTTTGCTACAATTACCATGTGTTTCTCTGACGAGAAACAGTCGAGTTAAACCTACGCTGGTCGGCTTAACGTTTGCTTCCGGAAACTACGGCACAATTCCAAACCGACCCCTACCCAATCCGTCTGTAGTCACACTCACAGCTGAATGAGGCTTCCTTCTTTCAGGTAGAGCAGCAGGAGAAGGACCGGTGCAGACTGACTGTTAGAGAGCTTGATAACCCACTCCCATTACCCACTTGTTTGATTGGAACGGAACTTAATGTGGAGAACCCTCCACGCGAACGCGCAAACGGAGTGGAAGTGCGTAGGGGTACGGTGTAGGGTGCGGTTTCGAATTGGGCCCCACCTCGACTCCTCTCTCCTCGATCACTTGACCCGGAAATCGATTGACACACGCCTTAGCCCCATGGATGTATAATAAGAACTGGATACAGCGTGGGAGGCGGGGCCTCATTCATTCCTATGAGACTTGCGCATTGGCGCATGATGATAAAATGGCCCACTTCTGAGAGAGCGAAACGTCACAGATTACCCGGCATGCCTGAGAAGTACCCGTATGTGCGCTCATAGCGCATTCGCAACTTTAACCACGCCCCCCAAAATGCTCGTTCACATCAAGCACGTCAATTTGCGTACACGTAACAGCACCGCGCGTTCATGACAGCATGGTAATGGATTGTTATTATGATGGATTTTGATATTAACGAGGCGGCAGTTAGCAGCTAGCAGCTAGCTAGTAATTATGCTACATTACACATCAGTCGTTATATACTTTTATATTACGCTGATAACAGGATCTAGTGATATCCAAGCAACAGAGCTTCATTTAGCATGATACTTGTGTGGGTTGTACATGAAACCACTTGGTAATATATAAAAATATATGTATTTTGAGTTATGATTAATTGTGATTTAAATCTTTATCTAAAAAGTAAAGCTGATGATGGATTACTGTGGTGGAGTTAAAATAACAATAGCCTATTTCTCTTTGAAATGTAATGGAGTAAAAGGATAGTAACTGATTATTCATGTTAAGTACCCCACAAGTAATTAAAACGTATAATACTTGAAGGAAAGGTGTAAAATAATCTTTAATACTTTTTGTATGCATACTTTAAGTAACATTAGGCTGTCTTTGGCTCTTTTCTGCTGTAGCAGTGTAAATGTATTCTGATTCTGATATAATTGATATGTTTTTGTCACAGTTTGTTTCCCTATATTGCGACACTTGTTTTCAAACCTTAACATGCCTTCATAGGGCTTTCCTGTTGATCATGTTTGGTGGATTTTTTAATAGAATCATTGTAATCAATATTATATTACCTTTTAATCTATATAAATTGTATTAAAAATTGTTGTCACTATTTTTTTCACCTAGTTCTACTATGCCAGCCATCAGAGGTATACATTTTGTAACATCTCTTTTAGGTTAGCATGTCTATGTGTAAAACACTGTCACTACCCGATCTGCCCATAGATACTGCCCCCCTGCCCGATCTGTACTGCGCATGTGCGAGATGGTCCGCCATATTGGACAACTACATACGGCAACTCTAATAGGACACTTGACACAGTGGCGTTTTGACACACTCTTCGTTTTCCGAATGCCAGGAAGTATTCTTGCCTCGCTTCTGAAGCAAGACGCTCGGAAGACATGAGGCTTGTTTGAGATGAGCGAGACCGACGCAGACCTGCGCAATTGCGATCGCCGTCTTGCTAGTGCGTTGCATGATGGTTAGTCATTTTGTCCGACTTGCTCTGGAGGCTCGCCTACATGAGACGTTGAAATCTCGCGGGACAAAGACGCCCGCAGACTTGAGAGCGAGGCGGCGCAGTTTCTCTCCACGGGCTGCGGAAGCGAAAAGCTTGATGGGAAACTACTCGCTGGTATATCGATCTGAGCGCTCATTGGTGGTTTTTACCCCGTGCTGGTGATGAAACTCTCCAACTGGCTCGGCAAAAGTTTGTTGTTGTTTTGTGTCAGTTTTACGTCGCCACTTCCATTCACATTTTTCATCATTGTTCCACAATGTTTATCATCATGAAATTAATATCTATATATTTTATACTATACTTGCACCGCTTACCATTTTCATACTTTATATATCTTAGCATATTCATACACATTGTTAATACTGTTCATACTGCTCACAGGCTACTGTGTATATCTAGTGTATTCATACCCCTCACTGTTTATTCATCATTCAATTATTTCTATATTTTATTCTGTAGATTGTGTACATTACTTTTCACTTTACTGCTTGTTGCACTCCTGGTTAGAAGCTAAACTGCATTTCGTTGTCTCAGTACCTGTAATCTGTGCAATAACAATAAAGTTGAATCTAATCTTGAGCAGGAACAAATGTATACTTACTTAGTACATATCTGACAATAACGATTAAACACATTTGTGCATTCTTTAGAAGAGAGAAACTTGCTCTGTCATAGGCCTACTGGGTCAGGCTACAAGGAAGTGGAGAGGAAAATATCACAAACAGAATACTACAGGATTGCTGGGAATATACAAAGTTCCAGGGGCGTGGGTTTGGCTGGACAAGTAAGGAGAGAACGAGGGCATATGGAGTGGAGACCATCACGTTTGCCAAAGCAACCCCATTTAGCCGTGTTCCCCCATGGCTTTTCCCAGAAGCTAACATAGATGTGAGTATCATAGAAAGGAAAAAAGAGTGGCAAATAAATGAAGTGGGAATTAAAACAAGTATGTACCTGAACGAAAAGTATTACAATTACCTCAAAATGTATACAGATGGATCTAAGAAGCAATAATGCGTGGGGATAGGCGTGTAATACCAGAATTCAAAATATCAATCTCAAAACGAGTGTCAAATAACTTATCAGTTTATACATTAGAAATACTCGCAGCAATTATTGGGCTACAATGATTTGAAGAGGTCGGACCTGAGGGTGGTGATATGCACTGACTCACTATCTGCTTTGGAAAGTATACAGTCGACAATAACTGTTAGAGAAGATTTAATCATTTAACTTAACCATTGATAACTGAGACTTCAGAGGAGGGGAATAGATGTGCAGTTATGCTGGGTGCCTGCACATGAGGGGGTTCAAGAGAATGAGCATGCTGATAAGTTAGCAAAATATGCGTTACAGAAGGAAATAGCAATACCAGTTTCACTTGGAAAAGGAGAAGTAAAAGCAATAATTAAGAAGAAGGGTATGGAAATATGGCAGAAAAGGTGGGAGGAAGATCAGAAAGGGAGGAGATACCACAAGTTACAGAAATCAGTCATAACAAAGATCTATACAGAAAGGAACAGACGGGAGGAGATCTCCATCACGAGACTCAGACTGGATCATACAGGATTAAACGGCACAATGTGTATAATGGGAAAAAGCGAAGTTGAAGAATGCAGGGGTTGTGGAGTGAAAGAAAATGTGGAACACATAATATTACACTGCAACATGTACAAAACAGAGGGGGAAACTAAGAGACAGGGTCAGAGAGGCAGGACGGGAGTGGAGCCTGATGGGGATACTGGGAACAGAAGGTGAGGGGGTAAGAGATAACAGGAAGGCCATTCTTAAGTATTTGAGTGAAACAGTATTGATTGGAAGAATTTAAAACAACGTAAATACAATGGTATAATTCCACAAGTGGTGATAGGATGATATGGTGATACACACTGTTGTACAGTAGGTGGCGGTATGCACCTTAAAGTTGTTTGCAATCCGCCAAAAACCGAGAGAAGAAGAAGAAGAAGAAGAAGAAGAAGAAGACGACTCAGAGCTGTCCGACTTCAGGCGAGCTTTTTGAGACCTCCCCTGGCTGCAATCGGCTATTCTCGTCTACTTTCGAGGCGAGCCGCATGTGCTAACAAGCAAGCGTACTCGACATTGAGAAACACCCCTGGTTTCCTTAGGTTCATCCAAGCCCCCAGGAATTGCGCCGGACTCTGAGGAAAATATTCGTTGTGTCCAAACTCCAATAACACCCAGCTGCAGCCGCAGCAAGACGGTAGAGGTTGAACCTGCAGGAAGTTAAACTTCCAAATATGGTCGGAAGAGAGCGCGCCCAAAACGCTGACGCAAGGATATTTAAGGAGACATGGAAGTTTAAAGAGAACGCAGAAAAAGACAATATGGAGCAACGAGTACAGGTAATTAACGTCTTGTGGTTTAGATATATTTACATACTATCTAGGTTCTCGGCTGTTTGTCGATTTGGCTGTTTAGCGCAGTGTAAATTGTGTTCATTTTGCTCATTTGTATTTTAAATATTCCATTTAAAGGAATGGAATATATATATATATATATATTCCATTATATATATATATATATATATATATATATATATATACACAGGGCCGTCACTCCCTACAGGCCGATCATGCAGACTGCATGGGGCCTCACATTGCGCAGGGGGCCTCGGCTTATGAGCTCGGCTTGTACGGAGTTCTCAGCGCAGTTCTCCGCGCACCCCCTTTAAGTGTGGTTTAAAGTAAAAGGATATAGAGAGGCCAAGTCCCGCCCTTCTACTTCCGCCCCATGGGACCTTATTTCGGAAAAATTATGTATTGGAAGTCAATGGGGAGAGAAAACTTATCTTTCGATCCCGTTTGAATTGTGCCATGAATTACACATGATGTTTGTCAATCTTAAAAAATCATTTCCATGTCAAAAAAGTCAGAGTTTGTCGTAAAACTGTTGCAATATAAGACTATGAAAAAATACGCAACTAGAAAGACTACAAATCCCAGAGTTGCGTAAGTGATGTCATAATTGTTTTCCTCCACTAAATATAAGAGATAGCTAAGATAACTTTAACAATATGCCTGTGTGCTTTGTACCAGGCTGTAATCATGCCAGCAATGGGTCTTACTCGTTCTTTCGCTTCCCGTCTGATGAAAGGACCAGCCTGGCTGGATCAAGTTAGCTACCTAGCTAGTAGCAAGCACGTTAGTTAGCATTACAGCCGGCTTAGCCTTGTCATTTTTATTAGCCTTAACATGAAGTAACATTAAGTTAACCAAAGTGTTAAACAGTAGAGTAATAGTCATATTTCGTGAACCCTTTGAAGAGTACTGTCACACCGGTGTGATCATTCTATAATACACCTTTAAGCCCGGATAGAGAGGGCTTCGCCTCTCTATAAACGTATTGGGTAGAGCCAAGTAACCCAGGTGGATGCAACCAGGTAATTAGGACAGAGCCTGTTTTTAGATGGGGTTTGTGGCCATGTTGGAGGCCTGACGTTTAAAATAAATTATCAAATAATTTATCAAATCAAGTTTTATTTGTAAAGCACATTTAAAAACGATTTTTGGTCGAGCCAAAGTGCTGTACATGTAATAAAAGCACACTACACTATTATGAGTTTTTATTCTTAGTTTCTCTTTAAACCTTCTGAAAGTGAGGAAGTATGACCAGCTTCGTCCCACAGGATTATACAGGCCAGTCCATTGCTGCTTGTTTAAGGAGTTAACTATTTCCAATATTAAACTCACTTAAATTGTATTATATTTTTTCACCTATAGACAAACAGCACAACATTCCCAGATGGAGCATGCCCAGAGCTAAAAAAACTGGACTTGGACACTTTCAAGTGTCCATTTTGTCACAGGACCGGGTCATACCCTGGCCTGGTGGCTCATTTGCAGAGCCACCAGAGGTCGCTTGTAAAATATGGAGGTAAGTCCATCTATAATTCTATATGATCATTGTATACTTCATAATTTGAATTTCGAATGGTTTCCAAGTTTCCTTAAGGTGTAATGCCTCACACATTTGGGGTTAATGGCACAATATGAGCATAATCACACATTCAATCTGCAAAAATTCAGTTTATAGGCAAAAATATTATTGTTGGTGACATGATTATTTATTGCTCTCGCACAAACACCTTGTTTATAATTGCATATTTACAAGGAAATCATTTCGATTTGTTTCTAGAATCCTCTAAACCACTTATTGTCTCTTTTTTAGGTTATAATGTCTATAAATGCCATCTGGACTGTGTGGCCAGCAGCCATTATCACTGTGGCCTTTGCCCACGAATCATTGGGAGAAAGGAGATGTTCTTTAATCACTTTAAAAACTGCTGCACTCAACTTCCAACTACGTTGGCGTCAATGGCTACAGCTCCAATTAAAAAAGTCACTCCGGCCACTGCTCCAATGACAGCCACAACTAGGTCTCGGATGATTCCGGCAACTACGGCGGCCCTAGCAACTACATCGACCGCTCCAGTGATGGCCCCAGCGACCACATCGACCGCTCCAGTGATGGCCCTAGCGACCACATCGACCGCTCCAGTGATGGCCCCAGCGACCACATCGACCGCTCCAGTGATGGCCCTAGCGACCACATCGACCGCTCCAGTGATGGCCCCAGCGACCACATCGACCGCTCCAGTGATGGCCCCAGCGACCACATCGACCGCTCCAGTGATGGCCCCAGCGACCACATCGACCGCTCCAGTGATGGCCCCAGCGACCACATCGACCGCTCCAGTGATGGCCCTAGCGACCACATCGACCGCTCCAGTGATGTTCCCAGCGATCACTCCAGTGATGTTCCCAGTGACCACTCCAGTGATGGCCCCAGCGACCACATCGACCGCTCCAGTGATGGCCCCAGCGACCACATCGACCGCTCCAGTGATGGCCCCAGCGACCGCTCCAGTGATGGCCCCAGCGACCGCTCCAGTGATGGCCCCAGCGACCGCTCCAGTGATGGCCCCAGCGACCGCTCCAGTGATGGCCCCAGCGACCGCTCCAGTGATGGCCCCAGTGATCGCCCCAGCGACCACTCCAGTGGTGGCCCCGACTGCTGCAACAACATGGCATAATATTTCCACAGCCCCCAAAATGTTGATGTCAAAGCGCAAAAACACAACATGCTGTTTTTGTAGCCTACAACTCCTTAAGAAAAACCTAAAAATGCACATACAAAGGCACCACTCATCCAAAACATCAGACATCACAGCAAATCGCCACCTAAAATCAGAGTGCATTGATAAAAAAAGGGGAATTTTTGCAGTTTCCAGGACCTTTAAGGGTCCTGGGAAGTTGATATTTTGTTTCATAAAAGATTAAATCTTTAAAAACATGCTGTTTGCGATTTTTAAAGTTTGTTGGAAGAAATAAAAATATAGGTCACTGACGTGGAGCTTTAGGCCTGCAATGCTTTACAAACAATGTTTTAGTTGTTTCAGTTTTGAAGAGTGAATATGGATGTTTAATTCACAAATTAGTATGAATAATCTTAAACAGGATTTTGAGCCATGATGCCTGTTTTTAAAGTACAGAAACATTCAGAATGCATGACGATTCCTTCAAAGGTTTTGTATTAGACCCCTAGTACTCTTAATTTATAAAGTAATAATAATTATAAATGTGAATGATTGAGCTCATTAGTGGCCTGACTGGCCCTCCTAATTTGGTCTAAAAAAAGTAAATGATGATCATTGTGAAGGGGTGTCCATATCAATAACATACTGATATGGGCCAATGTGAGATTCAGAAATTAGTTTTAAAAATCATGTTTTCATGTTATAGTAGGCCTACCTTACAGGAACCTGTTTGAAACCTTAATGACCCCATGGTGTGATTTTTTTATATTTTAAAACCTATAACAACAATATTTAGATGTTCATAAATATCTACATTTATGTATAAATAAATACATGTGTAGCACTTAAACAAACATTAATAGTTTATCTCATTAATACCTATTTTATATGTACTCCCAAAAATATAAAGTTTACTAAGCCACCTTTTTGTTTTAATTTATTAATTAGACAAAATGATTTGTGCTGAAAGTCATATACTGTTGTGTCTCAAACCAGGAGGGGAGAGAGAGCTCGACGCTCGTGAACTGTCAACGGGGGGGCTCAGCGAACCAAGCCGGCTGTGTACATTTGCAGCACACCAATGCCAGCCAGCGGCCCACCAAAGGCAGCGGCCCACCGGAAAAAGTCCCGACTCTCCCGATGGCCAATCCGAGCCTGTCTCAAATTCCAGTTCCTGTCAAAACAATGATCCAACAGTTATTGGTGTACTCGAACATTGTGAGGCTCCCTCCTTTCAGATGGAGGGTGTAAATACAGCTGCAAGCTTTGGAACAAACTCCCCTCTCTCCGGCAGAAACAGGCAATGCCGTAACTTTATGTAACAACGGTTTCAAACTGCATCTCTTGGACAAAAACAAATAACTAAAATAAAACTCCAAACATCTTTAATTGTGTTACTTTTTTGTAAAGCTCTTTTAGTTTTAAACCTGATGTTTATAAGCTTCTTAGTTTTTGTAACAGTCTAAATATACACAACTTTATAATAAAATGCACACATTTACCTTTTTCTAGACTAAACACAGGTACGATCCTAAGTTAAAAACATGAAGTTATCATGGGGTTCTTAACATTGCAATTTATCACGGAATGTTTGCAGGAACTGTTTGTAAACAGCGTGTTTCCTGACGGACACACAGCGCAGAGTCCGGTCAGGCAGAGTCCGGTCAGGCAGAGTCCGGTCAGGTAGAGTCCGGTCAGACAGGGTCCGGTCAGGCAGGGTCCGGTCAGGCAGGGTCCGGTCAGGCAGGGTCCGGTCAGGCAGAGTCCGGTCAGGCAGAGTCCGGTCAGACAGGGTCCGGTCAGGCAGAGTCCGGTCAGGCAGAGTCCGGTCAGACAGAGTCCGGTCAGGCAGGGTCCGGTCAGGTAGGGTCCGGTCAGGCAGAGTCCGGTCAGGCAGAGTCCGGTCAGGTAGAGTCCGGTCAGGTAGGGCAGCAGGTGAAGGCAGCACCGATGCAGACTCGCTGTTTGAGGGCTTGATAACCCACTCCCCCTCCACACTCGTTGGTTTGGTACAGCACTTAATGTGGTGGACCCTCCGCGCGAACGCGCAAACGGAGGGGTAGTGTGTACGGGTGTGGTTTGGAATTGGGCCTAACAGACTTCACCTGCTGCACTACCTGACCGGACTCAACGCTGTGTGAAACAAGCTGTTTACAAGCAGTTCCGTGGAAACATTTACTGTAAACTGCACAACATGATGGACATTTAATATTGACATACAGATGTTAACAACTTCATGGTTAACTCGTATTGTTTTTCAATTTAGGATAATTTACTCATGTTTAGTCTAGAAAACTGTAAAAGTGTTGTATATTTACAGGGGACTCATTCTACAATTTGGGGTACATTTCACATCAACAAAACAGTACAAAAATGGTTTTCTTTCTCAATAGAACAATCAGTGGTTCAAGTTAGTATATTCCTCAGTGTAACATATCCACTAGTTGCAAAGCTTAAACATTTTTTTATTTTATTTTAAGGGAAAGGATGTTTTCACTACTCAGTTTGTCAACTATGTTTCGGACAAACTTGATGTCATTACAATCATTTGATTAAGTCCTGCACTTCAAGTAAAATCCAATTTGAAAGGCTCTTTAGTCTATTCTACCATATATAGGCTACAATGATTTTTAAAAGTTAAAAAAATAATTGTATTAAAGTTTGTTTTTTTCATGTGATATGTTCAGCACTGTCATTAAGGATAGGGATATTTTGTATTATAAAACTACCATACAGGTCATTTTGATAGTTTTAAGAGATGTCATGTAAAACTCCAACCTGTGTAGATGTACATTATACTATAAAGGATATCAGAAGCACTATTTTAGATATTTTAAATTTGAAAAAATTAGGTGCAACATAGTTGACAATGAAAGTCAAACATTTGACGCAAATAACATAGTTGACTGGACACATTATTAACCATCAGCACTATGTTCATTTCAAGGCAGAAGTGCAAATTCCATTGATAATGATGTGTAATGATGTCTACATGTCATACAAATTGTCAACTAGGTTACCTGTCAACTAAGTTACTACAGTTATTACAGTACTGGGTAACTTAGTTGACAGGTAACCTAGTTGACAATTTCCCTATTTTGACCCATCATTTCAATGGTAGGCCTTGCCTGGATGACCACATGTCATTTTCTTGAACAGGTTAACATCACATTTGAACATATAATTGAATTAAAATCATTAAACAATTGTAAACCATAAAAATTAATATACTCATTGACAATGTGCTATTATACATAAAATATTGTAAAACGTTAGAGGACAATCACCACAGTGTGTTCAAAATGTCTGCCAAAGAGGAACATGGCATCATGTGATGCTGGTGACATGGTATTGGGACAAACCATTTTTGAGTTAAAGGGGGGAGTTCTGTTAGTAACATAGTTGACAGAACTTTTGCGGACATTCATATATTAAGATATTTAAATTATTTAAAGGAGGAAATCAATTTAAAAAATGTTATTATTCTTTAGTATTTAGACCTTTGAAATAAATGAATAATAGTTGTCATTTACTTTAATGGTTTTTATTCATTATTTTGAAACCAAGACACCCTCAACTGAAAAACGGACATAGCAAAAACTGACAATTTAAGAACATCATGACACATTTCAAGCTAAATAAAGCATAGGATGCACATAATGTGTGTGTGATATTATAACATGCTTTCCAATAATAGGCAAAATATGATATTTTTGAAGAAAATAGTTAGAATAAATATAATGATCATCAATGGACATCAATGGACATGGAATGTACCCTAAATTGTAGAATGAGTCAGGGACTGTTGCAAAAACTAAGCAGCTTATAAACAGATTTTATAACAAAAAAATGTTAACATATTGGAGTTTAATTTTTGTTATTTTTAATCCAAGAGATGCTGATTTGAAACCGTTGTTACGAAAAGTTCTGGCATTTCCTGTTTCTGCCGGAGAGAGGGGAGTTTGTTCCAAAGCATGCCGCTGTTTTTACACCCTCCATCTGAAAGGAGGGAGCCTCATTCAGCTGCAAGTGTGACTACAGACGGAGTTCACTCCATCACGGAGGGGGAGTGGGTAGGGTGTGGTTTGGAATTGGGCCGTAGTCTGCACTTGAGTAGCCCAGCTCTCGTCTCCTCTGGAAGCCTCCTCCCTCCTTGACTCCTCCATGTGCATTTAAGCGATTGGGACGTCCTTCAACATGGCGTGTCTTGATCGATTTCCGGTTCAAGTCACCAAGGAGAGAGGAGAGAGGAGTCAACCTCTTGCGTCTCTCCATGCATCCCTGGTTTTTTAAGGGAAAACTCAACTGCGCATGCTCTATGAGCGCACATAGGGTACTACCATCATTTTTTCGACATGCTATATTATGCCTTTTCTGTCATTTTTAACGTCATTTTTATACTATACTACACCTGGTTTCCACACCATACCGTGCCTTATTTCGACATAAAATACCATGGCTGCAGTCGAATAGTCAGTTTAGCTTAGGAACCTTCCTAACGGAGTGAAATGACCCGGAAGTCCCTCAGTGGCAGCCATGATAAGAGCCGTTCGAATTATCTAGATGATAGGAAAGGAGGTTTGAAACTTCCTTTATAACCTCCTTTAGCTTAGGAAACACTGGACCTCCCTTTACGAAAGGAGAGGAGAAAATGCTGCACCACAATGCCTTGCGGCCGCAGCATTTGCCATCACACAACATTCATGGAAACAACCGATTATGACCGATAAATTAGTATCATGAAAGTTACGGTGCTTATTAAGCATTTTAAAACTGATGTGGTAAGTTGCCAAAGTGCTTTGTTTTGAACGTTCATCACTATAATAATCAAAAGGAGAAATATGAACGTTACTTTTTTACTGAAATGATCAAATAAAGTCAACATTTCATACTGTTTACTGAGCTGTGTGGGGTTTCTTAAACTTTTAAAGATGCTTTAATGGTGATATACACAGTGATAGATGTTAAGGACTAACACGTTTATAATAAATATATTTGTATTTATTTTAAGATCTTTTCATACAATCATACGTATTGGGATTAATGTGGATTAATACGTTAATACGTTCAAAGTTAATGTAAACTTTTGAATAATGTACTTCATCTACTACAAGTAGTTTGTTTGAATGTAATAATTATGTTGTTTGTGGAATCATTTATTGAAAAATGAATCTGAATTTTTCGATCTGTTACGATTATAAACTGAAGCAATATAAAAATGACTCCCATTAACTGAGTTTTAAACATCAGCATATCCGGTCATAGTGCAGTAATTACCTGCTATAGGTATAGGCTCTAGTTACCAGAAGCACGTGGCTAATTATTATGCAGCACATGGCTAATTGTTATGCAGACTGACATCATCAGACTTTCCCAGTGCCCCATGTAGCAGTGATTATTATGATAAGGATAGGTATCTTTTGACTTGAGAAGTCGATGGAACCAATGGAGCGACGCCAGAAGGTACGAGTACTCGTAGATGAAATTAGGAGGTATGAGGCTAACCCCACTCGCTCACAGTGCCTCACTGTGATTCGAAAAATCATCAGGCAGTACCCAAAGACTTTTGCTGATATGACCGCAGACGGGTCACATTTGGGTTGCGGTTATACATCACTTCTGATTCAAGTGAAAAACCGCATTGAAAATGTGAACCGTGGTGGAGTCTATGCACACCACCGAGCCTCTAGATCCAGTTCTACATACAAGAGGGGGCCAACCGACACTTATGGATGTACAAAGTTTCTGCCAAAGCTCCCTCCAGAAGAAACTAATGAGACTGTGGAGCAGAACCGCCAAACACTGGTGGAGATTTACAGACAGGAGGGTGCAGGTGGAGTTGAAAGAGCAGAGGTCAAAAATCAAATGGAGCTCACATTCTGCCTACAACGTCGTCATATAAATGAACTTCCACCCCCTGATATTGAAAATATGAGAAGCAAATGGCCTTTTCTTTTCACACCAAGGTGCATATATGCACATTTTGAGTTACTCACAGACATCAATGTGCTTCGTAGCTTGGAACTCAGCATGGCGGAATGTGGGAGAGCCATCACAGAATACTTCAGGGCAAAACCTACCAACAGAAATGTCAAGGATGTCCTCTCTAATTGTGAAGATAATGAGATGGCACTTCGTGTTGTTCAGCTGCTCATGGCACACTTTGGAGAGGACCTAACAGGGATTGTCCTTCTTACAAATGTAAGTTTATATTATCTTTCTTGCCCTGTGTTTTACATTTGGAATGCCATATCTATCTATTTACAGCAGGTTGACTGAGGATAATTCAGAACCCCTTCTTTTACCTCTAGGTTACTGTCACCTTGTGTTTGCGGTATATTGACATGTTTGTTTATTTTCCTCCTTAAAAAACACATTATGTCTCCCGTCTTTGTCTGTTCTCTACAGGTGTCCGCAGCTGACGTTGAGACAACCCTCACTCTACCTGCAAGTCCTCGTCTGATACTGCTTGGTATGCATTTCATTGATAGACATATTATATATCAGATTGGCCATTGTTATTTGAGTTTACAGATGTTTACGCAAGGTGAGATGCATTCTGATGTTGCTATTACTTTAACTTTCAGGTGGAACCGGGCAAGTCACTACTGGACGGCGATGGATGATCACCCTTGAGGGCCGTGTCATATTTGAGGGCATCACACCAACCTTTTTGACGGGACTAACTGCTGTCTTTGCGATCTACTATGTATTCAACCTTCAGTATCAGGAAGAGGCAGCCTGTACTCTGGAATTCATTCAGAGGTAAGACTCCTTTCATTTCCTTGTAATCATTATGTTTTTTTATTTACAATTAAAATCTTTGAAACCTGAATAACCACAAATCATTACTTTTCACACTTAAAGGGATAGTTTGGATTTTTTTAACTTAAGATGGTATTAGTTACTTACCGGTATTGACACAGACATTAACTCAGGCAGGCAGTCAAACATTTCCCTGCCAGCTGGTCAATTGTTAAGCAAAAATGAATAGCAGAACATGGGGTCAGTTAACAAAAACACAAAAAAACCATGAACCATTCACACGAGAATACAACATATATTGAGTAATTCTGCTGCTTGACGCTCTTGTCCGAACTCTGTATATCTTGAAAATATTTTCTTTGTTAATTATGTGTATTACTATTCAGTGGAGCCGATTCCAATATCAAACCGCCAATAAGCTTGAATAGAGGCGTAATATGTGAACTGGCTCCATTGCGTAGTAATACACTGGCAATTTTCAACAAATGAAATAGTTCCAAGATATAGAAGGGTCTGATAGGAAAAATCAAGCAGCAGAATTACACTAAATACCCCATTATGTCAGTACCAGTTAGTAACTCATATCACCTTATGGAATAAAACCCAAACTACGCCTTTAAGACAACAAAGTGTTCCTAATAGTTTTCCATTCAGACTCTGATCTTAATATTTTTCTGATTTCAGGCGCTTCATTGGTATCAACCCAGAGAGAGGAACAAAGGCCATCCGGGGCAAGGTTGTCTCCAAGAAGACGGGTATGATCGTCCAGAAGAAGTCTGCCACAGTCAACACACACGTCTCCACACTACTGAAGAACCTCCTTGACTATGAATGGGACTTCATATAGGTCAGTGAGCTCTCTCTCGTCTCTCACTCCATGTGTTGTTTTGACAGACTGACGTTGCCACATTATGCCACAAGACACTTTGGTATTACCAGCTTTATAAGTATTGTTATTGTACATTCCCGATTCTAGAGTTATTTTTGATTCATTATTTTGTTTGTTGCTGTTTTACACACTGGCAACACTGGTAAGGAGAGGAACAAGGACCAGCAAGGTGTTGGTCATCTCTACCTGAACCAGAAGATTCCTCTTTCTATCAGGACTGTCCGCACCCATCCAGAATCTTCCTGAAGTGAAGCATGCACCTACCTCACAGGACTATTTCAAGAGGCAAAACACAAGCCCCACATTTAGCTATTGCTGCATATTTTATAAATGTTCTTACTGATGTATAATTTTAAAATGGTGTTAATGCAAATTTTAAAAATGTTCTTACTGATGCATATTTTAAAAATGGTCTTAATGCACATTTAAAAATGTTTTAATAGTACAGTTTGTTTTCTAAATGTTGCTTATAATGCATTTGTTCAAAAATGTTCTTACTGATGTTTTGTTTTTTTACAGTAGCGGTATTTATGTTGACACTGCCTTTTTAAATAAAAGTGTGTTTGCATTAAATCCTTTCCAAATTGTTTATTGCTTATTTTGCATAATTTTCATAATAATGCATATTTTAAGCAGATGTCTGTAACCCAGAACAATACATATTTCATGTTGATTCATTAATAATGACTTTTTCGATATTCTCAAATGCTAAATTGAGTTGTTGTATTGTCAATCAAGTAATCTACTGGCAACCCCCTAACAAAAATGTTACTGTGAATTATTACATTTTTTACAGTAACAAACTGAAATTGTTCAACAGTATGAATACTGTAGAATTTCAGTATATTGCTGGCGTCTGTGCTGCCAGTATTTTACTGTTAATTGAAAAGATACAGCCTCTTACTGTATTTTATGTTTACAGTAAGAGGCTGTAAAGTCATTTCACGGTATGAGTACTGTAGTATTACAGTAAAGTACAGGCGTCTGTGCTGCCAGCACTTTACTGTTATTTGACAGGAAAATTTGTTACAGTGTAGGTGTGGCTCGACGCCTCTCTCTCTCCCTCTCTCCGAGGCGATTATCCACTCGAGTGGCCATGGAAATTAATGTTTCCAGGTTTTGAGGTAATTCCAACGGAGCCAGGCAATCCTTTATGGGATCTGACAGTCCGTTCATAAACGCGTCTATCAACGCGGGAGTGTTCCAGCTGCGAGGCTGCGGTCCGAAATTTTATGGCGTAATCTATGACAGGGTAGGAGTGCTGTTTTATCTGCATAAGAGTCCGGGTGGCCTCCCTGGAGGTTGAAGTCTGATCGAACACCCGGCTCATTGTGTCGTAAAAAGCGGAATACGACCTGCATATGGGAGAGTCTCGAGCCCATTCAGCCGTGGCCCATGCCGCGGCTCTGCCGGTGAGGTGGGAGACCAAGAAGGCGATCTTGGCTTCCTCAGAAACAAACGCCGCTGGATTGTGTTTGTAATGAAGATCACACTGGACCAGGAACGTTCTGCAGTTTCCAGACTCCCCGGAGAACCTCTCTGGTGATGCCAACCGAAATGGAACAAATGCTGAGCGAACCTCGGCCTGGCCGGCTGCAGGATCAACGGGAGGTGGCGCCGTCGGCACATCTGGAGTCTCTAGATGGGTGAGGATTTGTTGAAGCTGTGTCGCCAGCTGATTGAATCTGTGTGGTTACGGCGGTCTGAAAACCCTCCTGGCGGTCCGACAAACCTCTTACTCCGTGCCCAATAGCTGTTAGCTGCTCTTGATGCTGGTGAATTAGTCTGGAGCGCTTTTGGGTCGGCTGGGTCCATTTTTGGTCAGTTCGTTCTGTCAGGACCTCGACACAAACTGATGGACCCAAATGCACGACCCAGAGACAAAGTCTTAAATGTAAAAAAAGTATCTTTAATTTCAAAGATCAGGAAATTCCTTTTAACAGAGTAGGTACTGGAATTAACAAAAAGCGCTCACAAGGAGGAAAAACTATGCATAACAAAAAGAGAACTTAAGAAAGAAACTTAAGCCTAAAAAATTAACAAAACAACAAAACCTGACATGAGTGAAAGCGATCTTTTCTTAGCTGAGGCTTGGCACGACCATTCGGGGAAACAAACAAGACGAACTGACACAGGACAGGGGAGAGACAGGACTATTTAAACATGAGGTGAGTGGGAACAGGTGGAAACAATCAGAGGCGGGGCAGACACTGATGATGGCGGGAAAAACACACAAGGGGAGGAAGAAATGAAAGACAAGAGGTAAGTACAAAATAAAACAGGAAATGACAGACAAAATACATAAACATAACTAACACATTTGACGAGACACAACAGAATGTGGGAAGAGGTGGGGCGGCCACCACTGGCGTGAAGTATTGGTTCTTGGTCCGTTCATAAACGCGTCTATCAACGCGAGAGTGTTCCAGCTGCAAGGCTGCGGTCCGAAATGTTATGGCGTAATCTATGACAGGGTAGGAGTGCTGTTTTATCTGCATAAGAGTCCGGGTGGCCTCCCTGTAGGTTGAAGTCTGATCGAACACCCGGCTCATTGTGTCCCTTTGGGGGCAGCCCGTTCTTGCGGGCTGCCGAGTGGGGCCAGCTAAGAACCGGTTTTCAGTGCTTAGAGCCGGCTCCGCTGCGGTGGAAACAGGAAGAACCAGAGCTAAATCAGGCTGGCTCTGGAACCGGTTTGGTGGAAAAGGGGCAACAGTGTCATATGAGAAGCACCTTAGACAGGAGAAAATGGTGTGACCCTGCTGAAGGGGAGCCAGGGCAGGAGGCTTAACAATTTGATGTAAAATGTTTGTGTTGTACTCCTGTTTTCACTTCAGAGCCCTTTAGAACTACGGTTATAATTTCCGGGCCCCACTCTCCATTGTTGAAAATAAAACTCAACTTTTCATAACCACAGTATTTTAACTGATTTAAATGCGGAAACTGGTGTTATTCATCAGAATTTCGTATGACTTGACTTGTGACTTGCTTGACCTGAGCAATGACTTGACTTGACTTGCTTGACTCTCACCACAGTGACTTGGGACTTGCTTGAGACTTGTAGGTTAAAACTTGAGACTTGCTCATGACTTGCACATGTAGGACTTACTCCCACCTCTGCTTCCTGCACTGCAAACAACAGAGGGTCTAACCAATTATCCCAATTATGGCTATCTTCATGAACAAACTTACGAACCATGTTCTATAGTGTTTTGTTAAACCGCTCCACCAGGCCGTCAGTCTGGGGATGGTAAACACTAATAGATTGAGTGGACGCCCAACAGTTCATACAGCTCGCGTAGTGTGCGTGACATAAATGAAGTGCCCTGCACAGTCAGGATCTCTTTCGGGATCCCGACTTGGGAGATTATATGAAACAATGCCTGCGCAACGCTCTTAGCAGAGATATTACACAGCGGCACTGCCTCGGGATATCGTGATGCATTATCTACTGGGACAAAGCGATATCCCCGTGCACTCCGGTCTAATATTCCGATGAGGTCCATACCCACTCTCTCAAAAGGCACCTCAATCAATGATAGGGGGCGCAACAGCGCTTTTGGGGTGGCCAGCAGGTCAACCAGCTGACATTCATGGCAAGATGCACACCACCACTTCACATCTGCGCGAATGCCCGGCCAATTATCCAGTGTAGTGTTTTATCATACCCTAGATGACCTGACATGGGGTTATGATGAGCCGCCTGAAAAATCGTTTCCCGACGGCTTTTTGGCACCAACAACTGGGTATTTAGTTCTCCTGTTTGTGTGTCACGGCTCACACGATACAGCCTGTTCAAATCACAGTAAAGTGTGGGTAAGTGAGTGCTGCGTTTGGGTGTACCTGGGAGCCATCAATACTCACCACCTGGTCGAAGCAGTGCTGAAGGCTCAAGAGGGAAATCCCCCACTGGAACCACTGGCGGGGGCGGAGGGACCTCCGCGGCCCCCTCCGTGGCCGTTGCCCCCTCGACGTCGTCAGCCGCCTCCGACTTCCACTAAACACAGCACAAAGCTCACATTTCCCTGTCGCACGTGAATGCACCCCCATAGCCCCTGCTAGCTTAGCAAACCCCGGCCAGTTCGTTCCCAAGATCAGGGGGTTCGTAAGGCGAGTACTAACTCCAGCCCAGACTCTATGCTTTTTTCCCCTAAAAGACATTTCCAGAGTCACCTCCGGGTACTGGTGAATGCACACACCTCACCTTCACCCACGATGCTTCTACCAATGCCCCCGGCCGAACCAAGCTCTGATGGATAATCATCTGATTACAGCCTGTGTCCATCAGAGCCTGGTGTGTACCACCCAGAGGTTGCGCTAGACTTTTTCGCTGTATGCAGTATTACCCGTCGGTCTTTACACAACTCTTACGGGGGGGGAGGGAGAGAGAGAGAGAGAGAGAGAGAGAGAGAGAGAGAGAGAGAGAGAGAGAGAGAGAGAGAGCACGCTTGTGAACTGTCAATGGGGGGATGCACGTTGGCGCTGTTTTGAGTTTGTTCTAATCTGTCAAAATGACGGACTGCTTTCAGATTTTTCCATCATTGTCAAAAAAAATAGACGGAAAATATTCGGTTAACGCGACCTCTGGTACCACCCTGTATACATACCGGTATACTGTACGTCCCCTCAGGACCTGGGGAGGACACCGGCGGTCCCGCAACCCGGACCAGCTGTCCAACCTCCATGAGCAGGCACTCACGGCGGAAGTGGCCGGGCTGCCCGCAACGGCAGCAATCCTGCCCTGGCGTCTGAGGAGCCCCCTGTGGAGCCGTATGGCCAGACGTGTAGACTGGACCCTGAGAAGAGACAGGAAAAGGGGGAGGGTCGGTCGGGGGCTGTGGTGTATGGGGCATGTGTGTGTGTGTGTAGGAAAAGGTGTGGGTGTGACAGTGGCAGCCACTGCGGGGAATCTCCGTGGAGCTGTGGAGCAGCCGAGCAACACCAAATTCCTGGGGGTGAACATCACCGAGGACCTCTCCTGGAGCAACAACACCACGTCAATCATCAAGAAAGCCTAGCAGCGCCTCTACTTTGTCCGAAAACTGAAGAGGTGCCTCACTCCCATCACTCCTGGACCTCTACAACACCCACCTCACCCGCAAAGCACTCAGCATTGTGGGTGACATATTATATAGTGGGGGTTGGGTGTATGTTAGAGGGATTGAATTAATCCAAAATGTTGTGCAGCCTGGATTGTCTTCTGTACTGTGTTGTAAATTGAAGATGTTGCAATAAAAAATGTATGATAAAAAAAAAAAGTTACACAGAAAAAAAGAAAAGAAACTCTTATAAATAGGTCAGTCCTATACCTATGAATAACATTGCCTTCTGTCACTTAGCACTCTACTGTATTTATTATTATTTTTTAAAACATGTATTGTATGAAAAACATGGTGGTTGCATACACAAAAATAGTCCCATTTCATTGCACATGTTTTTAATGAGTAAAACTTTATTCTGTACAATAGGTTAACAGAATCATAGACAAAGCTCAGAAAAAAAATATATATTACAGAGGAAAAAACTGATTAAAAAGGTCATCAGACACAGAAACACATTTTGTTACCAATACACCCATCACATCTTTCACAACTGAAATAATTTTCTTGAAACTTTACACTTTTGTATAAAACAGCATGTATAACTAATGATATGAAATCATATCCACTAGTCGATCTCTACGGAAGCCAAAAACTGCTAGTTTTTAATATTTGTTATTCTTAAGATCACAAGGTAATTATTTCATATCGTCCAGAAAACAGGCTTTGATATGTAAGGGGTGTTCTTCTTTTCAATAATATCCACCTCGCTGGACATATACCGCTTTTTACACGGCCATATACTCAATAAACTAACACCTTGACGTTAATTGAAATTATTTTATTGACTTTTAACACGAAAAATAATCGTATTGCTGCCGCCAAGAGAGCAAATCTCCGTTCCACAGCGGACCAATGGCTGAACTGTGACAACAACAATGTGGCTTAAAATTAACGGCGGAACTGATCGAGGTTCACTGTAACTGTCAAAGTCTGTTCACAGTTTCTGATCCGATAATTAAGTCCTTAAACACTGCAGACCCCATAGCGCAGGGGTGTCAAACTCAATTTCATCGCGGGCCACATTAACATTATGGTTGCATTGAAAGGGCCGGTTGTAACTATATAAATATACATATATAAATATATAATATATATATAAAATAATGTATTATATTACATAATTGCCTCTGAATTGGATTATTATCGGATAGGATAATAACTTAGTAATTAACTACGTCTGAAAGCAGAAGTCCAGGGCAAATAATTGCAAGTCTCTTCAGTGCGCTTGTCACAAAACGAGATGCATTGTGGGACATGTAGTTTATGGGCAACCTGCTTCTGTAAAGTGGCACGTAACCGTATAATAAACGTATTATATTCTTTCAGAGCTCTTGCAGGCCACATAAAATGAAGTTGCGGGCCGGATTTGGCCCCCGGGCCTTGAGTTTGACACCCCTGCCATAGCGTGTCCCTGCTAGTATTGACTTCCTGTTTGTCTTCTTCTGTTGATTTATCTGACTTCCAACACTGTCTTTTAACCTCTTTGCTTCTTTCCCTTGATCCTCCTTAGCAACAGTGATGTTATGCTTAGCAACGGGTTAATGAGTATTAATAACCTCTGGAATTTCTTCCAATCAGAATCGAGTATTCAACTAAGCCGTGTAATAACTTGAGATAATCAAGATCAGGAGGGCCATAGATGGCGTCTTGACAACCATAGCAACTGATTTAACTGAACATCTCCAGTCAAGGAGAATAGTACATTATTTTTACATCAAAGTCTAACATAGGCAGATCGTCTTTTGTTTTCAGGTGTTATATCAATAAAACAAGCTTTGTTTTCTTAAAATGTCAATAATTAACTTGTTATCTCAATATGGCATTTACATAAGTATTGCAAGCAGCTTCGAAAGAACTCTTACTTTGCCAAATATGTAATTAATGCACTAAATCAAAACCAATGCGCATTTGACATCATCGTGACGGGCCTTATGAGGCCTTTGAATTCATAGTTTGACATGCCTTTATTTTTAGGGGGGAATTTTATGAATATCTGCCCACTACAGTGCAGCTGCACTAAATGGCTTCATGGAACAGCAAGGTGATATCTCAGCACTGGGGCCCTCCGCATCCTCAACCTGGCAGTGATTCATTATATCCTTACTAATATTTTGTGCATCTAATAATGTGCATTTTCTTTTACAAGAAAAACACGATAAATGTTTGCTTTAAGGGGATGTTAGAAAGGAAGTTTAAGGAAAAAATGATAGGTTTACAGTAATGTAAAAATCTGGATTAATAATAAAATCTATGAAAATCAATTTTATTTTGGTGCTACAATTAAGCTTTTGTTTGGTGTTTCTGTCACTTCAAACTCTTTGCATAATCTAATTTACAGTTGTGATTGGCTTGTATTCCTCAGAAGCAGCTATTTTAAATAGTCAAGACTTTACATAGAAAGATTCCTTCCCAAATTCATCACACAAGAGTTCACAGATTTCACAGAATATTGCACCCTCTAGTCTCATCTCGCCTGTCCTGTAATGGCTTGTTTGACCTGCATATCAAGTATGTGGCTTAAGGGCACATAAGGTGTCAGTAAAATACCTTTCAAAAAGTTTATATATACACATTAAGGAAATATCCTGATATTTCCTAATGACATGTTATTAGGGCACCATACACCATAGCATCTGATGTACAGTTTGGCAAGCACTGATGACAATACTGAAAATGTAGCATTTACTGCTTTGTCTTGTTCTCCTTCCAGTTTTCTTCCAATGGTAGCTATGGGTTTATGTTTTTTGGTGCATCTCTTATCTCTAAAAACAAAAGATAAAGCAAATAATGAGACATTCCTTATACAAGTGATGTACACTTCCACTATTCAGTGTTTTAATTACATTACCTTTGTCAGAGAAAGCAAACATCACATCATCAATATTTAACTATCAATATCAAAAACCCCTTCTCTACTACATTTATCCCGTTTTCACCCGGTTTAAAGGTTGTTTATGTGCACCCTTCACTGAACATATATAAAATGATACTCAGTATAATGGATACAGAGTTGATCCTACTGTGTTTGTATTGAGTTTGGTTTGTGGTTGTGCTCTCACCAACTCAATCCTCCTTTTTGGCTTTCACGCTCTCTATATCCTGAGAGGCTTCAGTTGCAGAAGTCACTGCGCACACATTGAGAGGAAATCAATACATGATACAATACAATCGACATTGCAGACTTCATACAGAGGAAACTTTCACTCGTTTAACATATGGCTTCACCATCACCAAAACTAAAGAGACAACTAGTGTAACAATGCACCACAGGAGAGCATCCCTTCTTTGTCACATCCAGGTCTGCTGAACTGGTTACTAGTTATTCACCTGGTTTCTAAGCTTACACTCACAATAGTGTATGGCGAATGGTCTGGTATGCACACTGCATAGATTCCAGAGAAAAGGTTTTGTAGATGTTATGCAATTTGTCTTCACCAGACCAGTTTTCTACACATTCTGCCTGTAGAGGCATCTCTGCCCTAAAAGTACAGCATGTTCTCTGACAGTCAAGGGTGGAGTGCAGGAGGAAATGAAACCACTAGCTCTGCTTCTTAAAGGAAAACTTCACCACCAAAATTATCGTCTGTAAACTTTGTTTATATTGCTTTCACACTGAACAAAAAAACTGAATAAAAAAACAGAATTGTTTTTGATTCATTTGACTGGGGGAGGGGCCCCTTTTGACCCTATTAGGCTTTTTTAGGTTTTTGTGCATGTAAATAGGCGCTTTCACACCAAGTACTTTTCCCAGGAATAGTTCCCGGAAATAAGTTCCCCGGAAATCTTTAGTTCCGGAACTATCTAGTAGATCGCGTTCACACCGGAATAAGTCCCTGAGGGAGCCGCTGACGTCACTTCTTCTTCTTCTTCTGCTTTGGGTTTACTGGCAGGCCGCAAACAACTTCACAGCATATACTGCCACCCAAAGTCCCCGGCCGGAAGTCCCCGGAGTTGGGGACTGGCTTCAGTAGAAAAATCTTCCGAGTAAATCGCCAGAAGCGCCGACACCTCCTCATCACTCCACCGCTCCCATGTTTTATTTTGTGTTGCCATAAGTTAGTCTCTCTCCGTTGGTGCGCTGGGCTAATGCTAATAATGCTAATGCGAGCAAATAAAATGGCGGCTTTACAAAACTTTTCAGAGTTTTACGGGGCATGGTTTGCAATTCGCCCAGCCAATCAGAAATTGGAACTTTTTTCTCCCCAGGAGAGTCCCTGCTCTCTAGCAGGGACTAAAAAGGAGTGAAAAGGTTTGCAAAAAAAAGTTCTAGTTCCAGATCTTTTTGTTGTGAATGCAAAATCCCAGGAACTATCGGAACTATTCCTGGGAAAAGTACTTGGTGTGAAAGCGCCTAATGGCCTCGAAGGCTTAAAGGTCCCCTATTATGCATAAATGCATTTTTTCACGTGTTTTATACATAAATATGTGCCCCCTGTGTGATAAGACATTCGGAAACTTTCAGGGAAAAGGATAATCTCCCTTTTTCTTCTGATCCACCTATTCAAAAACCTATCTGGAAATTAGCTAACCAGATTTGGCCACTTTGCGATGTCACAACTGTTTTTTTTGGTTGGTCAACAATTAGCCGAAAACCAACCAAGGTAACCCCCGCCCACCTTATCACCTGAATCTCCTCCTAGAGCACCATTATGTTTTTTTAAACCAAGCATCTTGGGGCGTGGCCAGCAGCAGCTCATTTGCATTTAAAGCTACAGACACAGAATCAGCACTTTTGAAACCGCCTGAAACAGAGGGGTTTATGGGATGCTACAATTATCTGTTTGGTATTAGGAGACAAACTCTTCAGAGACGTTTTGTGTATATATCTGATACCTATAATATATTGTTAAAATAAATCCCTGTGTTCCCTCCAGAGGGAGTTTCTCTCCCATACACCCGCCCCCAATTTTTTCAGCCTGGAGGCTTTTGAGAACACACAAGAGAAAAGTTGTATTCAATAATTCAAGGTTACATGGGGAGTGAGACATTTATAAATAAATTGTCATTTTGTGGGTAAAGTATTCCTTTATAAATTACCACCAGATGTCCTGTGCATTTACTTAGTGCTAAATTACATTCCCAATTGAGTCAAATATTGTTTATGTTACATTTACATTGACTTGTATGTAATTTGAAGCAACACGGTATGATATAAGACAGTTCACAATAGAGTACAATGAGTGAGAGTTGCGTGACTGAATCTATTGTACTGTTAGCATGCTCTTGGTAAAATGGACACACTCAAGAAAAGCGTTCATTTCTCACTCCCAGAGTGTGTGACTGCTTTTTATTTGTTCACACTGTGTTATCTGTTCAGCACCACGGCCCAACAATATCCTGTTCATCCTGTCAGCTCGGACCAATCACAGGACAGGCAGGGACCAATGTAAAGTATTGTTTATTACAAGGACAATTTTATGGTAAACTGAGTTTGTTGTTGCCATGTGTGTTTTTGATACCCGCTTCGTTATAATGGCAGCCCCTTCAAGGGGGTGATGTTGTTAAACTTTGTCTTTATGTGTAACAAGAAGATAGATTGGCTTGCATGGCTGGTGAAGGGTCATTGATCGTTTACCAGGATGTACAAAATAATAATGAAAACACTGAAATATTTCTTCATTTTCTATCCCCTTTCTCCTTGTTTACAAATGTCTAATTGGCAAGCATGTTTGCATAGATTTACCAGCTATTCTAGCTAGTAGCAATGCTGTACTGTTTGACCATGCTTTGAATAGTTTCTTTTGTTTCTGCATTACAGGTTTGTCAGGAAACACTTCAGGTTTTAATCATGTAAAATCACTGAGCAGTAAACTCCCTTAAGAAATACAGAACGGTGTTAAAAAAAAAGGCATATATCTCCCACTAGGATTGTCACATATAGAAAACTGAATCTGCTTTGTTAAGTCTCTGTTGTTGGAACAGATTACTAAAAAGAATGATGAAGGATTTTAGATTTTTATAATAGACTATTAAAGAAAACAGGGTAAACTTACTTACAATGATCGGTGTTAGAGTTTCATACCTTTAGGTGAGGGATCTGCCTTTGTTTGAGCAGCTGCAGTGACTGGTGATAATGGAGGCAACAGTGGAATAGTTGCTGCAGCAATCTTTATATCTATAAGAGTGTGCACTGCCTCGTCCGATGCTGATACTTCACTTGGTTCTGAAGCCTCGTCTGTTATTACTGCTGGTGATGGGGCTTTAGCTTCAGTTGGTGCTGTGGATGTTGCTTCAGTTGGGGCTGTGGCTGTTGCTTCAGTTGGTGCTGCGGCTTCAGTTGGTGCTGCGACTTCAGTTGGTGCTGCGACTTCAGTTGGTGCTGTGGCTGTAGCTTCAGTAGGTGCTGTGACTTCAGTTGGAGCTGTGGCTTCAGTTGGTGCTGCGACTTCAGTTGGTGCTGTGGCTGTTGCTTCGGTTGGTGTTGCAGCTTCAGTTGGTGCTGTTGCTGTTGCTTCGGTTGGTGTTGTGGCTTCAGTTGGTGCTGCGGCTGTTGCTTCAGTTGGTGCTGCGGCTGTTGCTTCAGGTGCTGCGGCTTCAGTGTATGCTGGGGCTGGTGCTGGGATTGCAGCTACAGCTGGAGCTGGGGCTTCAGATGGTGCTGTAGCTGGTTCTGGGGCTTTATTTGTTGGTGCGGCTGGTTCTGGGGCTTCAGTTGGTGCTGGGGCTGGTGCTGGGACTGCAGCTACAGCTGGTGCTGGGGCTCCAGATGGTGCTGCAGCTGGTTCTGGGGCTTCAGTTGTTGGTGCAGCTGGTTCTGGGGCTTCAGTTGTTGGTGCAGCTGGTTCTGGGGCTTCAGTTGGTGCTGGGGCTGGTGCTGGGACTGCAGCTACAGCTGGTGCTGGGGCTTCAGATGGTGCTGCAGCTGGTTCTGGGGCTTCAGTTGTTGGTGCAGCTGGTTCTGGGGCTTCAGTTGGTGCTGGTACTGGGACTTCAGATGGTGCTGCAGCTGGTTCTGGGGCTTCAGTTGTTGGTGCAGCTGGTTCTGGGGCTTCAGTTGTTGGTGCAGCTGGTTCTGGGGCTTCAGTTGGTGCTGGTGCTGGGACGGCAGCTACAGCTGGTGCTGGGGCTTCAGATGGTCCTGCAGCTGGTTCTGGGGCTTCAGTTGTTGGTGCAGCTGGTTCTGGGGCTTCATTTGGTGCTGGGGCTGGTGCTGGGACTGCAGCTACAGCTGGTGCTTGGGCTTCAGTTGTTGGTGCAGCTGGTTCTGGGGCTTCAGTTGGTGTTAGGGCTGGTGCTGGGACTGCAGCTGCAGCTACAGCTGGTGCTGGGGCTTCAGTTGGTGCTGGGCCAGCAGATTCAAATGGTTCTGGGTATACACATTTTTCTGTTGAGGTAGCAGCGGATGCAGAATTGTCAGTTGGAGCCTCTCCCTCCACATGAGCAGCCACTACAGCAGGGGCCTCAACAGCTAGAGCTGCTGCCTCTTCTACAACAACAGGGGCCTCTGCCTGCTCAGGTACAACAGCAAGGTCCTCTGCCTGCACAGCTACATCAGCAGGGGCCTCTGTCTGCACAGCTAGATCAGCAGTGGCCTCCTCCACCAGTGCTTCGACCACAGGAGTGGCCTCAGACAGTAAAGTTTCTACAGGGACGGCTTTCTCTAAATGGGGTAGTGCCTCCAACACCTCTACAGCAGCCTCAGGTTCAGTGTAGGCTTCAGTTGGAGCAGCAGTTTCTGGAACTGGCTCTGAAGGGCTGACAGGTTCTAGCTGTGGCTCAGGAGCAGACAGGAGGTCCTCCCCAGACCCAAGATCCTCCTGGGCCTCCAGGGCTACCAACACAACATCAGCTTCATCATCGGCTCCTGGTTGAAAATTGTCCGGTAAGGCAGTCTGCACAGGCAACTGTATCTGGTCCTCGATGGTTTGTGCATCTTCTACAATGAAGCCATTTCTGACTGCTGTAAAGACAGGGTGGACAACACAACATTTTTTATATTTAGATGTACGACTTGCAAGCATATTATCAATCTACATCGCCCCTTTGTGATGCCCTGTTAATCTGTAACAGTAACTACCTGACAACGCTAAGCAACAAAAATAATTAAGAGAACTTTCCTAATTTCATTAAATGGAACATTATTTGGGGGTTAGTGAGCTAATCTACAGTAGGCTTCAATAACAACATTTCTAATGGCAAAATTCAAATGCATCCTAAGGTGACATTCAACGAAGAATAGACTTCTATATTGCAGGGTGTTAAATTATTCCTGTATTTTATTGTCTTAATCTGCCTATAAGCATGTTTTTGCATATCATTTTGCTGTTCTTGTAAGAGGCCAAAGACAAATGTCTGAAGTCAATCTAATAAATAATATGAATAATACAAATCCAAACAACAGCTTAACTCATGGAATGCAGGAGATGGCAAACAAGGTACACAAACTGCATTGCTAGAGAAAACATTCTTTCATTTCCCTGGTTAAAAATGTGATTTATTGAAGCCAGTCTTTGTCTAAAGCCCGGAGGACATGCAAGTCACTCTGAGGAAATGAAATACACATGACAATGCATTTGCTGCATTTTGAGAGAAACCCTTCCTTCATTCTCCTTCTTAACCTCTGCTGTTATAGATATTTGAACAAGTAACAAGCCCTCAGGTGGAAAAACATTAATTTAGTATCAATGGCAGCCTAGGACATTTTAACTGACAGTTTCTCTCTAGATAAGTTTTGCAGCTAATTTATTTACAAAAACACCAGCTAAGACAGAGCAGAATGGTTCAGAAAGCTGAATGGGTGGATGGTTCAGAAGCCACAGCTTCCGGAATGTATTCGTCTGTCAGAAGTGCTAAAAAGAGCTGAGAGTGATGGGTGGAAAGGAATGTGACGGGCTGGCAACTCAAACGAAAAGGAGTCATTGGAAGAAACACAACAGAGAAAAAAAGTGGGTAAGCTATGCAAGTGAAATATTTCTAATAATATCAAGTTTCAACTAAGAGTTCAGAACTGCAGACTTATTAGTGTTTTTAAAAATGTTTAATTGTTATTATGGTATGACTTAACATACTCCCCTTGATTGAATTTAAACATGTTTCCATTAGTGTCCAGTTTACGGCTCACATACCATCTAACAGAGTATTCCACACTGTTGTGCAGCTTGAACTGGTGTTAAAAACAGTTTTGATGGAGGCATGGATGACCAGAATTTCAACATAATTTAGCAGCCAAAGATGATCCCAGTCAAAAGAAGTGCCATGGTTGGCTTAGAACACAGAGTAGAGGGAGGGATGGGATGTAAAGTATAGGGGGCCCGGTCAGGGGATGCGACCAGTGGTGGATCATACAGTGACTGTATGATTTAAAACTCCACCCATTCATTTGGAGAAGCCTTCCTGAAAAATACAATAAGTGGTTTTCTTGTGGGAATGATGTAAGAGTCTGGAAAGCTTTTCCAGGTTACTGTAGCTGGCAGGCTGAAGAGACAATGCTATGGTACAAACATCATACACTGATGACACGCATGAATAAACAATCACGGTCAGTGTACACAGGGCTTGAACATAAGAATCCAAACGACAAACAAAACAAGAACTACAGAGCATGACTGCAAGTTCAGATGTAACATGTATATTCAGAAATTCCAGGATAGCCTGAAAAGCATTTGGGCTTTTTGGAAAAGCCATCAATCTCCTAGCCCCTCTCCTTTGAAATCCAGCATCCATTGTTTTGTGCGAGCGCTAAATTCCTGGAGCAGTGTCAAACAATCCTTATCATGCATAAACAGATGGTAATCTAAGCAACTCACTTTTGAGGAAAACTTTGTATTCAGACTTTGGAAGCACAAAAAGCATGCACACTATGTAGGGAAACATAATTTAATTCACAAATCAGACTACTGTAGATTGGCAGAAAAACGGTTTGGTCACAACTCTTTCCTCAGGCTGCAGATGCACTGCTGAACAATCCCAGCTGGCTTTCACACGGTGCTACTGTCAGAGTTTTATGAAGTCCTCACTACATTTTACAAAGCTAGCTTCATGTACATGTAAATACCCAATTGGCTTTGGTAAGGAGAGGAGTGGAGAATTAAACACAAACACACAATATAGCTCTCATTTGATAAAAAGCCAAAACATTCCGTTTCTGGCAGCATATTTTGAATGGTTAGCTAGAAATGGCTTATTAAAAATAAATGCTGACCACTTCTGGGGAGAAATGAGAAAATGGGTAAACATGAATAATTCTCTACATGGGCTGCTGTAGAATGCTTCGAAGCAGAAGAGAGTGAGAAAGCACACGGTGTTCCAGAGCAGAGTCACACACCCCTCAGCAAGCCTTGACTGAATAAAAGTGACTTACTCTACCTAAGCTAAATGTAGAGTAAGTGTATAAATCATATGGTATGCTTATTCATTAAACATACACTAAGCTAGACACTTTTAGACATTTAAACATAGATTGTTCAAACTTACCCACTGTATCTCCATTGGCCTCCTCTGGCTTTGTACCTGGTCTTTTCTCCTGATCAACAGTCTGTGCACTGGATGAGGAGCACCCCATGTTTGTCAAAAATAGTTGAAATTCTTTAAAAATAATCTATTTTGTTAACAAACCCAAGTTCCACTGCTCTATATTAGCAAAGACAGAAACTGCACCATTTTCTCCACCAGTCTCTGATTCAATGCATGACCCGCTGTCTTCTTGCCCCAGATCTGTTGTAAGAATGCAGCCAGGCAGGGAAGGCACTACTACTGCTGAATGTTCCCGACTGCCTCATGCACAGGCACACTTTTCATGCAAGAGGGGGAGGCAACCATGTGTGAATGGAGTGTGTGTCCTCCCCTCTATAGGAGTGTCCCCTATGGAAGAGATCCACCACCTGGTGGTTATGGGTAATACATTTTCAAAGAATGCATTTCTTTAAAAGGGTTTAGTCGATGAAGTTCTGCATTTACTGTCTTTGACTTGCATAATAGCTTTTATTATTATTGTGAGAAAAATTAAGTACTATAGATGACTTATCTTCTGAATTGATCATAAACCTGATAAAAAAACATACAATGAAATGTGAAGTCTAAAATGTGTATTTATCTGTATAAGAGTATTTGGCATACAATTATAAAGATGTACAGAGAAAAATACATTGTGTTAGTAGAAAGCATTGCATTTGCATATGTTTCAGTGTAACTTGTAGAGCAGATTAGAGGGATCCTGTGATACCACACTGCAGGGCGGGGGTTGACTCCAGCCTTTCATATGCAGAAAACTTGATTTTCGAGTGTCTCCAGCTTCTTTGACATGGCTTCAAGTAATGTTGGAGATATGCAAATACAGATAAAAAACACGATCTACCAAGTTCGGCGGTTTTTCTTTTTTATGCCGACATGGAAACGCAGAAAATGATAACGATAACGGGTCCCAAGGTGGGTAGATCTGCGGACGAAATGCTCTGGGGGGCCAAACGGCTCTGTGATTACGCCCTATAACGATCATTTCCTGCTAACGATGACGCAATAGCAGAGCCGGCCCGACCCATTAAGCGACATAGGGCCCCGCAGCCACTAAGGGCCCCCTAGCAAAAAATGAAAAAAATGAAAAAATAATAATAATCTCAGTACACCGTCGCCGTGATGAGTATGTTTAATTAATTTTGTTAATATGCCTAGATTGCCTACTCTCAAAGTCATGTATTATATTATTGAGTCAATAATATAATACATTAACCGTGCTTTACCTGAACCTCATCATGACACTAGAGAGGACGGCAGGATTGTAATTTCCCGTGTTCAGTGAATGCAACAGAGGCAAGACACCAGACCAACCAGAGAGTTGAATGGAAATAAACATCTGTCTTATTGGCTGACAGGTACCTATCCTGTGAGCTGTGACAATGTTTAAACCAGGCATCCTCAAAGTCCGGACTCTGGTCCGGATCCGGACCGAACCACAACTGTCTCTGGACTCTGAGCCAATTATACTTTTCATATGTATTATCTGTATTATCTGTATTATCTGTGTTATCTGCGAGACATCGCCACAACGCAACGAGTCAAAATTCTCCGCTATGTCCACTGCAAACAGCGCTCTGCATGTCCGACTGTTCCAATGTCTGTGTGTGTCTATCAACGCATTGGTCCAATCACATTCAGCATCCCGTCAGCGTTTTTGTCCCCCACCAACAGTCTGCGAATCAGAGGCAGAGTAGGGCGGGTCTTCGCGGAATGCGGGTGGGGAAAAATGCGTGTCTCGTCTCTCCCCAGCTGCCACCCCAGTTGGCAGCTTTGTTTTGAAAGAAAAGTTGTGGCTCATCGGACATTTATGAGAGAAAGTCTCTAATGTCCGAGTGCAAGTGAATGCAGCACAAGACCCACGTCTTGTAACCCCTCCCCCGGCCCTGGCGCGAGCGTGGAAATATGATTGGCGGCGATTTAATTTGAACGGGACGGTGCAAAACGAGAAGCATTCGGACCCAAGTACTGAAGGAATGAGGTATTTGCGGTCTACAATAACAGAGAAGAGACTGTCAAGTTTGGCTACACTCAGCATTGAATCAAAACGCACTAAAGCTGTTGATCTTAATCAGTTTGTGAGGCGTTTCGCTGAACAAAATGGTAATCGCCGCATTCAGCTGTAATAGACATGTCAACTTGATGCTCTGCTCACGGATGAGCATACAAAACTGTTAAGATGATGACCTAAAGGTCTCTACACACCAACCTGAGACCAAAGAACGCGTACCGAAGGCGTCCCGACTTTTACGTCAGCTACGTCAGGCTTCGTTGGCTTCGTCGGATAAAGCCGCCCGCCTACGAACACACCGCAAATGCTTCAGCCGACGAGTGGCAATAACTCTCCTTACCAGCAGGCGGCGGTAGTGTGTATTCGTCATTCAAAAGAGGCAACAACCGGAAGACAGACTGCGTTTTATACACCGAGAGAAGAAGAACAGACTTAGTAATATAAACAAACAAACACAGCCTGATCAGTTGGTCTTCACTTTCTTCATTCCATGCCGTCATGATAAAAAAGAAACTCTTGCGTCCGGGTGAGATGAAAATGAGGAAGATTAGCCGTCTGTGTGTGCCTTCTTATCGTTTTGTTTTGGTCCCTCACTTCCGCTTCACTTCTGATGCACTGATTCGCTAAGCTGAACAGCCAATCAGAGTGATTGATTTGTCCCGACGTTCTTTGGCCTCCCGCGGCCTCCCGCCGCCGATTCAACATGTTGAATCGGCGGCGGGAGGAGGCGGGAGGGTTGAAAATGTGCCGTAAAGAGACGACACACCAACCTGAGTAGTGCGACGCGAATGCCCGACTGCCTCTGACGGCTTCGGACGGCCTCTGACTCCCAAAGTCGGGCCGGTGTGTAGAGGCCTTTACGTGTGTAAATATATTTTTTTCTCTGTGGGGGTCTGCCCCCAAAAAACAGTTTTAAGTCCTGAGAAAGTCAAATAAGACGGTGTGTAAAACTAAACTGCCCAGCCAAAAAAAAGTAACCACTTTGATTTAACTAGGCCAGTAGGTAAGGACATTCCACTGGATAATAACTGAAGTATAAAAGAATGCATGACTGAAGGCAAACAAAAAGAAGAAATAACAGGTAAAATCAAGCAAATCCCCCTCAGATTCCACAGCAACCAGAAGAACATAAATACTGGCTGGGGTGATTTGATTAATCAGCTTTGTGATGGAATAAAAAATGCATAGAGCATTTCCTTAGCTGTGGATGAGTCTACTGACACCACTGACAATGCTCAGTTGCTGGTGTTTGTGAGTTTTTATGATGAGGCAAAGGGGGAGTTTGTTGAAGATGTGTTGGGCCTGACGAACCTCAGTGGACACACAAGGGGGCAAGACATTTATAAAGCAATAATGGGAATGCTGAATGAAAGAGGGTGCAGCTGCCTTTATTCATAACTGTGCAGCTCTTACACTGCCACTCTGAGGGATCAAGCACAGATACAATAACAATGAAAACTGCTGCATACAGATTATTTTTGTTTTTGCAACCTCGTGTTAAGAATCTTGTTGCAATTGTTTGAATGACCGTAATAAACGGACCTTTGTCTTATTGAAAAATGTCTTTGGACCTTTAAGATTTGTATTTGAGTAGGCCTACCCCTGGTTTAAACTGTCAGTCGGACTCAGAGTTTTTGAAGATGGTCATAAGAACATTTTTTCTTAAAAAAGACGACAATTCTCAAGTGGCTCACACAACAACCCCAGAGCCACCACTTGAGCCAGCTAAACAAGGTATGTAAATGTCAGTAAACTTCCAAGTTATGCGAACATGTAAGCAAAGCATAAATTACGGCTACGTTGACGTTACTTTGAATCGCGGGGGTAAGCTAAACCGTTAGCAAGTAGCTATAGCTAGCCAGATATATTAAATAAACACTTTGTCATACAATCTAAATGTTATGTTTTTTAGCATTACCTGGTGATTTCAAAGAAAGCTCTCTGGGAAATGTTGACTTACTGTTCGACATGAAGCTAGAAGCTACCTTACAGTACACAGTTGATCCTGAGTGTTGTATATATAAGACTATGGACTACGACATTTAGGTTGACCGTTTATTGAACAAGTTATTGCACACGCTGCCAGGACAACACAACACCAACTAACTGTATCCGGTTCACACATCCCCAAACTCCCGGTGCCATCTTAAAGGCACAGTCACACCTGATGTGACACATACATAACATTTACCCCCCCACCAAGGAACCCAATTAACTTTTAGCTATCTACTCTAGATGAACTGGGTAGAACTTGGTCTGACCCGGACACGGGCCGGATGAGCTTCAGGACGAACCACTGGCTCAACCGGCTCAGGTGGGAACCCGGCTGGACCCTGCAACTGCTCATCAGGAAAAGCAAAGTCCCCGTCCTCCCTGGGCCCTGGGTCCACGATGGGGGGCGGTGCCACCTTCCGAAGCCGGCTTGCATGCCACCGTGATCCGTCGGCCAGACGAAAGGTGGCTGACCCCAGTTGAGCGGTGACCTTCATCGGCGCTGTCCAGAAGGATAGCAGCTTGTGGTCCCGGTTAGGACGGTGAATCCTGACCCAATCCCCCACTGTGAAGGGAGGCGCTCTCACCCTCCGTCTCTTGTCGAACCGCTGCTTCATGCGACGCTGAGCCTCTGCGACCTTGGCGCTCTGGCAGGGTGCGGCAGTTGGCGTGACGGCCGCCGGGGCCCGTAACCGATCCAAAGGGAGCTGCAGCTCACGGCCCATCATCAAGAGGGCTGGGGAGCTGCCGGTAGTTGAATGCGGCGTCGCCCGGTAGTGAAGCAGGAGGGTGCGGAGCAGCGCGGCTGAGAACGGAAGACCATCTGCCAGGTGTGCTCTGATCCCGTTCTTTAGGGTTTGGTTGAACCTTTCCACCCCCCCATTTGCTTGCGGGTGGTAGAAAGCTGTACGGATGTGTTTAATCCCCCTCTCTTCCACAAAGGTGGCGAACTCAGCTGAGACAAACTGTGGGCCGTTATCTGTAGTGATGGCGTTAGGACTGCCCCACCGAGCAAACAGAGAGGAGAGGAAGTCTGTGACCACCCGAGCCGTTACGGACCCCGTGGCAACCACCTCTGGCCATTTCGAATGGAGGTCGTAGGCCACCAGGAGGAAGCGTTGGTGGTGCGGGACGCCATGGAGCTCCCCACAGATGTCCAGCTGCATGTGCTCCCAAGGCGCGCGCGGCCACTGCAAGGGCTGCAGGGGCGTTGGAGGTGGCGGGCCAGTTTTGCCACTGACCAGGCAGGCCGTGCACTCCTTCACCATTGTCTCTATATCTCGATCTATGCCCGGCCACCACACCAAATCCCTGCAGCGCTGTTTCACCTTCACGATACCCAGGTGGCCCTCGTGCGCCATAGCCAATACGCGTGCCCTGAGGTCGATGGGGACGAACGTGCGGGGGCCCCGGGCCACACAGACACCGTTCCAGCAGGTCAGCTCGTCCTTGACCCGATGAAAAGACGCCAGCTCCTCCGGGAACTTCGCAGGCCAGCCCTCCCGGAGCCGGGAGAGCGTGGGGTCCTCCTCCGACGCGAGCTGAAGGTCCTCCAGGGAAACCGCGGCCTGAAGCGGGGCATGGAGCATGAGTATGAGCTCTGACTCGGTTGCGTCCGCGCCCGCGCCGGGCGCTGGGGTGGGGGTGGCGCGGGAGAGCAGGTCAGCCACCACATTCTCCCTGCCGGGAGTAAACACTGTGGTGAAGTCATACGGCAGGAGTCTCTCTGACCAGCGGTAGATCCTCAGCGGTTTGTGCCCCGACCCCAATGTAGCAAGCAGGGCTGTGAGAGCCTGATGGTCAGTACGCAACGTAAAATGTACATGTGCCACCGCTCGCACGCCCAGATGCAGGCCAGCGCCTCCCGCTCCCCCACCGAGTATTTCTGTTCGGCCGAGTTGAGGGACCGAGAGGCGAACGCCACCGAGCGTTCTGTGCCCCCTTGGATCTGGGACAGCACCACCCCTATTGCCGTATTGGACGCATCACAGGTCACGAACGTGGGGCTCGCCAGGTCAAAGAATGCGAGCACCGGCGTTGAGGTGAGCTGCGTCTTGAGCTTGCGAATAGCGGCAGAGCATGCCGGGGTCGACTCCCAGACTGCGTCCTGTTTCAGGAGTTCGCGTAGAGGGGAGGTGGTCGAGGTGTACTGAGGAAGGAAGTGCAGGTAGTAGGCCGTCATCCCCAGAAACGAAGAGATCTGAGCTGGACAGGACGGCTCAGGCAGGCGCAGCACCGCCTCTACGTTGGAGTGTAGCGGGCTGAGGCCGTCGGCGGTCAGGCGGAACCCTACAAACTCGATGGCTGGAACGGCGAAGGTGCACTTTTCCCCATTGAGCGTGAGGTTGTGACTGGCGAGGACGTCCAGCACCCTCGCCAGGCGTTCGTCATGAACGGCTGGTGTTGCACCATGAACCACTATGTCGTCCAGGAAGACGACCACGCCCGGGATGCCGGCGAAGATGGTGGTCATGATTTTTTTTAAACAGCTGGGGGCCGAGCTGAGGCCGAAGGGCATGCGGGTGTAGCGAAACACTCCGACATGCGTCACGAAAGCTGTAAGGCTGCGGCTGTCAGGGTGCAGCGGAACCTGCAAGTAGCCTTGGCGAAGGTCTAGTTTCGTGAACATGGAAAGCCGTAGAATTGTGCGGCTAGCTCCTCCACTGTGGGCAGCGGATACCTGTCAGGTATCACGGCCTTGTTCACCGGCCTGAGGTCGATGCACGGGCGCAGGCCCCCTGACCTGACAGATGGCGGCCACTGAGTGGATGGTCGTCGGTGCGTGCGGCCCAGGCGTACGTGGAGGTGGGCTGTCGGTTGTAGGAACAGAGCGACAGACCCGTGCGAAATGGTTCTGTCTGCCACAGCGTTGACACCTCTGTCCCTTGGCAAGGCAGTTTGGAGCTCGACTCTGGTGTGATGATGAGCCACAATTACCACAGGCCCGGCGTGCTGCCGTAGCCTGGCGTGTTGCAAAGTTCACATCGAAGTTGTCCTCAGGGAAAACCTCCCCGGGAGGCTCCATGGGTAGCGCCACCGTTTGAGTTAGTAGCATGGGTCTGTGGGGAAAAGAACTGGAGGAGGGAGCTAGCTGTGATGCTAAGGCAGCTGCTGACTCAAGCTGGAAAGCTACCTCCACTGCTCTTGTCAAAGTGAGCTTGTCTGTCATCATTAGAAACTTTTCTCTGAGCATTGAGCTGTTAGTGTGCTCAGCCAGCTGATCCCGTATTAGTTCATCTTCCAGCGCCCCGAATTTACAGAGGCTGGCTAGTCCCCTAAGATCAGCCACGTAATGGTGGACGGACTCACCCGCCTGTTGCCAGCGTTGCCGAAAAACAATCCACCGGAGCATAACATTTTGTGGAGCAGCAAAGTGTCCAGTGAGCAGTGTAACACAGTCCGCATATTTCGGAGCGAGTCCAAGAGTCCGAAAAATCCGCTGTCCCTTGCTGCCCAGCGTGTGTATCAGCAGGGCTTTCTTCCTGTCGTCGTTAGCTTCAGCTAGCCCCGCGGCTACTATGAACGTTTCGAAGGACTCAAACCAGCGAACCCACGGAATCGGCGGTTCGCCAGGCAGTGCGAGGAACGGGGAGAGAGGTGAGAGTAGAGAATCCATAATCCTCGTCGCCAATGTTGTATATATAAGACTATGGACTACGACATTTAGGTTGACCGTTTATTGAACACGTTGTTCAATGTTGTCCTGGCACACGCTGCCAGGACAACACAACACCAACTAACTGTATCCGGTTCACACATCCCCAAACTCCCGGTGCCATCTTAAAGGCACAGTCACACCTGATGTGACACATACATAACACTGAGTCCTGTCAGTTAAAGTGTTTCATAGTTAGCTTAGCTAAGCATCAACCTAGCACTGAAATATATGGATGTTATGTGACAGTATTTCTGAGAAAAAGTCAGCTGAAATGGTGGCATAGTTGCCACTGCTTTACGTGTCGAAAGGCATGTTTGAACGTATTTAAAGCAGTAAATGTGGCTGTTTGGCCACTGACGTTGCCATAACAACACCTGAATTTAAATGTGCAACCTCTTTTTGTGACAGATTTTTGCATGAAATTATAATTCTTCTGAATGATATTCCTATTGACTGCTAGTTTCTATGTGAACATTATGAGATGGACAGCCAGAGAGAATAAATGAAAAACAGTTATGAAATACTATATGACAAAACAAGAATACAGTTTAAAAGGGGAGTGATTTGTAAAATATCCATAAAGAAAAATCTGTTTACAGTTCTGTTTCATATGGGTGTTGAGAGATGTATCCATAGATCTCTTAATTTTGCTCTCAAAGTGCACCAGATTGATGCTTTTAACTTCAATATTTAATATATTGCCCCCGGACCCCCCTAGAGGAGGTTAGGTCCACGGTGTTTACATGATTATTTATACAATATGTGTGCTTATGCTAACATCATAAGACAAAAGTTGGTTCCGTGTTGTGTGAGAACGCGCTAGAGTGAGGGGGGCCCCCAAGCCAAAGCTCGCTTAGGGCCCCCAAAAGTCTAGGGCCGGCCCTGCGCAATAGCCCCAGTGTTTCGAGCCAGGTCCCGGTATCTCGCAGGACAGTGCACCCAGCAGGAGCTTCCAGCTAGATTTGATCGATATGGACATAAAGTCTAATCGGACAGGAGAGGAGACACGCAGCTCTGCATGATAACCTGCAGCTCCGCCCGCTGTGATGGGGCGATGAGCGGAACAAAACACACACTTCAAGTTAGATCATCACCCTTAGCTATTTTAATTACCTCTCAAACTACCTAAACTAGTTATAAATATGTTTATTTTTACTGTCGGGTCACTCATTACTGGATCAGCCAGCTGCATGAGACCACGGATACTGACGGGCTGTCAGGAGAGGGGGAGGAAAAGAGAGGCTCCGTCCTCCGTGTATTATTCTTATATTATTATATAGAGTCGTTATTCATTTGTTTTAAAGCTCAATAAATAACAAAGAAGACCTTTGACCGGCACTTTTCTAATTTTGTCCGGAAGATTTAAACTTTAACGGACATGTTGACCGGCGAAACCCCACCTCTGCTGCTAAATCCAGCGCGGAGAATAAACAGAAGGGCAACCATAGAGAGGCGAAGTCACGCCCATCTACTTCCGGTCCATGGGACCTTATTTCGGAAAAATTATGTATTGAAGTCAATGGAGAGAGAAAACGTATCTTTCGATCCCGTTTGAATTGTGCCATGAATTACACATATGATGTTTGCCAATCTTAAAAATCTTTTCCATGTCAAAAAACTCACAGTTTGTCTTAAAACTGTTGAAATATAAGACTATGAAAAATACGCAACTATAAGACTACAAATCCCAGAATCCCGGTCCATGCTGGCTCTTACGGAACCGACTAACTCCCCTTGTGTGTATGTACAGCTCTCAACATGCCCAGACTTGTAGTGATTTTCACCTCTTTTAATACATTTCGCCTCATTCTGAAAGAAAGAAGTGAAATGTGCTAACGTGATGGCCGTCTTGGTGTTGGTGCGAGACGGGAGATGTAGTTCATTGAGCGGTTTCACACAAAAAAAGTGTTACTTCACATTTTTACGACACATTTTTTTTTTTTTGACTTGCAAAATTATCTTTTTAATTGACAAACATCATATGTGTAATTCGTGGCACAATTCAGACGGGATCGAAAGATAATCTTTCTCTCTCCATTGACTTCAATACATACTTTTTCCGAAATAAGGTCCCATGGAGCTCCCCCGGAAAGGGAGGGACTTCGCCTCTCTATGGCAACCATGCATGCGCGAAAAGTCTGATCTGATAAAAACGGACGGATAAATAATTATTTGTATGGTTTTTCGTTTAGAGTATTATTATTATTATTATTATTATTATTATTATTATAGTATTGTTCAATACCAGGAGGGGTATTCGTTTTATTTGGAATAGCGTAGGCTACTTTTCTTAATAAGCGAGCTGTTATTAAAAAGTATTAATGCCGCTTCCGGTAACACGGCAACAAAAGGGGCAGGAAATGTGATGGCCGGTCTTTTTGTTCCCAAAGCCACGGAGGGAGAAGTTGGCGACAGTGTGTGTGAGGCTCCAGAGACGCCGTTGGTATGTTTCTGTGTTAAATGTATTTTGCGTACTTGCTCTGTTGCCTTATTGTGTGAGAGTGCTGTTGCGCAATCGACGGCTTTTACGCAGCGTGGTTTGTGTGCGCTCCGTTTTGTTTAGTATATATACTTTTAGACAGCGCAGACGATGTTCATTGAAGTTTTCTGGGTTATAACTCTTATTAATTCATTTAAGTTAATGATGGTATGTAAAATAACTCACAATTTATCATTTGAATTATAATGCCCTGAAAATGGAATGTGACTGAATTTTTATTATTATTATTAGAAATAATGCAGTGAGGCATACAAAATGTTTGTGATTTTGTTTGCATGTCGGCTAACATTTGTTTGTCCTCTTTGTTTGAAGGTTTTCAACCTGATGAGATTCTGACGAAAAGTGTCTTATAAATAACTGCTGAGCAGAAAATAAAGACAAAAAGAAAGAATCTGAGTTGTCCAAGCGTCCTCTGTTGCCCTCCAGCCTCTCAAGTTTGGGCATAACACTGAAAACAGGCCAAAACCCAGAAGAACTTGACAGTTGAAAACCACGCGGAGCAGCCTGGGCCAGAGGATAAAAGGCTTCAGACGTCCAGAGAAAGCTGTTGACGCAGAGAAGGGAAGCTGTGGATTTCCATTAGCTCAAGATGGCAGAAGAAATCCTGGGGAAGACGGTTAAAGAGCTCAAGAAAGCAAGAACAACTGCAAAAAGCAACTTCACCAGGCAGGCCAACTACCTCAACCGAGAAGCAAGCAGCATGGTCGAGGCAGAGCTAAGGGAGGAATTCACCGAGGTGAAAGAGTCGTTAAGGAGGATTTTTGAGGCAAATGATGACTACATGGCTGGTTTGCAGGCAGACGCTCAAAAGGCTGGAGAAGAAGAAGAAGAAGAAGAAGAAGAAGAAGAAGAAGAAGAAGAAGAAGAAGAAGAAGAAGAAGAAGAAGCAGCTCTTGCAAAGCAGGAAGAGGGCGACATTGAAAGGACTGCAAATGAGGCTGAAGCCAGACTGGAAGAGGTGAGAGGCCTTATTCAAGATAACCTGTGGTCCAGATATGGCCGATATGAGCTCATCATTGCAATTGAGGAAGCAGAAGATGCCAGTGAACAAGCTGGGAATGTGCCTGTGGAAGGAATCAACCTGGAAGGCTACGGGGTGCTCCTGACCCTTCTAGAGAGGCGGATGAAGGAGGCCACCAGAGTGATGGCAGCTTTGGAGCGCTGGATACCCATGATGGCGAAGACGGATCTAGATGGCAGAGTCAAGGACCTCAAAGCAATGAGAAATAGACTTGAGATGAGGCAAGTTGAATTTGTTACCTCACTCAGGATTGCAGAGGAGGGACTGGCTGCAGAAGCGTCAGGTAGAACGGGAGGACTGTCATCACCAGCAATACCAGTCGTGAGGATTAAGCCCACAAGTCTTCCCATCTTCTATGGCTGCAGAAGAGAATACCACCGATGGAGGAAAGACTGGGAAAGTCTGCAAAGACAGGGGGAGCCATCTGGATCTTCTGAAGCTAAGAAAATTCATCTTCTAGACAGTGTGGATGACAAGATTTCAAAAGAACTTAGACTCTCAACCTACAACACTGCTGAAGACATGTTCAGGATAATGGACAACAGATATGGAAATAAGTCAACTATTGCCATAGAAATCTTAGAAGAACTGGAGAGAATCCCTTATGTGAAAGGAAACCAGCCAAGAAAGGTAATTGAGCTGATACAGCATGTGGAAAAAGCCCTTGCAGACCTCACAGAGCTGGGAAACTCAGGCGCCATGAATAACCCACTCATGATCAAATCCATAGAGAGCAAGTTACCCGACTTTGTGAAGAGAGATTGGCTAGTCTTCATGGTTGATCCGAACAATAACGTCACACCAGACAATCACTTCGACATGCTCCTTAAATTCCTAAAAAAGCAGGAAGAGATTCTGGAGAGGCTGGAACAGCTAAGGATCGGTGATAAAACTGACAGACAAGACCATCCAGACAGGAGGTATGAGAAGAAATATGCTTCCACAAGATCTGCAAAGAAGGGCGAGCATGGAGGAGTGTGTATTGTGTGTGGAGATGAGAGACACTATAACAAGATATTCTTCTGCAGAAAGTTCAAAGGGCTAACTCTGCCTGAGAAGAAAGCTGTTCTAAAAAAGCTAGGAGCATGCAGAAAGTGTCTTGGATGTCATGAGGAAGGAGGATATTGCCACCTCAGATCACCATTTCTTTCTGTGTCCACAAGGGGTAAGCAAAATGCCCTTTGAGGAGAGGAGTGGAAGAGACTGGAGAAGTAAGAGCAAACTCACAGAGGAGCAGGAGAAATTCTTGGCTGAGCTTTCCCCAGAGCATGCAGGAAGGTGCAGGAAAGCCTTTACCAACCAAACAGCAGGAACAGGCAGAGCTGGAGGACAGTCAAGGCTTTTGGACAGGGAAATTCCTGTCATCATGATGCTGATGGAGGTCACTGCAAATGCAGGGCAGAAGATTGGAACTCTGGTGGACCTTGCCTCAGACACAAATTACATCACCCATAAGGCTGCTGACAGGCTGAGGTTGCAAGGTGAAAAAATAACTCTGATTGTGTATGGTGTAGGAGGAATGACCATCAAGGTGAACACAAAAAGATACCTCCTTAGGGTGAGAGTCAAGACTCCTAAAGGGACAGAGAAGGCACATGAACTTGTCTGCTATGGCCTAGAGGAGATCGCCAAAGTGCATAAAGTCATCAGTCCTGAAAAATTGCAGAAGTTCTTCCCAGAGGTCAAGCCCGAAGAATTAAAGAGGCCAGAAAAAGTCGAGCTTCTCATAAGCCACAGAGAAGGAAGACTTGCTCCACAAAGAGTGAAGGTTGTTGGAGACCTTGTTTTGTGGGAAAGTCCACTGGGAAAAACAGTAGGCGGAGCACACCCCGAATTGTTTGAGGTGATTGAAGTGGCAGCACATAGGTCCAACACACACTTTGGAGTGGCAAGCTGCATATAAAGCCCAAGTCCACGAAATGGTTGAAAGAGGTGCAGCCATCAAACTCACGGACCAAATCAAGACCAACTGGAAAGGACCAGTGTGGTATGTAAGCCACTAAGTAGCACCAAACCCTCATTCAGTGACTACACCAGTATGACTTGTATGGAACAGCAGCCAGAAGTTCAGAGGAGTAAGCATGAATGACATTCTACTAAAGGGACCTGATGTTCTTAATCCGATCAGAGCTGTTCTGTTGAGGTTCAGAAGAGGTGTGCATGCAGCTCTGGGGGACATAAAGAAAATGTACAACTCAGTGTGGCTGGAGGAGCGTGAGATGCATATGCACAGATTCCTCTGGAGAGACAGTCCAGAAGAAGAGATATGCGAGTATGCTATCACAAGAGTCAACATTGGGGACAGACCAGCCGGTTGCATTGCACAGGTGGCTATGCGAGAAACAGCCAGTCTGCCCATGTTTTCCCACATGAAAGAGGAACGAAGAGTTCTTGAAGAGGACAGCTATGTGGACGACCTCTTAACCTACCATAACAGTCAAGAACAACTGGAGAGGATTACAGAAGGAGTGGAGGAAATCCTGAGAGCTGGTGGCTTCTTCCTTAAACCATGGGTCCGGTCTGGTCAAAGTGGGAGGCAAGAAACTGCAACAGCACTCCTGGGAGGAGGAAAGGCAACAGCTGAAAGTAAAACTCTCATCCTTCCAAATCAGATGAGAGAGGAGGACAACAAGCCCTGGGAATTGGGTACAAAGTGGAGGAAGATAAGCTCTACATGTTGACCTCAATCAACTTCTCCAAAAGGAAAAAGAAGATGAGAGTGGGCAATGATCTCCTCCTGGAGCAAGTGAGACCTGAGACACCTAACCCACTGAGTAGACGGGAACTGCTGAGCCAGGTGGCTGGACTTTACGACCCAATTGGCTTAGTTACACCTGTCAAACAGAAGGGGGCCATCCTTGTCATGAAGGCATTCCAGGAAACAGGGGGTGGAAAGCTGACCAGGGAGACCTGGGATAGACCACTCTCAGAGAGCCTCAGGGAGGAAGCCATCCAGCTATTTGAGGACTATGCGCAGCTTGGAAAGATTAAATTCCAGAGAAGCATCACGCCAGATGGCTGGAGAGGGAAACCATGGGGAGTCACATTTTCGGATGGAAGTGAGAGAACCTATGGAGCTGTGATGTACCTGAGGTGGGAGACAGATCGAGGGACTGAGGTCCGATTTGTGGAATCGAAGGCCAAGCTAACGCCACTGGATCAAAAGGGAGATGCTGTCAAAGCAGAAACCTGCGGAGCAGTCTTTGCAGCTAGACTAAGGAAGTATTTTGAAAGGCATGGTGGGATGGAGATTGAGCGATGGTTCCACCTAGTGGACAGCCAAACAGTCCTGGGAGCCATTAAAAGGGACAGTTATGGGTACCAGACTTTCTTCGCGAATAGAGTTGGTGAGATACAGAAAGCTGGGCCAGCCGAAGACTGGTGGTGGATCCCAGGAACCCTCAATATTGCTGATCTCATTACAAGAGGAAGCGCTCCTGAACATCTAGTTGAGACGTCTACATGGCAAGATGGACCTGAGTTCCTGAGGTGGCCAGTGGAAGAGTGGCCTGTAAAATCAGCTGGAGAGGTGGCAGCGCAAGCCAAAGAGAGTGTGGACAGGCTCCAGAGGAAGGCATTCTCAGCAGCCATAACCAGAGCTCAAGCCGAAATAAATCAAAGAGATGGCCTACAAGACCTACAGGAAAACATAAAAAGAGAGAGCCAAGGGGAGAAACCTAGTGCCGAAGAGACTCCTACCAGGACACTCACAGGAAAGACAGTGGTGGAGGTGAAAAAGTTCAGCAGCCTTCAAAGACTTGTCAGGGTCATAGACTGGGTGCGGAGAGCTGCAAAAAAGTGGCTGGAGATTAAGGACCAACCTAGGACAGGATCAAAGTTGGAAGTAGGATCTCCTAAGGAAAAGGTCAAGGGAGCCACAATAACAGTAAAGGAGCTTGATGACGCCCTAAGATATCTCTTCCTTGCAGCTCAAGAAAGTGCAACATTCCCCCACACTACCATAAGCAGGCTGGCGGTTTACAGACATGTGGAGTCAGGACTTCTGGTTTGTGGAGGCCGGATCCAGATGTTTAGTGAGGACAAGACTGCAGTGGCACTGTTACCATTTGAAGCATGGGTGTCCACATTACTGGCACAAGAAGCCCACAAAGCAAATCATGAGGGAGTGGCAGGAACCCTTCTCAGGATTAGGAAAAAGGCCTGGGTGATAAAAGGTCGAATACTTGCAAAGAAGGCGGTCGACAGCTGTGTTACATGCAGGAAGATCAGAGCAAAATGGTGCCAACAAATCATGAGTGACCTTTCACCTGAGAGAGCGGGCCCGGCTAAGCCTTTTGAATTCACAACATTGGACCTGTTTGGCCCGTACGAAGTGAAAGATGAGGTGAAAAAACGGGTCAAAGTCTGGGGGATAGTGTTCTGTTGCATGGCTTCAAGAGCCATACATACTGATCTAGTGAGTGACCTGTCATCTGAAGGATTCCTGCTAGCTTACCAAAGATTCACTTCAATAAGAGGACACCCCGCAAAATTGTGGTCGGATCCTGGCACAAACTTCGTTGGGGCCAAACCTGCTCTTGAGCAGCTCTACAGGTTTCTACACCAATTAACCAAGTCAGAGCTGGAAGATGAAGCTGCAAAACATGGGACTGAGTGGACATGGAAAATCCATCCTGCAGATTCTCCACATAGAAATGGAGCTGCAAAGGCTGCAGTCAAGATTGTAAAGCAGGCCCTGAGCAACCTTGGAGGAGAAGGAGTCTTCACATGGGGTGAGTTCCAGACCTTTCTCTTCATGGCCGCTAACCTAGCGAATGAGAGACCCATAGATGCCAGGACTCAGAGCCGAGAGGGCCTTGTGGAGTACATCAGCCCAAATTCCCTCTTGCTAGGAAGAGCAAGTCATTCGGGGGACACAAGGGATTTCGAGTTTGAAGGCTACCCATACAAGAGGCTAAAAACTATCCAAACAGAGGTCAGCAGGTTCTGGAAGAAATGGTGCCAGTTGGCCGGTCCAAATCTCTTTGTGAGAAACAAGTGGCACACCAGGAATCGAAATGTCGCAGTGGGAGATGTGGTGTGGCTGGCTGACCAAAATGCCCTGAGAGGACATTACAAACTGGCAAGAGTAGTCAAGTGTAAATACTGATGGAAAAGGCATCGTAAGGGATGTAAATGTGAGAACCTTTCCCAGTTACCCGGTCCCAGTTATGAAGCATGAAGGCTTTGGAGGGTACAAGGGACAGCCAAGCAGGATCCCTGCCACAATTCTTCATAGGGATGTCAGGCGCCTTGTCATCTTACTTCCTGTTGAAGAACAGGCAGGTGTTGCAGAACTAGTGTGAGCTCCTTGGGTTAGAAACCAGGAGCTCAAGTGGGAGGTGTCGAGACGAAAGTCAATATGAATAAATATCTGATAAAAACGGACGGATAAATAATTATTTGTATGGTTTTTCGTGTAGAGTATCATTATTATTATTATTATTATTATAGTATTGTTCAATACCAGGAGGGGTATTCGTTTTATTTTGAATAGCGTAGGCTACTTTTCTTAATAAGCGAGCTGTTATTAAAAAGTATTAATGCCGCTTCCGGTAACACGGCAACAAAAGGGGCAGGAAATGTGATGGCCGGTCTTTTTGTTCCCAAAGCCACGGAGGGAGAAGTTGGAGACAGTGTGTGTGAGGCTCCAGAGACGCCGTTGGTATGTTTCTGTGTTAAATGTATTTTGCGTACTTGCTCTGTTGCCTTATTGTGTGAGAGTGCTGTTGCGCAATCGACGGCTTTTACGCAGCGTGGTTTGTGTGCGCTCCGTTTTGTTTAGTATATATACTTTTAGACAGCGCAGATGATGTTCATTGAAGTTTTCTGGGTTATAACTCTTATTAATTCATTTAAGTTAATGATGGTATGTAAAATAACTCACAATTTATCATTTGAATTATAATGCCCTGAAAATGGAATGTGACTGAATTTTTATTATTATTATTAGAAATAATGCAGTGAGGCATACAAAATGTTTGTGATTTTGTTTGCATGTCGGCTAACATCTTTTTGTCCTCTTTGTTTGAAGGTTTTCAACCTGATGACATTCTGACAAAAAGTGTCTTATAAATAACTGCTGAGCAGAAAATAAAGACAAAAAGAAAGAATCTGAGTTGTCCAAGCGTCCTCTGTTGCCCTCCAGCCTCTCAAGTTTGGGCATAACACTGAAAACAGGCCAAAACCCAGAAGAACTTGACAGTAAGTTTAACTTAAATTCAGATTAGCTAATGTAATAGATTGTTTTCGTAACATTGACTGTGTAATAGATTGTTTTCGTAACATTGACATTATTTTAACCGTTACCTCTGACCTTTGTTAATGTAGTTTAATTGTAGGATGTTTGGAAAGGATGAGAAGGTATTCTGTCTGCGCTTGTTTGTGTTCGTTTTGAAGACGTGTGATCTGTTAAACTGTGATCGACTAGATGGCCTTGATGTGGGAGACGGAGATCGATTGCTCTTGTCTCCGCCCACAACTCTGGGGGTTTTCTCGGCACTTTCCTCACTCGAGTAAAGTACCGAAGAATGAAACCTAACTTTGACTCTTGTCAAAATTCTTCCCTTTTATCAGGTATGTAGATAGTACAAAAACATAGCAAATTGGGCCAAACTATAACATAACATGTGTAAGGAGTGTTTTAAAGCGGTTGTGTGAAATATTGAGTGTGTAATTATTACGTTTATCAGCTTGGGCTGATGTGTGTAGTAACGTCTACATGGTTTCATAAACAAACACTGCGTAGCGCGCGCTTGCCGCCATCTGGTGTATTGTGTATGCACACAGTTATATGTAATATATTGTCTTTATATTTTAGTTAAATAATCCTGTGAGGGTTCTGCTATGTTGTCACTTATATTATCTTATCAATGATATTGTGGTAATTAAGGAATCTCATGATTGAAATACAGTGTTAATAGCCAAGTTGTATGTGCTATTGAAAGGTGTTGCATTTGTTGACTGACTCGAGTAAAGTACCGGAGAATGAAACCTAACTGACTCTTGTCAAAATTCTTCCCTTTTATCAGGGGCGTAACACTAACACTGAATGTGTTCATGTTTGAAGTGACATGTTTGTTATGGACATTAATATCTTGGTATAAAACCATTAGATACTCAGCTTTACATCTCCAATAAGCCTGCCGCCTGTCATCAGCTGGGGAAAGTAAAAGAATGTTCAGAGATCAAACAATGAATGCCATCGAACCATCTTGTTAAAATCATGAAAAAAACTGGAATGCTGATTCTTGGTCGAACACAGTTAGGAAGTAAATTCTGCAATCTCTCTGTGAACATAGCTGTTTCACTATTTCACCAAGATCATGAGGGTCATAATCTAGAACATACCAACAAAACAATGTTATAAATATTGAAAATATCCACTTCATATTGCAAAGATTCTTTCCCTTGCTGAGGCTGAAACCTGCCAGGGATCTTGACTCTCAAAATGCCAAGTCATGATTTCTTCAAGCTCCTTATTTTTTAAACAATCTACCTACCAAAATGAGGGAGGACTTGTTCAAAGGTCAATCCAAATCACATCTCTTCACACCAACATTCAGTCTCACTTAGTCGGCCCAATAAATACTAATTTACAGAAATCTAACTTACACGTGTGTACTTTTATGTATGTTTTGCTAATGTAACCAGGTTGAAAATTAGCCATACAGTGAAATTAAAATAAGATAATAAATATGTCATTTGGTTTTAAGTGTGGTTAACATATCTAGTTCATGCAAAGATAACAACTAAAAGCTATTTCTTAACAGATTAAAAAGGGAAAGTGTAATAAATATGTTTAAAGGTAATCCATTATGCAAAATTCACTTTTTTATGTCTTTTATATAAATATGTGTCCCCGGTGTGTAAGGAGACTCACAGAGTGTCAGAAAATACAACCCTCTCTCTTTTCCTCCTTACCCACCTCTCTAAAAATGGGGTACAACGGAGCTGATCCAGATTTGTTGCGGTCATGGCGACATTACTAAAATGTTGGCTGGCTTTACATTAAACTCCTTGCAACGTTCCGCCCACGGCGCTATGGTCCCCTATCAGAAACTTCGCTGTATCAGAAACAATGGGCGACGAGTTTTGGACGTAATATGTTCTTTGTTTGCAATAGCAAGCATCGCTAACACTCAGCGCTAACGCTTTACTGGAGAGAGTATGTGTAAAGAAGCAGGATATAAAAAGGTACTGTCCTTGTGGTAAACCCACGAGAGAAAAAGCGTTTGAGCTCCATACTGTTTCAGAAATAATCCTTGATGTGGTTTGGAACATAATATAGCGTTTAATCACGGCAGCATTTAGATGAGTTTCTGCTGGTAGACAGCCTTCACAGAGCTCACTACTGGCCACGCTCCAAAGGGGCGGCTCTGGTTACATTTGAAGCTAGGGACCCAGAATCAGCACTTCTCTAACAGGGCTGAAATAGAGGGGTATGAGGCATGGCTAAAACGCATGATCTATTTGGTATTTTGAGCAAAACACTTCAGAGACATATTTTTTATATTTCTGAGACCTATAATATATGCCTAAAAATAGTATAATAGGAAACCTTTAAAAGACACAGATGTATCATTCTAAATATTGTGTTTTATTTTGAAAGTTCATGGTTGTAAGAGGAAGTAGTGTTTGTGAATAAGGGAAATACTGGCCACTGATTGGTTCAGGTGGGCGGGTTCAGGTTCGCAGGAAGTAGTGATGGGAATAACGGCTCTCTTTAGTGAACCGGATCATTTGGCTCGGCTCACCAAATGGCTCTTCATTTTACCACATATACCTTTTATAATTCAAATGTAGCCCTGTTTTGACTAATGATTTATATGTGTACACATATATCACTTAAATTATTCAATACATCCTTTGTACTGAAGTATTCAAAAGTAAAAATTACATTTTTTATATAAATAAATTGCTGTGGCCAATTGTTTTCATTGCATTTACAGACCCTTGTAACTCTGATACCACCCAAATGCACTGACTTGCTTGTAGAACAACGCTACACAAAGCAGATAGCAACACCTATAAAAACTTTAGCATAGACATTTAAAAAAAGGATAGCTACTGTATTGACATTTTAAATGATTATTTAAGGCGAGACACCACAGACAAAAACATCGTTTTTCATGCACTGGTCAATTTAAAGATTTTGTGCTATTTTGATTCCATAACATGTTTTCTTTCAGGCTTTTGGAAGGAAAACGTACAAAATACACATTTAAGTGTTTATTTTACTATAGTTTGTCTATTTGCGTCGGTAGATTTCTCCTAAATTCACCAAAAGTTAGCATTCTAACGTAACATAAAGTATCGCGACCGCTGTTTGCACCATGTCATCAGAGATATCGTTGGAAAGCTCCGTCTCTCCTGCACAATCTAATCGGATCCAAATATGGTCATTTCCTTTGTATCAGCAACCAATCGTGAAAGTGCAAAGGGGTCTTAAACCAAGAAACGAAATCTCATTGGCTGGTGTCAATTTCTGACAACGTGATTCGTTCAGATGCGTCACGTGGTGTGCTCAAACACTTCCTGGTTAGCTTTCCACTAGAAATTTAAATCTCAAAATGGCAAAAGAACGGCGAAAAAAACGTTCACAGAGAAGACGACAACAATTGTCACTTGCACGAAGCAAGGTTATACAAAAAACAAATGACCCCGAACACGAAATACCTTCACGGAGTGCGTCGAGGCGCAAGCTGTCATCCAAAGAACAGGAGGGTTTAGCTAGCAATCTTTAAAGGTCGTTTTCTCAAAATGAGTTTTTTCTCCTACTCTGAGTGAGAAATGTCCACTTCAGTAGCACGTACATACACCAAACCTTCCAGTTATATTCCTATCAATATTATGAAGGCTTTTACAGAAGGGTTTGTTCATATATCATTCATAGCCTGAATTATATAACATTTTATACCTAAAAACATGGCGAAAATTGATATTTTAGGGCTGTTGACAGTATTTTCTGATTTATGGAGTGATAAAAAGAGATATTGTTAAGGTTGCGGGAAAGGTAGGACCCAAATGCAGAATACCAAAAATGGAAAAAGGTCTACGAACAAAAGGCGAGCTTTATTACAAAAGCTGGAGAACAAAACATGACATGAAACTCACAGGTAACACAAGGTAACATGGAGGGAGACAGGAAAGACTAACAATGTATCGACAGGGGAACACAGGGAAAGACAAGACTAAATACAGGAAGGGGTAATCACGAGACGAGAAACAGCCGGGCAGGGGAGGAGAAACACAAGGGCAACAGGTGAACACAATCAGACAATTAGACACACCAGGGAAACTAATGACAGGGAGGAAAACACAGGGAGAAGGACCAGACAAGAGACAGGGAGGAAACACAGGGAGAAGGACCAGACAAGAGACAGGGAGAACAGAACAATCAAAAACAAACCCCAAAACCTAACACACAAAACCCCAAATCATGACAGAACCCCCCCCCTCAAGGGACGGATTCCAGACGTCCCTACACAAACAAAGTCCAATATTTCCAAAAGGCTGGGTGGAGGGGGTCCGAAGGACGGGTTTGGGCTGACAGCCCAGAGGCACGGCAGAGGACCAGAAAGGGGTCTCGGGAGGACGGCCCGGGGGCAAGGCAGAGTTCAAGGACGGGGACTCGGGCGGACGGCCCGGGGGCAAGGCAGAGTTCGAGGAAGGGGACTCGGGCGGACGGCCCGGGGGCAAGGCAGAGGAACAGGAGGTGGTCTCGGGCGGACGGCCCGGGGGCAAGGCAGAGGACCAGGAAAGAGTCTCGGGCGGACGGCCCGATGGCACAGCAGGAGGACGGGGACTCGGGCGGACGGCCCGGGGGCAAGGCAGAGGAACAGGAGGTGGTCTTGGGCGGACGGCCCGGGGGCAAGGCAGAGGAACAGGAGGTGGTCTCGGGCGGACGGCCCGGGGGCAAGGCAGAGCTCGAGGAAGGGGACTCGGGCGGACGACCCGGGGGCAAGGCAGAGTTCGAGGAATGGGACTCGGGCGGACGGCCCGGGGGCAAGGCAGGGTTCGAGGACGGGGACTCGGGCGTACGGCCCGGGGGCAAGGCAGGGTTCGAGGACGGGGACTCGGGCGGACGGCCCGGGGGCAACGTGGCAGAGCAAAGGCAGAGAAGCGGCCACGCCCGTGGCGGGCATAGTCAGGGCGCCGGGCACAAGGAAGGACCGGGTTCGTGGCCGACTGGACTCCTGACATGACAGGACATCGTGTTGGCAGGAACGCCGGCGGAACAGGTGTCGGCGGGACCCCCAACAGAACAGGACAAGGAGTCGGCAGGACCCCCAACGATAATGGACGTGGAGTCGGCAGGACCCTCAGCGGAACCCCCGACGCCACAGGACATGGAGTTGGCAGGACCCCCGGCAGAGCAGTAGTCGGCGGGACCTCCAACGATAATGGACGTGGAGTCGGCAGGACCCTCAGCGGAACCCCCGACACCACAGGACATGGAGTTGGCAGGACCCCCGGCAGAGCAGTAGTCGGCGGGACCTCCAACGGCACAGGACATAGGGTTGGCAGGACCCCCGGCAGAAGAGTAGTCGGCGGGACCCCCAACGGGACAGGACATGGAGTTGGCAGGACCCCCGGCAGAACAGTAGTCAGCGGGACCCCCAACAGAACAGGACATGGAGTTGGCAGGACCTCCGACGAAACAGGTGTCGGCTGGACCCCCAACGACACAGGACATAGGGTTGGCAGGACCCCCGGCAGAAGAGTAGTCGGCGGGACCTCCCACAGCACAGGACATAGGGTTGGCAGGACCCCCGGCAGAAGAGTAGTCGGCGGGACCTCCAACGGCACAGGATATAGGGTTGGCAGGACCCCGGCAGAAGAGTAGTCGGCGGGGCCCCCAACGGGACAGGACATGGAGTTGGCAGGACCCTCAGCGGAACCCCCAACGACACAGACATGGAGTTGGCAGGACCCCCGGCAGAACAGTAGTCGGCGGGACCTCCAACGGCACAGGATATAGGGTTGGCAGGACCCCCGGCAGAAGAGTAGTCGGCGGGGCCCCCAACGGGACAGGACATGGAGTTGGCAGGACCCTCAGCGGAACCCCCAACGACACAGGACATGGAGTTGGCAGGACCCCCGGCAGAACAGTAGTCGGCGGGACCTCCAACGGCACAGGACATAGGGTTGGCAGGACCCCCGGCAGAAGAGTAGGGCGGGACCCCAACGGGACAGGACATGGAGTTGGCAGGACCCCCGGCAGAACAGTAGTCGGCGGGACCTCCAACGGCAAAGGACATAGGGTTGGCAGGACCCCCGGCAGAAGAGTAGTCGGCGGGACCCCCAACGGGACAGGACATGGAGTTGGCAGGACCCCCGGCAGAAGAGTAGTCGGCGGGACCTCCAACGGGCAGGACATGGAGTTGGCAGGACCCCCAGCGGAACCTCCAACGGACCAGGACATTGGGTAGGGACTTGAGACGGAACTCGAGAGGAAACTCGAGAGGGAACTCGAGAGGTGACTTGAGAGGGAACTCGAGAGGAGACTCGAGAGGAGACTGGAGAAGGAACTTGAGAGGGAACTCGAGAAGGGACTCGAGAGGAGACTTCAGAGGTGACTTGAGAGGGAACTCGAGAGGAGACTCGAGAGGGGACTCGAGAGGGAACTCGAGAAGGGACTCGAGAGGAGACTTGAGAGGGGACTCGAGAGGGAACTCGAGAAGAGACTCGAGAGGGGACTTGAGAGGGGACTCCAGAGGGGACTCGAGAGAAGACTCGAGAAGGGACTTGAGAGGGAACTCGAGAGGAGACTAGAGAGGGAACTTGAGTTGGGACTAGAGAAGGGACTTGAGATGGGACTCGAAAGGGGACTTGAGAAGGGACTTGAGAGAGAACTTGAAAAGGGACTTGAGAGGAGACTCGAGAGGTGACTAGAGAGGGAACTTGAGTAGGGACCGGAGTTGGGACTAGAGAAGGGACTGGAGAAGGGACTGGAGATGGGACTCGAAAGGGGACTTGAGAAGGGACTTGGAAAGGGACTCGAGAGGGGACTTGAGAGGAGACTTGAGAGGGAACTCGAGAGGGAACTTGAGTCGGCCGGTATGCCGACAGGACACGAGGGGTTGGCGTCGGCCGGAGAGCCAACAGGAGACGAGGAGCTGGAGTCGGCCGGTACGCCGACAGGAGGCGAGGTGCTGGAGTCGGCCGGTACGCCGACAGGAGGCGAGGTGCTGGAGTCGGCCGGTACGCCGACAGGACACGGGGAGCTGGCGTCGGCCGGAGAGCCAACAGGTGACGAGGAGCCGGAGTCGGGACCATGGCTGCTGCGTCCGGTACTGGAGCCGGAACCATGGCTGGTGGGGCCGGAGCTGGGGCCGGAACCATGGCTGCTGGGGCCGGCACTGGAGTCGGAACCATGGCTGCTGGGCACGGAACTGGGGCCGGTACCATGGCTGCTGGGGCCAGAACTGGGGCCGGAACCATGGCTGCTGGGGCCAGAACTGGGGCCGGAGCCATGGCTGCTGGGGCCGGAACCATGGCTGTTGGGGCCGGAACTGGGGCCGGAACCATGGCTGCTGGGGCCGGAACTGGGGCCGGAACCATGGCTGCTGGGGCCGGAACTAGGGCCGGAACCATGGCTGCTGGGGCCAGAACTGGGGCCAGAACTGGGGCTCGGGCTGCTAGCCTGGACTTGCGACTCCTTCTTTTAGGAGCTTTTTGGAGGCTCCGTGGACCTCCAAAAGCCAGACGAGTACCCGCGAACGGCTCCTGGACAGGATCAGGAAATGGGGCCGGAACCACTGGAGCACGGGCTGGAATCTTGGCCTCGCATTCTCCAGAAACCTTCCGGAGGCTCCGCGGACCTCCCAAGACCAGGTCATACCCCAGGAAAGGGTTAGAGGCTTGAGCCAAGTCTTCAGGAGCCCTCGTAAACCGTTGCAGCCACTCAGGCAACCAGCTCCTGAGCCAGGGCTGGCAAGCAACCTCCTGGCGTGCCGCCTTCAACGCGGCCTCTCTTCCCCGTCTAGATGAGGCGTCACACCAGGTGTAGAACATGTACTCTAGCGAGTACCCAAGGCATTCCGCCTGTAGAGCGAAGCGATCGGCATCTGCTGAGTCCAAATGTGGTCGATACATTCTGTTAGGTTGCGGGAAAGGTAGGACCCAAATGCAGAATACCAAAAATGGAAAAAGGTCTACGAACAAAAGGCGAGCTTTATTACAAAAGCTGGAGAACAAAACATGACATGAAACTCACAGGTAACACAAGGTAACATGGAGGGAGACAGGAAAGACTAACAATGTATCGACAGGGGAACACAGGGAAAGACAAGACTAAATACAGGAAGGGGTAATCACGAGACGAGAAACAGCCGGGCAGGGGAGGAGAAACACAAGGGCAACAGGTGAACACAATCAGACAATTAGACACACAGGGAAACACACAGAGGAAAACAGGAGAAGGACAGACAAGAGACAGGGAGGAAAACACAGGGAGAAGGACCAGACAAGAGACAGGGAGGAAAACACAGGGAGAAGGACCAGACAAGAGACAGGGAGGAAAACACAGGGAGAAGGACCAGACAAGAGACAGGGAGAACAGAACAATCAAAAACAAACCCCAAAACCTAACACACAAAACCCCAAATCATGACAGATATCCAAAATCCCTTCTGTAAAAGCTTTAGATACTAATATGACTACGAAATGAAACAATAATTTTGAACGTGGCTTTATCCAAAGTTCAGATTTCGGTTCCTGAAATGTGTTAAAATATGCACATATTTAATGAGATAATGGTTCATTTGCATATTTAAACATGTTATTTCAGAAAACTTGTAATACAAAAAACAATTGCCTTATTGTAAGTAATTAACTGGAGAAATATCTAGCTGATATCTTTAACTTAAAAAAATTAACCTATTCACCTGTGGTGTCTTGCCTTAAACAAAAAGCCCAAACAAAACAGCAGAGCTCTATTTCAGTATTAACTAAAGAAAAAAAGACAGCAACAGCTGACATCAAATCTTTGCTGGGCCTAAACATAATCATAAATAAATAACATAATGAAAATATATATATTGCAATGCTCAAAACAGCAGCATCCAACAGTCTCTAATCATAAAAAAAACACAATACAAATAAATGTATTGCAATGTGCAAAACAGCAGCATTCAACACAGTCTCACTCCCTGAACGTCCAGGAGCGACGCTTGGTCAGGGTCCTATGGCGTGCAGTTGTGACGCGACGAGTCTCCTTCAGCTTCATAAACGGACGCAAAGAGCTTTCAACTGATTGCATTGTATTCCCATCGGCGGCGGTATTTGACGCTCAGGGAAGCACCGCATCGGTCCATGTCGGCGGCATTTAAAGGCAATGTGAGCGTCCATTCCCATTGGATAACGGAGGATTTTACACCCGGAAGTAAGTATTCTCTTTACTGTCGATTGATTTTACAGTGATATCTGCACTACTCATCAACTCAAAAACACCAGATTATCCTTGTTAATTACACAACATTGATTGGTTTAAATTGTGTACAACGCTTTTGTATTTTTCCCCTTCGATTCTGAGAAACAAATAGTTTTTATGAGTTTAGGATGGCAGAAGAAACTACACTACCCAGAATCCTCAGGTTTCGTTTGGGACTACAACATGTGCTTTGCTTCACAAACCCCGTGATTAGTCCTCAAGCTCTGTGATTGGATGTTGGAGTGGCAGTGCCCGAAGTTTACACGGAGCGAGCGTCAAACAGCACTTTGAAATGGAATGAATCCCATCGATGGCCCACTAACCAAAACAGGAATCGAACGTGTCATACCCCCCCCCCCCCCCCCCCCCCCCCCCCCCCCCCCCCCCCCCCCCCCCCCCTTAGGTCACAGGCTCCTCCAACAGTGCAACACAATCAAACAAATACACAGAAAAAAAAGTGCATGTAAATACAAAAATAAAATAGTAAAAAGCGAAATAGTGCAATGAGAGTCTACAAGTGATTGGAATATGATATATTTGACAAATCATTTCTAAGTAGCAGCCAGATGAATGTTATGGATGTTGTTTCAAAGTTCAGGTGTTTAATAGTCTTATGGCCTGTGGGATGAAGCTGTCCCTGAGTCTGGTGGTTTTATACACAACTACGGTGTAGTTATGCAATGATGACAAACTTGGGTCATAGGTTCCTCAACAAGACATCTATCAATATGTGTGTACCTCCACCATTAAACTGTCATATTCTGCACATTTCTTATTCTATCTACATACATCTTATAAGAGTATAATAAATATGTATAATATCGGTTAAAATAAGTGCTTCAACATAGTTAACATTGCAGGAATGTTGATTGTCAAGTCCCAAAACAAACCATGCAATATATTAAACGTTAAGTACTTTGTCAGGCTTAATATTTATCAGATACCCCCAAAGCTTTTTGCTTACATGTATTTAAAAGAAGACCTTAACCTAAAGTATTATTTAATGTTTAAATAAAGCCTAATTAGTTTGTCTGTTTTGCACATCCTCCTATTAATATCTTTGTACATCCGGCACTAAACTGTTTTATTCTAGATATCATTTACAGTATCTTCTTGATATTTTCTATTCTATATTTCTATCATTGACCTTCTACTTTCCCCCTATTTTGTATGTACTCTTAATATTTAAATGTTTTCATCAAATATAACACATTCAAAAGTGCTTTACAAAAATGAAAGACATTAAGAAAAAGGCATTTTAAACAGTCATTAAAAAGCAACACAATCTACCTGCATTGCAATGACTCTAAACGTGTAATAACGTGCTTTAACCAGTAGGTGGTTTGGGTTAAAAAACTGTCAAGTTTACAGTGTTAACAAAATAAAATATACTGCTGTTTCCGGTTTAGTTTACGACGGATATATTTAGTTATTGTTTTGATATTTGTAACACAAAAGCGATGGAAAAAACCCACAGCAACACAGAAAAGATGGTCTTAACATGACCCAGCGGTCTAGTAGTTAATAAAAAACAATAATATCAAACAAAATATTACTACTAACTTTATTGTGAAATTAAAACAGAACGGTAAAAGAATAGTTTCCGGTCTATTCTGAGGCCCAACCTCTGTAGATAAATAAAGAACTACGACAGATGTGTAATATTTAATGCAGCCGAACCATTTATTACAATGCATTCATGTATAGAGTAAAGCATGCACTGCTGAATAAAGTATGATTTTATCTTTTACGAAACGTTTTTTTTCATATGGAATACAGTTGGAGGTCAACCAATCACAGAGCTTGAGGACTAATCACGGGGTTTGTGAAGCAAACCACATGTTGTAGTCCCAAACGAAAGCTGAGGATTCTGGGTAGTGTAGTGTCTTCTGCCATCCTAAACTCCGAAAAAATATTTGTTTCTCCGAATCGAAGGGGAAAAATACAAAAGCATTGTACACAATTTAAACCAATCAATGTTGTGTAATTAACAAGGATAATCTGGTGTTTTTGAGTTGATGAGTAGTGCAGATATCACTGTAAAATCAATCGACAGTAAAGAGAATACTTACTTCCGGGTGTAAAATCCTCCGTTATCCAATGGGAATGGACGCTCACATTGCCTTTAAGTGCCGCCGACATGGACCGATGCCGTGCTTCCCTGAGCGTCAAATACCGCCGCCGATGGGAATACATTGCAATCAGTTGAAAGCTCTTTGCGTCCGTTTATGAAGCTGAAGGGGACTCGGCGCGTCACAACTGCACGCCATAGGACCCTGACCAAGCGTCGCTCCTGGACGTTCAGGGAGTGAGACTGTTGCAGCATTCAACAGTCTCTAATCCTTGGATATTACATGTCACTGCATGCATGCATGTGTAACAGATTTATAAAGGTTGGTGTAAAATCCTTGTTAAATTGGAGAATTACGCCATCTGGTGTCACAAACGTGTGCCTGCATTAGCTATGTTACGTGTAACCCACTGGATAAACCAAGGTTACAAGGTTCTTGTATTTTGTTTGTTAATAATTATGTATTATTTATTTAGTTGTTTTATAGTATATTTTAGTTTAATGGTCAACTTTTAAGAACAAAGTTCATTGGTTCATAACGCAATCATGATTACAGTTTGACTAAAATCCGCCAAGTCCCGCCTCCTCACTCAGGTTAGTGAGCGCACATTGGAAAAGTGGGTGTCAGGGAGCAGCGTCAGGCTGGAAGAACGGAGACACTTGTTGTGATCATTATATGCACAAAACAGCGCACATTAAGAGTTTGACCGGGACGGCGGTTGACCAATCTCTGGGGCTGTCGTTGGAGGTTGGAGTTGCCTTGGAAAGCGGGAGTTTTGATTATTATTTTATTTACCTCGGTGAGTGAAGCAACATGCTACATGCTACACCGTGGTGTGTTAGCCACCTAGCTCTTTTGAGAGTTCAGTTAAATTGAGCAAATATGAGTTATGGCTGATAGAGTTACAGTAGCTATATGCTGTGCATTAATATACAGTGCTAACAAGCACTAGACATTTATTTTGTTTACTACAATTCTTTGAGCATTAATGTTTAAACTGTAAATGGTTATCTTGTTCATCTACAGTGTACATTTCATGATTTCATGGTTATTGAAGTCAGTGTGTTTTAGTAGTGCATTTAAATGAATCTTTTATTTACAATGCAACAGTTTTCCATATTATTTATCTATCTGTGCCAATATCTAAATGTGTGGTATATTTGCATTGATAATTTAGTACTGCACAGTTATGATATTTGATGCACATGTGTTGAAGATGCATTTGCAATGTTTTAAGCCATGTTATGTTACACAGGCTGGGTTTTTATGATACCCTTGGATAAGAAGATTCTGGATTTTCTGGATTCTGGATTTTGGACTCTGTATTTTCTCCCTGACGAGGGGGATGGCGAGCTACCAATGATAACCTGAACACCTCATCTTTCCGCTACCAGTGGTAGGATTTTGAGAGGACCTTACAGGAACTGAACAAAGAACAATTTTCTTTTGGAGGTTTATCCATCCATCCATCCATCTTCTCCCGCTTATCCGTGGTCGGGTCGCGGAGGTAGCAGTTCCAGCAGAGAGCCCCAAACTTTCCTTTCCCTGGCCACATCAACCAGCTCTGACTGGGGGATCCCAAGTCGCTCCCAGGCCAGCGAAGAGATATAATCCCTCCACCTGGTCCTAGGTCTACCCCTTGGTCTCTTCCCAGCTGGACGTGCCTGGAACACCTCCCTAGGGAGGCGCCCAGGTGGCATCCTTACTAGGTGCCCAAACCACCTCAACTGGCTCCTTTCGACGCAAAGGAGGAGCGGTTCAACCAAAATCCTATCCATGTATATTACAAACAGGATTGGTGACAAAGCGCAGCCCTGGCGGAGGCCAGCCCTCACCGGAAATGGGTCCGACTTACTGCCGAGGACCCGGACACAGCTCTCGCTTTGGCAGTACAGAGATTGGATGGCCCTGAGTAGAGACCCCTCACCCGATACTCCTGCAGCACCTCCCACAGTAACTCCCTGGGAACCCGGTCATACGCCTTCTCCAAGTCTACAAAACACATGTAGACCAGATAAGCGTACTCCCAGGCCCCCTCCAGGATCCTTACGAGAGTAAGCGCTGATCCGTCGTTCCACGACCAGGACGGAATCCGCATTGTTCCTCCTCAATCTGAGGTTCGACAATCGGCCTGACCCTCCTTTCGAGTACCTTAGCCTGTTAAACCCCGAGCCTGTTTTTCAGGTTTCAGGCTCGAAAATGACATGCCTAGGCCTGTCACGATAATTAATTTTGTTGGACGATACATTTTCCCGGAAATTGTTGCGATAAACGATAATATTGTCGGCACCGTTGTAAGACCATTTTAGACCACTGACATAATGATAATATATAATAATAATTCAAGTACATCCTTTCAAACAGAAATTTGTATTGAACATCCAACATTGCAAATGAAATGTGAAATAATATTTATATATATAAATTATATATAATAAATAAAACAAATTAAATTATAAAAAATTCATTCAATCACACACAACCAAAACAATCAATTAAAGACTCAGGCTGGAAAACAGAGCTCTCGCTCTCATATATATAGCCTATATATATATATATATTTAAATAAATATGAGCACAAATTGTCCCACAAGCAAAAAAAACCTCCTTAAAATAGCAGTCAAGTGTACAGTCCACTGTCCATACAAAGACCCAGATGCCTCAACAGGCCATATCCAAATCTGTATTTCAAAGATTTCGAGCAAGGAACACCAACATGTTTGCATTGTCGGGCAAATGCATATTTGATTGTAAACTGTCGGGAAGGTGGGGGCTCTCCATCTCCAGCTGCCGTGTTTGCTCCCAGCTGGGAAAACGGAATGGGGTGGTTGTGTTTCAGATGCAGTTTAAGGTTTGTCGTATTGCTAGCTTTTGTTGCTACCTTTTTAAAACAAATGCGACACACCGCCCGGCTCATTCAAGTCCGTAGGTTCGCCTCGTTGATTTGGCTTAAATCAAAAATATTCCCACACCGGAGATGTGTAGTTAGGTTTTGCAACCAATTCCATTTAACTTCAAATTCCCCTCGAGTCAGTCACACATTGTCCCCTGCTTGTCTCTATATTATTAATTTGGCTGCTACACTGTTGCACGTGGAGTTTCCTGACTTGGCTGTGTGTGAGCCCCGCCCCTCACAGCGCGCCGGGCTAAAATTCTGGTCACATCCTTATGTAAACAAACACGCATGTAAACGGCAATTTATCGAGCTCAGAAAAGTTATCGAGTCCATTTTTATTTATCGTACGATAAGTCAATTTATTGATTATCGCGACAGGCCTAGACATGCCCAAAACAAATGACTATAACTTAACTTCTAAAAGGGTTATATGAATAAATTCTTTTATCAAAGCAAGGTTACATCTGTGAGTTGGATGTAGAAGTGTCAGAATCAATATAGATGTTTCTGTGTCAGAGTAAATTCAGATGGAACATAGTAAAAAAAGGTAAATTCTTACCTCCACCTAAAGAAAACCCATTACTTATAGTGAAAACCACCCTTGAATGATGGGATAGTAGACTAAAAGCTTTAGGAATCCAAACTATAACATATAATAAGTACCCTGTATCAAGATTGAGGCAAAACAAGTGAAATTTGACCTTTTAAGAGAGATTTAGAAAAAAAAAGTCCAGGCGGACTAACCTTTGGGCACATTTGGATACCATCAGTGCCATTTGACCTTTTCCAGGTACCATACTGTAAAAATCATTTTATTATCACTATAGGTATTCATTCCATCCAAATACAAGTGTTTTTATAAAAAAAATAAAAATAATAATACTTTTTTAAAAAAAAAATTACATTTCTTTTTTTTAATGTAAATGGTGTGTGTGTGTGGACTTTGCCACAGTCCTTACATGTTTATCACCCGACTAACACTTCTAGGAAGGTTTACTTACACAATAAAAATTAGGAAACATAGGATAAATTTGTCTCCAACAGGAGCAGATTTATTTAAAACATAACACACTATAGCCTACAATAAATCCGATTGGGTGTGAACGTTATCTAGGCCTGTGAAAACGATAATGGACAGGAAAATATAAAAATCCTTGAAAGTCAGCACTTTCCAAGGATACTTCTTTCCACCCTGCAATCAATTCAGGGCATGTGTGTTTGTGTTGGCAATGATTGTATGAACCACAGCATGGCTAAAAAAATAGTCTGAAAAGCTGAAGGGGAGACCATGGTGCAGTGGTGTCCAACGCTGGCCCTGGG